>OY728135.1:1049146734-1049771734 GCA_963277665.1 Viscum album | reverse complement strand
ATTTTTTTGAAATTTAAGTATTAATAATATTTTTAATGCAAAAAGATTATTATCCTCCAAAAAGAATGATGACAATTTTATAGAATTTATATTCATAAATAATATCAAACATTTATTTTAATTATGATAGAATGGGGATATGCTTTTTGATACCATCCCTATTATTTATCCAGAGGGTTTACGAACTTTTTTTCTGAAGATGTAATATTTTATTACCATTCACCATATTACTCTAGATGGTTTGTGATTTTATTTGTTGATTAGGGTATGTATTAAAATAACATATTTTATAAATTAAATATTAATTTTTATGGTGAAAATGTTTAACCCCATTCATATGATTAATTCATTAGACTTATTCAGTGATGGGTGGGGGCCAAAATTACATAGCCCAATGATGCATCGATATGTCTCATTAAAAAAATTAGCTTCGGTATTTAGATGAGGCCCGAACAATTTATTTAATCATCTATTTTATGAGGCATTGAATTTATTCTTCTGATGTTTATTATTATTCATTTTCTTATTATGATATCATTTTTTGATATCCATGTGATTATTCGATATATTAAAAAAAAAGTAAATGTTTTACGATCATATAATTTTTTATATGGATTTATTTGATCATAATTTATTTCTAACATATTATGTTCAATTTAAATATTAAATGGAATTTTTTCTGTTAATTACCTTTATTTAATTATTATTATTATTTATTCACAATAGCTTATACTATATGCTTACCATTACTGATCATACTAGATAACCCATTTCTAATATTTTATTCTCCCTAGGATTCAAGATGTTTTTTTATTCATATGTAGGAATAATCTATTAACAATAATTGAATTCTCAATGAATTTTTTTTTGAATTTTATGTTTTAAATTGTAATGGAAATTTCATTAATGTATCTAGTTTACCAATACTACTAAACAATTTGATCATTCAGTATGTGTTTCCTTATATCTTATGCCAATTTAATAATATTGACATTGACTCCAGGTTATTGGTGATGTGGTTGATAGAGGATGGTAAAAAGGCTATAAATATTACATTTATAACATATTTATTATTATTAAAATGTAATATATTCTAAAATTTAGTTATTTTCCACTTGTTTGAAAAATTAAAACCTCATTGATGTGTATATGTGGACTACCATCTCCATGAAAAGACATGGTTCATTTTTCCCTAACATGTTACATGTAATATTTTAAATGATTATCTAATATATATAAATAATATATATATATATATAATGATTAATATTCTAGAGATAATGGTACCATAAACCATTTTATCACGATTAATACACTGATGTGGTTTTAAGATTATAAATTGAATGAACCCAAAACATCCAACATGAACTTAACCATTTTAGTAACTAAATAAAAATGATAATAATTAAAAGAAAAAAATAATGATAATTAAAGGAAAATTAAAATTGTTCATAATAAATCAAAAAACTAATATGAATTTATTATTCATAATATAGAGAATATGAGGATATATATAGGAAATTAGGCAATGAACATTTCTTTAAAATGATATTTTTATGTATTCTTTACAAACTCTTTTTACACTATGTCCTTGTTTATAAAATGTATTAATAATATACATATTTATGTTTCAAATAATTTTAAAATAATTATCAACTACATTTAACTTTCATTTTAGTGGTTTTAAAGTTAATCTTTTAATCATTTTTCGTATGGTTTATTTGGATGTTGTTTTAAACAATGTGAAAAAATAATGTTTTTTACCATATATTATTAATTTTTTCACATAGTCATATTTATTTGGAATTATCATGATCACTATATAACATTACATGTTTATTTTAAAATATATTATCTTTCAATATTATCAAAATTTTGGTCTTCATAATTTTTTCTATTGAAATGGAAAATGTTCTCATATTTATGAGATAACTGAATGTGCTTTTTCTTATGGGATTGAATGAAATTTTAAAAAAAATTATTAGATTGAAAACTATATGATTTTTAGTCATTCTATATTTATTTGATATTGTATATGAATTATGGGTGATCCAGATATAGCTATGATGATGGTTGAGCTCAATATAGATCTCCAATGCATTAGGTAAACTGATAAAGTTTACCAGTGTTAGTTTACTCATAAGAGTCATACGAATTATCCTATTAGTTGATTCCATTATAAGGGTTATTCTTTAGGTGAATTTAGTGATAATTCTCATTATTATATACATTAAATTCGTGTAATTGATTATAATGGGAATCCTTCGATTTCCAAAGGTAAGAAAATAAGATTAAGTTTTAAAGGAATGTTTATGAATTTTTTAAACAAAAATGTAAATGTTGTTTTTGAAGGAAAGATATTCATGAGTATTAATGATTTCCAATAAACCCTTTTGAAAATTATTCCCCCTTTATGATTTCAAATGAAATTTTTCAATAAATATATTAAAAAATAAATTTGTATTCATGGAAAATTAAATGAAAATTTTAGGTCAAATGTTCATTATGAAAAAGTAATATTTTCTTCAGGTTTTTTCTTTTTTAAAAATAGAACATTCTATTTATTTTATTTTTCATCCCATAATAATATTTTTTGCTCATCCCATACATTTAAATTATTTTTCAATGGGATTAAGGATGATTAAAAATGATAATATGTTAGAGTTCCAAATATGGTATTTTCCATGAATGAAGCAGGTATGTCTTTATAAATAACTAGTTTTGTTGAAAAAAGGATACTATTTAATTTCAAAAAAATAATATAATTTTCAAACTATTTATCTGAAACTCTAAACCAAAAATATCCTCAAAATGTAACAATGTAAAACCCTTGATATAAATCATGTAATTATGGGTTGTCTAATGTACATAGTGTTGTAACTGATAGTAGAGAATGATTTTAGATAACATTAATGGTTAGGGTAATGTTAATATAAAAATTAAAGATATTGTAATTTCTTTATTATCCTGATATTTATTTTCAATATTGATATGTTCTTTATTCAATTCGTATGTTTTTAGAATGGGTTTCCTTGAAGAAATAAGGTATTAAATGAAGAATGGAAATAGAAGGATAATATCCTTCTGAAATAGGATCGTTAAATTGTTTGAATTAGAATAGAGAATTTTTTCTATTTGTTAAATTTATTGATATAAGATATTAATGGAAGAAACAATTCAAGATATAAAAAAACTTTACCCTTTAGGATCATGTCTATAATAGATCATTTCATGAAACATAATCCTCTTGCTTTTGATGGTTCCTTAAACCTAGTAAATTATGAAGGAGGGATTAATTCATTAGAGAATATATTTTATGTAATGGGATATTTGGAAGATCCAAAGGTAACCCTTTGTATTATCATTTTTAAGATTAAGTTGATCATATTTTGTTATTGATTAAGAATAATAAGAAAAATAAATAAATTGATCCCATGGAATGGACTGTATTTTAATACAAGTTTCTGGAAAATTATTTACCTAATTTTATTCTACATGTAATGGAAACGAAATTCCTAGAGTTGAGGAGAAATGATTTGGACTATATTCTTCCATTGAATTTAATTTTACTGGATTATCCATGTATGAAAAAATATTATGCGTTGATTTTAAAATTAGTTTATTTTACTTAGGATCAAAGCCAAGTTTATGAATCATTCTGGTTACTTATGAGTTAAGAAGTTCTTATTCAATTGTGTAGAATTATGAGAAAGTGGATATGTATATTTTTTACATTAAATAAATATTATGTGATTTAGTTGGTAGGAAATGAAGAAGAATTCATCAAAGAAACCTAAAGGAAAGATATTGAATTTCTTTCTTATGATATGTGTGGAAAGAAGAATTATAGAAAATGTTATTTGATATTTGAGAATTGTTTCCAATGTTAAAAACCTAGAAACATGGATCATCACTACAATGAAAAGAGAAATTACAGTGGTTATAACATTAATGAAATGAAAGTCATGAAATGTTTTAATTACAATGTCTTTAATAATTATCCAAATGCATGTACAAATTTATTAACTCAAATATGAATCATCATGATTAAAAATAGAAAGGTGCGACAAAGTATTCTACTACTTCTATAGTAGATGTTGGAACCTCAAATAATTTTGTAACCAGTACATTACTTGTTATATAGACTATTATAATGAATTATTTGACTTTGGATCCCCATATTTATTGATATCTATGAAATTTTTACATAAAATATAAATATCATGTCAACAAATTAAGTCAAACATATAGTTAAAAACACTTTTGGTAGTATAAATGTAATTTTAATTTACTAATTTATTCATTATATCATCTATTGAATGGGTTTTCCTAAAAATATATATGTTTTTACCATTGTATAGTTTAATGTTATTCTAGTAATGATTTGGATTTCAGTTTATCAGGATAAGATAAATTATAGATCTAAAGAAGTTATTTTTTAGAATTTGTTTCCTTTTTTATGTAATAACAAGTAAATACCATTAATTGCATATCAATATGTTGATAAAAAGATAAATGATGGAAATAAAATTTATCTTGAACATATTTTTTAGAATAATGGAACTGTTAAACTTGGTGATGTACTAATAATAAATGATTATTTAGATTTATTTACTAATTATTTTCACTGTTTTTTCTAGATTGAATGGTTGATTTCACGGTTGATATATTTATTTATGCTAAGAAAACATGAAAACCTCCCAATTGAATGGATTTATTTGAGTTGATATAATTTAGAATTAATTATTTTTTTATTTATAAGGGTTTCATCATACCAAGAACTTATCCTTACAGTGATACTAAAATATTTTTAACAATATGGATGGTTGAATGAGACATTTAATTGATTATAGAGAACTCAATAACATCACTATTAGAATCAAGGATTATTTTTCTTCTATCAATGAATATTTTGATAAAATCTAGTGTGAAGACTATTTTCAACGATTTATCATATTTCAAGGTATCTCTCATTAAAGGTGAATGTGGATGATATTCTAAGAGGGAAGTCACATAATTTGTATGGTCATTGCTAGTTTTTCTTTTCCTGTATGGGTTAAAAAAATTACCTCTCTATATATGAACATAGGGAATAGAGTGTTTCATGTGTATTTTGATATATTTATGGTTGTATTTTTTCATGATATTTTTGTTGACTCTAGAATCATTTTGGATCATGAGAAACACCGAAGTATTATTTTGAATAGATTAAAAAAAATTATATTGAAAATTCATTATATGTGAATTTTTCTACAACAGATTTAATTTCATTTGAATATTGTTTTGAAATATGTATTATCTATTGATCCAACTAAAACTAATGTGGTTAAATAATGTAAATTTCCCAAACAATGCATTGTGATTATATGTTTTCATTGATAAGTGGGTTTCAACTGATTTTTTATTGAAATATTTTCTAAATTATCTATCCCACCAAATAAGTTAACTAAAAAACGTTAAATTCAATTGGAAGAAGAAGTATTATGGTTGTTTTTAGTAATTGGAAATAATATTGGTTAATTCTCTTGTGTTACCCTTTCCATCAAGAAATAATGAATTTTAATTTTCAGTGATAATTCATCGATAGGACTTGGTTGTGTATTGATGAAGAATTATTATCTTATCAAATATGAATCTCTTCAATTAAAACCCTAGGGAAAGAATCATCCTAAAAATGACATTGTGTTAGGTTTATTACCTTTTTACTTTTAAATTCATGAGGCATCATTTATATGGGGATAAATTTAAAATATATACTAATCATAAATTTTTATAGAATATATTCACTCAAAATGGAAGAATAAAGGAGAGATAATTTAGATAGAACTAATTAAAGATTATTATATAACTATTCACTAACATATATGCAAATAAAACAAGGGAGGTAATGCATTGAGTTAGAAAGATAATTAATAATTAAATATGTTATGATTTGAACATGATTATTTAGTGGATGACTCAATGAATGTTTTCCTATAAATTATGTATGAAAAAACTTCTTTAGTTTTAGATCAGGTATCTATAAAATCATCATTTTCATAAATAATTAAAGGGTATCAAAGTGAAGATATTATTTTCTAAGAAGATAAGTATTTTTTAATAAGGGTATGTTTACTTAGTATAATTTTAATAAAGAATGTGTCACAATATATGGAATGTGGTTGTCTGTTCTAAGTTATTCTCATTTAAAGAAGGAATTGTTATGTGAAGATCACATCTATCAGTTTTTATTCATCCTAGTATAACTAAGATATAAAGAGTCCATCATGAATATTTTTAGTGGGATGGTTATGAAATAATATTCTATTGATTTTAGTATATAGTGTTTTAGTTATCAATAGGTTAAATTTTAGTGAAAACTACCTAAGGGGATTCTTAATCCATTTCCATTTCATGAATGGAAATAGGAGAATATATACATGGATTTTTTTATTATTATCTTATACATATCGAGGTAACATTTTGATTCATCTTTTTGTTGATCATTTTATTAAATCATAACTATATTTAACTAACCAATATACCTTGTCTTTGTATCATAATTTAATAATTTATTATAAGAATATACTTAGGATACCTGGATATATCATCTCTATTTTACTTAATCATGAATCAATGTTTACATAAATCTTTTTAAAGGGACTTAAAAATTGCATGAGTACTAAATTAAATTTCAATACAGATTTCCATCCTCAATCTTCATGATAATCAGAGTGTATAATTAAAAATTAGAGGATATTATTCAATATTTATCATTATATTATCTATGATTTCAGGATCATAAAATTTATTTAGTTGAATTTTTATGTAATAATAGTTTTCAATCAAGTATACATATATAACAGTTTGAGGAATTATATGGAAAATAGTGCTAGACTCTTACATGTTTGGATTAAACAGGTGAGTGGAAATTGAGGGGACTAGAAATGGTAAATGAAATTATAGAGAAATTAAAGGTGATTCATCAGTAAATGAGGAAAAATAAATATAGTTATAATAATTATTGAAATAAAATATGTAAAAATATCTCATTTGAGGAAGGATGCTGTTTTTTTAAGTATATCTATAGAAAAATATTATTTCTTTTTAATGAAATGAAAAGATAAGTCTACGGTTTATTTATCCATATGATATTATAGAAAAGGTAGGAAATATTTCTTAGCTAGTATCCTTGACTCTGTGTTTATCTAAATTACATGATGTGTTCCATATTTCTTTGCTACAAATAAATATACATTATATATCTCAGGTATTGAGACCTAAATTTGTATAATTGAAGGAGAAACCCTATTATAAATAAAACATGTTTCATATTTTGTATTTTAGAGAGAAATAAATGACAAATATTATAATTCAGTAAGTAATGTATTTATAGAATAATCTCATAATTTTGAAAGAAATATAGGAATCAGAAGATGTTATGGGAGAAAAATACTCTCACGTGTTTAAGAACTGAATAAAATGGTGAGGATGCAATTTATTAAGGTGGTATGATGTGAAAACCTAGGTAATACTAGAATCGAATAAGTCTTTTTATTTATAATTATTTATTTTTGGGAATTATCTTTATCAAAGTTTAATAAATAATCATATAAAATGTTTTGAGATAAAAAATCAATAGTTCTATTTGACTAAATAGTTATTTTCCATGATTTCGATGGTTTTATTTAAAAGTTAAATTTATTAAATCCAAAAAAATTATAAAAATTAATTAATATTTTTAGAATTTGTTTTTGATATATAAAATAGGTTTAATTTTTCTGATTTTTATGAAAATATTTATTCTTGGGTGAATAGTGAAAAATGTCGATTTTTTCAAAAAATAGTCATTTCATTTAATTATATAATGTAATTTGACAGATTAATTTTTTTTAAGATTGTTTTAAATTAAAATATATATATTTTATTAATCAAAATATAATTATTTCCAAAGTAATAAATATTTTATTTTGTTTTGTTGCAAGTTCATTTTTATGCATAAAAACACAATTTTCTAAAAATTGTTTTTCATTATGTTTTTCCCAATTTTTTTAATTCAATTTGTTTAACTTCTGATAATTAAATCTGGAAATAATTATTCTATATTTAACACTAGGATGTCAAAATATACAATTAGGTTCAATTTTATTTTTGGTCATTATGAATTGTATCCATGGTAAAAATGTTCCACTACATTAAAAGGTAAATTTGATTAGTTGATGTAAAAACTAAGTGATAAGACTAAATAATATTGTTTAAATTATTATGAGATATTTTTATATATACCCTTATCATATTATCATATATATTTTATAGTTTTTAATACACTTTCCCATGATGATGACATTATAATATATAAATGTTTATAAAAATTTCAAGTCTGCCACTCCCTAAACTTATAAAACATGACCACTTCCCCTCCCATGATAACACCATTTTCCCCAATGTTTTATCCAATAAAAATAGAAAATACCTCTCTTAAATCCCTCCAAATTTCCTATGGGTTATTATATTCACAACGAAAAATTCTGATAAGGTTTATAGTGTAATCCAAAGGAAGGTATATGAGGACAAGGATTACGTTCAAAACGAACTCTTTAAAATTTATTTATTTTTATTCCACCTTAAAATATTATTCAACCATATTGAAGTAATAAAATCATTATCATACCAATAATTAAAGGATATTATTATTATTTCCCAAATAATTTTAATCACATATTTCGTCTTATGGGAAATTAAAATATCGCTCATGTGTATGTGTGGACTACCAACACCATGAAGCGACGTGTTTTTTCATCACCAACTACTGTATATTATTATAATGGTTAAAAAATGAACATATATGATATTTATGAAATAATTATGAATATATAATTATAATATATGTTTTACATTATTACTATTTCTATTTATTGGTAATTAATAACATCGCTTATCAGTACATGTAGAAAACCCCATCCACATAGAGATGCGATTTTTTTTTTCATTTTCACCGAGTAAGGATGTTAATAACAATGGAACTAATGAATAAATATGATATTTATAAAATATTTATAATTTTCAAATGTAATATATTCTAAAATTCATTTCTTCTACTCTCATTAGAAAAAATGAAAATGGTATTCATCTATTTGTACAAACAATCATCTTCAAGAAAGGACGTAGTTTATTTTTCATTAATATATTACATGGTTAGTTTAAAAGTTCTATCTAGTGTATAAATATTATTAATATAAATTTTTTAAGTTTATATAATTTATTTTAATATAATTATTTTCACCATATTAAATTCGTTGATGTTGTTTTGATATAATAAATTGAATGACCCAAAAACATTGAATTTTATCTTAACCATTTTATTGTTTAAATAATTTTTTTTCATAAATTAAATAAAGGAATAATTATAATTATGTTATTAACAAAATTTATTAATCATGTCTACAAATAATATTATTTTATTATGCATGAGTTAATTAATCTATGAATCTTGATGGGGATTAAGGAAAGGGTTTTTTTTAATTTAAACCATATTTTAATGCATTTATCTAAGACATTGTCCCCATGATATTCATATTCATAAAATGATTCAATAATTTTCTTTTATAAGTTTAATATGTTGATAAAAATACTCTTTATATAATTTTTTCTTTATTTTTAATGGTTTACCAATTAATATTTTAAATTCACCATACGAGTCATTTCCAATTCTTTTAGAAATATAAAAAAGTATGTAATTTAGAAAGAAAATAGATTAACCAATTTTTATCATCACCAAAGATAATATTCATTATCATGATTCCCGTATAATTTTCCATGTTTATTTTAAAATAAAACAATTTCATCAAAATTATGGAAATTATTTTATTTAAAATGTTTTCCTAAGGAAATAGAAACATTTCCTGAACATCATGAGATAGTTGAAATAGTTTATTGTATTGAATACAAATTCAAATGGGTTTTGTGATTACACTACAAGAAATATGTTATTTACTCAATCAATGGTTATTGAGAATTTTATTTTAATAACGGGTGATCCCAATACATCTTTAATGACTGGTTATTATAATGGTCAATATAAGGATAATTTACCATGTTACCTACAAGATATTATTTTAATCGTTTAAAAAATAAATCCATTGATTTAAAATTTCTAGAAAATAATCCTCTTTTTTATGGAAAGTATATTTTATTTTATTAATAAAGATGAAATTATTTTTTAAGGAACTATATTCCTATGTTTTCATGTTTTCAATGAAATTTATTTATATGATTTTTATTTGATAATTTTATATGAAATTTTTCATAAATGACATTAAAATTTTCAGTTATTGTTATGGAAAAGTAATTTGAAATTTGAAATTAACTATTCATTGTGAAAAGGGTAAATTTTTTATGTATTTTCATGTTTATAAATATTATAATGGGTATATTTTCATTTATTTCCCTTAAAAATAGTTTTTTATCATTCCATATTTTCAATTTTTATTTCACAAGGCCTAAAGATGAGTAGATAATTTAATACTATAGAGTTCTAAATTTGCGAGTTTCCTTCAACGAAGAATGCATGTCATTATAAAAAACTGGTATTTTGTAAAAAAAGGGATACTATTTGAAAATATAGAGTTTTTAAGTTATTATTTAAATTATTATACAAAAACACTAAACTAAAAAGGTCATATAAATGTTATAAATTGGTGCCTTATTATAAATCATGAATATTTGGTTTTTTTATTGCATGAGGTGTTATATATAACCAATTTAGAATGAATAGTTTATGAGAAAACCTCACAAATTACGATACAAGAAATATGGGGAGATGATATCCAATAAAGGTACTAAGATTATAATTTACATAGATGTAGAGGATTTGTTATTGGTGACCTCAAGGATCGTGATCAAGATCATGTGATGTGTTACATTTTCATATGAGGTTTTATGTGTGGATGATGATCTTCCCAATTGATGATGATGTTTTCCATACATGTAGTTTTATACCCTTAGGAGGTTTGGAGGTGATATAATGATTAAGTAAGATTTGGGTAGGATTAGTGGGTGTATGTTTGAGGATAATATAGATATTATTAATGATTCTTACTAAATTTCCTCCATGGCACCTCCAATGGTAATACCATGACCTTATAACACAAGATGAGGATTCTTTTATATTCTGAATATGGAATTAATATATAATTTTCATTATATACTAGCATGTTGGGATATAGGATACTAGTATTCCATGAAATATATGGTATTAAGTAAGTTCTACTCAATGTTAACCTATCATAAATTACTCTATAAAGGACTTGTAATGAAAGATAGTAATGGAAATGATAGATAATAACTATAATATTTCATTATTGTTGGGCTTCAGTCATTATTTTCCTATTTATTTTATAATGGGATTTTTGTTCATATATTATTTTTTAGTTTTAGTCCTTATTTTATAATCTATGTTGTTTTCAAAATCATTTAATAATTGGACTATCATTGTTGAAACCGCTTTGATTTCAGTTGTTTGAATATCTCTGAAGGTCATCATTTTTAATGATATTTAAAGATTTTGGTTACTAACATATAGCGTTACACTCAAGATTTAATTATATTGAGTGAAAATTATATTTTAATAAATCTATTTTAAAATTAAAATTTTATTATTTCTAGGAACAAAACGTCTAATTTGATAGTATTTTGAAATTAATAGTTTAAAATAAGAATATAATGAATTTGTTAATTTTTCCCTTCGAAATAAGCTTTTGTGGAAAATAAAAAAAAAATCTAAAAATTCCTTGTTTTATTTATAATTACTTTTTATAATATTTAATATTAAAAAATTATGGAATATTAATTTTAGATAAATAATGATACGATCATTTGGAGGTAAAAAGGGATATTTTTCAGAAAACTGTTTATTAATTAAAGAAATATTGAGTTCCCATTTCAATTAATTAAAATTATCATTAATTATGAATGATTTAAACGGAATTTATATATTATATAAATAAATATATTAATTTAATTATATATAAGGAATATATATATTCATACAGTTAATGTAAGATCAACTTATTCTTGAGGCATTCTTTTCATAAAAATGCTTTTATCAATAATTTTTTTGGTTAATGTTTAAATTAAATTCTTAAATTTATCTGAATTAAATTCAGTAAAATGAATTTCATATTTGGAATAATCATTATTATAATTATTGAATAAAGTTATAATAATTGTATTTCATAATGAATAGTAAAAACCAAACAAATTAATTACTACATTTATGTTCAAAATGAGTTTACTGGGTGTTAATATATAGTTATGATTGATAAAATGACGAAAACATGCTTAAACACCATTTTTTGGGTTTATTTATCCTGTAAAGTATTATTATTATAATATGATCAATTTTGTGCATTATTTCCAAGAAAATTACATGACAGTTTTGTAAAACATTGAAAATTTATACAGGTGCCACACACCTCAATGATAATAAGGAACATTCTCCCCACAATTATTTACACATATAAAAGAATTTATCTCAACCAAAACCTAATATAATATAATCTCAACTCCCTTATCCATGTTCTATATATTATGGTCTGTTCTGCCTCTCAGATGGTGAATTTACAGGGGATCCAGAGTTGGCATGAAGAGGATCCACCCCTGTACCGTTTTTCCATAGAGACAGGTTCCTATCGAGTTTACCAAACCTTTGATTCGACCCATTCAACATCATTATCCTTAAAATAAGGTTTAATTAACCCTTTGTGGAACTGTTGGTCATAGCAAGTGATTGCGCGGGGGGTCAAGCACTCATGCAATCATTCCTTCTCAGATATAACTTCCTTGGATGGTCTCCAACAAGTATATTCGTGGAGCCAAGAATCCCAACGGCCCAGCTATCCATGATTCATGGACCTTCTTTCCAAAGGTAGGCGCTCGTTGACTGACAATTTAGCTAACGACACTTAAGGACTCCATCGGTCCAGAGGATGGGAGGTCAGGTTCAGCACTCCATTCTAGGGGAGGATTATTTCATGTTTCGGGACACTCTTATATATTTAAGTCGTGTTCATATGTTCATGAGTTCATAGTTCATTCCCAAAGCATGTGTACATGAGCTACCATTGGTTTTAAATATCGTTGCGATCATGCATATGTTTTATTCCATGGATGTGATGTTGAATTATCCATATTATAAATCACTCTGAAGTTTATCATTATCTAGGGGTGGAGGGTGACTTGATGTTGCGATTATGCCCAAAAGGAGGGATTCCAATGTATCCTTGGGAGAGGAATCAGAACCCACATAGTTCAGATGTATGTGGTTTATGTATAGAATCTTCTCATTTGAGGGGGCATGGTTGGGTGGACCCTTCATGGGTGGGATCCCATTTGTGCTTCGGCCATCTTATAGACATCCTACGTATCCTGGTTCAATTTTGAATCAGAGTTCTCATAGTTCAGAAAGTGTGGGGCTTACGCATGGGAGCTGCCCATTTGATGAAACATGATTGGGTGGAACTTTCATTGGAGGGAACCCTTTTGAGATCGTACCTTCCAGAAGGAATCCTTCATATCCTGTTTTTATCAAGAATTATATTTCTCGTTGTTCAGAAGGTGTGGGGCATACGCCTAGAAGCTTCCCATTTTAGGGAACATGATTGGGTGGAACCATATTGGGAGGGCACCCTTTTGATCCCGGGCCTTCTGGAAGGCGTCCAACATATTCTAATTTTATTAGGAATTAGCATAATCATAGTTTAGAATTGGTGGTGATGTTGTAATCCTCACAAAACTCTAATCCCACGTGCGTTATGCTCGGTGTGAGAAAGAAGAGGATTTGAAATATTCACCAATGCACATACCTCCTCTCATGTTGGTTGTGGAGGGAGATCCCACTACGGAAATGGTCAAGGCGACAGTGGCGAGGGAGCAGAGTGATTAACCTTTCCATGTGAAATGTAATTAAAGGTCATGTGGCCTGGACTTTGAATATTGTGGACCTACCATAGTGGGAGGTCCCCAGAGCATGTTCTGGGAAGGGGAAGAGTTTCGTACTCATCAAAGGGAGGAGCTAACATAACACATTTGACTGATCACTATTCCTCATTGAATGGAAAAGAAAGTGATCATCCCTAATCCCAAGAATAGACACATACACATCATATCCCAAGGTTGGAGTTTATGTTACCGTGGGAATGTATCCTTGCAGACATTCCCAAAGCCCTTACCTTTGTTTGGAGAACCTTTATTACTCCGCTTACCATGGGTATGTAAACTCAATGGGGCGCACTGATGTGCCCGATGGACTGATCATATGGGTCTGGTGGATTTTGAGGAGGCTTTGGACTAGTGCTAAAATACTGGTTAGCGGAGAGATCATGGAGGACTGGATAGTAATGGAGGGGAAAGGTTGGAACCGGAAGGAATAATACCTGAAAACACACCTTTCCGCCTACTGTTTTCTCATGTGGATGGGGAAACCTCAGCATTTTGTGGTGGTATGAAGGATGGAGGTCCATCTATGTATCAGTTTGATATGTGTTCATGGTTATTTTCAATTTCATACCAAATTGGTATACATCTCACCTTGGAACTTTGGGATATATCCGCATACCGATAGGGTACGTGACACTGGGTTCAATCCACATAGCGGTATGCTACATAGAGCATTGTACGAATGGAAGGTCAGGGGGATTATCATTTGTAGGAAATTAATATGTGAGATGTCTTTGGTTAATGGTTTACCCATTGGTTTCATGGTTCAATAATTATTATTCATTTCCCACTTCTTTATGGTTCACAGTCGGCTGTACCTACGAAGAAAGTGGTTTCCAGTTCGTGCTTTGCCAATGAAACAAGACAACAGCTGGAGTGAAACCTTGGAAAATAAATCAGGCTCTATTCTCCCATCTTTTCCTCTATCTAATATTATTTTTGAATACTTTGATCCTTTTATAGAGCATCTGGGTGATCATATCTACTGGGCACACAATTCCATTTCCAGAGGCCCATTGAAGTAATATTTTGACCTGCAGAAGACTTGGTCAACATGGGTTTGCAGAGGCTTTGGTTCACAATAATGGTTTATGGAACCATTCTTGTTCATTTAATCCATGAACTGATTTGGTTCGCTTCATGGTTCACAGACGACCTTCCATGCCGAACTCCTTTGGTTGATGCAGTTTGTGTGTTGCCTTGCTTGCTGGCCATCGCTTCACGGGTTAGCGGTTCTGGAACCGTCCCAGATCCTCAGTGGTTCTCAATCTGTCTTCTCTACATACCCTTCCCGATGATGGTACATTGGCATCTTAAAAACATGAATTCCATCAAGTTCCTTCAATTAAATACAACTCAATTTGAGTCCCTTCACCTTGATAGATTTATAGAATTTCTTGATTTCTTTTGCAAAGCGATTGTGGGGATATTTATTCTCCATGGAAGAATGTTTAGGACCGTACAGATTCCCACCATCAGAATGGTGTATGTTCATAATGAAAATGGGACTATACCAATTCACAAGTATCCCTGAAATGAAATGTTTCACGATTGAAAAGGTAGACCCAGTAGGAGGGGACTAAACATATATATAAGGGGCCATGTCAGTTGTATTTTACCATTTATCATGGTGAAAAGTGCTCTAGATCTCATGACCTCCTTTACTCTCACTTGCTGAACTTGGATCGGCGAACCAAACCTCAAAAATATTAATATGGAATTAAATTTTAATCCACATTTTCTAAACAAGAACTTAACCAAGGCCAAGGTTCGTGGTTTCATCCTTCTACGAACCATTTTGATTTCCAGCCAATGGTTCACAAGATTGTGCCTCGTTTTCATTTCATTTTCCAAGGTTGTACATTGAGAATTACATCTATGTACTATAGATATAGGAGGAGTATCTTCCGCATGTAATGTTTTACATGGAATGCTTTTTCTGTATACGGATTTTAAGAATAGTAGATGGAGCATTTTTCGAACATGTTTTATGTCTTTTATCCATTTTTTTCATAGCCTTTACCAAATTTTTTCAATCAGACTGACTTCTCACAAGCTTCTGGATCATTCTATGCATGCTACATTGGCTGATTCACATGCTACTGATAGATCGATGAAGATGAGGGCCTCCATGGTGAGGAATATCGATGAGCATCATCAAAACCACATCATTCCCTGTGATAGTTTTATGAAAGTCTTTTTGATGCCATATCATATAGCTTACCCATTATCCATACAATTGATACTTTAAGGCATTGGTCTTCCCACCGACTTGCCTCTACCATTGCCTGACCCTGCCATCCCTTTCTTCCTTTTATATGCACCACATGATCACGATAGTTCTAACATTTCCCTAATCGGAGAATTCATCACTACTCCTATTCTAGAAAACATCTTCATATTTCGAGGATTGACATGGACTCAAAGAAATCGCAAGTTCCACAATGTTGTCCCATGACTAAACATCTGATAATACTCATCCATTATAAGCATCTCTCGATAAAATCCTAATGGAGGGTGGAGCACAAAGTGGTATTTTCAAGATGGTGGATATTTCTCAGATGAGTGGGCCTGAGAATTATGGGTGCATCAGACTTGTCTAGATTCCTCCAACTAGCTGGAGGTGGTGGTATTGCACCAACCAGCCTGGGTGTCTCAGTTGGAAATCTTATCATCGGGTAAAATCCTTTTGAAATTGCTGAGCCGCTGGTGTTTGAGAACCAACACCTTTCACCTATTTTGTGGAGGGGTGGGGATCAGTTTTTGGGACATATACCATCTTGGAAGTCTCCCTATCCTCATAAAGCAGTATGATGAGTTTCTCCAAGAAAGAGCCACATGGAATGACATTAATCACATGTCTCCTTTTACAAAGAGCTTAATGGTCATGGATTCAGGATCACTGGATCATCACCTCAAGGCTTGTTTTCTCATCCCATTATATGTGTGTATAAGGTAATTCTTGTAGACGAATGGGCATAAGATGAAGGTGCACCATAGTCGAACTCACCTAACCCATCAATCCCTCCAAACTTCATGTTCATACTGTACTACCCTTAAATCAGGGTGGTATGCCACATGAGGATATGTGATTTTGCCAGAAATTTCACCTAAGCCTTGGCTAGAAAGTTTCTTATTTATGTTCTTAAGTGGATGGATTATCCAAACCCGTGACGTATACAACGAGGTTAGGGACTATACCTTTATGATGGTGGCCATACAGGATGGGGGTTGACCCATTAATTTGGACCTTCCTACCCTCACCCAACTTTATGAATTATTGGGGTAGTTTCTAAAAGGTCGGTCTCTACATCATCTCAGCGGACCATTTCAATTCATGTACAGGTGGATGGAGGAACACTTCCCTTGTTATGAATATTGAAATACCACATGGGTTCCCCATTCTGACTTTCATCCGGCTCTTCTCATAATTTCTGTTGTTTTTTCTAGGACCCTTAGTGTTACCGATGCAGTCGGGATGTTGAATGATGCCTCTCATTTTTTTGTTCACATTGCATTCTACACCTAATGGATCATTGAGAGGTGACATGGGTGGTTTTGTGGAGGAATGTTCATACATCATCACTCTATGGGATGAGATGCTCACTGTATATGTAGACTGAGTAGTTATCTATGAACTATACCTCCCCTACCGCTTTTCTAGGCAGTTTGGATTCCTTCAATAGTCGGTGATGCATCCTGTTGTTCGACTAAGTAAAGAATCTCATCTTGTTGTTCTCTTCCAATTGTGGCTTTTGATGAAGCATGAGGGTGTTTCTATAGCGATTATCATTCCTAAGACGATGGGTCCCACCTTCATATCGTTGGAGTATGACTAACTATGGGTCGATTGATACCCCACATGGATACTGAAAGAACTAGTTCGGTGGGTAGGAACACCCTTGACCATTTCATATCCTGTTATTTTCACAAAAACAACCCCACTAATTCCTTTTAATTTGATATGTGCAACAGTTATGCCTTATACTTAAGTTCCATCAGTTACCAAGATGCATACACCTCCCGCTCTTTCTCTTGTGGTAAGATGGCATTATATCTATTGTTAAAAGTTTATGGGAGTGGTTGCATCAGTGAAACCCATTTCGAAGGGGAGAGATTCAGATTAATCCCATCCTATATATATTTCCCATGATTTTAATGAGACTGGCACTAGCTGAGCATTTCCAATCATCATGGAGGCCGCAATTAGTCTTCTATATTTGGCTCTAGTGGATGAGCCATCTTTGGGAAAAGAGAGCCTCCCACCTTGGATGAATAGCCTATGGTCCCTCCCTACTCTTATGGTGATGCTTCCAACTTAAAAAAACATAGAAATGTAGGAGCATTGAAGTTCCAATGTTGTGGAGAGACACAAGGTAGTTTTCAAAGAGGCATGACGTCAGTTATGTTCTGTTTTCACGGAGACACTCCTAGCCAATTTCAACGAAGAGGGTGCCAACTTTTAGTGTTCATCTATTGATCTGGGTTCCAGTGGATTTTATTATCAGTGCCTTCAATTCATTATTTACCAAATCTCCATTTCCTAGGAAGACCGTAACTCATGCGAGGACAAGCTGTCCATGTTTAGTTCATCCTATCACCAAGTGGAAACCTTACAAGATATTTCAGAATAATTTGATCATCTGATAGATAAGGAGGTGAAGGACCGTGATTAGGTGGTGGATTGAGAGGAGGATATCGAGGAGTGGGAATCCCACACAACCATGTTGAGGGAGCAACTGCCCTCTTTGCGCACCAATTATGAAGCTGTCCAAAAGAAATGACAGGGCCTTAAAGATGTCCTGGAGTGAGTGCATCTGATGGTCAAAGATGAAATGGAGAGAAGATATTCTTTGGAATAGACCATCAAATACCCATTATAATCACTCTCCATCCGTTTAGAAAAGGTAAATTAGGCCCTCTTCTAGTTCCATCCCAAATTACGAAAATTTACCCACCCCCTTTTTTTACTCTAGAGAGACTTTGAATTGGGTTTGTTCCTCCATTTATTTATCCTAATGAAAAAAATTTGGATTTTAAATATATATTATCCATCTCTTCTAGTCAACATTATTTCAATCAAGTGTTAATTTAAAATCATGATTTAAAATCAGTAAACTGAGAAAACTGAATCGTGCTATAATTTTTGCCTGATCTAAGGGACTCAGCGAGAGTAGTTTGACTATTGTTGAGGTTGAATGGAATACCTCATGAAAATTTATGTTTTTTTCATTTTTACCTTAATTTTTTTCTAATCCTTTTTGACATGGTCTTAAAGATTATAACTTGGATTTTTCTTAGGCCATCTTTTGGGGGTTTCCAACCTTACAAGCTTTGCACCTTTTCTAATGGATAAATGTTTGTGTTTTTAGCAAATCGATACTCAAATTTTACCCAGATATTCCTTAGGTGGATTTTTTTCTCTGGGTAATATAGAGTCTTTTTTTCTGGGAGTTCACAGTCATGGCAATCAACCCTGATATTAATGATTTAGGTCGAATAGCTTTGATTAAATTTAATGGGGTAGGGCACTGATTCGGGATCGTTAGTCATGAATGTTATAGTATCCTTTAGAAATGGATTAGGTATTTTTCATGACCCTTGATTTGTGTATTCTCGCCATTAATTAGTCTTAGGATCTTCTTTAGGTGTATAGAGGTTGTAAAATAATCACATTAAGATGAATCTTCCTTTGATTGTTAGCCATTTTGTGGGTGACAAATTCAAAGCCACTGGGGCATCATATGCATAGTCAATCAAAGGTGTCCCCAGGACACCGGCCCTCCATTTATGATGGAATGGTGCAATATTCCACATTTTGGATTTATCTTAACGTTGGGAGCCACAATGGGTGGTTGTCTTGAGTAGTGTTGTCTGAGAACATTATGAACATTCATATCGGCCTTGAGTGCGTAATTGTTCCCACACATTTCTTACTTGCGTGAGGGAGAGCGGGTATATGGTTAGTTTATTTAAGATTATTTTCTATGTTAGGAGGACTTGGGATGAAGGAGTTACATGAGCTGTCATCCACGGGTTTTCCAATTCTGAGGGTGAGGAAATAAGTGAACGGCATTTGAGCATAAGGAGGATGGAATGGACTCTCCTAGGGATGAATTTTCCATTGATTGGAGGCTATTTCTATAGGAGACATATGTAAACCAATCGAGGCATGATATGCATGGTCAAGAAAAGGTGTCCATAGGGCACTGGCCTTCTACCTCCGATAGCCTTTGATGATTATGGATATTGGGAACAATATGAATACGGTGTGTGACCTTCTATTAGGGGTGCCCCTAATCACAAAACGATGATTTTTAGCTAAACTTATTTAGGGAATCCCAGAAATGAGTGGGGGAACTCATCTTTTACATGTAGATCAACTTCGCGCATACATATGTGATATCTTTTAGAAACCTCAAAAGAGACCAGAGATGAAATTATCCCATATGTTCAGATATATACAAGATGTGTAAAAGGAAGAAAATGCAAACCCTGAATTTGAGGGCGCTTAAATTATCCAGGATGGAATGAGGCTTAGCAGACAATGTGTGTACTAATATAAGAGATAACTATCCTGGGGATGATTTTCCCTTTGAGTGATGGCCATTTTTTGTGGGAAATGTTTACAGAGCCACCAGGGCATGATATGCATATTCAATCAAAGGTGTCTGGATGACATTTTCTTTACATCCCAGATGGCCATGGAGGGTTATGGGGATTCAAGTTCTCATAACGAATGGTGTTTCGAATATGGAAAGAGTTTATCCAGACATATTGGGGACATTTCGGTTGTGATTTACTGATGGAATAGTGCCCCTTACGTATATCTGACTAATATGCAGGGTGAGGATTTCTTCTTATATTTGGTATACCCGATCCTCCAATATCACATGGCTAGGAAACGGGGTTCCTCTCAATGGAGGGAACATTGACATGCCTTTTAGGGTCATGCAATTAGGACCAAATTCTTGAGTCGTTTTACCATATTGTCATGGTGGATCTCTTGATAAAATCCCTAATCTCACGTGAGCTATGATCAGTGTGAGAAAAAACCGATTACAAGTGTTTCTTATTGCCGAATATGAATAATTATTTGAACTTTAGGGGGGATTTTTAGGCTAAATCCATTAAATTAATGTTTAATGTTGTGAGTTGAGGATGATTTTGGCCTTACAGTTTAACGTCGTGCGGTGAGAATGATATTGGCCTTGCAGTTTAACCTCAAGTGGTTAAGACAATCTTGCCCTTGCAGTTTACCGTTATTTAGTGAAGATAATTTTGGACTTCCAGTTTATCATCATGATTTGAGGATGATTTTGGCCTTGTAGTTAGACATTCTGCGGTTAGGATGATCTTGGCCTTTCAGTGTAACGTCATGTAGTGAGGACAATTTTGGCCTTGCAGTTTAACGTCGTGCGGTGAGGACAATTTTTCCAATGAAAAGGTATTCAAAAGATATTGGTAAATCGTAGTCAGCGTGTTCTGGTGTTCCTTACATGTGAATAATGATATAATGTGTAAACCATAGTCCCATGGGCGACATGAATCAGGATTGATAAAATGCTTCTTGAAATCCATTGGGTGTACTCAGGAAGGATATGATTCTCTTGATGAATTATTTTTCCTTTTATTGACACCCATTTTTGTGGGAAACATATGCAGAGACAACAGGGAATGATGTGCATTGTCAATAAAAGGTCTCCGCAAGACACTATCTTTCCATATCATATGGTCTTGGATTATTATGAGGACCCAATATTTCCTGAGGTAAGGACTGTAACAAACGGGAAAGGTTTTCATGGGAATGTGAGAATACCCCGACCATGATAACATGACCTTATTGGAGCTTCCACAGAGGTTTGACCCACACATTAAGGAAAGGGGCATTTTTCAATGGTGGTTGGGACATGATTTTTAATATGAGCATCACTACATATCCTATGAAGGAAGGAATCAAGCCACACATTGTTCTGGGTGTTCCCTACAAAACTTTGTTCGTTGTCTTAGGGAAACATGAGGGTATTTTGGTTTTACTTGATACAGGTGTCAGGACAACCATACTCCTCAACCTTTTATTTTCATAAGATAATCCCTTCAACTAATCCTAAGTTCACATAACTTATACTCTATGTGGGAAAAAGGAGTGGTTAAAGAGCCTCCATCGCTAGTGTAAGGCGACAGGGAATATGATGGGGCATTTTCATCTTATTTACTGGTATTTATGGTCTATGATCGAATATTGAGGCATCGGTACATATCCTGCAAGGGCAGGAATCATGCCATACGTAGTTATGTGTGTGCCTTATAGTAGTTTGGCTTTTTCCAAAGGCTAGGGTCATTTTCATTCTACCAATCATAGTTGTCAGTTCTTCTATGTTTCTCCGTTGTTTAAATTCATTAGAGAATATCTATCACCATTTTTAAGCTCATGGAAGTTTCACTCAATGTTAGAAACAAGGAGTGATAAGGGTTTCCTTTACGAATATGTGTAGGCAGGGGGCGTGATGTAGAAATCATTTTATAGGGGTTGGGCTAGGATCGACGATCGAGGTGTCTCTACATATCCTGCAAGGGCAGAAATCAAGCTGCAAATAGTTCGATGTGAGATCATGTTGTTTATTGTCATGAAATTAGGACATTTTATGCTACCTAGTTTAACATCTTACGGAAAGGACATGTTCTATACAGTTTAACATCATGTGGAAAGGATTATGACTCATAGTTTAAGGTCATAGAGTTTTGAACAAGATATGGGAGAATTTTTACCTCATAGTTTAAGGTATCAGAGTTTGGACAAAGATATGGGGTATTTTTTAATGCAATGTTACTCATAGTTTACGGTCTTGGAGATTGGACCATGAAATTAGATGCAATTCTTATGACTCATAGTTTGGGATTATAGAGATTGGACCTTAATATTGAGGGAATTTTTAATTTAATTTCATGTTGCATAGAATAATAAGGTATATTTTAACATCATGTGGCTAGGAAAATGACTCATAGTTTAAGGTCTTAGAGTTTGGACTGTGACATTTGATGCATCCATTATGACTCATAGTTTAGAGTCTTAGAGATTCTAATTATGGGTATGGTTGATATAACTCAAATTTTAGGGTCTTTGATTTCAGACCATAAATAGGGGAATTTTTTGCTGAGTATTTATTCACAAATATTGCTTTTGTGGGTGTCGTGATGATCTCTTTGTCCATTTATATCAGGGTGTATGCTCTATTAGAATAGACCCTATGTATGACATATGGTACTTCATAATTTGGTTCAATATTTGGGGTCTTCTTACCTATTATCATCGAGGTTCTGAGGACTAACACCATTTCTATTTCGAGGAAATATCGAGGGAAAACCTTTTTATAGAAGTCTCATGCAATAAAATTTTTTTATATTTCCAAATGGGGTAGTGTGTGCAGCCTTTTTTTGTCTAAGTGATCCTACTCATCAAACAATCTTTCTGATTTCTCATCTATGGAAAGTTGATTGAAAATGGGCACATGAAGTGACGGTATTAGGATTTAGACAGGCAAGACCACCTCTTCCCTGTATAGTATTGAGTATGGGGTTAACTGAAAGGTCGTGCGGGTCATGGTCCGGTAAGCCCAAAAATCATGAAGGAGCTTGTTTCTCCACAATTTCTAATCCTTATCTTCCATATTTTAAAGTATGTTTTATAGAGTCTTGTAAAAAGCCACTATCTTCCCATTGGCCGCCGCGTGGTAGCGGGATGACCGGTTGGCCATGATTCCATATTCCTAGTATAGCTTATCTTACTCAGCAGAGCATGTCTGGGTGTAGTTTTCTATCAGTATTGTATGAGGGACACCAAATACAGTGATGATTTTTGCCTTCAAAAAGTTGATTATTTTTTTCTTCCTGGCTTCCTTAAGGGGTACGGTTTAAGCCCATTTAAAAAAGGAGTTGTTCGTTTTGAGTATGAACTTGAATTGTATGGCTGTAGCGGGAGGGTACAGTCCCAAAATATCCATCCCCCTGGTGATGAATGGACAAGAGTACTTAGTCACATGAGAAGACTCTATGTGGTGGTGTATGAAGTTATCATGAACTAGGCAGGAATGGAACTTCTTTGTGAATATGTTTCAATCATATATCATGGAGGTCCAGTAATACCCAAGCCTCCATATTTGGTGAGAGATCTTGGTTGATGATTGTTGTGCTCCAAAAGCATTAGTATGCACTTATTTGATGATGGAAGGAGTCTATTCACCCCATCAATTTACTTGAGAAATACTCTTTAAAGGCTTTTTTTGTCGATAACCTTATCTTGGGTTACCCCATTGTATAGGGTAAAATTGACTGCTCGTCTATGGACCTACTCCCTTTCAGCCCTAACTGGGAAAAGATCCATGTTCTGAAGGAAATTTGTAATGTTTGTCATCAAACTATTGGTATGACCAAGAGGCTTAGGAATGGGGCTAATCTCATCAATTTTATCCATATTTATCTAGATGAATAGTAATAAAATATAATGATGAGAAACGTTAATTATAGTTTAATCCTAGTTAGGATTGGATAAGGCTATGGATGCATTTTCTAAAGCGTTGGATTTAGAATTCTATGACTATTTGATAGTAGTCAACGTTGGTTCTGATGGGAATTCTGCCATCAGTGCTCGAGCATGGTTCATAAATGGAAAGAATGTTTCTTTATCGATAGAATACTCATTTTTGACTTGTTTGATGACTAGCTCCGAATCACCTTTTATTTTTAGGTGTTTTTCTTGCACTTGGAGTGCCAATTATAGGCCTACAATGAGGTCCTGATACTCCGCTTCACAGTTCGTACACCCATTCAAAAGCAAGAATGTGCAAGGAAAGGTGGACTTATAGGATGATACTAGAAAGACTCCCAACCACACTTTGTTAAACTTGGTATCCTCCATCCTTTTACCTTTCGGGTTTCGGGAAGCACCGTCAAAGTACATTTCCCATGTTTGGGAGTTCCCCTAGATGAAAAAAAAATTCTTCATCCAAAAGTTCAGTATTTAACAGTGTTGTTTCTCTTGAGGGGTTCTTGGCCAGGAATTATTCTAACGTCTGGCATGTGATGGCCTATGGGGAACATACTATATATCAAACTGTTGCAGGATGACCTCCCATCATGATAGGTTCCCTTTTAACATGGGACGGTTGAGGATGTACTTGAGTGGGTTGTAGTGGTAGACCAGGTGGACCTCATGGTGTTGCAGGTAACTCTTGAGCTTTTGAACTATTAATATTAGAGCTCTGTAGTTTTTTTAGTCTTCAAATACCAAGTTTCAGCATCAATCATTGTCTATTTAAGGTAGTATAGGCTTTTCTCACCACCAGCATCATTTTTCTACACGCGAAAGGCACATACTGATTGTTCCAGGGCTGTTACCTATAAAATGAGCGGTCTTCCCTCAACTGGAAACATGAGCACTTATGTTCATTGGATATATATTTTTAGGTTTTTAAATGTTTCAGAACAATCATTACCCCATTCATACATAACTCCTTTCATCAAGAGTTTCATGAAAGGTAAATATTTACATTCCAGTTTGTCCATGAAGTGTCGAATGTAAGAGAGGTGACCCTAGAGACCTCTCAATTCAGTGAGGTTGTGAGGTGGTGACATTCCAAGAATGTATTTCTTCGTCTTGAGGTCTACTTCGATGCGAGGATGGCGTACAAAGAAGATGAGGAATTTTCGCAAGGAAACACCAAAGGAACATTTAATGGGATTCATCTTTGAACTGTGCTATCAAAATTCATTGAAGTCTATTTCAAGGTTGCCTTGGTGGTTCGAGCACAGTCATGACATAACCACCCAGTTGTTGACATAGCACACGATGAATTTTCCAAAAAAATTCTTGAAGATGTGATGTATGGCGTGCTGATATGTGGCGCCAACATTATTTAGACCAAATGGCATCACTTTATAACAAAAAACTCCTTTGGGGCCCTAAAAGAGGTAGTGTCTTCATAACCTTGGTCCATCCTAATTTGATTATATCTATAATAGCCATCCATGAAGGAGAGGGATTTGTATCCAGTTGTCTCATCGATAAACAATTCTGTGATCAGGACTCAGAATCCGTCTTCTGGGAAATGCCGATTATGGTTCCTAAAGTCAATGAAGATTATAATATGTCCATTATTCTTTATATTAGGTACTATGTTCTCCAGCCAGATTAGAAATTGGACATTTTGTATGATGTTTTTTTTACTCTGTCAACTTTGGCCCCTATTTTGGAAGCACGCATCAGGTGGGTCTTTCTAGCTACCTTTTTATATCCATGGTGAACTTATGGTAAGCCCAGATGATGGGTGGTAACTTCAGGATCATGGTCTGGCATCTCTGTGTAATTCTAGGCAAACACAACTTGATTATTCTTTCGGAAGAAGGTATATTCCTTATGTTCCTCAATGGGCATGGACACATTGATTAAAGTGGGGCACGAGTCATTTTTAGTACGCATATTTATCTCTTTATGTTCATTGATGGTGGTGGAAACACCTTCTTCAAATGTAGGTTGGGTATCTTTGAGGTCTTCATCATCATCTTCTTATTCTTCTTCATTATCTTTCCCTTCTTCGTCTTTTGATAGATAATGGATTATTGACATAACTTCTCCATTATTGGGAATTAAATCATCTTTTTTCCTTAGTGTCTGAGGTAAGGGATGTTTGATGTCCCAATGATGGGTCAGGAACATCATCGACTAGGATTTTCCTGACAACATGGGTGTCAGCCTGATCTTTTATGTCTTCTTTCTTGGTGGCTATAACAGAGACCCTGCAGACAACTAAGTCTGTATCTGAACTCATATATAAAAATTCAACATGGTTGATGGGTAGTATGTACTCTTCCCCAAGTTGCTAGAAGTTGTAGACATGAGTCATCTTCTATCCATTGGGGGAATAGATCTGATCAACGTCATTTGGGGAAAGATGTTTTTATTCTGACTCATAGAAACATGTGTCGATGTAATGCGACTCACATAACACAAATGGGGATTTATTGGTGGGAAATAACCCACTCTTCCCATTATTTCAGTATTTAATGCACTGATGGTATGGGGAAAACATTACAGCATGCGGATGAAACCAGGGTCTCCCTAACAAAACATTGAAGTCCATACTTTTCTGCACCACTAGGAACTCGAAAACTGATATGAGATCTCTAAGCCATGTTTTAATTATGATACATCCCAATGGTTTCATCTCACTTTTGTTGTGTCCCATCAAATTTTTAGTGTAGGGTGTAAAGTTTTCTTCATCATATCCCAGTCGACAAAGAGTTCTCAACACGATGTGGTTAACTCCAGAGATGTTGTCGGTGAAGATCCTCTAAACATCAGTTCCATTTATCTTGCTAAACACATAAATGGGTTTGATGTTCCCTTTCATGATAGAATATTCATCCCTATCTATGAAGGAGATTAAATCGTGAGCTTATTCAGTACTGGACTCCATTTGTTAAACTTTAGCCCATGGTACTTCATCTTTGAATTCTTGGGGACTAAGTAAGGCTTCTATGAGTTCCTCTCTAAGATCTACGGACAGACTCAATGCATCCATGTGAACAACTTCACTAGTTCTGAAGCAAACTGCTTTATAATTTCATACTTCTACTCTAATGGTCAGCGCTTCCCAGCCCGAGGTTTCTCTTTCACAGACACTTTAGGGGCACGATCTTTGGACGTAGATGGTTCGACCCTTGTAGAATGAGCCAGTGGTGCTGCAGTCCTTTCCAAATTTGGCTGGACTGGTCTGCAGATATACTTTGGGTGGTTTGGTGTTTTTTCTTCCCCTAATGGACACTCCAAGTTAACCGGGCTTGTATTTCTTCCATCAGGGGCGGAGGAGTATTCTATTCCTTGTGGAATATGTCTAAAGGTCCTTCCCCATGTTTTGGCGATGTGAACGGTTTCACTTGTTGCGTGGCTGAGAAATTGACTCCTACCATGATCATGTCTTTTGAGAAACCTCTAGCCTCTACGACCTCTCCCCACGGCTCTCTAGTTGGGTGCAAGGAATTCAAGTTCATGTCCATAGTCTTCATCTGAGAAGGGGTCCATCAAATAAATGACATTAATGGAGACAAATATCGGTTCTTCATATACTATTGTTCCTATCTGACAGCATCATTCTAATGGTACAGTTTGGGGGGGGGGGGAAGTTCCCGTTGTACTCTTTGTAGGGGCAGTGCCCATTGTACCATGATTGTTGGCTTGATGTCCGAAAGGGTAAACACAAACTTTGTCTTTGTTACAATCTCATCTTCATGCTCTTTATTTCATCACTTCAGGCCATTAGAGGACCATAGGGCCAAAGATGGTTGTTCTGCTATATTAGGAGCTTCTGGGGGGAACAATTGGTTGTTTCAACTATTCTTGGAGGTTTCCATGGCCTTGGTTGATGGTCTTACATGTTATCTTGTTTTAAATCATTATCTCCTTCTTTCTAGTGACTATTTCCCACTCTTTTCCTCTATTGATTCGGAGTTAGAAACACACGCTACTTGTGTTGGTGGTGGACCCAACTTCACAATACCTCACTCCACCATATTTTGTAGGAGATCCTTGAAAACAAAGAATCCCTGGATGGTGTGTCCTATTATCCAGTGATATATACAGTAATTTGGACGGTTTTCAAGAACCACTTTATAGGATCGCTTTGGTACTGGTAGCTGGTACATATTACAATTCATGGTGGCTATGAAATAGTTGGCAGGGGTGTCCAGACCCGACCCATCCCGACCAACCTGACTCGACCTAATCGGGTTGGGTCGGGTTAAAATATTTATACCATGGGTTGGGTCGGGTTGGGTTATATCATGGTTGGGTTTGGTCGGGTCACGGGTTGGGAAAAAATCAACCCAACCCGACCCAACCAACCCGACTACTGTGAGTCGCCTCTTCAGACTTCACCCTCTCCCCCTGCCACTCGACCCAATTCCCCCTCACCCTCGCATCACGCCGATGTATTTATCCTTTCCTACATCATCCATTGAGTCCATGCCATCACCCACCATTAGATGAATACTCTGTTAATCTCATAGATGATTGAATATTTCATGACATTTCTAAGAAAAACTTAAAACAAATTCATAGGAATGGAGACATGTGAAATCTACAAAAAAACAATGCTCAATCAACAAACAAAAAAATGAATATTACTAGATTTCATTCGATATTAATATGAAAACTAAATAATAAGAAAAAAAACCAAAGGAAGATACAGCAATTTTAATGATTAGACGATCCGAAGGTGGAGGATCAACTAAGAAAACGATCGTTGAACATCTCCCTCTCCCTCACCGGTCTAGTGTATCCACCGTGCCACACCTGTATGTACCCCTGCCTCTAACACCACCTCTATCTCCATTGCGATTGTGTGCGGTTCCAAATCTATCAGTGTTAGGCACTACCCCATTCTCATTACCCTCTTGACCTCACCTTGAACCTCCTCAAACCTTGAAAACTACTTGCAGGCTAGCTAATCACGTCACACCATCGAGTCACATACTGATGTTTTTTTGGGTTGATTTATTACAAGGAATATGATGTAGGTGTTCCCTAGTGTGGAGAAGAAGATGAAGCAGAGGAATACATAACCTGATCAACCCATGAGGTAATAGCCAAAAATGGAACTGAACAATTTTTTTTGTCGTAACCCGGTCAACCTGTGGGTTGGGATCATAAAAGAATACCAAATTTTTTTCCTTAACCCGATCAACCCGACCCGAACCAACCCAATTTGAGATGGGTTGGGTCAGGTTGGTTCTGAAAACAAAAACATCTCTGGCCCAACCAAACCCAACCCGACCTATTTTTCTTGTGTCGGGTCCAAAATAGCCCTCAATTTAACCCAACTCGACCCATAGAGACCCCTAATAGCTATGGACCTGGTCATATCAGAATGACTAAACATTATTTCTTCATTCATCAAAATTATTTCTTTTACCACCTCATCGCTCACCTCTCTGAGGTGGGGGTGGCTGTTGGCGTCTAGGGGGTCCCGCACGGTTCGATGGGGGCCTCGAAACTGGGGCAGGGGTCGGGGTGGCATAAGCATGATAGAAGCTGCTTTATCTTTTCTCATTCTTTTCCTAGGGGCCAGTGGGGCTACATGGGACTTATTATTGGACCTTTTAAAGTAGGATTCTATCCTATGGTAAAGGGAAGAGAATTATCTAAACCCAATAGTGTACTTCACTAGGATGTGCAGTGTTATCAATTTATCCTGGAGGATATTGATGTACATGGTGAGCATCTCATCCTGTGGGAGTGTCTAGTTCAAAGAATATGTCAGGCCTTTCCATCTAGAAACGAAGTTTGATACTCTCTCATTATCTCACTACATGTAATTCAGGTTTTCACTAACTACCGTCTTGGGAAGCATCGAACTAAACTGGAAGAGAAACTGTTGTTGATGGTCCTCCCAGCCTGTAATCGAATTGGCTGATAGGATAGTATACCTTACTAAAGCTGAGCCTTACAGTGTTCATACGAAACACCTAAGTTTTACTGCTTCTTTCTACTCTGGATTTCCCATCACATGGTCACAATAAGTGTCATAGTGCATCAAATGTTGTTATGGGTCATCTAATCCATTTCATACAGGGAATATAGGGTTTCAAATGTTTGGTCATGGAATAACATTGCTCACCCACTCGGGGTAGGGTTTGCGCTCTGGTTGTATCAGACCATGTTGCCCCTCTATGGCTTATAGTTGGGTTGTTAGCTGGCCAATAGTGTTTAAGAGCCATTTTTCCATGTCCTATTGGTCTTGGGCTTGAGCTGGTGTGGCAGGGGCCATGATTGGGCATGTCGGCACTGCTGGAATTTGGGGCAGATACCTCACTGGGGGAATCATTTGTGGGTTTACCTGGATATATTTTGGCTGCCTTCATAATGGGGGGAAGTCTTGATATCCTTGTAGGGTCTGGTTGAATGATCCTTTGGGATTGTATTCATTCATTGGGATGAGTGCCTATTGTATGGGCACCTCTCCTGGGAGCACCTGCTGATGTTCCGCAGAGGGAACACGTATAGCGAGATAACTACCTCGATGTATATCATCATTAATTCGTATGAGATCTTTCATTTATTCCTCTTTCTTGGTGAACCTTTCCTTGAGGGTGATGGAAGCAAACTCATGGGTAGGAGTTGGTAGGTCAGATATGACCATGGTTTTTTTCTCCTAGTTGGAGTTTCACGGGGGAGGTAATGTCAGATTGACTGAGGGGGAACCCATATTTAGAACCGTCCCCTAGTTCCAGGTGTGAACATTATCAAGATTGTTGTGTAACACCTTTGGGAGGGAACCATAATCTTTTTCATATTCTCCCCCTGCATCATTTACTGTGAGATATGTGGGGTTTACGTTCACACCATTCACTGAGGCATACCACATTAGAGGTGGTGTACCTGGTGCCGAGTTCTAAGAAGGCTTATTGCTCGCTTTATTGGACTTTATCCTTCTATTATATGGTATTCTTTGAGATTATTGATGAATATTTATCTGAAGGGAGCCATGGTCTGACCTAATAACGTGTCCTTGTCTTAGAGGGTGAGAACCACGAGATGGTGTGGAACGGGATACTCCTCAATCCATCGTTCTTTTTAGATGCTAAAAGACAATCATCCGACGTGTGGATATCTGAGGTAAAAATGCCCCATGCCTTGCCGGATGGGGTGGTTCTCATTCTCTTATCGATTCTCAATTGTCTGTATTTATTGATCTTAAATGGTCATTATGATTTAAAAAATTATACTAGCCATGTGGGATGGGACTTTTACCTTATCGCGACAGTAGCCACCACTATTGCCACCCTTTCAATTTCATGTAATCCCATGCTGGTGTATGCTGAGTGTAAAATTGTGCCTTCATGGATTCTAGGGTCTTTTGAATACATCATCACTTCTTTCTAGTTGTCTTCCCTTAGGATGGAATCCCTCTAGATGGTCCTGGTCTCCTAACTCAGATTTTTTTCGATGGCTTGATCTCTTAATCCCTGAAACATTTGAGACTTACTCTAGGATGACTTTTGTTGAGTATCTTAACTTTCTTGAGCAAGGGTTTCATTTGATTTTTTCCTCTCGGTGATGAAATTGCAGGATTTCATTTTCATTTGGGTCAGATGGACGAGGCGTGGGGTGAAGTGTAAAGCTCCATGTTCTCCCCACCCCTAAATGTGAACTCCAGTCAGGGCGTGGGAAATGAGGTGACATAATTTATGTGATGCGTGGAGGTAAGAATTTTCATGTTTTTTCTTTTGACTTTTTGATTTTGGAGGCCTTATGGATGGGAGGTCTTCCAATTTGATTAGACAATGAATCTCTCCTATCTTGATGATATATTTCGCTTACCCTTCATTGGATTGTAATTATTCATTCAGATTTTAAAGAGTTTTCTATATATTGAGGCGAATTCCATGTGTTCATTCCCGAGAAAATTCTCCTTGTATGTCGAACCGAGAAGTGGTCATAGGCCAATACATCACTAGTATATTCTCTCTAGATAGTTGTCTTCTCACAAGAACCATATCATGTTGTTTTGCTTCCGGAGGATCCTCTACATTATATACCTAGCTCTACTGCTTCTCGATAATATCGTTCGAAGGAACCTGGGTGGTGGGAACCTTGTTAATTTTCAGACGTTGTGGGGGTGACTCAAAAGATGAGCGTGGCCCCCTATCAATCCTCTAGTTGAGAAAGAATATCACTCTTCATAGACGGAGTGCTTGATGTGAATTAATCGCTTTCGAGAACCTCCACATATGAGGGTTTTATCATATTTATTTCGGCAAGGGGATGACCTACATTCCAGCATGAATTTTGATTGCGGGGAGGACCTCCGAAGATGGTATTGCAGTGGTGATGGCTATTATTGCAACATGATGCACTACTATGTGAATTTTTATGTTGGTGAATTCCCTGAGGAGGACATTTAAGGTAGGTTTTAGAAATGGGAGGACCATCTTGTAGCTCGAATTCACGATGGGGATGGCCTTCACAACAACTTTCATTGTGGTGAGGGCCTTTTCAATGACCCTCATCATGGAATGGACTACTATTTTGACTTGATATCTAGCTACAAAGATAATTTATATTGTGTATATCTTTGGGAGGACCTTCAGGATATACTTCAATGAGTGCAGGACCTTATCGTTGAATGTAGTTATGGTGGGGAGGAACTTCAGAGTAACTTCCCCAACGGGGAGGTCCTTCACAATGACTATCATCATGGCATGGAATACAATCATGAATTGATGTCCGACTACATGGAGAAGTGTATTTGTAGTGTATACCTTGGGGAGGACCATCAGGGTGGACAACAGCAATGGTAGGACCTTGTTGCTATCTGATATTCAGGTCGAGGGGAGGGCTACCCAGACATGCATCCAGAGATAGGCTATCGTGATCGATCATTCTTGACCCACAGAGTAAGCCCCCGTGGGTGCTCTATAGAGGACCTTCAGAGCTTCTAGTAGTGAAATTTTAAGGAGTACCTTATCAAATACTATTTACACTTCTATAATTTGGTAATGGACTAATAGGGTATTGAGCCTTTGTGGATATATGTTTGAAGGCATCAAGAACCCCATCTTCTAGAAGAGCAGGATCAAGTATGTGCTCTTCATTTTCCAGTTTCCATTGGAATTTTGTATATTTAGGTGATATATTTCCAGTAAATGAGGCCATCTGTTGTTGTTAATGGCCTTCATTTACAGGTCCCGGTCTTTTTGGGTCCAGTGACGTCTTTAGGATACACCGACGAGCATCTTCAGTTATGGCAGGGATATATGCCTGCCCTGGAGCGGCCACCACAATGGACCGGCATCCCCCAGCTTGAAGGGGCATTTGTTCCTGATCTGGTAGTCCATATTTTGTGGGATATTGTCGTCGACCCTTTGGTACTAGAGAAGGGATGTATAACTACTCCGGAGTGGAAAAATAATTTTTGGAGTGAGTCGTTCCATTTGATGAAATCAAGTCATGGGCTTGATTTTATGCCTTTTCCGTCGATGTAATGATATCATGGTATGTTTGGAGGATATGGTCTGGAATCGATGACTGATCTTCAATCATTTCCAGGATGTTCTAGGATACATCTGTGTCTAGAATGAGAATGAAGGCACATTCTGATGTCAGAGCAGGAGCTTTGGGCCAGCTTCAGCCCTCCATGAGTTTTCATTAGATACTGAAAGTTATCCTATGTCAGGATAGAGTAACAAGTCTACCACCGATTTATTTCTCTATTTGCCAACATATTTGACTAGTGGTCTTTATATTCATGATCGAGGATTTTCATCCACTCACTTGCCGCTATATTTGTCCCACGGTCTTTGTATGAATCCGTGGGAATATGACTCTTCTTATATTTGGATTCCATCCAATTTGGATGATGGGCTTGATTTACATTAGCAGGTATTGGTGCCTACGTATATCATGTTGCTGCCCTATTTAGATGTCATGATTGAAATGCATTAGCAGGTATTTATGCCTACATTTAGCTGAGTGCCACCCTATTTGGATGGTAGAATTTTTATGGATCAACAGATTTTTTCATCTTCCTATAGTTTTCTGCTATGTCTTCATGGCGAGACAGGCAAGCACTAGCAGAAACTTGTGTGTGCTCATATTGTGCACCCATATTTCTATGGTGGGCTTGAGTGGAGAGGGAATATTTGTATGTCTTCTCGTAGACTGTCGCTGCATTAGTACAGTGGAGATGCTCCTCAATAACCAGGGTAATAACATGGTTTTGAATATATATTATTCTCCCTTGGAGGGTAGCCTTAGGGGCTCGGGTCTCCTAGGAATTGGTATGTTCCCTCGGTATAAGTTCCTCCTTCGTGGGAGGAGTTCTGGTTGTCCAGTGTCAGCGTCTAGGCTCTCTGGTGGAAGCCCATGGGTAGGGCCCTTGTGCAGTTGAGATGTTGTCGTTAGCATTGACTTAATCTCCCTCCATGAGGTAAAGGATGTATTCATTGTCACATTCTGGGGATAGGCTCCCGAAACAGTTTAAGACGACCCCTGGGGCCGCCACGTAATGAGGTACTGGTACCAGCAGAAGGGGTGGCTAGCAAACCTTTGCGGAATGGAGGCTTTTCTTGCGGCCTCCAGTATAGGAAGACTAACATTTTGGTGGTACTCTTTGATCAGCATAATGGACACCCGGTGTTGAAGATGCTAGTTAGGAGAAGGGGTCCTTCTCTATATTGAGGCCTCGTTTGCTCGTGGGATCGCTGATGTGTGCGTCTTTATGGATGGTGGGGATGTCATTTGCATCGAAGGTTGCTTTGTGGGAACCTGCAACACACGTATATGAAATAGAGACCACAAACCCTTGTCAATGTAGAATTCCTTTAAACATATGTATATTTGTCAATTCATCATGGCTCCCATCCCTTTTTTGGTGGGTGAAGGGGCTTAAGTGGGGTGAGACCACCACCTTGGTTAAGGATTCACGTTAGTTTCACCATTTTTGGTCCACCTCTGAGTTAGTGAGTTTTGCGCATACCTGGGTGGACAAAATGGTCTGACGTGCAGTGCCCTTTTTTCTTTTATCATTTTGGGTAGAACTGCCACATTAGTTAAGGATTCACATCGGGTCTGAAATTCTATTTGTTCCTCCGAGGTGGCGCATTTTGCATATACTTATGTAGAACTAATGGTCTGATGTACTGTGTCCTTTTGTCTTTCCTCATTGGGGTAGAACTGCCACCTGGGTTAAAGATTCACGTCAGGTTCACCATTTTTGTTTCACCTCTTAGTTGGCGAGTATTGTACATACCAGGGCGAAAAAAATGGTCTGACATTCAGGGTCCTTTTTTCATTAATCATTGGGGTAGAACTGCCATCTTTGTTAAGAATTCACGTCGGGTTCACCATTTTTGTTTTGTCTCTGAGGTGACACATTTATGGGGGATGTCGGGGTGGCACGATGAGGATCATCACCCATCCATTTTTCAATATATATGGGTTCATGTCGATCATACCACTCCTTTTTGACCCGTTCAATGTCATTATCCTTTAAATAAGATTGAATTAAACTTGTAGGGAACTGTTTGTCCCAGCAGGTGATTGTAGGGGGTCAAGAACTCATAAAATTAGTCCTTCTCAAATATGACTTCCACAGATGGTCTCTAATGGGTTTATTCATTGATCCAATAACACCCAACTAACCTGGTATCCATGATTGAGGGACCTTATTTCCAAAGGTAGGTGCTTTTTGGCTGATGATTTGGCCAACAACACTTAAGGACTCCATTGGTTGAGAGGGTGGCAGGTCAGGCTCACTACACCCTTCCGGGGGAGGATTGTTTCCGGTTCTAGGACTCTATTATGGATTTAAGTCGTTTTCATATGCTCATGAATCCTTGGTTCCTTCCCGAAGAGTGAGTCAATGAGTTACCCTATGATTTCACGATTATCTTGAGCATGCATATTTTTGATGCAATGGAGGTGACAATGACATAAACATATTATAAGGGGAAATGGAGTTTCTCATCATACAGGGCGCAGAGGGTGACTTGATGTTGGGATTGGGACCACAGGGAGGGCTTCCTACATATCCTCAAGAGAGGAATCAGAACCCACGTAGTTTGGATGTGTGGGCCTTATGTGTGATAGTTTCCCATTTGATGGTGAATTATTGGGTGGACCCTTTATGGGTTGGAACCCATTTGAGATCGGGCCTTCTTGTAAGTGTCATATGTATCCTCATTCAACCAGGAATCAAATTTATCGTAGTTTAGAAGGTGTGGGGATTACGTATGGGAGCCGCCCATTTGAAAATAAATGATTGGGTGGAACCATCATGGGAGGGAACCCTTTTTATTTGTGGGCTTCTAGAAGGAATCATATGTAACATGTTTTGATCATGAATCAAAGTTATTGTAGTTCAGAATGATTGGGTATTACACATGGAAGCTTCCCATTTGAGGTAACATGATTCGGTGGACCCTTCATGGGAGTGCATTTAACACCCTTTGATTTTATGAGATATTTTATTTTTAATTTCTTTGATGTCATCTATTATACACTACACAAAGATTAGCTTGTACTATACGCAACACCGTATTAGCTTGCAGTATACTCAACACTATTCTTGGCTCGTGTTACACACAATGACAAGTTCATTTTGTGGAAATTATTTTACGCAACATTAAGTATCGATTTTTTTTAATTTATAAATGAAATAAGTTTTGATTATGTTATATGCAACATAAAACGGAGCATTCACTACACACAACGCTAACTTGGATTGCATTAAACGCAATCACGACCTTCTTCGATAGCGTGTGTAGTACGCAATACCATGTTTTATTAAATGAGATATTATTATAATATTATTATGAACTAGCCGTTATGAATAGTAATACCCTCTTTTTGAATTATTATAAATTTTATCTTCAAAATGGACTTCATTTTAGGATTCATAATACCAAAATTATCATAGGGTGAATATTTGGTATTTTTCTGAAAACTTTCAATTTTTTATGAATAGTGAAAACACTACGTTACTATTTAAAACCCGACTTTTTATTTAAATAATTATGTATTTTATTTAAATTTATTTAGGTCAAAATATATATATAATACCTATATAAGTTCAATGTAATTCATTGGATACATTTTTAATAATTTTAAATATATAAAATATTTATTGAACTTTTCACCATCTTTTACCTACCTCATAAGAGCATTTTGCAAACTTACATAAAAGTTAATTTTACCAATTCTGTGATTGGAAATTCAAAATTCCAAGAGACATGGTTAATATCAAGGAGTAAAATGTGGTTTAATAAGATAAAAATAATTTTCGGGGAATAGTAACTTTGTACTTTTATTTACCACGGTTAAAAGTAAATAGGGTAATTAAGGGTAAAAATGATATTATTATTACCCTAAAAATGTTCTAATTCTATTGGATAAGTGTAATTCGACGACAAACAACCTTATGAATAAAATATTACCCTCTAGGTCAACTTTTATTAGATTAGGACACTTATTATTATACTATTTAAAGAAGAGTTAAAATAGTTAAAATCAATGTTTAATAACTAAAACATTTTTAATATAGGGTTATACATAATATAAATTCGACTATAAATATTCATTATAAATCAAAAAATATTTCCTACATATCGGTATTTTATTTATAATATTTAGAAATTAAATAATTTAATTTATTTATGACACAATGATGATGCAGCAATAACCTTATTAATTAAATATTAACATAATTGATTTTATAAATACCCAAATAAATGTAATTTGAGACTTTTTATGAATTACACTAATTATCTATGTTAATATGAAATGTTATTATTGATTAAATTAATGTTTTTTGAACTAATCATGTTGTTATGATTTTTTCTCATAAATCCATTACCAAATAGTGTCAAAATTGACATAAAATAGTTTTTTTTAAATATTATATTATCAATTGTTATTACATTTCTAAAAAACTATGTATTTGTCCAAATTACATAGATGAGGTTATATATTTTAATAATGAACCACTTTGGCTTCTTTTGGTTTGTTATTGTAAGTTTCTTAACCATATAGTGTAAGATAACAAGAAGACACGGTAAAAGTTAAATTATTTAACATAGAGTTAAATCTAAATTATAAGGATAAAATTGTAACATAAACTTGTATAAAACCTATTGGTTGAGAGTATTTCGACGCATACCCATTTTAGCTTCTGAATAAATCAATTTGGAGCTATTATAAACAGAATATGACTTTATTATAAAATGGTAATTTATGTTTTTCAAAAGGTTCCCCTCTCCTCCCTTATAAAAGGGCATCTCTTCCCTCTTCTCTTCACACCCCTTTTCGCCTTGAAGCTCGGCCAACCCCTAAAATTCCTCTTCTCAACCTCTATAGTTACAACATAGATGTTCTGGTCTTCTCAAAAGACCAACTCTATTTCCCTAAGAAGAATTTTAAAGGAGGTGCATCGAGGAAGAGGTAATCTCTTCTACCGAATCATTCAAGTTTCTTTGTTCTTCTTATTCCTCTTCTTTAGTTTTTTCATTATAAAGTAATAAAATCAGTATTTCTTATATACTGATATGTTATTATAAATAGGGAACAACCCCATTTCACCCCTTATCCATCCTACAGTAAATGAAATCAATGCACGTGCGTACGTACAGAATACCGTCTCCACGTCATGGTGTAATCTGTTTTCCACTACCACCTTACTTGGATGGGTATAATGGTGTAAATAAATAACTATATTTGATTATTATAAATTGATATTGATTTTTAAATATTATACATACACTTCAACACAATTCCATGATCATGGGAATGATATCATCACTTTTATGTATGTACGGACTACCGTTTCCACGAATGTGATGAGATTCATTTTCCATGATTAACCATTAAAGTATGATTATAAAGAATATATAATAAATAATCATTAAATATATTACATAATAATGATATAGGATTTATGTACATATATGTTTCATTTACATAATTCCATTTAATTCAATAAGAAAACAAAAAAAGCATTCATGCGTACGCACGGCCTAACGTCTCCATGAATGGTGTATTTCATTCCATTTATCGATATATCATATATATTTATATAATAAATATATATTATATATAAATCATGTTTTACATTATGGAATTATTTAAATCAGTATATAAGTAATAATATCCAGAACAACATGTCAAAACATGTACGATAAATGAAATGATTTTACCCAAAACGCTGATTTCACATTGAATTTACAAAAGAACGGGTAATATAAAGTCATAACTGAACCATATATGATATCATAAAAATGAATATTATTCTATAATAAATCAATGTCATTATTTAAATAATTATACTAGAGGTTCGGATACGTACAAAGGATATCATACCTAAGGTAAGGGATAACTATTCCAATCTTGTTCATATCCAAGATTGTTAGTAGTAAGTATTTTCTGGGGTTATTGTTACCATCCATGCCCATGTTTTCCAAAAACAATTCATATATTTTTAAAGTCAATTTTCCTCATTTTTGAAATTTACCACATGTTATGAATGGAATCTTACTTTTGTTTACCACATAGGTAAATGTTTGACTTTTTCGACAAAATTACGAGAAGAATGTTATTTTCATCTTATACGGCGTGAACAGATTTTTACGGTTTCATAACGCCTCATTTTCACAAATCATACTCTACATGACTTTATGAATATTTTCAACAAAATAATTTTCTTTTAGAATTGCATGGCATTTTGTGAAAAGAAAATGATTTTGAAGAAGAAAGGATATTTTCCACAAGAATTCATTTCAAGTGTTTTATCAAAACCATTTTACATCTAAGATGACATTATATCATATGTGTATGTTTCAAGTATAATGTCTCTATGATTTACATGGTCTCACTTTTCTTATGATGAAATATCCATTTGTTTTATATGGATTATGTGATGATGGGATGATGTTTTTGAAACCCATTTCATTCTTTCGGTTATGATGAATGTTTCATGTTTATTTTGTGGAACAAGTAAGAATGATTTAATTATGTGATGGGTGGGACCTATATCTCCCTATATTTCATTGGGTAAAATATTTATATCTCATGAGATAGACATGGACAAAATGGTAAGTTAATCTGGTTCCGTGATACATGACTGGAACGAGGAGTGAACTCGATTCAAAAAGGGACTTTGTCTACTAAGATGGTCTTGGAAGAAATGCCTTGGCTACTATGGAAATAATATCAATTTCTTAATGAATTTCCAAAATTACATGTTTTATTCCCATGTGATTTTATCATGATTAATGATCCTTTATGACCTATTCCTTACGTACTGCCATGATTTATTTCATAACTCAAGATTTTGATGTGTAAACTTTATGTTCTTGTTTTGAAGTTCAAATGTATATGGTTTGTTTTATTTTTTCCATGCTTACCCTTACTAAGCATTTTATCTCACCCTTTATATGTTTCCTTTTCCCTAGGATATAAAGAAAGGTTTTAGGTGTGAAAAAAATAGGGAAAGAACTTTATGGGAGATGTTGAAGATCTTTCACCATGATTAGAAGATTATGTTTCATGTTTCTAAAGACACTAAACTATTACGGTCCTTGTGAGTTTTTTTTTTATGTTTTAGGTATTCCGCAAAAGTAATGTAATGTCAATGTACATTAGGTTTGGGGTCTCAATAGTTGGTATCAGAGGAAAGGTTTAGATAACCTTTGGAAACTAGGATGTGAAAACTTAAGTGAAATCCCTATAGATATTTCTAGGGATGTCCCTAAGGTTATGTATAAGTATAGGTTATAGTCCTAGAATTATGGTAATGATATTATAATTAAACCTAAGATGTTAGATATTGAAGGTACTCCCCCTTTATTATGTTGTTTTCCCTAGCATGATTTTTCCCCTCACACTATTCTTTTTGGGTTTTTTAAAATGGATAGAAACAGGAAGATTCACAGTAATGGAGGATATGATGTACAATAGAATGATATTCTTCATGAACAACCAAATTAAACGATATTGGGAAGAACAAACATCGTTATTATGCCTAATCAGCAATCACATAATATGATCATTAATCTTAACTTTGGTATGTTTCCTGACTCAGCTAACAAGAGAAAGATGGAGTTTCATGATTATCATAGGGGAAAGATAGTTCAATTTCTCTCATGTAAAACATGTGGGAAGAGTCATCAAGGGGAATGTTTAAAAGTAACTAGAAGATTCATTGGGTGTGGAAAAAAATGACACAAATCCAGTAAGTGCAAAGAAAAAGGTTCAGTTAACACCATGGAGAAGGATAATGGTATTTCTATGACATCAACAATGATTAGATGTTTTAAATGTGGAATGTATGGGAATTATTCCAACCAATTATCTAAGGGAACATCTCATGAAGATAATCTTCATGGTCATATGGGTAGTATTTATGTGGATGATGATGAGAAGACTACAAATGATATATGAGATGAAAGAAGTGTTGAAGCTTGGTCAATTGATTAAGAAGGAAGTGGAATCATTTTATGTCTATCAAGAGTTATTTTGTATAGGAAATTTAATGGTACTATGGAATAAAGAAACATCTAAGTATTTTTACACTATTTGTTTCCTAAAGTATTAGAAAGTATATGTTTAATGGTACTGGTAACCATGAAAGTTTATTCAGATATTTTTTGGAAAGAAGATGATATGCGCATAATGAAGGGATAATGAGAAAATAAAATTTTGATATTATCCATGAGCTCATGACTAATATAAGGACAAAGTGATATCAGGGTTTGAGTATATAGAAATTCTGGGATTTTGGTATGTGGAATGAGTTAACTTTTGTCAGAATTCATGTTTTTGTTAAGGGTCTATTGTAATTCATGTTTCAAAAGAATACATAATTAAGGTATTGAAATGTTTTTAATATTACCAACAAGACATAACTTATGATATATGTGGATAAATGATGGTATTCACATTCTTGTTATATGTCCTCTATGGTAATATTTTTCACTATAATATGTGATTGGACAATAGTATTTTGGATATGCCTAAATATTGGAATGGATTATATTGGACATAAGTTAGTATTTTTTTATGGCTAGAAATTTTTTCGATATTATTGATGGAATGTTATAATAATGTAGTTTTAGAAAAAGGACAACCTACAGGACGGGCGACAACCCATCGTGTCGGACAGGGCTATGGGAATCGAACCCACAACCGAAGTGCGACATGCCTTTATCGCCTACCACTGGCCTACAGGAAGTCATTGGTTAGTAAAAACTAGTTTTATTATATTAAGAGTTATGATAGATTAAGTATAAGTCCATTTTTGGAATAATATACAATTAACCTCACCATAGATGGACTTATGTATATTTTATAACTTTTGCTATCCTTTTCTTGAGACAGATGGAATGAGCCATCATTCAATCGCATGATCTTCTAACACTTCATGGAAGACAAATTCATCTTCATTTCCTTAAGAGATGATGTGGAAATTTTTCAAGGAAAAAACTATAGTGAGATTGTACCAAAATCAAGTAATTATTTTTTTAATGATTCTTAAACTTTAGGGAAATGATCTTGAAAACCAAAAATGTTGTCATAATGCCCTTATATCTGATGAATTAGATAGTACCTTAGATCATCACAAATTTATGGCTTTGTTATTGTTGGATTTTTTATATCCATGTTCTCTACCACTCTCTATTTGAACATGATGGTTAGATTTGTCTTCCATATCCATATTTTCTCCTATGTTCCCCTATGTGGAAACCCAGTGATTAGTTAAATTGGGTAACCGTTACATTTCATACTTTAGTCTTTAAAGTTAAGTTTTAATATTCCTTTTACGATGTGGGTTTCTATAAAAGAAACTTTCGATTAGTAAACCATTTATAACCCCGACGAATTTCAAGGGCGAAATTCATTTTAAGGGGGGTAGAATGTAACACCCCGATATTTTATGAGATATTTTATTTTTAATTTCTTGGATGTCTTCTATTATACAATCAACCAAGATAATCTTGTACTATATGCAACACCGTATTAGTTTTTAGTATACGCAACACTATTCTTGGCTCGTGTTACACACAAATTCAAGTTCATTTTGTGGAAATTATTTTACGCAACATTAAGTATCGATCTCATTTAATGTATAAATGAAATAAGTGTTGATTATGTTATAAGCAACACCAAATAGTGATTTCACTACACACTACCCTGACTTGGCTTGCATTACACGCAATCAAGACCTTCTTCGATAGCATGTGTAGTACGCAATACCAATTTTCACTAAATAAGATATTAATATAATATTATTATGAACTAGCCGTTATGAATAGTAATACCAACTTTTTGAAATTTTATAAATTTTATCTTCAAAAATGGACTTCATTTTTGGATTCTGAATATCGAAATTATCCTAGTGTGAATTTTTGGTATTTTTCTGAAAACTTTCAATTTTTGATGAATAGTGAAAACACTAGGTTACTATTTAAAAACTGAGTTTTTATTTAAATAATTATTTATTTTATTTAAATTTATTTTAGGTCACAATATATACATAATAACAATATATGTTTAATGTAATTAATTGGATTATTTTTATAATAATTTTAGATATATAAAAATTTTATTGTACTTTTCACCGTCTTTTATCTACCTCCTAGGAGCTTTTTGCGAACTTATATAAAACTTAATTTTACCGTTTTTGTGAGTGGAATTTTGAAAATCCGAGAGTCACATTTAATATCAAAGAGTAAAATGTGGTTCAATAAGATAAAAATAATTTTTCGTGAATAGTAACTTTTTACTTTTATTTACCACGATTAAAAGTAAATATGGAAATTAAAGGTAAAAATGAAATTATTATTACCCTAACACATGTACTAATTCTGTTTTAAAAGTGTAATTCGACCAAAAAAACCTTAGGAATAAAATATTACCCTTTAGGTCCACTTGGATTAGATTAGGACACTTATTATTATTATTTTAAAAGAAGAGTTAAAATAGTTAAAATCAATGTTTAATAACTAAAACATTTTTAATATAGGGTTATACATAAGTTAAATTCGAATATAAATATTCATTAGAAATATAAAAAAAATTTCTACATGGTGGTATTTTATTTATAATTTTTAGACATTAAATAATTTAATTTATTTATGACACAGTGATGATGCAGTAATTATCTTATTAATGAAATATTAGCATAATTTATGTTATAAATACCCAAATAAATGTAATTTGAAAATTTTTATGAATTACAGTAATTTTAGAGGTTAATATAAAATTTTTAATTGATTCAATTAACGTTTTTTGAACTAATCATTTTGTTATTATTTTCACAAAAATCAATTACCAAATAGTGTCAAAATTGACATAAAATAGGTTTTAAAACAGATATTATATTATTAATTGTTATTATATTCCAAAAAATCTATGGTTCAGAAACATTACATATATAAGGTTATATATATTAATAACGAACCACTTGTGGTTCGTTTGGCTTGTTATATTTTGTTTATTAACCATATAGTGTAAGAGAACAAGAAGACGCGGTAAAAGTTGAATTATTTAACTTAGAGTTAAATCTAAATGAAAAGTTTAAAATAGTAACCTAAACTTTCCTAAAACCTATTTTTTTAGCAGACTTTGAGACATACCCATTTTAGATTCTATAAAAATCAATTTTGAGCTATTAAAAACCGAGTATGACTATATTATAAAATAATATTATAGGTTTTTCCAAAGGTGCCCCTCTCCTCCCTTATAAAAAGGGCATCCCCTACCTCTTCTATTCACACCCCTTTGAGCCTTGATGATTTTCCAAACCCTGAAAATTACTCTTCTAAACCTCTCTAGTTACATTATAGAGGTTCTAGTCTTCTCAAAAGTCCAACTCTAGTGCCCTAAGAAGAAGATTAAAGGAGGTGCGTCGAGGAAGAGGTAATCTCTTCTATCGACTCTTTCATGTTTCTTTATTCTTCTACTTTCTCTTCTTTAAATTTTTCATTATAAAGTAATAACAAAAGTATTACTTATATGCTGATATGTTATTATAAATATGAAAAAACCTCATTTCACCTTTTATCCATCCTACGGAAAATGAAATCACTGTGCGTGCGTACGTACGGAATACCATCTCCACGCCGTGGTGTAATCTGTTTGTCACCGCCACCTTAAGTGGATGTGTATAATGGTGTAAATAAATAAGTATATATGATTATTGTAAATTAATATTTATTTTTAAATATTATAAATACACTTCAATACAATTTCACGATCATGGAAATGATATCATTGCTCGTGCGTACGTACGGACTACCGTCTCCACGAACGCGATGAGATTCATTTTCCATGATTAAGCATTAAAGTATGATTATAAAGTATATATAATAAATAATCATGAAATATATTACATAGTAATGATACTGGATTTATGTACATATATGTTTCATTTACTTTATTCCACTTAATTCAATAAGGAAATGAAAACAGCGTTCATTTGTACGCATGGCCTACCGTCTCCATGAACGGTGTATTTCATTACATTTATCGATCTATAATATATTTTTATATACTGAATATATATTATATATAAATCATGTTTTACATTCTAAATTTATTTAAATCATGATATAAGTAATAATATCAAGAACAACATGTCGAAACTCGTATGATAAATGAAACGATTTTAACCAAAACGCTGCTTTAACATGGAATTGACAAAAGAACGGGTAATATAAAGTCATAAGTGAACCATATATGATATCATAACAATGAATATGATTCTATAATAAGTCAATGATATTATTTAAATCATTATATAGGAGGTTCGGATATGTACGAAGCATTTCAGACCTAAGGTAAGGGATAACTATTGCAATCTCGTTCTAATCCGAGATTGTTATTCGTAAGTATTTAATTGGGTTATTGTTATCATCCATGCCCATGTTTTCTAAATATGTTTCATGTATTTTTAATGCCCTTTTTACCCATTTTTGAAATTTACGACACGTTATGAAAGGAATCTTACATTTTTTTACCACACTGGGAACTTTTTGACTTTTCCGACAAAAGTACGAGAAGAATGTTATTTTTAACTTATACGACGTGAACCTATTTTTACGGTTTCATAATGCCTCATTTTCATCAAGCTTACTGTACAATATTTTATGACTATTTTCAACAAAATACTTTTCTTTTAAAATTACATGGCATTTTTGTGAAAAGAAAATGATTTTGAAGAATAAAGGATATTTTCCACAAGAATTCATTTCAAGTATTTTGTCAAAACAATTTTCCATATAAGATGACATTATTTCATATGTGTATGTTTCAAGTATAATTTCTATATGATTTACATGGTTTAAATTTTCTTATGATGAAATATCCCTTTTTTTATATGGATTATGTGATGATGGGATGATGTTTATGAAACCCATTTTATTCATTGGGTTATGATGAATGTTTCACGTTTATGTTGTGGCACAAGTAAGAATGATTTCATTATGAGATGGGTGGGACCAATATATCCCTACAATTCATTGGGTAAAGATTTATATCTCATGAGATAGACATGGCTGTAACAGTATGTTAATCCGGTTCAGTGATACATGACTAGAACAAGGAGTGAACTCGATTCAGAAAGGGAATTTGTCCACTAAGATGGTATTGGAAGCAATGTATTGGCTAATATGGAAATAATACCATGTTCTTAATGCTTTTCCACAATTACATGTTTTATTCCAATGATATTTTATCATGATTAATGTTCCATTATGACCTATTCCTTACGTACTGCAATGATTTATTTCACAACTCAACATTTTGATGTGTAAACTTTATGTTCATGTTTTGAAGTTCAAATGTATATGTTTTGTTTTATTTTCTCCAGGCTTACCCTTACTGATCATTTGAGATCTCCCTTTATATGTTTTCTTTTCCCTAGGATATAAAGAAAGGTTTTAGGTAAGAAAACAAAAGGGGATGATCTTTGTGAGAGATTTTGAAGATATTTCACCATGATTAGAAGATTATGTTCCCTGTTTCCAAAGACACTAAACTATTATGGTCCTTCTGTGTTTGTTTTTGTTATGTATTCAGTATTCTGAAAAAGTAATGTAATTTCCATGTATATCATGTTTGGGGTCTTTACAGTGAACACTTTTGAGCTCATGCCTTCTGGAAGGTGTCTTATGTATCCTTTTTTGATTAGGAATCAGAGTTATCCTATTTCATAAAGTGTTTTGATGTTGTAATCCTCACAAACATATAAGCCCATGTGAGTCATTCTCAATGTCAGAAACAAGAGGATTTTAAAGATTCAAAAGTGAACATAACTCCTCCCCTATTGGTGGGGGAGGGAGAGCCCATGGTGGAAGAGGACGGGGTGATGGTGGGTGAGGGTGTAGAGCGATGAATCTTTCCTTCGGAATTGTAATTAAAGGTCATGTGGAACTACCTCAGAAGATTGGGGACATACCTCAGTGGGAGGGCCCCAGAGCATGTTTTGGGAAGGGGAAGAGTTTTGTACTCATAAAAGGGCGAGTTAACATAACCCCATTGATTGATCATTGTTCCTCGTTGAATGGAAAAGTGGGTGATGACCCCTAATCCTGAGAACAGGGAGGTACACATCGACATCCCAAGGCTGGACTCTGGGTAACTATGGTAATGTATCCTTATAGAAATTTCTAAATCCTGCACCATTATTGGGAGGGCCTTCGCGACTATGATTACCGTGGATATATAGAATCAATTAGGGTGTGTAGATGCACCCCATGGCCTGATCATAAAGGTTATGTGGCTATGGATAAGGCTTTGGCCTAGTTCTAGAGGACTTGTTAGTTTAGGGATCAGGGAAGACTAGATGGTAATAGAGGGGTGAGGTTTGAACTGGAAGGAACAATACCCGAAAACACCCTATTCCGAACACTGGTTTCTCATGAAGGATGGGGAAATCTCCCCATACTATGGCGGTGTATGGGAAGGAGGTCCATCCACATACCAGTGTGGAACGCGGGCAAGGGTATCACCAACCATGTACCAAAGTGGTACGTAGATCACCATCACACTTTGGGTTATATCTGCGTACAGATTGGGTGTGTGGTGCCAGGTTCAGTCTGCATAGCGATGTGGATAACCATACCAAAGTAAGGTCTGGGGGATTATCATTCCTGGGAAATTTATCTGTGAGAATAATTTGGTTTGAGGTTTACCTATTGGTTTTCAGTTCAATTATTATTATTTGATTCCCCCATTATTTTTGTTTGTGGATTGTTGTACCTACGGAGGAATTGGTTCACGGTTCATGCTTCGCTGAGGAAACAAGATGGAAACCAGATTACAACCTCTGAGCATCCCTCAAGATTTCGTCACCTATACTTCTCTCTATCCCCTTTCCTTTGTGTCTATTGTGCTTCTTTTATAGAGCATCCGAGCGATTGTATCTACTTGGTACAAGTCACCATTTGAATAGGCTCATTGAAGAAATATTCTAACCCAAAGAATACTCAGTCAACTAGGGATTGAAGAGGATTTGGTTGGTGATAATGGTTCACAGAACCTGGCCCGGCCGCTTAATCCATTAATTGATTGGGTTCGCATCATGGTAAGCAGACGACGTTCTGCGCAGAACTCCTTTGGTTGATGTAGTTCTTGGATTGCATTGCTTTATAGCCATCGCCTCACAGGCCATTGCTTCGCAAACTGTCCTACATACTTGGTGGTTCGCGATCTATCTTCTCTACATATATTTCTCAAGGGTGGTACACGAGCCTCTTGAAAATATTAATTCCTTCATGTTATATTAATGGAATTCAACTCAATATGAGTCCCTTCGCCTTGATAGACTTATAAAAATACTTGATTTCTTTTGAAAAGAGATTCAGGGGTATTTCTTCTCCTTGGAAGAATTTTTAGTACTCTACAGGGTCTTCCCAAAAATACCTACCATATTATCCTTAAAAAGAGATCCAAGAGAGGCTTTTCAATGCGAAGGTAACTACCTTCACCAGGATCTATCTTTTATATTCTTCTTTTACCGCAATCAATTATGTAGTAGAAGTTTTAATATAATAACAATGGTATATAAAATATAATAATATGTAAATTTTTTATCCATATCCTTCTCCATAAAAATAGATGAAAAACCATCGTTCGTGTGTATGGCAAGTTTTCACCTCAAGTACCAATTATATTTGTTCTCAATTACCTACCCACATAGATAGAAATTATGACAAAAAATTAAATTGAAGAAAATTATCAAAATATATTGACTCTTTATATTTAATATTTCATATACTTTCTTTCCGTTTCAACCAATATTTAAATGATAACATCGCTCATGCTTACATACAACCTATTGTCTCTAAAAAGTGATGTGATTCACATTCCATCTCTAAATTAAAAAAAATATTCTAAAAAGGTGTCAACTGAAAAAATAGAATTTTAAAAAGATTATTATAATTGTGGAGATGATGGAATTATATCTTATTCATATAAACTGGAACTTCCATTATAAAAAATTCTTATTAAAACAAATCAGTTTTCACCTGAAACAATGGTAATAATTAAATATTAATAATGAATGGGTGAATATATTATATAAAAGGATAATATGTCATTATAAATTTGAAAATGTTTCTGTTATAAATTAAAAACTGCTTTAAAATCATTATATATGACGTTAAATCATATTCAACTAAAGAGAATTGTGAGGCAACAGGTTTCATAACTTGATATATTTGTATTGGGTTATCATACTTATTCGTTATATTTGATATCACTAGAATATTTATTTAATTACAATTGATTATTTTATAATTTATTTCCATTTTTTTATATGTATTTTAATTTTATTAAAATAAATAGTTCATTGATTAATTATCTCTTAAATGGGATGATCTTTGTAAGGTATTTTCTCTCAATTTACACTTCATTGGGAAATATTTGTTTTCATAAACCTGTTCCTATTTATGTTACATAAATAATACCCATTATATATATTTAGGAATAATAAATATTTATCTATGGCTATTTATGATAAAATTTTGTATCATTAATTCAATTTATTACTGTTTAAAAGTCACCAATGAGGTATATATTTATTTTACAATCTCATTTTTTGGGGATTCCTCTTTTTTAATGAAGGAATATTATAATATATACTTCTTAAACTCCATAATGTTTTCTATAGTATAGATATTCAATTATTTCCCATATTTTTTTTTAAATATTTTCGTCTATTTGGAACTTGAATCAATAAAGAATATTTATAAAGGAAAAATTTATTTTATTTCACAATTGATAAGATATATTTTTATTCCATGAATACATTTTACATTCTAGTATTATAAAATTCCCTCATATTAGATAAATTATTTTATTAAGGATGTTTTATATTATCCTTAATTTCTTAAATATTTTTAAAGGAATATATATAGTGATTTATGATTGATTTATTTTCATCATTATTTACAAATGCAAAAGGATTTTTTTTAAATGTATACAACCTTATCAAAATTTTGTGATGTTGTAACAGTTTTTTGATACATATATTCTTCTAGAAAATATAAATGGTTTAAAAAACATAACTATTTAATAAAATATTAATTTAAAATTTCTCTCCCACTTTCCTTATTTTTCCTAAAGACATGATTTTATTAAAAACCAAAATTTCTGATAAACCGATGGTCCTATTTTTCCTCATATTAATTTTTTTGTCATTAAATATCCCTTGAAACACTAACTTCCCAATTATCATTAGATGTTACGATTATCATAAATATTCATATTCATTGTATCATGGATAATATTTTTTTCTGAACCATAAACAATTTTTACATATAGTGATTTTCTATAAAAAAAATTTTGATTTACATGGAAAAATATTAATAGTTTGTATTATTTAAAAATTAAATATATTTAATAACAAAGACTATTGTATATAAATTTAATTGATTACTCAATATATGAAAAATTCATTGGACCTGAAATGATGAGTGGGGCCACGAATAATGTACCCCCTGTATTCATCGATAGGTCTCGTACAAAAAACCAATTGGATAAATTAAATGGGTTCTTGGTATATAACTACCCATCAATTAAACTATCTTGTTGATTTTTTTTGATGTATAGAAATCATGATTTCTGAGATCATGACATCCGATATTAATCATTTCCTTCATTAATAATTTAATAATTATTATCCATGAGATTTTTTCATTGATATAATCTATGGATTCATTTAATTAACTTGTTATTTATTATAATCAATGTGTTTTTAGTTATTTAACTTATTATATTTATTATACCTTATTTAATCATAATAGATTTATTATATGTAACTCTTAATGCGAATTTGAATTATTCCTTATTTTTCTCTCTTTCACTAGGATATGAAGAATAATTCATTGATTGAGTTCAACAAATATAAAGGATTACAATTAATAGGAATTATATTTTATTCCCAATGTAAAATGGGTATCTAGATTTTATTTGTATCTACAAGACTAATAAACAAATTGTTCCTTTGATATTTGAACCCTTTTATCTATACCAATGTAAGAAAATTGAAATTATCTTTGGGTTACTAGTGTCCGGGTTGTTACATGCAGTGAGAAAAATGATGAATTGTGTGGACCTATAATTATCTAAGAATGTAAATTTGATATATATGTGAGAAGAGACATCAAAATATTCAATGTTTTATAAGAATGTGTAATTAGAGTTTTTTGATGTGGGATGTTTACTTATACGCTCTCAGTAATTTACAGGTTGAACCAAACTAGTAGTTAATTAGTACATATCTTATGAGTCGTGAATATGTTTTGAGATGATCTCATTATTCAAGATTTAACTCACATACTTATGCAATGTGAATGGTGACCATTAGGAACATTATTTACCCATGTGTAAATGAAATTTGTAAGAAACCCTTAGGGATTGTGATTAATCTCTAATGATATGTGAGTTTTTATTGTGAGGATACATTAGTGGATGATAACATTTTATATTGATGATTTTGTTCCTCATGTTATAATTTACCTTTCAGAAGGTATTTCAAATTTGGATACATGGTTGGGTAGGAATTTGATAGTTTGTATGGGGATGTTTTGGAGGATCAATTAGTTTTTATTGATGATTCATAATGGATTTTTACTAGGTATCTTCCAATGGTAAGACCAAGAAAATACAAAATGATATGATGATATTTTGATGTCTAATATGGTGGATCAAATTGTATCCATTATGTTATACTATAATATAAGGGGATCCAATGCCCATGAAATCATGAAATATAAGGAATATATAATTAGATTATTTATGGATAATCTTGGAAAATTACTTTTATTTATATTCAGAACATTTACTTTATTTGTTTAGCGTTAACCAAAACAACACATCTGGGATAAAATTTCAAAATTCCAAATATGAAGATCAAAATTTGAAATCACAAAATGATCACATAATACAAGGAGGCCATGGTCTATGAGTTACCCATATCCCATCGCCTATAATCATGATTCCTGACTGTAGTCACTAACATATTGTCACCACCATCGTTGTCACCATCCTATCACCACTCCAGTATCCAAAGATAATAGACCTCAAGAGTCCCTCATCCGTATATTTGATTCACATTATTTTTCTAACAATTTGTTTTATCATGTGACAATTTTTAAACTACATTTTTTAGTATATTCCTTATTTTACTTCCTTATTTTTTTCATTTTAATTTTACACTTTTATTTTTATACATGTTCCCCCATTGATTTACCTTTTTAAAATTTATTTTTTAAATCAATATTTACCATGATATGTTAATATTTTTGTTATTGGCATGCATCGAGGTATCTAATATGGAATGTGAAGCTATAAATAGGTGACTAAGTCTCCATATCGTGGATTATAAATGAGATATCATGATTTATTGAATGTCATGAGAGCGCACCTCATGATATTCTCAGTACAGGATGGGGACTTTTGTATCCTCAAAAACATGAAAGTTGGACCTATCATGTACTTTGGTAGTATAGGAACACATGTGTATTATACACTACAATAGAGCATAAGTATGGAAGAATTTCATGACAATGGGAAGGATATATGATTTTGGTGGGTTGCGTGAGACTTTTCGTAGACTTTCACGTGAATCCACTTGACTGAGACTACAAAAAGAGTTTTAGAAAACACGATAAACTATTTAGGTTATTAAATTTACCTTATACCCACATACATGGAATTTGTTTCAAGTTACGTGTGCATGATTCATGTTTTATACAGGTTCATATATCAGCTTGAATCGGGATTAAGGACTTGTGATAAGGAGTTCTTTGAATGAAAATGATATAATAGGTGATAATGTTAGTATTTTAATAGAGGACCCTATAATTTCTAATTTGTAAAATTTAAAATATATTATGATAAACTATTAATTTTTTCATTCAATGTATTGTTTAAACAGGTTGGGGGCCAACCCTTCCTTCAAAATGAAAAAGAAAATAAAAATCCCTTTTAATCGGGGTTAGGGAGAACCCACTAAAAGTCCAAATGCCATAGGAATATAGCCTTGAATTTTAGTGGCTAAATCCCATAATAGTTCATTGGTACATAGCCCATTACAACTGAACCCAGTAAAAATTCTATCCCACCATACTGACCGCACATAAGCCTTCACCATATCACCATAGCTAACTCGTGTCTCTATGACCCACCACCATCTATTCCCTACATATCCCGCCTTGCATCACGACACCGGCACCTGGGAGGGCCCTACATGGATTGGTTTCACACCCCAGCAAAAACCCTATCGCGGTTACATTGAAAGATCACCACCACCAAGCCCTAGACGAAGAAGTCGCTACCATTACCCGCACCATTTTCGCTACCTAAATATCTCTTCCTTGTCACACCATCAAAGCCATATCCTTCATTGCCACAGCCAGATCACCACATGCTGCAACCACCACATACCATCAGACACCCATATAAAGATATCATACTTCACTATGAAAAATACAACTATTTCCAGTGCCTCTTGAGCTAATGCAATGCCCATTGCCCAGAACCGAGCCTTCACCGCCAATGCTTGAAGCTAAAAACAAAAGTTAAATAACCGACATTGATAAACCCTCACATAAGTCGATGCCGCCGTGCATAAAATGGGAGTAACTCCTAAAAACAAAACCACCAATATAGAAGAGCATTCATTGGATATATTCCTATGTATATTTTAACTAATGTACTGTTTTGATTAATTCCATATTAATTGTTATTTATTATATAAATTTGATTATGGGATGTCACTATGGCTCCCTGTTTTATGTTTCAAAATTATGATATTCCCACTGTAAAAGTTGTTCCTGTCAAACTTTTGGTACGTTTTGGAATTAAAATTATGGTTTTTATTTAGGGAATAGTTTCCTAACATTTGGATTATGTCCTCAATGCAACCCAAAAAAACTCTAGTATATGATTAGGTAAACCTGAGGTATTTTGGTGACCTCTACTTGGGTACCGAGGTATGAATGGGATGGGTGGTCTTAAAATATGGCAGCAGAGAGTTTTGTTTTAGCAATAAGGTTAGTTAGAGGTTGAGAAAATTTACCTTGGCTTATATAATAGTTTTTTTTTGTTCTTAGTTAGCATGCGATTTACTAGAAACCCAATTAATAGTGGGTGTTTAGTGTTGGGAGTGACCAATTTATTTATGATTTTGGTTTTGGTTCTTTTATTCTTGGTGAGAAAAAAATGGAACTCGGGATTAGTATTACAGATCAATGAGGATTCAATTTCAATAAATGTTCATTTACCATTTTAGTGGCTTTTGAATGTAATTAGAATCACCCTTTGGTGATGTTTATTTATGTGAAAATATTAAGGTGATTCAAGAATTATTATGGGCCACTGGTAATTTATTTAATGTTTTTAAATTAAATTATTATTAGAAACATAAATAATTGGGATTAGAAGAGTTTTATACTAAAGTGAATCATTTATTACTATCACTTATTTACCACTATAAGGAAATGATTTACATGCTGATAAAAAGATAATGTCCTTTGAAACATTGAATTTTATAATGTCAAAACTTGTAAAAAATCTTTTTGTATGTTGGTATTACTTTAATTTTTTAGTGAGGTAAGAGGATTTTAGAAATTTCTATTTTAGATAAACCCAAGGAAATGATATAGAAATTTAATTTTATAAATGGATGAATTAATTTATTTATGTTGAAATGGTTTTCTATGAAATGAACAGTGAGGATAGCGATATTGAGGCATTATGTTTTTCATAAGAAATCCTTGGATTCAAATTGTATGTTTGGTGTTATGTAAAACCCTTCGGGGTCAGTTTGGGCTTATAAAATAATTTTATTTTGTTTATAGTGTAAAATATTTCTATGTATATATTATAGAATAAACATTGAGGATTCCAAGTGATATTGAACTATGTATTTTGATGGGGTGTAGTTATCCATGTTTGATATATGTTTTGTGATTTTCCTAATTGATTAGTTTTCCAAAGTGTAACAACATAACAAAAATATATTATAGGAACTCAATTCAATGTTCCAAAAGACATTAGGAATACCTCCCCCTAATATAGAGGCTATTTATTAGTGGAAATATTCTATGAAAAAATTTACGAAGGCAATAACATTAGTGATATCACATAATATAATAGTGAAATTATAAAATCATAATAATAAATCATATTAAGTTATTGAAATTAGATTTGTTATAACAATTAGTAAAAACTAAAAACCAATATGAAATATCAAAATAAATCATCTTTTATATATACACATGAAAAAACATCACCCACAATGCAAATCAATAAAAATAAAAACTGAAATACAATATGATAGACACAAATCTATAACCCAAGTCCCCACTCAGACCAGTCGCCCAATTTATTTCAGGCCACTCAAAATTGAACCCCTTATACAACATATGTCCCAGAAGATAAACATAATATCTAGAGGATCAAAAACATTCCTTGGTGGGGAGTGAGAATATAAATTTTTAGGGTATCATAAAGTTTCCCTTAAATAATCCAACATATAAATTATATGTCTGTAAAAGAAAAAATATTTTGCATTAAAATATAGAATATAAAAAACCCACTTCATGTCATTATTTGTTAATCAGTAAATTGTGATAAATGACATCACATGTTTCATAAAATTCTATTGATACTTATTTTGTATCAACATATTATCAAAATCCTATCAAGGAATGACATATAATATACAATCATAAGAACATCAGAAACCCATCTTGGAAGGGTTTAATAGAGCTAGGCCCTCACATATGGAAAACCAATTAGGGAAAATATATAAGATATATAGACTCAATTATATCATAAACCCATTACCAAACATGAAAGATGTGTTTTTAGGAAGAAATATTGTTATTAAACCACTCATGATGTTCAAAATATCTCCTTATGGAATGGTCATATGGAAATGTCTTCTATCCACTGGTTAAGGTAATATGTAACCGAATAGGGAATCTCAATATCTAACCTCCTACAAAATTAAAAACAATACCTTCACCAGAGTGTGTTATTAGTGTTGAAAACATATCTTTATCTCAAGAAAAAAAATTATTATATTAGTGGTGTAACTACAAACCCTAATCTCGAGGCCTCCAAGCCACAACCTTATCATATATTGTTTTATAACACAATTGGGTTTAATAACAATCCAAATGTGGTAGACACAATCCATAACCAATCTCATTTCTAGAAAAAAAAAATATAACCTACCAATTGAATTGAGGATAACATATACAAATCAAAATAACCAACCCTAACAAACTTATTATCCACCTATATAATTTAAATCCACAGTTACACAACACTCATGATGATCCTAAACCCCTATTCCATACCCAAAATATAATCTCAAACCATAGGTCATACCTAATAAAAAATTACACTTAGTCTCACTCAAGTTATACACCACCTCATAGGGCCTCAACTTAACACACATACCAAACTATATTCTATATATAGAACACAACTAGTATCTGGCCACATGGAGGTTTCCCACAAGACACTATATGCCTTTAAAATCAACTTCCATGAACTATATCCACACTCGAACAAACCAATACGTCTAAATATAGTTACATACCCTTAACTATAATCCGATCCCAACATGGGGTACCACTAACTATCCATAAACATCTCATGTTTTGTTTCACTCCCTTGGGAACCCTATGCTATTGAAAGACTATTCCACAACATTACTTCGACAACGTTCCACTAGGAACACCCAAAGAGAGTGGATACCATCTCCCATCACCAATAAACATAGATATCTTAAGATTAATGTATTACCATGAACATTGAACCCATTACTACACTAACATTCTCTCACTCAAGGTGTCCCATAGTTTCAATTATAACCTTATTTACTTATCCTCATGATTTCCAAAATCCAAATGATGCTATTATCCAAGGATAATATACTTGGAAGCCCTTATCACAACCAAAATATCACATTTTAATTTTTTCCATCATTTATTACATGAACTATTACTGAATTCGGATCTATTAAAAAATTCTAGAAATCACACCCCTTATAAGTGTCATAATTAGGTGTCCCACAAACCTCCAAACTATGCAAATCACATTCATGTCACTATTAAAAATGCTGACATAAGATTATCACACCATTTAAGACTCAATAATCCCCTACAGAGAGTCTCGATTCAATAAAATGAAAACTAATAAAATTTATTTTGTACACATAAGTGATTAAATATTAAAGGGACTACTAAATTCAATAATAGAGTTATCATCCCATGAAATGTTCTAAAAACACAAAACAACCCTACACTGATCATAATGATGCTCTTTATCATTTATATCTTTCTAGAATAAACGAGAAATTAATTTTCATCACTTATAATTAATTTATAATTTTAATTCAATCATGTATAATCGTTCAAATCTCACCAACTTTCCATCCATTATCAAAACCATTAGAAACAACATACAGAGGACTTTCCTAATGATTCTAGAACACCTATAAAAAATATATATTCTAAAATACATAATAATTCTCTAATTATATGTTAACATTTTATAAATAATATTAATATCCATTAAATAAAACATCTCTATTTAAATGGGGACAAAAACATGACATTTCATCATTTTGGAACACAAAATAACTCTACAACATTATTAATCATTATCATATCAAACAATTCCACCATTCTCAAATGGATTTTAAGTGAAATACATTCTCAACTATAAATAATAAAATTTTTGGTGATCTTTTTTATTTTTTATAGTGGAAATCATGATGAGTCCTTAGTGATGGTGTTGTATTTTTTTGAATCAATTATTTTCTTTGTCTATTAAATGGGTCGATTTGATATTTAACATTTGTAAAATTAAAATCATTGAATATTTTTTATTGATTGAAAAATTTTATATGGATTTTTTGAGTTTATTATAGGGTAATTAATCTTACAATAACTTTTTAGTTATACAAAACATTTCATTAAATTCCCATCCACTTTATAATATGATTCTAATCAAAATTATTGAATATTTAGACCTTAATCCAAGCCTCAATTAAGATATAAATTTTTATCAATTCTAGTTTATGGATGGTTCATTGATAACTAAACCCTATTTTATATTTGGTTCCAATAATACATTGAATACACATGTTAATCAAACCATTTTATTAAAAATGTCATATTTTTTTAATAAACACAATGTTTTCTATTAGATTATTAAATGAGAAAAAGCTCTCAATCACTCATCCCAAAATTGTGACTCACCACGAGGGGAGATATAGTCAATTATTAATATTATTAATAATATAATTAGGATGATTAGGGTTATGAAGTAGCATGAAAAAATATAATTAATGGGACAATATAAGAGTCTTCAAAATAAAACCCACACAATCATTGGAGGAAAGGAAAACACACACTTGTGGATGAATCAAAATAGGATTATTTAAAGGGTTTATAACTAACATAATAAGTATTTTATGAATATATAATTGAAATATAGAAATTCATTTCAAATGTTTTTTAATAATCTTCCATTAAAAACAAAAAAATGATACAAAAAAACTGGAAATACCAAACAAAGGAAGTATGATGAAAATTATAGTGACCTAGGATTTCATATAAATATATTACATCTTTTTAGATGAATATTAATTACATTGAACAAATACACACCCAAGGATAAAAATAATTTAGTGTATTTGGAATCTCTTAAAACAAAAAAAAAGGTTCATAAGTAAACTATATCATCTTGTAAAAAATTAATAATATCTAGAAACTATATTTTACATGTCAAACTTAATACAATTCATCATAACCTACAGAAATATAGAATAATAAATAGTGATATAAGATGATCAACAAGGGTTAAAAAAATTATATGCCGATATAACAAAAGAATAATTGTATCATAAAATGATAATAACATATTCTAAAGATGGTATTAATGGATAAAATCTCTAATAAAGAAAAATTATTATCAAAGGTTATCATCTAAGGTGGAAAATTATTTTGAAAATAAAATCACATGGAAATATTTCAGGAATAAAGTAGCCTTTATATGAAAATCAAATTTCTAAAACTAGAAATTCATAAAATATTGTTTAAATTCATTTAATTGATAAAAACCTTCAATATATTTAAATTAATAATTAAAACATTTAGCTATTTTAATAGTGTGATATTATGTTCTTTAATCACATGTTAAAAGAAATATTTTATGCATATTTTTGGTAAAAATAAAATCAAGTCTTACATGGAAAAATTAAATGAAGATTACAATTAATAAAATTGCAAAAATTCATAAAATGGTAAAACTATATTTTATCAATAAAATATTAATATTAAAAACTTATTGTAATTTTTTTTGAATACATTGATATGGAATAAAAAGGGTTTTCATCTCATAACAGAAATAATGTTTATTTTCATGGAAAACATTATCGTGAAATATTAAGTACATAAAAAGAGTAAAATGAAGGGAAACATTGATATCTCTAAAATAAATAGAGTAGAAGGAAAATTATATTTTTATTGAGATATAGATACTAATTTTTCATCATCAAAAGTATAATTATAAACAATCCCAAAAATCAATGATATTTGAACATAAATATTTTAGCTCTTTGGTATCATTAAAATTATATACACCATGAAAGAAAAGTTTAACTGATATATTAAAAATAATTAGGATATATAAATTCATGATATAACATGAAAAAGGACCTGTATATACACCTCGTAAAAGAATATAGGTTTATAATATAACATATTTCAAAAAGAAGGAAATTTGAGACAAAATTCCCACACCTTAATTACTAAATTCATTCATACACATTAAAAAAAGTCATATATAATTGATATATTTTTATTATAAATATATTGACATAATATTATAATATTATTTTATATGATTTACTAATGGCCTTTTAATACATGTGTATTATAAATTTCTTTTAAAAAATGTTTTAGGTAATAACAGCCTTGTATTTCATGTATGTTATGGTTTGATATATTTAGCACATTAGTTTTTATCATGGATACATAATTTATATAATTTTTATCGTTATATAATTATAAAATAAATTTATTACATAAGTATTCATTGTAATTCAATAATGTTGGAGAATGAAAATGAATTACAACATTCAGGGAGTTGGTAGGACATATATACACATGGTCACTCTTTAAATTTTCTTGACGGATGAATAAGAATAAAGGTAAATAATATATTAATTTTTTATAATAATTTTTACTTATTTTTTATCACACATATTCATGAAAAATATCATTATTACATTTCATGTAAATAGTAAGTCAAAAACGAATCATATTGCTTCACAAGGCGGTAGTCCTCCGTATACACGAGTGATTTTTTCATAATATAAAGGAATAGAAACTAATATGTTATTTATGATATTATAATTAAATAAGTACAATAATATGTAAATATAATTTATAATAATTAAATGTATCATTTTATATATCAATGATAGGGGATGATAGATAATAATAACATCAGTTCATGAGGAAGTAATTTGTTGCACACATGATGAACTATTTTCATTTCCATTTAGTGGAAGATGGGATAGATTTATGTCATTTCATTAAAATAATGACATATATATATATTATGGAAATTGGATATATAGTATTAATATAATTTAATAATATTTGGAGGAGGTGTGAGAATAAATAAAAGAGAAATACATGTTTAAGCATTTTACCTCTTCTTCAAAGAATCCCTTTTTGTTTCACCAAAATCCATAAAAGGAGGTTTTAACAATATAAGTAAGGAATATAGGATGTGAATAGAGATTGAAGTAAAATATTTGTTCATGTATTTTCTGAAATATATGGTCTTGGATGTGTGAAGGGAATTGGAGAAGGGTGGACTTTTATATGCGAGAGAGAAGACACAATTGGAAATTTTTAAAAGAATAAAGTGTACCCACATTTTGCACATAAAATATGATGATAAATGTTTATAACCATTAATTATATGTTGTAAGTTGTATATATGTCCATCCATTGGTGTTTTATAAATTTTTATATCATTTTACTCATTTTCTTTTAGATTAACCCCTTATAAACCCAATTTAGACTTAACCATGTTTTTACTAATAATATTGACCATAATATTGAGTTAAAATTATTATATAATTTTAAACATTATTAGTTCAAATATGGAATCCATTTTTCCAATTTATATTCACATAATTGATAAATTTTAATTTAAAATTAAACCTAGAGACGTGCTGAAAAAGCAGTTTTCCGAATAGAAATTTGTTTAATGTTTTCAATGTTTATATATGATAATTCATTAGAAAATTGATTATAATGACAAACATTGTGTTAATTATAATATAATTTAGATAATTTTAAATTTTAAAAAAAAATTAATACAAAAAATAACCTTATAAATTCATTAAATTAAAATTATTATTTTTTTATAAAAACCATTAGTTGTCACTATTTATCAAAAAACATTATTTCATTAGAAAAAAAATTACCCTAATATATTTATGGGAAATTTTATTTCTAAAAATTAATTTCATTCTTTCAAATAAATTTTACAAAATATTTTTTTTTTATTTTTTTATAAAAACAATACAAATCATTTTCTTTAGAATAAAAGTATTTTTTGAAACATATAAATACTCTGGTAAAAATTAATTACTTTTTTATAAATACGATATATTTATATAAACAATTATACTTAATTTCTAAAATTTGTTAATTCCTATTAATTATCAAAAATTAAATTTCATGGAAATGGAATTCAAGTTTAAATTATAATATTAATTTTTTTTTTCAGAGTTTGTTAAGACATAGTGTTACGTGTAACATATGATATTGAACAAAAGAAATTTATTAGAAAAAATAATTCATCAAATCTCATGTTGGTACGTTATACCCCCCTTAAAATGAATTTTTCCCATGAAATACAAAACTATGATAGAAACAAATATGGATATTTTTACCTCATCATATCCTCATGTTCCAATATATCTTCTTCAAATTGATGGTTTGCACACAAATCCTTGACTAGGTGAGTGGCCTTATTTCATTGAACATTATATCTATAATCTTGAATATCCACTGGCTATTTTGAAAAAACCATGCCCTAGAGGTACAGCCTAGGATTTAAGTACATGTGATTGATCATGTATTTACTTTCTTGTGAGAGATACATGGAACAAATTGTCAACCAATGGTAGGTTTTGTGGAATCACCTGTTGGATATCAATATGAGTTACTTTCCGATCATCCTCATTCTGAATCAGCCTCTGAATTAAAACATTGATTGATTCTAAATTTTAAATTTTGTTTTTATAAATCAATTCCACACTGGATTCATGTCTTGGAATGTATGAAAATTTTAATTTGAGTCTCTATAAACCCTGAATGACATAATCAACACCTTGAACTGTAATCATGTTTACCGAATTTGATCCCTCCTATTCATCTTCACAGAGTTGAGGAAGACTAGTTCTATTTTTATATTTTTTTTCTTTCCCATTAACATTTTTCATTGATACTTATTTATCAACATTATCTCCAACTTCCAATCCATAAGGTATTTCAATGATCTCCTCATAATCATTATTAGAATTATTAACTATTATTTTTGAATTTTGATCTTTATTATCATTCTTATATGAAATTTTTTATTCATATTTTGATGGTGTTTCTCTCTTCTCCGAATATTAAAACATTCCTTTTTGGTCAATCTTGCATGGAATGTCTGATGATGATACCTCCCTTGGTTTTAAAGAAAATATATATTATTTAGTTTCATTTTTTATCTTCATCTTTATATTTTCTTCATTTTTATGCTCATCATTTTTATTTTATTTGCCTATATTGAGTTCCTCAAATTCATTTTATTCATCTTCTTTATCCTATAAATAATTTTATTCTTTATAATCATTTGGAACCAATTCTTAAACAAAATATTATTTTCATTCTCTTTCTTCTTAAAATCATTCTCTTACATTCTCTAAAACATCAATCATTGAATCATTTTATTCCATCAATTTATGAAACTCCTCTTGGAGATTTTATTCTATTCTTGAATCCGTTTTCCATATAGATACCAATTCTGATGGGTTTTCTTGAACTGTAGATGGTACTAATTCTTCATAACCTACATAGACATTCATTTATCTTCAATTGAAGGAAATCTTACATTAACAACTGAGGATTCCTGGAAGGGAAATCTGACTTCTAGATATGGTGGATTGATTTGGGATTAGTGTAGAATCCGACCAAAATTTCCTGAATATTTTCAAATCATTTTAACAAATTATTATTTAAAAGATATTTTGTTGAATTTATATTCTAATTATTATTCTTTATTTCTTCTTTAAGAGATTTGGAAGCATGTATCATTATGGATAAGGATTCTATTAGGTCAATGACAATAACTGGTACTTCTAACTTATTTTCATCATTCTTATTTATCAACTCCCAATATACATCTTCATGAACCTTCTTTTGGTTATTTTTATATTAGGATAAGAAGTATTTTCATTCCTTTCCATATCTGGATTGTATTTGTCAGGTTTCATTTAGGGACATTCTTCCTAAGAAGCACCACTAGATATTTCAATAAGGATTTTTTATTCTACATAAAAACATAATATCATTAAATTTAGTGTATCATCACTAATATACATAGTATTCATTATATTAAAACTTGATTTAATCAGATGAATATGAATCTTCACAAACTCAACTATCAACTTGCTGAACAACATTAGAAACATGATGATTTTTGATTTAATGTCTCCAAAATTATTGTTTTTTATAGTAATAAAAATGAATCTGATAAGATTGGTATTTCTCAAATTCAATAAATAATAAAATATGAAAACATCATACACATTATGCGTGTCTTGATATAATTTTATGGAATAATATTCCCCTACATACAATGGGATATCACACGATTATTCACAATTAGATGAGTCACCTTATGATATTTTCCATTGTGACTAAATAAGGTATATTCTTCCTTTTTCAGATTTAATGTACTAAGATCATCTAGAAGCTTGTGATAAAGAAATAAATAATCTCTTTATATGGGTATTCCAATAAAACATGCATATTTTTATAAGATAATTTGAATATTCATTCATTCATGGTAAAAAAACATTTCTCAATTACTTCTTATTTGATGAATTTAATATAATCATAAGACATTTTAACTATGTCTCGATAGAAATTATTAGAACCCTTATCTAAATATTCAAGATAAACTGATTCCCATCCTTGAAAATTAATAACACTTTTCTGAGAAGAATCGTATTTATCCAATAAATCTATTTCTACTGACTATTCGTGGAAAAAAACATTGTAATCTTACAAAAAGTCAAAATATTGGGAGTGGGGATTAATCCAATGAATCTGAAGATAACATTTTGGACTGGGATATTTTTTAAAGCAGTAAAAACGTGGATAAAAAGATATGAAAAAATGATGTGGGATATGGGGGTCTCACTGGCTATAGTCAATTGGTGTGTCAGTTCATCTTCTAAATCAAATATAATATATAATATTATATGAAATCTGATTTGATGGTTGAAAATTATTTTAAGATTTATTTATTTATTTATTAACTCTTATGGGTTACAATTTTTTATATTTAAATTGAAAACAATTTTCGAAAAAAATTAAGAAAAAAATAAAAATTAATAATGAAACTAAAATTATCACAATAGAAAAATCTGAAAACATTTAATGAAATTCTGAAAAATAAAATTAAAAAGATTATAACAATACCTTTCAGAGATAGAAGGAGTTATCAATATGATGAACATTCTCTTCTTGAATGTTTAAAATAATAGTATTAAATATTTTATAAATATTGAATATGATAGTTTTAGTACACATAAATAAATATAAAAGAGTTAAAATAATTATTATAACTGAATATAATAATTCATAAATAAAAACTCATTACGAAAAATTTTCAGAATCCACATTTGTTTAAGAATAATTGAGTCTAAAAGATTAGTAATATTTTTGTGTGTTTGAGGATTATTTTGAGAATACTGAATCTGAAAATTTTGAAAACAAAAATGAGTCTATTAATTCATTATTAAAATATTATGAAAACTAAAATTTTGAAAAACAAAATGTAAAAAATACAAAAATCATATTTACTCCCCCTATGAATAGTACATATTTAATATAAGGTGATGGGTAAGAAATAAGTACATATAAAATATAAATTTATATTTTTCACTATTATAATCTATTTAATATATTCAAATGTATCAAAAGGTATTGTTTTTTTAAAAATATGCAAGCTTTCCATACATTATGAGAAATTATAAAATGGCATCTATTTTAACAGTTGGATCCCTATGAACGTGATGCCTAATATAGTTATATTTTTCAATTAAGTGATGTTTTGGGTTTATTACTAAAATTATGGAACTATTATTATAACATATTTTTTTAATTTTTTGAAAAAAATCAAGCCATAGTTAGTGAGTGTGTTTTTCATCCACAACACATGGGCACAAGAACTTTTGGCTACCACATGTTCAGATTCAGCTATGACGAGTGATATTGAGTGTTTTTTACCTGACTAATAAACAATTTATTATATTATTGAATAAAATGTCCCATATTTTCTTTAACTATCCATTATACATCAACTAGAGGTAGCATCAACAAAAAGTTTAACTCTAATACATTTCTATAATCGTAGAAAAGTTCTAAATCTATAGATCCCTTATGATAACAAAAAATTCGTTTTACACCTTTTAGATGGAATTCCATTAGATTAGCTTGATATATTTCAAATAATAATACTTAAAACATTAATCATGGAAGACTTGTAGTTATGTATAGTAAACATCCAATCATTCTTCTAAAATTCATTTGATCAATTGATCACCCAGTTTCATCACGATCAAGAGTATTTCAGGTACAAATTGGAGTACATATACATTTAGGATTTTCATATATAATGTTTTTAATGATATATTTGATAAAATTATTTTGACATACATATATATTTTTCTTTTTGGTTGCTTGTAATATATTTAAAAAAAATTTAACTAACCAAACATACTCATCTAAAACTCATATTTAATAAGATTGTTAATGAAATATATTAATGATTTTGAGTTTATCCAAATATAATGTCATTAACATAAATTTGAAAAAACATAATATTTTTTTAACATTGTTTATAAAAAGAGTGGGTTCGGTAGCATCCTTTAAAAAAATTTCGAAACTAAAAGCATGTTAATATATCATAACAATATCTAGTTCATCTTGAAGTCTGTATAAAAATTTTATTAGTTTATAAATGTATTCATGATGTTTTGTTTTTTCATAACCAGGGGTTGTTCATCATAAACATCATCCTTAATATATCTATAAAGTAAATCACACTTCACATCCATTTGAAAATGTTTGAAATCAACTAATGATGTAAAGGCTAATTGAATATGAAACGATTCAAATCTAGCTACTGTTGCGTAGAATTTTTCTGGACTTTGTTCCTCTCATATTAATTTTTCTCAGCTTTCATAACCTTTTTCAAATCCTCATCACCTAAATACACATAATGATTAGTAGGTTAAAATTGATAAATTAAAGCTGTATATTCAATTTTATTTCTTTATAAACTTTTAATCATAACAAGTTGATCAACATAACTAATTATAATACCATTACGATTATTCTTAAGAGACAATAAGATTATTTGGTTATGAAAATAATATTATTCAACAAAATATAAAAAAATATTCTTGAGGAATAAATTTCTAAACAATTTCATGAGTTACATTCATACAAGATGACTTTTCTAACATAGGATGAAAATACATTTTAGAAATAACATATATCGGTGATGTGGGTTGAGGTTTATTAAAAACAAAAGGGTTGGTTTCATCAAAAATTAAATTAATTATTTTCTCAAAATAAAAAAAATTGTTAAAAAAAATAAATTAGTGTAGTCGAATATCCTAAAAATATTCATTCATTAGATTTGGGTGAAAATTTAGGTAATTAATATTTCATTTTCAGTATGAATAATTGTCATCCTAAAACTCTGAAGTAAAAAACTTTTGGGTTTTAAAAACTCCATAACTCATAAAGAGTTTTATCTAAAATAGTTGGAATAAAAACAATATTTAAAGCATAATAGGCAGTACTAACCACTTTATTCCAAAAAATTTTAGCAATTGAGTATTCAGTCAACATGTTTCTTATTATTTTTTTAAGAATATGACTTTCTCCTTCAACAACACCATTTTTCAAGGGGGGTCTAGGAGATGAAATGTTTTGTTGAGTATCTTTCTTAATACAAAATGTTTCAAAATAATGATTTAAAAATTCTCCACCATGATCATTAAAAACAATTTCATGGAATGGTTTTTATCATTTTTAAATTTTCTTATAATGGTTGTTAAATAATAAAAGAAATTATACTTCTTTGTGATAAAATAGACCCATGTATATCTAGTATAATCATTGACCAAGTCATATACATTGTATTTTCCCCTAGTACTCCCTATATGTGTAGAATCGAATAAGTCCATGTTAACCAGCTATAAATTATCAATAGATAAGAATTCTATAATATATCTAAAACTAATATTATTTTTCATACCACATTGACATGGATCACATACTTTTTATGAATAAAATTTATGTTCTGGTAGATTATTAACAGTTATTTTATTAATGAACTTGGAAAAGTTTCTAAGGATACAATGTCCAAAAATTAAATTCCATAACGCTAATATTGCATCCCTTCCAGTATGTAAAGGTTTGTATTGGCTTGTATGGTCTTCTAAGTTGAGTTTATATAAATTATCAAGCTAATTCTAAGAAATAATGTATGAGTCATAGGAATTGTGTACAACAAATTTATCTTTTATAAAACTCCAAAGGTAACCTTCATCACATAATTGGCTTATGCTTATAAGATTATTTTTATGACCATTAAAAATAAATAAATTTAAATTTTAGGCTTTTCTAAAAATAATTTGGTTACATATATCAATAATATTTCATTAATAATTATCTCCAAAGTTAAAGATTCCACTTTTTAACCTGATTATATTTTGAGAATGTTTTTATTACGAGTCTTATATATAGGAAATCCACTATCCATATACCATGTATTCTTATTTCTGGTATATTCATTTTTTTCCAAAATAAACAATCATTATAGTTTGGTACCCATAACTTCTTGGGTCCAATAATATAAAAAAATTAAGAATACACATTTATTTATGAAAATTGGACTTTTGGAAACCAAAGCATTATATTTTATTAAGAGAAAAATGCTTTCCTCAAATTTCCATCACTTTTACATTTGGTATAAAAGGGTGAACTTTTTCGAACAATGTAATTTTTCCTAAACGTAGATTTCATATGATTAAACCTCTTTTATGAATTACTACCATGATGAAGAATTTTTATGTTCATTTTTTTCAATGTATTCTTTACCACTTGTAATGTTTCTAAAAATATTCTTTAAAGGTGAAATTTCATATTTTAGTTTTACAACTACATTGTTATCCTCTTTAGTGAAATTTTAATAAATGATTTTATCAAAACTAGTTTGTAAAATTAATTTTTCAAATTAATTTTTTCTATTTCCTTTGAAATGGAATATTTTTCAGAATTATCATTATCAATATCATTAAAAATATATCTTATCTCTTTTTTAGAAAATTTATTCTTTAATTATCCTTATGAGGTTTTTAATAATAATTTAGAAATGTGAGATACTTCACCATAAGAGGGTAAACTATTATCATCAATATTTGATGAAGATACTTCATCTTAATATTCCTTATTTTTATCATTATCTGATTTGAGATAATTTTCTCTTAAGGATAAGTTTGTAAAGTTCGTTGTAGTGCATACCTTATCCATTAGAAAATGATTTTATTTAAGTACGCTAGAATGAAGTCCAATGTTCCACTTTCAATAACTATTATTTTTATAATTGAAATCTAATGAATTTATTCACCTTTCACTCTATGAATAATTATATTTAAGTATGTTCTTTCCTTTTTAATAATAATTTATTTTCGATTTCTATCATAATTACCTTCTTTTATATCATTCATTTTCATTATTGGACAATCTGGTCTAATGTATCTATCTTTCATGAATTCATACAAAGTTACATTAGAATATTTTTATCTCTTCTATACTTGTTACATTTCTTAATCCAATACAAAAAAATCTTTCTTACCAACAATATTGTTCATACTTTGACAAAAATTATTTAATAAATTTTCCAAATGTTCTGATGAACTTTAGCCTCACTATATAATAACTTTTTCCTTTATGAGTGATTTCACTTCTTTCTCAACAGATTGAAATTTAGGGGGTAAGAAAGATGTTGTTTCAAATGCAACACCAACATTTTTTATTTAGTTTTTTGTAATCTCATTTTAATCATCCCTCATACTATATAAGTGTTCCAATAAGACTTTTAAGAGTATGACTTGTTAACTTACTTATATAATAAAACATTCTCCTCCTAGACTCTTATTTATTAGGAAATATAACATTAATCTTATAAATATTTATTTCATCAGCTAATACTTTTTCTCCAAAAGACTATAAACTATTTACAATTGTTATAAATATTTGTTTCAACTTAAAAATGGATTCCTCATATAAAAAATTAAAGGCTTGATAATCACCTCTCAACATAGCGATTCTAGTTTCAAAAAAATTAAAAGTACCAAAATGTGTAACCTATAAATGTTTACAAATGGTATTTTCTACTTCACATGAGGAAATATGTCTATAAATACATCTATTAATTGAGAATAGAAAAGTTTTTTTGACTCTTTAATTAAGTATCGAGTATTCCATTTCATGATTTGTAAAATCTCTAACCTCTTTATCAGGAATCTATTAATTTAATATGAGCATCACCAAATTTTAAACTACAATGTTGATTATAATGGGTTTCATTTTGTATCTCTAATATTCATAGCCAACACCCTAAAAAAATCGGGTTGTGTTAGAATTGAGATTATTAATGGATCTGATAATTAAAAAATCCATCTCAAATGAAAATTACTTTTCCACAATCATGATAGTGTAATAATGTTTTTTAAACATAAATTTTATAAAAAATATTAGCATATATACAATAGTTAAGATAATAAAAACATAAAATGTATTAACCAGTGGAATCCTTCTTTGATACCAATTGATGAATATCGATATGAGTAATATTGATATTAGGATTGAAATAATTTTTCTTGATGGATCTGTTACAAGAGGGGTAAAATTTAATCTTAAAAAATCATTATTCTAAAAGAATTAAACTAAAAAATTTCACATAGTTATTTAGTAAAAATATCATATTCATGCATGGACCTTAGTGTGATTATCAAAGAATCATAATCAAGTTTATTTTGATAATATTAAATTGTAAAATTTTGTAATCATATAATATTTTATAAAAAAAATTAAACCAATCATAATAATAATAGATATGGTTAATTCATATTAGATTTGATTAATAGTTCTGAATGTATTAATCATTTTTAGAAGCATTATGATAAAAAAAATAAACCAGAATAATAGAATTTAAGACTTGTATGATTGAAGTAAAAAATATAAAATGCATGCATGAATGAATTAAAACTATTATTTAAAAGATATCTCTTTTAACCATAATAGTAATGTAGTCGACAACACTGACTACAATTGTCCCTTATTTTATACTTACAAGAAATTTTGACTTTCCTTAGTATTGAAATCCCTCGATATGATGATTGAATCATTCTTCCAAGACATGGAATTCCATGATATGATATTTTAGATTCTTCTCCTTGCTATCCCCAAAAGCCCATGATCAAAAGAACAGATTATCTGTCTTGATATCCTCACAATCCCTTTATCGTAACCACAAAAATTAGACGCATGATTTCAAAGAAAAATTTCATAATGAGACAACCCTGACAAGGATTCCTTATAATAAAAAACTCTAAAAAATAAAAAATACTTGGAACAAGATGTTCATAATGATTAATCTCAAGATCTCTCGCACAATGAAAATTTTCAATGTGAAACCAATCAGAATAAAAATCCTCAAATGACCAAGTATTTATAGGTGAACCTCCAATGGCGATCTTGATCATACAACAGTTATAATTTATCTGTGTTTATCATAATGACTTAGAATCCCAGAACATGAAATATCATACCTCTCTAGAATTTATAAATGTCTAACATCTTATTATGTTTACATCAATAATGTTTAAAATGTTTTCCTTACATTCGAAATTAGTTTTCTATATTTATAAATTAGACTATGTCATTATGATGGGCTTACTTACAAATGTCATTACAGTATTCTTTATGAGTGTGGATTTTATGTTTATCAGTTCCAACATTTATCCAATTATAAAGATATTTGCAGTATTATGATAAGATAGAATGTATGAAATTTATTCTAATAAAGGTGAATATGATGCTTATCAGATACAAACCCATTACGATAATCATAATGAATAATTTTAGATTTATTCATGAATACATTAGAACTAATTATACTTTGGTGAAATTTTATGATTTATATAAAAAAATTAAAAATTCTTTATATATAAAAATTTAGTAATCGAGTATTTAGGAAATAGTTTTAGATTTCCAAAACTAATGGAATGGAAATGTCATTGGCAAATAATTTGACTCAAAAACATCAAATGATAAGCCACTGTCATGATATGATCAATAATATCAAAGAGGCCGATATACCTAAGGACTAGTTTTCACTTATTTCCAAAATTCATTATCTTCAACCATGGATAAATTCATATAAACACCTTGTGAACAACTTCAAATTTTTTATCATGCTAGGGAATATCTTCATAACTTCTATACCAACATTATTATTCCAATATGTGTTGTTGAATGACTATAACATCATCTTCCAATACATAACCTATCTATTATACTAATATCTTTCATTATAAAACATCATCCGAGTGTGTTGGATATCTACACATCATTCTATATAAGCCATCATAACAGTCTATCTGAATTTATTATTTAAAGATATTATTGTAATAAAACTCATCTAGAGAAAGGTGTTGATCCTAGCCAAATTTAAAATCCATATATTAAGATCAAAACATTTAAAATCATGTTTAAATTTTTCTACCATACTATACATCATTATTTGGTTTATATAAAGGTAAATAACTCACAACTGTATGAAGAGAATGCTGAATAATTCACTAAAACATTGAGGAAAAACTCATATCCTAATAGGATAAATTATAATTGGGGTAGTCCATGCAAAAATACCACTTCCTTAATGTATACCATAGACATTATATCTAGATAGAAATATCTTATGCTATAAACTATGTGTACTTACATTGTAAGGTGATTGACAACAACTGATATAACATTATTCTCGAAATACTTTTTTGGGTGTCCGGTCACAAAATCCATTGTGATGTTTTCCCATTTTCATTATGGTATAAGTTATGGTTGTAAAATCACAATTTTTTATGTTTCATATCCTTAACTTACTAACATACCAAGAACTATGATACAAACATGGTGATACCTCTCTTTATGACATCCCACAAAAAATTAAGAGTAAAAATCTACATGTATCTTTATACTTCCATGATGAATTGATAATGAAGGACTATGAGCCTCTTATGTAAAATCCATCGTCAAATTGGGCATTGATGTAGAACATATATGGAACTTGAATATTATCATTCTTGGTTAAACTCAAGAATATTTCTCACATTCTTATATACCCTTGAAAACCAATTCAACCCCTTTAATCTACTTTTGGATAGATGTCTGATAACATTTTTTATAAAGATAATACTATTCCACTCAATAAATATTTCAAGACCCATTATTTCTAGATCAATAAATATTTTATCTCTTATGATCTTCATCGTGAATATACTAGAATGATCTTTTCAACTCAAATCATTTTTCCCCATGGTCTCATTTCCAGGGTGGTCATGTATTGAGCAACCGTAATATTTAATCATTTATTACAACCTTATCTAGTTCATGTTCAACGCCTTATTTGGGAATATATATGTTAATATTTTGTTTTTAGTATATATATATATATAATTTCTCTATAAATATAATTTTACTGTGGATTTTGTTAAAATATTTCCATATATTACTCGAAATCATTGGTTGGGTAATTTTTCTCAACAACCATCAAATTTTCTTGACTCACAAGCCATAACCATTTAATTTTACATGAAAATATATTCAAATCCATTTTTTGGATAAATAGATATATATTGAAATCCCTTATCCACTAGAGGATAATGTAATCATAGGTTCACTTACTAATCTTCTATTTAATTCCTATAAATTTCCCACACATTCATCCTGCTATAGGAAGTTCACATCCTTTTAAGTTAACATGGTGAGTGGATTCCCTTGTCTGGAGAAATTCTCAAAAATAATTCTATAATATATAGATAAACCATGACAAATATGGTTCATATTTAACGTTGTTGGTATGATCACATTCTAAATATCCTCTATCTCTGATGGATTTACCAATATAACCTCTCATGAGTATATATGATAAATAGATGAATATTTTTGTAGAAATATTTTATACTTTGTAATTTATTCATTTATTTTTTCATTAATTATGGTATTTTGTATAATTATCAAGTCATTTTCATTCTCTTCATTAATATTTTAACAAATTAGAATATCATCTATATGAGCTATCACAAATTGGTCGAGTAAATCTCTAAATAAAATTCCTTAAATCCATGAAGATAGTGGGGGAATTAGTAAGAAAAAATAACATAATTATATACTCATAGTTTCTATACCTTCTAAAATCAATTCATGTGTATATCTTCATTCATGACCCTCGAATGATGATATCCAGAATGAAGGAAAATATTGGAAAAGTGATTTTCTCAAAATAGTTTATCAAATAATTAATTAATACGGCCTAGAGGATACTTTTTCTTGATTGTGATCTTGTTAATCTCTTGATAATTAATTTCAATTCTCATTTAGGAATATTTATTAAATTAAAAATAAATTGTACACCCTATGGTGGGACACTTGGATGAATTAATCCCTTTTCACTATTCTCTTGGAGTTTCTTCTTCAATTCCTATAACTAAATCCAGATCTTTCTATAGGGATTCATTAAAATTAGTTTGGAACTTTGTTTGAGGTTTTTTAATAACTCAACATTATGTTTCGATGTAAGTCTATGTAACTCTTCAGTAAATACATCAATATAATCTAACATATTAGGGACATCATCGATGTTGATTTTCTCCCCAACCATCTAAGATAAACTCCCCTTTTGAATTGAATCATGACCCATAAAATGGATGTGATCTCTATCTAAATTTCAATCATATCATCACAATAATGGAAGATCATTGTATGGTTTGTAATATCAAATATGACTCCCCGTAATTGGTTATTTATGTGGGATTCATGAATAGAATCCAATTCACGCCAACGATATCATTGGGTTCAAACAGATGAAGAATAACGAGGTTTATTGAAAGTTAATTCCTGTAAACATAAGCGAGAGATGAATCATAAAAATTATATGTAATAATTATACCATTAAGGGTTTTTTTGTTAATAATAAATAATTTTTTTTATGAATCATGATTAACATATAATATTCTATAGAAATAAATGATTTTGTAGTTCCCCATTAAAATAACATACTAGAAGTTCTAAAGTGGATTGTAAGTGTACCTTTCACTGCGTTGTTATTTTGTCCCTCATTAAAAATATGGATCAGATGATATTTCTCCATATATATCATCTAAAAAGGTCACCGATTTTTATAATCATCATTATCCATTATATTTTATCACTTATAAGCACAGTGAAAATTTACTTTTCATTTCAAACACTAAAGTGTGGGAAGTGGATTTTGTGGAACATTCTATTAATTCATATCATTATCTAACTTCTTCCAATAAAATTAGAATTCAATATGTTAATTACCATCCAATATTCACTTACAACATTTAATAGTACCTTATACAATTTCCTCCATGTTTCCCTACACAATATTAACATTAAGGAAATCTAATAAGCTTCTCTCTATGGTTTTTAATATTTCTTTTTGAACTCCATTATTCTTTTCTAATTAAGACCATGCGATTGATGGGTTACTTGGATATACATTTCCACTTTGATAACACATTGAAATATTTCATCATAGCTACAGAATTCCCTTATGGATAATACCATTTGATGTCTTGGTTTCATGATATTGAAAATTTGATGAACCATAAATTTTGTTCGGATGATATTTCTAGATACTTACCTTAGAAGTCATGAAAAATTTACCACATAGGTACAAACAAAATAAACAAATTTCTTTTTTAACTCAACTGATTCCTTCTCTATATTCATATGAATAAAATGAGTAACTTACTTATTGAAATATATTCTCATAAACTCATCCCACTACATGGATTCTATTTCATAATGTTTCATTCTATTCTTGAATAGAGTCCACCATTTATGCAACTATTCTTTTAAACAATACATGTCCAAAATAAATATTTATTTCTATAAACACTTGGGATCAAAAAATATCATTCAAAATTTACTCATCCATTTCTCATAATCTAGTGTATCTATAGGACCACTAAAATAAGGTGGAAATTTCCTCTTGATAAACTCAAAAAAAATAGTGTTCCCTCTTTTTCTGGTTTACATATTCTACATTTGTCAAATCTTGAGAGAGTTTGTTGAGCATAGAGTAATGGTTTTTCATTATAGATACCATAATATTTGGTTTCTCAAGAGGAAAATAATTTCATTGTCTCTTTCATTCATCATTAACATAATTATTTCATGATCAAGCCATTGACTAAAAACAAAAATAATAGTGTATGAAAAAATACATATAGTGGGAAACCACATAATCCCAAATAATCACTTATTGTATGTATAAATAATGAAACCACATATTAAATCTATGACACCTTATTCTTTAACTAAGTCATTAATATCCATTAATAAAATATTTCATGATGGTTCATAACAAATTTTTAAATTTCCAAATCATATACCCTAAGAGTGTCAAACCAAATGTACAGTAAGGCCCATTTTCCAATACTAAGTAATGCTAGAGTCAATCCAAGCATTCCTTTCATGGATTAAATACCTCTAGGTATATCTGTTCTAGAACCCTGTCCACATGTATTATCCAAATTAGGATTTAATTTTTCCGAAACCTATCACTCAATCATTCACCAATATTTTAGGATAAATTCCTATACATAAAATTATCCATCAACATATCCTTATCATTATACAATGGGATCTCATTAAATTTTTACAATTCCATTTTCCAAAGGTTAACTAAACCTTTCCATGGATAAAAACTATAGTCAAATAGGCATTAATACATAGATATTAAATCTTTTTAGATGAATATTCATTATATTTCACAAATACACACCAGAGGATAGTAACACTTTAGTCTCCTTGGAAATTTGGTAATATAAAATATTGGTTCATAAGTGAACTATACCATCTCCCACTATATTATACAAAATAATAACACTTATTATACATATCATTCTTAATTCCTTTATTCATGTCATGGTTAAATGAAACATAAGAATGGGTGAGCTCATGTGATCGGTTGGTATAAACAAAGGAGAAATCGACAAAACATAATCATAAGGTTATGAAAACATGATAATAAGATCTTAAAACCATACATTTAATATCATTTATCATAAAAATTAGTCATGGAATGTTATTTAATAAGACATGACTCATAAAATAGACAAATAACATGATCCATGAGACCATAACATTGACATAAGATATAGGGTTTGGGTATACACATAAGCATAGAAAATATCCTATTAAGGATATCCCCTAATACATTTACAACATGTTTGGGATTTGAAAACCACATGGGTACCTACTTTGGTATTGGGATAGCCTCCCATATTCCCTCTTTTGGGCTTCAGATCATCTTCTATGTACCCTATTTTGGACTTAGGATAAACTCTTGTGTACCCTTTTGGGTTCATATAACATTAATAATTTCAGAATTCAAATTGGGTTGTTATAGTTCCCACCCATCACATAATATATAAATTTCTGTCAAATAATATCATAAAACATTCATCTTTTTAGAACTAAAGATATGAAATGGTCTCCATAAGAAATGAATCATAAAGAAATAAAATAACATGATCTATGATGTCAAAACATTAGAATTATATATATATTTTTGGCATAAAAATAAGCATATAAAATATTATTTCAAGGATATCTCCCAAGGAATTCATAACATGTTAGGGTTTGTATTACCACTTTTGTACCTACTTTGGGCTTGTGATCAACACCTGTGTGCCCTTTGAGCTCATATAATATTAATCATTACCTAATGATTTGGGAGGGATATTGATCTGACCAATAGCATAATATATAATTTCTTATTCTACATAATCATAAAGCATTCATAACATTATAACTCAATAAGATAAATGGGCCTCATAACATATTTTTTATTTCATTACCCCTAAAAATAAATGGGTTTAATAAACATCTCAAAATTGCATAACCTATTTAAATGATGCCGTTTTCATAATAAAAATTCATCATTTAAATGAAAAATATATAGAAAAAATAAATATGGTATCATTGGATCACAAAAACCGTAAATCTTAATAAATATCAATGTATTTATTTTTAAAATGAAAATGATTTTGATAAAAAATCACTTGTAACATTTCATGGAGAAATAACCATTACTTAAAAATCACCTTTTTTAAACAGGTAATTAAAAAATTATTTTAGAAATAATGATCAATGAAAAGAAACTTGAATGATTATAACGTAGTATTTAAATTTTTTAGTATTAATGAAATCAATTCATTTCATTAATGTCGTACATGTTAAAATAACGATTCCTTTCATTTTATTTGTAAAAAAGACTGACATTCCGTATTTGGAAAAAGGACATGAAGAATAATTTTTATATTCTTATAAAATTCCAAAAAAGTGTAAAAAATGACTCTTATAAATCATAAAGTATCATTAAATCGAAATTTAATAAATTTTTAGAAAATATCAACATGGAAGAAAATCGGTTTTCAATCAGATATTGAAATAAATCTATTTGTATTTGAAAATATTATTTTCAAATATTTGGTGCAAAAAGAGAGTAAAATGAAAAAAAAACATTATATGAAATAAATATAAGTGAATAAAATTAATGTTGTTTTTGAATGATATGTTATAATATTTCATCATCATAAGTATAATCATAAACAATCCCAAAAAACACTGAGATTATAACATAAAATAGTTACCACTTTGGTATATTTTGAATCATAATCCCCAAAAAAGAATAAAATTTAATGTAAGTTTGAATAACCTTTGGATAGATAAATTCTTGTTATAACATGTCAAAGGATATGTATATATGCATCGTAAATGATACAGGGTCATAACATAATATATTTACCAATGAATGGAATTTTAAACAAAAATATCATACATAAAGAATCAACTTCATTCATATATGTTAAAGCATATTGTGTGATAGATAATAGTTTATTTTACGTATATGAAATAATTATACTCAGTTATCATACCATATATAATTTACATATGACTTCTATAAACTATTTAGTATCAATTCTTTGTTAAAATGACATTTTTTGGAATAACTATCTTGTTTTTCATATATGTTTTGGTTTGGTATCTTTGGTCATATAATATTGACCATGATAACATAATATATATAATTATTTACATGATTTAAATATTATATAAATTAATTATATAAATATTTATACTAATTCATTAATGTCAGATATAGAAAATTAATTACACCATTCATGGAGATGGTTGGTCATACGTTCTCTTGAATATTGTTTCCATTCTCTTGAAGTATGAATTGAAAGATTGATAAACAATATATTGTGTTTTTATATTTATTTTTATATCATATATAAAACATATATTCATTAAAATTACCCATATTATCTTTAATATAAATCATAAGTGAAAAATGAATCTCATCGCTTTGCAGGGTAGTAGTACACCGTACTCACAAGAGATGTTATCGTATTCCCATGGAATCGAAATTAAGAAGTTAAATGTGATATTATATTTCAAAAAGTATAATAATATCATTAATATCATATATTAACATTAAAACCATCATTATATCCATATGTTAGAGGTGTTTATGGAAAAATAATAATGTATGTTCGTGAGGTAGTAGTCTATCGTACACACGAACAACGATTTTATTTCCTATTTGATGGAAGAGTATATAGATGTAGGTAATAGAATTAAAATAATAAATCTAAGTATGTGACTTGTATTTTTGTTATTATATTATCATAGTTGAAAAATAATTGCAGAATGTATAAGAAGTAATCAATCAAAAATACATGTATAATAATTTTACATCATCAGATATCCAATTCAGGTTTATGCATACAGACTTATTATGAGGGTTTAATAATGAAATTGAGGAATCTAGTATGTGGGGATCAAATTAAGGAATAAATATTTTTTATTTTCCAAATCAAATGGTTTTTGTATTTTGAAGTCGAAATGAGAGGGGTGGCGTTTTATAAGTGGCGGAGAGGACAAACATGTAATTTTTTGAAAGAATTATCTCTTCCAATGGTTTCAAAGCCACAAGGCTCCGAAATGTTCCATTATTTAACCTTGTTGGTTTTAATATCCAATCATGGAAGAAAAATTCAGGTTATTTGGGTTTATAAGTCATTTACCCATTATATTTTGATTAAAATCCCCTCATAAACCCCTATTAACCTTAAATATAGTAATTAATTTTTTATCTTTTCAAAATTTATTTTGACCAAAAAATTAAGTTAAAAATATTATATAATATTAATTATTTTTATTCAATATTTATAATCAAGTTTAAATATTCAATTAATGTAAGTGGAAAATTTTAATTTATAATAAATTTTGTAGACATGACCAGAAAGTTGTTTTCTAAAGAGTAATGTGTCAAAAGTTTTAATTGTTTAAACAAAAAAATTAACTAAGAAAATTATTACAATTAAAAATATTAGATTAATTATAAAATTATTTATTAAATTTTAATTTTAAAAAACATTTTTAAATTTTTTTAGATTATCAATTCTTCAAAAAAATAATTATGAATAAAACCATGTATTTTTCACTATTCATCAAATAATTGAAATTTTCAATAAAATCACGAAAAAATCACCCTAAGATAGTTTTGACTTGTTGATTCAAAAAATTAAATTAATTTTTCAAAATAAATTATATATACATGTTGAAAATTAATTTTAACATTATTAATAAAAATCATTTTTTGAGGAAAAAATGTATTTTTCCAAGAATATAAAGAATTTACTAAAGACTGAGTACATTTTTATCAAAATGATTTCCTTATATAAATAATGATACATAAATATTAAAATGTTGTTATTTACAATTGTTCCACAATGTTTATAAACTATGTAATAATAGTCATGTTTAAATAATAACATTAATGGTTTTAGGTGGTTCGTTAATAGTTTGTATTTTGTGCAACACAAGCTATTGATGAAAATAAATTTATTCAAAAAAAATTATAAAATAAGAGGGTGCATAAAAAATGGATTTCAAAATAGAATAAAGGATATATTTATCAGTTATAAACATGAGTTTATAAGGTCTTACCATCTTTTTATCAGGTATTTTTCAAACCAATTACATGACCAAGATTCTAAAATTCAAACCATTTTGAAGTGGAAAAGTGTAATGTATATATAGAACAACTGATAGTTTTCACCATATAATCATATGAACCTTAGAAGTGGAATAGAACAATAAAACATAGGTGGATCTATCTACAAAATTAATATGTGGAAATAATATAAAAAACAAACCATAAAAAGGTATACCATATGTTCATGAATATCCTTATCATCCATCTACATTAATAAAATTGAGTTCTTAATAAAGATCATACAGATCAATAGAAATATGAATTGTAACAATAAAGGGGAACATAAACCAATAGATTCACAAATACTTCATGAGGACTCTCAAACAATCTAATTTGTTACAGCAACGTCATCATGTGATGAACATGTTTTAGGAAGAGAATATGGTCTAGACTAGCATGCAGTCATCACAGATTACCCACACACACAATCAAAATACGATAGTATCACATTATCATATATATCCATCCAAGATTATCTCCATCGAATGATGATTATCAATAATAATATAACATATCTAGTTCCATATGACAGAACCTAATAATTATTGTGTATTGGTTTTCATTAATTGAAAACTCAAATGAATGCGGTGAACCATCACTAAATAAACCAAAAAAATTGTTTGTAAATGAAAAATTCAAGTTAGAGGGGAATGGAAGAAAACATGAATGAAATACACATTGAAACCAAGTGTGGTTGTTGACTTCAGTATCGTGTACACCACTATGTCATATTGGTTCCCATTTTCATTACAAAATATACAATATCTAATTCCAGAAAATTCATTATGTATTGTATGAAAAAATATATAACTCTTTTTGAATCCATAAAAACACTATTGGATATGGTTTCATCAAGATATATTTATTTTGAAAGAAACAGTTGGTCTGAAACAAAATATTCATCTATGGGCCCAACTATACAACCCTTTGGGATATAGTAGAAATTAAAAAAAATAAAATTCATATATCACATGTGACACCATATGTTTTTCTAAAAATAAATATAAATGCATGGAGATTTTTTTAAGTAGATATTTATAACTAGCCTTTAAACATAATTTTTCCACTTCTAAATTTTGAATTTCAAGAAACTATTATCTACAATTGTGTTCAGTTAGTTATTTGGAGTCCAATGAAATGAAATTTTTTTGTAAATAGTAACATACCCTTATCAATAGTAATATTAATAGTAATAGGACCATAACGAATAGTAAATTTTTTTATTGTTTTATTTTCTTAAGGCTTTAAGATAATAACATCTGGGTTAATTTTGCATCGTGATATAGAAGTTGTTATAGAAATAGAAATGTTAATTTTTAAATAAAGTATAATTTTATTTAAAAATTAAATTAATAATATTTAGAAAATTATTTTCAAAAAATGTACTTCATTTTTTAATTCTACACATTAAAAAATGGTTAGGCTAAATGTTTGGGATTTTACTGAAATTATTTAATTTTCGATGAATAGTAAAATATGATAAAATACCGTATAATCAAATTATCAATAAAATTCACTATTTATGACATCATAAGAGATTCAATGCCACTTAGTTCGAACACACATTCCATTATTACTATTTTAGGTCACATGAACTATGACTATTCATAATATTGAGCAAAAAATTTATAATAATGATTAACAAAATGAAAAATACCCCTTCTCCTCCACTATAAATACCACCCTCACTCATCCCTTTTTACCACACCTCTCAATCCTTGATCCATGCCTATGTTCTACCCAATATGTCTCTCAGGTATCTTCTCCATGTCTTAGAGCTTCTGGTCTCATCAAATGACCAAAATCAAAGCCCTTAAGAAGGACCTCAAGGAGAAGAGATCAAGAGGTAAACAACCTCTTATTTTAATTCAATTATTTCATTTTATGTTATTATCATAATTACATTTGGATTATGTTTGGATATTCTATTCCATATAACCCTTAAAATCCATATTATGTATGAGTTATGACATATCCTCTTTATCTTGTCAAACTATTTTTATGAAATTTTAAGAGACGTCGTTTGGCTGCCGAATTTTCGTGAGAAATTTGAAAAGTTTTCTTTCTTTTCTTTTTTCATTCCTCACCTCCTCTTAACCAAGAGGAATGAAAGCTTTATAATCTTTTATATTTTTTATGTTGTCATGTTCAGGTAAAATTCATCATCATTATTCTCCTCTTCTCCGACTTATTCAATGAATTTAAACATTGTCTGTGATGTGTTAAATTACCGACATCGTGGACGATGTGATTTCAATTTTCATTAAATATTTGAAGTCTGGTAATGAAAACATTTTTATGGTTTAAAAAGGTTATAATATATTAATTATTTCTCATCCATGGTTCTGGAATTATTTTTGACACATGGTTTTAATTTATAAAACAAATGAGGTCGTTATTATCAAAGAACCACTAAAATGATCTAAACGAACATCATTAATGTTTTAACTTATTAATCATCCATATGTAAGAATTAAAAAAGATAAATGCAATACTTTATGTTACTAGAAATATTTAAATACTACTCCATTCCAATTCTCGAGTTTCACTTCCAATCAACCAGAACATCCACCATGAACCAATTAGGGAAATCAAGTAATGGACTCACCCAAAAATAGTGCAAGGGGAAAAATACTAACAATTAAAGGGTGAAATAATGGTATGAAATTATAATATAATATGTTATAAACATGAACATGTTTCTGTAAAATACTAATAACACTCTTTTAACCATTATATAGGAAGTTTAAACAAGTCTGATGTAAGACAAACACGAGGTAAGGGAATTATGAACCCGATTTCGATTCATTAGGTTAACCTTCTACTTCATTATTTATGTGATAATAAAATTGATTTTGTGATGGGTTTTTCTTATATTATGTTTAATTATTTATAATTACAGTGTATATACATATTCCATCCTCTCTATTATGTCTCTATTAAATTTTATGATATTTATAAGGGGCTTTTGTTTTAAGATCCTCTTTTTAAATTATGTTTTACAAAATTCAAAAGCAATGTTTTTATGATATTATTCATGTTGTATGAGTATGATCTTCATCTTAAGAATTTTTAATTATGAATGGTGGGACCTATATATCCCTCCAATGCATTGGGTATGTATAAGTTAGAGGTCAGCCATATGGTCACTCCAAGTGTAACTACGATGGTTACACAAATAGTAAGGTAGCCGTGATGGTTAAAAATTATAAGGAAGCCAAGATGGTTACAAGATTATGTAAGTAATTACCCCATATAAATTTTTGATTATATTTTTTTCTCATGTTCTGTTTGGATCTTGTGCAAATCTCATGTTACACGAAGTGTGTATAAATGGGTGACAAGCATGTTTTCATGAAAATGCATTCATTCCATATGAGTATTCATGGAATAATGTTCTATTTCCTTCTTTTCCATTCCTTACTGAGATTTTGTGCTCATCCTAGGTTTTTAAATCATTTTCACTGGTTAATGGATGTGTAAGACAAAGAAGGAAGCAATGTTAAATGTTGAATAATTGTCAAAGAATCGTGTTTATGTTTTAATGTTTTATATTTTGAAAAAAATGGAAACTGTTTTTATGGTATCCACAATGTAGTAATGTGTAATGTTATGAAAGTATTGTAATAAATATATAAACCTCTAAACATTAAAATATCCTCAATGTAAGAAGGAGGTTTTTTCTTGACTAAATTCACGATTATGTATGTTATAAGTTCGGGTCCTTATAGTTGGTATCAGAGGATGGTTTAGATAACTTTAGAGGTTAGGGTGATGTTAATTGAATACCATACATTATTTTCACTCTATGTATAATTTGAAATGTTATATAATTTAATTATTACTATGTTTCTTCATCTAAGATATGTTTGTTCAGAATGGTTTTCCATAGAAGGAATAGGAATGCTGAAGATGAGAGGCACCAACGGAATGATATCCTTCCGGATCTACAGCCTGAAATAGTAGGGATATGAACCGAGCAGTTTGTGATAGTAATGTCTCAGCTAATGTAGAAAATAAATGGTTGTGAAATCCATGAAAGAGAACAAATATTGTTACCACAATAGAGTATGATAGTAGTGGAACATTTAAGGATTCAACACCCTCCTACTTTCATTCGATCTTTTGACCGAGTAGCAGCTAGTGGATGGATCAAGGCCCTTGAAAAGATATTCAATGTTATGGGATGTTCAAACAATCAAAAGTTAAGTCTTTCCATTTATCATTATGAAGGGGAAGTTGATCAGTGCTGTTCAATGGTAAGGATTATTAGGGGTAGAGAGGATTTTGAAGCCTTAAAGTGGGATGAATTTAAAAGTAATTTCGTTGAAAAATATTTTCCTAGGGTCGTGCGACTTAGGAGGGAGTAGAAATTCCTTGAATTCAAATAGAATTACGAAGATTCAGTGGCCGTGTACGGAGAAAAATTCACTTGACTGGCGAGGTATGCTCCAAATGTTATTCAGGATTTTGATAGAAAAATCAACCACTTTTACTCAGGACTGAATCCAAGGTATTGAAGTGAATTGGCCTCCCGTGAACTCAAAATCTATAATAAAATTTTTTAATGTGCTAAGAGGGTATAGATGGAGTTTTCTGATGATCATGTGAATTTTGGAAATAAATATTAGAATAGGTCTTGGTGGAAAGAGATGGGTATGAATCTACGAAAGAAATCTAATGGTAAGAAAATCCAATTTCCAGTATCTGAAAAGTGTGGCAAGAAACACCCTAGGGAATGTCCTTAAAAAACTGGGAAGTGTTTGAAATCTGTTAACTTTAAACATATGTCCCGAGATTGAAATGAAAATAATCCTATGACTAATCATGATAAGTAGACTGTAAAGTGTTGTAAATTTGGTGAAATGGGTCATTATGAAAATGCCTACCCAAAGGGAGATCCAAATGATTCAAAGAATCTAGAATAAAAGCAGAAAGGTATAGTTAGATCCTTTGTGAATAAGTCAGCAAATTTCAGGCCATCCAATGATGTTGCATCAGGACCATTTTTTGTTCACTCAGATTTTGCAAATATTTTGTTTGATATGGGGTCTACACATTCCTTCATCTCTGAGAATTTTTTTGGTAAATTAGAAATATCACCTCAATAAAGAAACCATAAATTGTTATTAAAACACCAAGGAGAAATGTTATAGAAAATCGTAATTAAAATAATCATTCTATTGTGAGCTATGGAAAGACATTACCAGCAAACCATGTTGTTTTACCCTTAATCGAGTTTGATGTTATTCTGTGAATGGATTGGCTTTTTAATAATCATGTTAAGATTTACTGTAGAGCTAAAGAAGTTGTTTTTCAGTAAGAGTTTTAGTTTGTATAAAATAATGAACCAATAAAATTGATAACATATTAGGATACTGAGAAACTATTGAAATATGGAAATGAAATTTATCTTGATCATATTGTTGAAACCAAGGGAAATATACAGATTAATGATGTGCCAGTGGTAAATGAATACCCTGATGTTTTTCATGATGAGTTACTAGTGTCATACATAATAGAGAAGTCGAATTCACAATTGACTTAGTTCCTAATGCTAAGATAATTTCAAAACCCCTATATATTATGGATCTAATATAACTTCTTGAATTGGAAAATCAGTTGCATGATTTTCATGACAAAGGATTCATTCATTCTTGCACTTAACCATGGGGATCCCTTGTTTTGTTTGTTAAAAATAAATATGGTTCCATGAGACATTGAATTGATTACAGAGCTTTGAATAAAATCACTGTTAAAAAAATATCCTTTGCCTTATATCAATGACTTCTTTGATCAGCTCCAGGAATCTTAGTACTTTACTAAGATTGACTTCAGATCCAGATACGATCAGTTGATGGTGAATGAGGATGAAATCCCGAAAACAACCTTTCGTACAAGATATGGGCATTAACTAATACACCTAATGTATTCATGAATCCTATGTATAGAGTATTTAATGAGTTCTTGAATAAGTTTTTGGTTTTATTTATTTATGACAATATAATATTTTCAAAAAATAAATAGGAGCATGAAAAACATCTACGGTTTGTTTTAAAAACCTTAAATGAAAAGAAACTATATGGAAAATTCAGAAAATGTGATTTTTGGTTGCAACATATTTCTTTTCTTGGGAACATTATAAATAAGGATAGAATAAAAGTTTATCCTACTAAAACAAAAGTTGTCGATGAATGGCCAAGATCCACAAATGTTACTGAGATTCGTAGTTTTCATGGATTATCATGTTATCACTAACATTTAGATAAGAACATTACTCAGTTATTTATCCCGATAACTAAGTTAACACGGAATGTGGTTAATGTTATCTAGATAGAATAATGTGATGTTTTTTTTCAGGAAATGAAGAAGAGATTGGTGAATGCTCTAGTTTTGGACTTGCCTTCCCTTAATGGTGAGTTTTTCATCTATAGTGATGCTTCTTCGAAGGGACTTGGTTGTTTTTTGATGCAGAATGATCAGGTAATTTCCTATTCTTTGAGACAACTTAAACCTCATGAGATAAATTATCCCACACATGATTTGGTATTGGAATCTATGGTTTTTTCTTTGAAAATTTAGAGGCATAATTAATAGGGAACCAAATGTCAAATATATACTGACTATAAAAGTATAAAGTGGTGGCTGTCGTGAGTTGGAAACATCATGAATCACTAACCATGTTACGTTCGGAACATGATCCCTTGATTAATGATATGATGAATTTTTCCATAAAAGTTTTTGGCGTAGGGAATACATCTATTTTGTTTCAGGTTTCAGTGTTGTATTCATCGTCAGACAGAATTAAGCGAGCACATAAGGAAGACCGTGAGCTATAGAAAAAGGTAGAATTGGTTTAAATGGGTTAGCTTCGAGAATTTAACCGTGATAAAGATTGTATCTTATGATTTGGAAAATAGTTGTGTGTGCCTAGTAATTCTCAGTTGAAGAAGGATTTTTTGTGTGATGCTCATAGTTCTCCATTTTCAGTTCATCCTAGAAGTATTAAAATGTATAGGGTCCTTTGGGAGTATTATTCGTGGGATGGAATGAAAAGAGATATTTCTGATTTTACCATGAGGTGTTTGACATGTCAAGAGGTTAAAGCGGAGTGGCAGTTACTGAAGGGGATGAATCAACCTTTGTCAGTGCCAGAATGGAAATGGGAGAATGTATCAATGGACTTTGTGGTGGGACTACCAAAGACTTATCGAGGTAACTATTCAATTTTTGTTATTATTGATCAGCTGACAAAATATACACATTTTCTTTCTATTAGAGATATAATGTATTCAGATCAGCTTTCTCAATTGTACCTCAAATTGGTAGTCAGGTTACATGGAGTTCCTCTTTCCATTGTATCTGACCAGGATCCCAGGTTCAGTTTGAACTTTTGGATGGGACTTCAGAAATCGTTGGGCACAGAGTTAAATTTCGGTATATCTTTTCATCCTCAATCAGATGGGAATTCAGAAATAATGATTCATACTATGGAAGACATGCTTCGAGCTTGTTCAATAGACTACCAGGGAAGTTGGGATCATCGTCATTTTTTAGTTTAGTTTTCTTATAATAATATTTTTCAATCCAGTATTCAGATTGAACCATTTGAGGCCTTGTATGGGATGCGGTGTCGGGATCCAGTGTTTTGGGATGAAGTTGGTGAAAGAACGTTAATGGCACCAGAATTAGTATAAGAAATGGCTGAGAAAGTGAGGATGATCTAGCATCACATGAGGATAGCTCAGAGCTTGTAGAAACGTTATGCAGATAACAGAAGGAAAGTCTTCTCTTTCGAAGTAGGTGACCATGTATTCCGTAAAATCTCTCCTTGTAAACTTTTGATGTGTTTTTATAAGAAAGGGATGCTAAGACCATGGTGCATCGGCCCCTTTGAAATCTTGGAGAAAGTTGAACTGTTTCATACAATATAACTTTGCCTCGGAGTTTTGTTTCAGGTACACAATGTTTTTCATGTTTCGATGTGGAGAATTTTTTAACCTGATTCATCACATGTCTTGATCCCAAAAGCAGTTCACCAGGTAGAGAACCTTCTTAATGAAGAGAAATGAGTTTAGATTCTTGATCAAAGGGAATATGTATTGTGAAATAAGGTAATCCACTAGGTAAAGGTTTTTTTGGAGAAACCAAGTGGTTGAAGAAGCAACATGAGAGTCTAAAAATGCTATGTGGGAAATGTACCCTCAGTTGTATAATAAGTAAATAAAATTGCAAGGATGAAATTTCTAGATGGTGGGGATAATATAACACCCCTTGTTTTTCTAAAAATAAATAGAAATGCATGGAACTTTGTTTTATGTATATATTTATAACTAGCCTGTAAACATAATTTTTCCACTTCTATGTTTTGAATTTCAAGAAACTGTCATCTACAATTGTGTTCTGTAAGTTATTTGGAGTCCGATGAAACGAAATTGTTTTTTTTCGTGAATAGTAACATTATATAACACCCCGCCCCTACCTCATTGGCTGGAGGAGGCGGTGAGGGTTACATGGCCTCAAGCGACGTTCCCAAAGTGCTAAAGGATGGCAATAAATGTCGAGGGCTCCGAGAACAATTGGGGTATGATTTTCCCTTGAGATAGAACCAAACAACAACCACAACTAAATGATGCATGTCAAAAAAATCAAACTCAACATTACCAAAGATAACCAGATAATCCATAACAATTTCACATGCCAACACAACCCATTACAACATTAGAGTATAATGCAGAAGACTCAACAAGAGACACCACAAGCCATGACACCACGACAGCTCCACACCAAGCTCCAATCTCCATGTTCCACCAAGTCATCAAAACGCACCACTAAAGGAGGTTGATGCCTTACCTTTTCCCATGTCACGGTGAAGAACATCTACAAATACACCAACGTACCAAAGTAGGGGGTGATTACTAAAACTCAGTAGGATTTCCCCAAATAAATTCCCTAGACATGCCACTAGGATGAAACAGTTATCCCATTTATATAAAAAAGTTTATATAAAATAAAACACAAGTGCAACCATTTTCATAAGTCAAACGTTACCTTACCCGGCCATCACATCTAAACCAAGAAACCCAGGGAATGCCAAAAAAACATGCCATAAGCCATTCTATTTCTCACATATTAGCACAACAATTCCATCTTGCACTACAATGCACAACAACAACCAAAACAACCAAACAGTGGCACTTCCGTCCAACCCGTTCACCCTTTCACAATTAGTGGAACATACAGTCCACTTATACATTGATGGTGGAACATCTATCCACTATCCATACCCTTCATTGTAGTGGTACTTTCTTCCCACCTCCACACAACATTTCAAACAATCCAAACCAAGATCACAACATCGTGCAATCAACCAATTCCATTTCACATCAATCGTGTTCAATAAATAAACAATTTATTGAAAATAATTTTCCATGAGCAAGCCCCATTTCAATAAAATGACCTCTTTATTGAAACCCATTTTTCATCAACCATTTTCCAAAATCCATCTCATCAATCCCATTTTAAAATCTCCATTTTTAAATGCACAATAAAACATTTCACCATGAAACCACCTTTTTCTCTAAAAACCCCCCAAATGGATTTACAACCAAAATCAAACATCATTACACAATTAATTTCTATCACAACGAATTAATTGTAACATGTAAATATTAGTTAAACCCATGTGGAGTCGAGAGAGAATCCACCTACCTTTAGGGTTTCGGTGAACTTGGCCCACAACCAACCACACCTCCAATCCGGAAAATGCACCACTGGAACCTCTCTAGATAACATTCCCTAACATCCACAAGCCTTAATATTAACATCCAAGGAAACCACAACCCTAGATCTACACACAAAAAGTGTATATCTAGAAAACCACGAAAGAGAGTTATGTATATCTAGAGGAAAGAACAAGAGAAACAAGATGAGAGACTTACCCAAGAGAAATCACCTTGAATCCACCTTAAAACCCCTTTGAAAACCTTCCAAACCAAGTGGGAGAGCACCCTTAACCCCTGAGAACCCAAAATCCTGAGTGAGGCTCGAGTTGGTGGAAGAGAGGAGTGAAATGAGGCAATCCCGAGTGAGCTCGGGTTTTAAAACCCTAATTTTAAGTGGCCGCACTGTTAGCCTGAACGGTTTGGAAAACCCTGCGCTAACTGTGTGCCCACCACTTCCTTGAGAGACAGATTTCGTACGATTTCCTCGCAGGGTTTGGAAAACCATGCGTAGGCCGTGTGGAGCCTACTGTCCCCCCTTTCATGGTTTCTTATAGCATCTTCATGGTTTACACTAACCGTTCTCAAACCGTGAACCCCTTTAAAAGCCTCTAAACTCATCCAAAACCATTACATACTCTTCCAACCTCTTGACAACTCATTCCATGCACATTAAATACAAAAAAAAATGCATAAACAAAGGCCACATACCTCAAACTATGGGTTCTACATTCTCCCCGCCATTAGACATTCCGTCCTCAGAAAGTAGTGAACCCGCCCTTTTCCGAAAGAGCTCAGGACACTGCTCGACCATTTCTTTCTCCAGCTCCCAAGTCTCCACTTGAATCTGACCATTGTGCCACAAAACACGAACAAACCCGATTCTTTTAGCATGAAAGACTTTCTCTTGCCTATCCACAACCTGCCCTGGAACGTGCACCAACGAAGAATCCGGTTCTAGATCGACATGATCCCACCGAATCAAATGGTCACGATCCAGCTGATACCTTTTCAACTGTGACACATGAAAAACATTGTGCACTGCACTGAACTGTGGTGGAAAATCCCAATGATAAGCCACCTCACCAACCCGCTCAAGATTCTCAAAAGTTCCAACATACATCGGAGATAACTTTCCATGATTCCCAAACTGACGATGTCCCAACCTTGGAGAGATCCTCAAGAACACATGATCGCTCACCTCGAACGACAACGGTCATTGACGATGATCCTCATATAATTTCTAATGACTTTGAGCCATCTCCATTCTCTTCCTGATCAACTTGATCTTCTTCGTATTCTCCTGGATAAGACTCTGTCTAACCACCGAAGACTCACCCGTTTCCACCCAACATAGTGGAGAAAGACACAACCGCCCATACAATTCTTCAAACGGAGCCATCTGTATGGATGCCTGATAACTGTTATTGAACGAGAACTCAACCAACGACAAGTGATCCTCCCACGAGCCACCAAAATCCACAAAACAAGCCCACAACATATCCTCTATAGTTTGTATCGTCCTCTCAGATTGGCCATCTGTCTGAGGGTGATACGTCGTGCTCATAGTCACATGCGACCAAATGGCTTGCTACAAGGATTTTCATAAATGAGATGTAAATCATGGATCTCTATCTGATTCAATAAAAACTGGAACACCATGCCTCTTTAACACATCCCAGATATAGATATTGGACAGATCATCCACCGTATGAGATTCACGAATTGAGATGAAATGGGTCGACTTCGTTAGCCGATCCACTATCACCCAAATAGTATCATTCTTCTTGACCGTTCTTGGGAGACATGTGACAAAATCCATCACTATCTTCTCCCAATTCCAAACAGGGATTGGTAAAGATTGAAACATTCCTGCTGACCTCAGATGCTCTGCCTTGACCTACTGAAAAGTCAAGCATCTCGAAAAAAACTTAACCACACTTCTTTTCATACCAGCCCACCTGAACTGCGCTTTAAATGCTTTATACATTTTCTGAATTCTATGATGAACAGCCCAGAGGGAATGATGATACACCCTGAGAAGATCCTCCTCACAAGCAACTGGTACAACTATCCGATTCTGACAACACAAAACTGAATCTCCATTCATTTTCCAACCCTCAATGGTCTCCTGTAACACCCCAAGATTTCATAGTGTGTTATTTCTTCAAAATAATTCAATAACTTGCACTACACGCAACACCGAGTTCAAGCGCACCATGACTTACCAAACAAGCCGTTCAAAAAGGTTATGAATATTATTAACTAAATTTTAAACTTTATATAATCCTTATAATTTTAGAATCCATATTATGAGTTTCTTAGAAATAATGTAAGAACAAATTCATCTTCAGTACTGTAGTTTTACCAAATTTTAATAGTGAACCCTTTTTAAAAAAAATATTTTAATCTTTTTGACTAAATGGGGACATCAAAAAATTTAAAATAAAACATCCCAATCTTCCACGGTACGCTTTCCTTTGAATAAAACAGTAGCGTGTGTTGTACGCAACTTCGAGTTTTAACACACACCACAACCGATCAAACTAGCCGTTATGAATAGTAATACTTAATTTTTTGAAATTATAAATATTTTTTATTTCAAAATGGACTTCATTTTTGGATTCGGAATATCAAATTTAGCCTAAGGTGAAATTTTGGTACTTTTCGGATAACTTCCATATTTTGATGAATAGTAAAAATTACTAAATTTTAATTAAAAACAACTTTTTTAATCAAAATAATTAATAGTGATAAATTATGAATTTGAGTGGTTTGAAAGTATATTTAGAATATATTTTTACCATTTAATATAATTTTGGTCATTGGACATAATTTTACAATTAAACCGAACATAAACAAATGTCAATCTTTTGATAGTTATTATCTCTTAAAAACACGCTTTTTGTTTTGACAGCGGGAATTAATTTTAAATTAATTTCTTCCACTTCTGTGTTTTGAATTTAGAAATATGGATTCCATATTTGGAATCAGGATGTTCAAATTGTGTAAATAGGTAACTTTTATTTTTAGACATTTTGAATAATTACTGCGGTAAATATTTTATTTACCATGGTTAAGGGTAAATCCGGTAAATAAGGGTTAAAAAATAATATTATAATAATACTAAATTACCCTAAAACGTGTATTAACCCTATTGGTTGATACATGGTCGACCATGGGCATCTTTGGGTCAATTTTGGGACCCCATTGATCCACTTGTAAGTGATAATGACACTTTATTTTAATTAAGTTAAAATGAATACAAAAATGGCATAAGCTTACATCTTTTAAAAGAACAATTTTAACATAGGGTTATACATGTTGGATTTTCGATTATAAATATTCATTAGAAATATAAAAAGATTTCCTACATAATGATATTTTATTTATAATTTTTAGAATCAAATAATTTAAATTATTAATGACACAATAATGATGCAATGTTTACCTCATTAATAAATCATTTAAATAAATAAGATTATAATGATTAAAATATTATCTAAAACATGTCCAATTCTTATTGGTTTATGTTATTTAGAATATGAGTCATCTTATCTTCGACCTCAATGATTTTTGGACCATTATAAACCGAACATAATTATATTATAAAGTAATACTTTCACTCTTTCTTAAAGAGCCCCTCCTATCCCTTATAAAAGGAGACCACTTCTACTCATTCCTCACACCTCTCAAGCCACTTGGCTCGTCCAAACTCTGCCCAACTAAGCTCCCCACATCCCTCTCCTCCTCCATGAAGCTTCCCCTTAGGCAGAAAGCATTTCAAGAAGTCCTTTGTTTCCAACCAAAGTGAGTTACCTAAATTAAAGGTAACATTTTCTCTTAAATTATTTTCAATTATTTTGCCTCTCCAACCCCCAAACACTTTTTATTTACTTTCTTTTGTAACAACACCAGTATCCAAAACATACTAGGATGTTGTTATAAGAAGGATTCAAACTACAAATTTACACAACTCCATCTAATGGATGATGAACATAATGTTTCTGTGGATGGAAAACTAACGCCTCACGAAACGATGATTGTTCAAATACATCTTACCGCCTCTCATGGTGGCCATTAGGATGGAACTGTAATTAAATATGATATTAATGATATATATTTTATATATAAGCTTCTTTAATTCCATTTTATTTCATACAATTATTCGTTTCATGTTGTATATACATACGATAATTTCATTTGAGGAAGTGCGGACTACCGCCCCCATAAAATGATATGACTCGTTCATACCACACATGGAACGTATAAAGGATGGTGTTAATGAACTTAAGTAACATATATAAAATATTATATTTTACTGTAATAGTAATATACCTATGTATCATTTGGATTCGATTCTTTTAAAATAAAAATTAAATGGAAGTAGCATTCGTGCGTACGTACGGACTACCGTCTCCACGAACGCGATGAGATTCATTCTCCATCGTATCCATTCAAGTATAATTATCATTTGATGATTTAAAAATGATGTTTAAGGACTTGATACCATTCTGGATATGAATAATATACATCCCATTAATAACAAATATGGCTCACATAACAAAGAATATAAAGTAAAATTAACCCGTTAACACCTGAAATGACGATAATTCTAAGATATTATTAACAAATCAATGTTAAAGGATCATATATGATATCATATTAAAGTAACTGATTCTTGTATTATTCAATAACAATTATTTCACCATTATACAGGAGGTAAACCTACCATCGACCAAGGAAAAAGTACAAAGAAAGGGATTCTCTTATCTCACTTTCAATTCCGTGAGATTTCCATTGTTCGCTACTAAATTATTGAAAGTGGTGTATTGTGTACTTCCATTTGATATATATTATCATGATTCACTTTATATTCATTTTATTCTGTAAATAATTTGGTGTTTATTAACTTTTGGCCATGCGACTCAGTTGATTAACGTGGTAAGGGGTTTCTTGTCTCACTTTTAATTCCGTGAGAATTCCATTGATCACCACTTAATTATTGCATGTGGTGTATGTGTACTACCCATGATTGTATTCATTGTGTAATATACTTTATTTTATGGGTATTTACATCATCTTGGTATGATCTTTCTTTCATGGGTTTTTGTTTCTTAAGTTACCTAATCAATAAGGGAATTTGAGATTTCAATTTCCACTCATTTGGCTTTACGCATATTTCATTGATTATATTACCCCAAGATTATGTGTGGAATCACTATTCATTTGATTATATCATAATTTCCACTCCCCTTCCTGTGGATATAAGTTTGATACACATAATCACTCCATTGATAATTCTCAATTCATTGATATGAATTTGATAAGAGTAATTTTAACTCATTCTCCATTTGTTGAGTTAAACATCCAATTTGTTGGTATTGTTTTTACAAGAATATGTGTGAATATTCTTTGATTGATTTACACTGAATATCCAATCATATTTAGTGTATTTATATTTGTCACACATAATTATGTCGTTGATTTATCCTTAACCTAAGGATACAACCTTTATGAGAGATTTCATCTCAATTTACATTCCATTGAGACTTCTTTGATGATATACACCGAATCACTTTTATGTGGTGTATATAATGTACTTTGACATAGTATATCATGAATTCCTTTATTCTCATGATATTACAATGTTTTGATTACCTCAATTATTTGTATTCAAGTGTCTCTCTTTTGGTTAGAAACTCTAACCAAAATACCATTTTAAAATGTTTTAAAGACTTATTCATCTAAATATTTCTCATTATTGTCCATGTTTTAAAAATGGTTTTAAGGATTTATTTATATGGACATTAAAGTTTAGAAATTAAAAATCCTTTTAAAAGGTTTCAATGTGGTATGGGACACTTTGATTCAAAAATCTATTTTTAAATGGCTTCTTGACAAATAGTGTGATTTTTAAATGTTTTCAAGAAAAGGGGGATATTTCTCTCAAATAGTTTTGATGATTATTTTCATCTATGTCAACATCCTTCATTATTCATGATTGAGGTTAATGTGATACAATACAATATTCCATATTGTATCAAATGAGTTATATTTGACTGTGGATGTTCTATTTTTATACCATTCATGGTTTGTGGTTAAAGTATTGACATTTCGTATGCTAGTTTTAATACGAATGTTTATTTTATGCTTAAACCTATTCATATGAGGAATTAATTGGACTTAATAAGTGACAGGTGGAGCCCACTATAGCTCCTCGATGCATCGGTAGGTCTCATGAGACAAACTAGTGTCTTGGCACAAGGCCTTGGAAACATCTTATTTGTAGTCTTGGCACGAGGCCTTGGCTATGTGGTTATGATAGTCTGGCATTATGCATTCCATCATTATGAAAGTGGTTATTGATATTGCATGTGATCATTCGACTAGTAGAATATCCATGTGACTAAGTAAATGGCATTATTTCATTTTACCTTTGCCATTTTATGCTGAAGTTCAAGTTTCAAAGGCTTTTGTTTTAGTTATAAATTGCCTTAAGTGTTTATGCTTATTTATGAAAGCTTCTGCTATAATGTTATCCTTACTGAGCATCCGAGCTCACCCCTTTCAATGTTTTATTTTTTTTCCAGGATTATGAAGAAGTAATTTATGAATGACCTGCAGGGATAGTATGAGGGGATATGAAGACAAGATGTTTTTTTTATGATGTAATGTAAACATTTATGGATGTATCTAGTTATTCCAAGGCTACTAAACTAATCGGTCTTTCGAGACTTGATCTTTCTCATGATCATGCCAATGTTATGTAATAATGCACCGACTCTGGGTAACTAGGGTCGGGGCGTTACAGTTGGTATCAGAGGAAGTTTAGTACAAACCTTGGTAGCTAGATTTAGATAAACTCTGATTAGAGCACGTAGACCTAAGATGAACTTTGAGGGTTAGTATAAAAGAACTTCCTATAATTTTGGTATTGTAGAGATTTTTTGAGTTTTCCGAGCAATACATCCCTGTCTGGATACGAGCAGGTAGAGGCGGCTCTGGCACAGATGTACCTAGGGGTAAAACCCGAAAACACCGCTTTGAGCTAGACTCGAACGGGAACTGGTGCACGACAACGGGCCTTGCTGCACTCTTGGTTACGACACTCCCGGGGGATATGCTTTGGATAATTTATATTTTCTTTACAAACCGATTTAAGTAATATATACATAAGATGAGAGTAAATGACCTTGGTTAATCCTAATATGTTTCAAATTGAGAATATGGTGACATTTTAATCTCTAAATGATTTTACGACTACTATTACTCACACAATGCTTTCTGGTTTTAGTCAATGGCTGGATTCCAAGGAAGTCATAGTGACTTTGAGAATGATGTACAAGGTGGGAACGGTGGTGGAAATGAGCAACAAAATGGAATGTTGATAGGCGTAAAAGATATCGTCTTTATGCCAAATCAGTTTTCCAAAAATATGATCAACAACATATATATTAACCAACTCCCAGACTCAACAAGGAAGAGAAAGGTGATAAATGATAAGATCTCCAGCAATGGAGACCATGGAGAAAAGAAACCTCAATTTTCATCATGCAGGAATTGTGGAAAGAGACACCCAGGAAAGTGTCTCAATGGGACAACGAAATGTTTTACGTGCGGGAAGGAAGGACATAAAGTGAAGAATTGCCGAAGAAAAATGAAGAGTACTATGGAAGAAGATAAAAATGGTCCCAAGAGTCCATTTACAGTCATTTGCCGTAAATGTAGGGGACCTGGCCATTACCCGAGTGAATTTCCTATTTTATAGGATATTTTCTTGCTCAAAGAAGAAGCTATGCGGAAATAAATGGTTGGAGAAAAATTTAAAAAGTATTAGCACTCCTTGTTGATGGGTTTACTTTGGAATAATTTTCTCTTGTATTTGTAACCCCTCAGTTTGCCATGTGAGAATGATATTTGAGGAATAATTGTCTCTTCTCTTGTGGATATAGGTATAAATAACCATTTGGTTTTATATGATCATTGGGGTTTGAGAAAATGATAAGTTATTATAATTTGGGATGAAAATGCAAAGTATGATATAACATTTGTGGTTAAATTATGTTATTTTGAAAATTTTATCTCATTTTGGTAATATTATAGAATATAGTTTTTGAAAAAGGACAACACGTAGACCGTGTGACAACCCGTTGCGTCGGACAAAGCTGTGGGAATCGAACCCACAACCAAAGTGCGAGTGGGATTTATCGCCTACCACTGGACTACGTGAAGACCCTGGTTAGTATGACTATTTTTTTTGTTAAATGATTTTATTGATCAATAATAAGATGATTTTGGTTCTTATGTCTTATCAAATGAATACCCTTGGTATAGGAAAATGATTTGGTGATTAAGTGATAAATGTTATTTTGGAAGATGTTCGTTTTGTTAGGAACACTATACGCCCAAGGAAAATAGAATACAATGAGGTTTCATTTGTAGAGTAATGGTGGATTTTTATCTACATTTTTATTGTTGATTTATAGTGATTTGGGTTATTTATGGAAATGATTAACCTATAACAGAGAATATGTGATGATGTTAATTACTTTTAAGTATGTGACTTTAAGAGTATTTGATGTCATTTGGAGATACAATGTAACATGGGAGACTACATAATCAAATTCTTCTATGTTTTGGGTTTCAATATTAGTTTGGATTATATTAAAGGATTTTAAGGACAATTGGTTATTGAATGGTATCTATTTAACTTTGGGGTATTGTTGGTTTAATTTTAGAAATTAAGATTAGTGCATATTTATCTCAATGAATATCCTTTTGGGGGATCATTAGATCATTCACTAACCATTTTGGTTTTGATTAATCTTAAAAGACAATGTAAATATATGGTTTATCCTGCATGGATCATGTGATTCTATAGAAGTTTATTCTAGCTCTTCCAGTGTGACCAAGTCTTCTTGAATACTCATCGTTTAAAAAAATTGAGTTAGTGGTGGAAATTTATTAAAGAATGAAAATCTACTTAAAATTTAAGTATATCTTATAATGTTCTTAGTCAATATCATAAATGAATTCCTCTTCCTTATGTAATGTAACTTTAAAAAAAATGTTGTCCTAGATGGTACCTTAAATCATCACTAATTTATGGCTTTGGGATTGTTGGCCTTTTCATAGCCATGTTCTCTACCACTCTCCATCAGATAATTGATGGTTAGATTTCTCCTCCATATCCATATGGAACCCTAGTATGTGTTATTTTCGGTAATCTTCATACTTTCCACTCTTTATTTTAAATAGAGGGCTCATTAATTCATTTTTCGATGTGGGATTTCAACTAAGATATTTTGAAATGTCAAAAATGTGTGATCCCAATACCCTATATTTTGTTGAACCGATGGTACTTAAAATCATCATAGATTGATGAGTTTAAGGACCTCAATTTTATACTTGTTTGTGATTGATGACCTCAACCACTACCTATAAATATTTACGTTTTTCCTCCAATTATATGTCTCTAATTTCCACCAATGTTCTCCTAATAGAGATCATAATTTGGTGGTGACCCTTTCATTTCTCTTTTCCTCATATTAAGACTAAATTTTAGTAAACCAATTTCCGATGTGGGTTTTCCCACAAATATATTTTCTATTTTCAACCTTTTATTTTCGAAGAACAATTTCAAATTGCGAGGACGCAATTTATTGAAGGAGGGGAGAATGTAACACCCCAAGATTTCATAGTGTGTTATTTCTTCAAAATAATTCAATAACTTGCACTACACGCAACACCGAGTTCAAGCGCACCATGACTTACCAAACAAGCCGTTCAAAAAGGTTATGAATATTATTAACTAAATTTTAAACTTTATATAATTCTTATAATTTTAGAATCCATATTATGAGTTTCTTAGACATAATTTAAGAACAAATTCATCTTCAGTATTGTAGTTTTACCAACTTTTAATAGTGAACCCTTTTAAAAAAAAATATTTTAAACTTTTTGACTAAATGGGGACATCAAAAAATTTAAAATAAAACATCCCAAGCTTCCACGGTACGCTTTCCTTTGAATAAAACAGTAGCGTGTGTTGTACGCAACTTCGAGTTTTAACACACACCACAACCGATCAAACTAGCCGTTATGAATAGTAATACTTAATTTTTTTTAAATTATATATATTTTATATTTCAAAATAGACTTCATTTTTGGATTCGGAATATCAAATTTAGCCTAAGGTGAAATTTTGGTACTTTTCGGATAACTTTCATATTTTGATGAATAGTAAAAATTACTAAATTTTAATTAAAAACATCTTTTTTAATCAAAATAATTAATAGTGATAAATTATGAATTTGAGTGGTTTTAAAGTATATTTAGAATATATTTTTACCATTTAATATAATTTTGGTCATTGGACATAATTTTACAATTAAACCGAACATAAAAAAATGTCAATCTTTTGATAGTTATTATCTCTTAAAAACACGCTTTTTGTTTTGACAGCGGGAATTAATTTTAAATTAATTTCTGCCACTTCTGTGTTTTGAATTTAGAAAAATGGATTCCATATTTGGAATCAGGATGTTCAAATTGTGTAAATAGGTAACTTTTATTTTTAGACATTTTGAATAATTACTGCGGTAAATATTTTATTTACCATGGTTAAGGGTAAATCCGGTAAATAAGGGTGAAAAAATAATATTATAATAATAATAAATTACCCTAAAACGTCTCTTAACCCTATTGGTTGATACATGGTCGACCATGGGCATATTTGGGTCAATTTTGGGACCCCATTGATCCACTTGTAAGTGATAATGACACTTTATTTTAATTATGTTAAAATGAATACAAAAATGGCATAAGCTTACATCTTTTAAAAGAACAATTTTTACATAGGGTTATACATGTTGGATTTTCGATTATAAATATTAATTAGAAATCTAAAACGATTTCCTACATAATGATATTTTATTTATAATTTTTAGAAATCAAATAATTTAAATTATTAATGACACAATAATGATGCAATGTTTACCTCATTAATAAATCATTTAAATAAACAAGATTATAATGATTAAAATATTATCTAAAACCTGTTCAATTCTTATTGGTTTATGTTATTTAGAATATGAGTCATCTTATCTTCGACCTCAATGATTTTTGGACCATTATAAACCGAACATAATTATATTATAAAGTAATACTTTCACTCTTTCCTAAAGAGCCCCTCCTCTCCCTTATAAAAGGAGACAACTTCTACTCATTCCTCACACCTCTCAAGCCACTTGGCTCGTCCAAACTCTGCCCAACTAAGCTCCCCACATCCCTCTCCTCCTCCTTGAAGCTTCCCCTTAGGCAGAAAGCATTTCAAGAAGTCCTTTGGTTCCAACCAAAGTGAGTTACCTAAATTAAAGGTAACATTTTCTCTTAAATTATTTTCAATTATTTTGCCTCTCCAACCCCCAAACTCTTTTTATTTCCTTTCTTTTGTAACAACACCAGTATCCACAATATACTAGGATGTTTTTATAAGAAGGATTCAAACTACACATTCACACAACTCCATCTAATGGATGATGAACATAATGTTTCTGTGGATGGCAAACTAACGCCTCACGAAACGATGATTGTTCAAATACATCTTACCGCCTCTCATGGTGGCCATTAGGATGGCACTGTAATTAAATATGATATTAATGATATATATTTTATATATAAGCTTCTGTAATTCCATTTTATTTCATACAATTATTCGTTTCATGTTGTATATACATACGATAATTTCATTTGAGGAAGTGCGGACTACCGCCCCCTTAAAATGATATGACTCGTTCATACCACACATGGAACGTATAAAGGATGGTGTTAATGAACATAAGTAACATATATAAAATATTATATTTTACTGGAATAGTAATATACCTATGTATCATTTGGATTCGATTCTTTTAAAATAAAAATTAAATGGAAGTATCATTCGTGCCTACGTACGGACTACCGTCTCCACGAACGCGATGAGATTCATTCTCCATCATATCCATTCAAGTATAATTATCATTTGATGATTTAAAAATGATGTTTAAGGACTTGATACCATTCTGGATATGAATAATATACATCCCATTAATAACGAATATGGCTCACATAACAAAGAATATAAAGTAAAATGAACTCGTTAACACCTGAAATGACGATAATTCTAAGATATTATTAACAAATCAATGTTAAAAGATCATATATGATATCATATTAAAGTAACTTATTCTTGTATTATTCAATAACAATTATTTCACCATTATACAGGAGGTAAACCTACCATCGACCAAGGAAAAAGTACAAAGTAAGGGATTCTCTTATCTCACTTTCAATTCCGTGAGATTTCCATTGTTCGCTACTAAATTATTGGAAGTGGTGTATTGGGTACTTCAATTTGATATATATTATCATGATTCACTTTATATTCATGTTATTCTGTAAATAATTTGGTGGTTATTAACTTTTGGCCATGCGACTCAGTTGATTAACGTGGTAAGGGGTTTCTTGTCTCACTTTTAATTCCGTGAGAATTCCATTGATCACCACTTAATTATTGCATGTGGTGTATGTGTACTACCCATGATTGTATTCATTGTGTAGTATACTTTATTTTATGGGTATTTACATCATCATGGTATGATATTTCTTTCATAGGTTTTTGTTTCTTAAGTTACCTAATCAATAAGGGAATTTGAGATTTCAATTTCCACTCATTTGGCTTTACGCATATTTCATTGATTATATTACCCAAGATTATGTGTGGAATAACAATTCATTTGATTGTGTCATAATTTCCACTCCCCTTCCTGTGGATATAAGTTTGATACACATAATCACTCCATTGATAATTCTCAATTCATTGATATGAATTTGATAAGAGTAATTTTAACTCATTCTCCATTTGTTGAGTTAAACATCCAATTCGTTGGTATTGTTTTTACAAGAATATGTGTGAATATCCTTTGATTGATTTACACTGAATATCCAATCATATTTAGTGTATTTATATTTGTCACACATAATTATGTCGTTGATTTATCCTTAACCTAAGGATACAACCTTTATGAGAGATTTCATCTCAATTTACATTCCATTGAGACTTCTTTGATGATATACACCGAATCACTTTTATGTGGTGTATATAATGTACTTTGACATAGTATATCATGAATTCCTTTATTCTCATGATATTACAATGTTTTGATTACCTCAATTATTTGTATTCAAGTGTCTCTCTTTTGGTTAGAAACTCTAACCAAAATACCATTTTAAAATGTTTTAAAGACTTATTCATCTAAATCTTTCTCATTAATGTCCATGTTTTAAAAATGGTTTTAAGGATTTATTTATATGGACATTAAAGTTTAGAAATTAAAAATCCTTTTAAAAGGTTTCAAAGTGGTATGGGACACTTTGATTCAAAAATCTATTTTTAAATGGCTTCTTGACAAATAGTGCGATTTTTAAATGTTTTCAAGAAAAGGGGGATATTTCTCTCAAATAGTTTTGATGATTATTTTCATCTATGTCAACATCCTTCATTATTCATGATTGAGGTTAATTTGATACAATACAATATTCCATATTGTATCAAATGAGTTATATTTGACTGTGGATGTTCTATTTTTATACCATTCATGGTTTGTGGTTAAAGTATTGACATTTCGTATGCTAGTTTTAATACGAATGTTTATTTTATGCTTAAACCTATTCATATGAGGAATGCATTGGACTTAATAAGTGACGGGTGGAGCCCACTATAGCTCCTCGATGCATCGGTAGGTCTCATGAGACAAACTAGTGTCTTGGCACAAGGCCTTGGCAAAATCTTATTTGTAGTCTTGGCACGAGGCCTTGGCTATGTGGTTATGATAGTCTGGCATTATGCATTCCATCATTATGAAAGTGGTTATTGATATTGCATGTGATCATTCGACTAGTAGAATATCCATGTGAGTAAGTAAATGGCATTATTTCATTTTACCTTTGCCATTTTATGCTGAAGTTCAAGTTTCAAAAGGCTTTTGTTTTAGTTATAAATTGCCTTAAGTGTTTATGCTTATTTATGAAAGCTTCTGCTATAATGTTATCCTTACTGAGCATCCGAGATCACCCCTTTCAATGTTTTATTTTTTTTTCCAGGATTATGAAGAAGTAATTTATGAATGACCTGCAGGGATAGTATGAGGGGATATAAAGACAAGATGTTTTTTTTTATGATGTAATGTAAATATTTATGGATGTATCTAGTTATTCCAAGGCTACTAATCTAATCGGTCTTTCGAGACTTGATCTTTATCATGATCATGCCAATGTTATGTAATAATGCACCGACTCTGGGTAACTAGGGTCGGGGCGTTACATCTCCCCACCATTGAGTCTCGACCCCATGGTCACACACTCAGAATCGGATATCTGTGCCTCTCTAACCAGGCCAACCAAGCCAGGATCCAACGAAACTAGAAAGATGACCGCTCTATCAACCCCGGTCCTCACATTCCAACCACATATCAGCTATAACCGACATCAACTGCCATTGGTCTGATGCCTGTTTTACCAGCTGAGCATATAATGTTCTACCTAATGCATCCACCACAGAATATCCCTTACCCGGTGTGTACATCAAGTCAAAATAAAAAATCTGGATATATTACATCCATCTCCTTTGCCTCATGTTCAAATCCCTCTATGAGAAAATATGATTCAATCTCTTATGATTTGTATATACCGTGAAATTCTCAACGAAGATATAATGACTCTATTCTTTCAAAGCATGGACCACTGCTGCCAACTCCAAATCATGAGTTGGGTAGTTATTCTCATTCACTCTCAACTGTCGTGATCCATACGCAACCACATGATTCCCTTGCATGAGAATGCACCCCAACCCTGATCCAGATGCATTGTAATACACCACGTACCCTTTTCCTAATTCTGGTAAAACCAATATTGGTGCTGATGTAAGATAACCCTTTAGATCTTTGAAACACTGTTGACAGTTTTCATTCCACTGGAATGGAACATTATTTCTTGTCAAAGCTGTCATTGGCGAAGCCAAACGTGAGAAATCACGAACAAAATGCCGATAATACCCAGCTAGACCAAGAAAATTGTGTATCTCAAACACATTCTTTGGCAGCTTCCAACAGATAATAGCATCTATCTTTTCTGGATCCACTGAAACACTCTTTTCAGAAATCACATGGCCAAGAAAACGAACTTCCTGTATCCAAAAGTCACACTTTGAAAACATGGCATACATTTGATGATCCCTCAATATTTCCACCACTGTCGCCAAGTGCTGCTCATGATCCACCCTTGTCTTTGAATACACCAGAATATCATCCACAAACACCACCACAAATGAATCCAGATATCTCTGAAATATTTGATTCATCAATTCCATAAACACTGATGGTGAATTCGATAGACCAAAGGTCATAACCACATTTTTATAATGGCCATATCTGCTACTGAAAGTTGTTTTAGGAATATCCTCCTTCCTCACCCACAATTGATGATATCCCAACCTCAGGTCGATCTTGAAGAACCACTAGGCTCCCCTCAGCTGGTCGAAAAAATCATCAATTCGTGGAAGTGTATATCTATTCTTTATCGTAACATGGTTAAGTCTACGATAATCAACACATAGACTCAAGGTTCCATCCGACGTTTTCAGAAACAACACTAGAGATACCTGCAAAGATGTGTTAGGCCGGATAAACCCTTTGTTTTCTAATTCTTCAAACTAGATTTTAAATTCCCACAGTTTAGCTGGTTCCATCCGATAAGATAGAAGTGAGATTGGAATGGTCCCCAGAATGATATCAATCGTAAACTCCACTTCTCTTATGGGAGGTAACCCAGAGAATTCCTTAAGAAAAACATCCATGAACTGATCCACCACTATCGGAGGAACACTCTACTCAACACCCTCTACAGATTCCAACGACAACACCGCAAACTAATATGATAACATACCCACTGCTGGTGCCAACAAACTCGTTGCACCATGAATTTCATGCTTCTCTCCTTTAAAGAGATTTCTAACACAATCATGTGTCGTAAAATCCACTATCCGCGCATCACAGTCGATGTGGGCCTTAAAAGCCACTAGCCAATCCATTACCAGGATTACATCATAACCATTCATCAGAAGAATTGAGAAGTTCCACGCTATCTCAACCTCGCCCACAATGATACAACATTCTCTACACATGAAATCTCAACACTCTCTTCATCCCAGAGGAGTTTAAAGTTTCAAAACTGAGGGAATCATTTCTACCCTTAAAACCAGAAAATCAACCACACGTGCAGCAATACAAGAGTGTGAAGCACACGTATCAAACAACACATGCATCAATGTAAAATTTAAAAGAATATTACCTCGCACCATGGATGGTCCCGACTAATCATCCACCACAACCTGCTCAGCTCCGAACACATGTTTTCTTACCACACTCTACTCTTTATTTCTCTATTGTGGCATCGTGGTGTTTCGAGAATCACCATGACTCAATTTACTCTTTTGTTGAGGGGTATGCTGCTACCCGCATCCCGTCGAAGCATACGACGTATGCGATCCCTGAGGAGTGTCACGTGCACCTGAACATAGAGAATTCAGACAATAACACTGCAGATTCCCCATCTTCTTACAATTATGACATGCTCGAGGTTGTTCCATACAATCCTTCTTTATGTGGCCTGTAGAACCACACTAAAAACATCTCAGTTTTCTATGGGGATTCAGAGGAAGATTCACCGATCTTACTGTAGGATTATATGCTATATTCCCACCCAGGGAATAAGTGTCCCTCATCCCCTTGAACATAGCTTTAGAGTTCCACCTATTCACCATGGGTACCACCATGCTTCATCCGCCCAGAGTTCCCAACAGGTCCTGCTCATCCACCGAGGCTCTATTCACCATCTCCGTGTAATCATCTATACACAGCACCACTATCTTTGAATGGATTTCTTACCTCAACCCTGCTTCAAAGATCCTTTCCATCAATGACGTGCTACCCGCCACCTCAGGTGCAAACCGCACTAAGTTCATAAACTTAGCTACATACTACATCACCGACATCAACTCTTGCTTCAAACTGAATAAATCAGTCATACGCAGAATCTAAACGTATGTGGGTAGAATTGTTTGTTAAACAATTCCTCAAATCCTTCCCACGTCATACCCTGGTCCATCCCAGCTTGAACTACCAACTCCCACCACTGAAGGGAAAGATATTTCAACATATACGTGGCCAACTTCACTTTCAGCTCTACCGGTGTTCCCAAGAACTCAAAGATCTTGTTCATACTATTCAACCGGGCTTCTTCCCTTTCCGGCTCTGAGTCACCCCTGAAGATGAGTGGATTCTTAATTTGAAACTGAACTGCATGATCCACATGCCTTAGTTCATCCCCTCTATTTCCACTTCCCACAACATGGAAAGCTTGCACTATACGTTGCGGTAGCAGCTGGTTCACCTAAGGCTCAGGTGAAACCACATTCTCAACTGCCTCCTCTGGTTGGTCTCTACGATTCCTACCCGGTGGCATTCTTTAAAAAAGAAACAAAAATCCACGAGTCTCACTTCCATAGACTTCACAAGATCCCATTTCAAATCATATTTCACAACACTATCACATCAAGGCTTTCCACCAGTTCACATTTTTCCACAAGTGCCATGTTTCACCATTTTGAAAACCAATCCATTTTCAAAATACCAATTTATTCACATTACAATTTCACATATTCTTATCACATCATAAATCATTATACCCCAATGAAATATGCATCCTATAAGGAATTCATTCCTACCATTCCTGTCATGCTCATCTCATTGGCTACACCCACGACAATGAGAAATCCAATGCTAGTAAGTGTCTCTGAAACACTTATGTACCCAACTCCCTGGTAAATTTAATTTCAGCATAAAAGGGTATGCTACATCCTTTTATGCTATACATTCCATGTTCTGAAAATCCTACTGATTTCTACCATCTCGACTCAAGGAATGTAACAGAATGAATGTCAACACCAAATCCGAGAATCAACTCCAAAGGACTAATCAAACTGATACCACTTGTAACACCCTGCCCCTACCTCATTGGCATGAGGAGGCAATGAGGGTTACTTGGCCTTAAGAGACATTCCCAATGCACTAAATGATGTAAATAAATGCTGAGGGGTCCGAGAACAATTGGGGAATGATTTTCCCTTGAGATAGAACCAACCAACAACAACAACTAAATGATGCATGTCTACAAAACCAAACTCAACATTACCAAATATAACTAGATAATCCATAATGATTTCAAATTCCAACACACCCCATTACAACATCAGAGTAAAATGTTGAAGACTCAACAAGAGACACCGCAAGCCATGACACCACCACCGCACCACACCAAGATCCAAGCTCCAAGTTCCACCAAGACATCACAACGCACTACTAAAGGAGGTTGATTCCTTACCTTTGCCCACGTCACGGTACACAACATCTAAAAAGACACCAATGTGCCAAAGCAGGGGGTGTGTACAAAAACGCAGTAGGTTTTACCCAAATTAATTCCCTACACATGCCACTAGGATGAAACTATTATCCCATTTATATAAAATAGTATATGTAAAATAAAACACAAGTGCAACCATTTTCATAAGTCAAATGTGCCCTTACCAGGCCATCACATCCAAACAATGCAACCCGGGTAAATCCAAACAAACATTCCATAAGCCATTCTATTTCTCACATATTAGCACAAAAATTCCATCTTGAAAAACAATACACAACAACAACCAAAAAAACCAAACGGTGGCACTTCCGTCCAACTGGTTCCCCCATTCACAATTAGTGGCACTTTTCGTCCACTTATACTTTGATGGTGGCCCTTCTGTCCACTATCCATCCCCTTCATTATAGTGGTACTTTCTCCCCACTTCCACACAACATTTATAACAAGACAAACCAAGATCAAAACATCATGCAATCAACCAATTCCATTTCACATCAATATCGTTCAATTAATCAACCATTTATTGAAAATCATTTTCCATGCCCAAGTCACATTTCAAAAAAAAATGCCTCATTATTGAAACCCATTTTTCATCAACCATTTTCCCAAATCAATCTCATCAATCCCATTTTAAAATCTCCATTTTAAAATGCACAATAAAACATTTCTCAATGAAATCCCCCTTTTCCCCAAAACCCCCCGAAATTTATTTCAAACCAAAATCACACATCATAGCACAATTGATTTCCATCACAACGAATTAATTGTAAGATGTAACTATTAGATATACCCAAGTGGAGTCGGGAGATAATCCACCTACCTTTAGGGTTTCGGTGAACTTGGCCCACAACCAACCGCACCTTCAATCCATCAAACGCACCACCGACACCTCTCTAGATCACTTTCCCTAAAAACCACAAGCCTTAATATTAGCATCCAAGGAAAACCCCAACCCTAGATCTACACACAAAAAGTGTAGATCTAGAAAACCATGAAAGAGAGTGATGTAGATCTAGAGGAAAACACAAGAGAAATAAGAGGAGAGACTTACCCGGGAGAAATCACCTTGAATCCACCTTGAAACCCCTTTGAAAACCTTCCAAACCGTGTGGGAGAGCACCCCTAACCCCTGAGAACCCAAAATCCCGAGTGAGGCTCAAGTGGGAGGAACCAAGGATTTAAATGAGGCAATCCTGAGTGATCCCGGGTTTTAAAACCCTAACATTAAGTGACAGCACGGTTATCCTACACGGTTTGGCAAACCGCGTGCTAAACGTGCGTACGCCACTTCCTCGAGAGCCAGAGTCTGCACGGTTTCCTCGCATGATTTGTAAAACTGTGCACAGGCCGTGCGGAGCCTACTGTCACCCCCTTGTATAGTTTCCTAGAGCATATGCATGGTTTACACTAACCGTGCTCAAACCGTTAACCCCTTTAAAAGCCTCCAAACTCATCCAAACCATTCCAAGCTCTCCCAACCTCTTCCCAACTCATTCTAAGCACTTTAAATACATAAAAATGCATAAAAAAGGCCACATACCTCAAACCAGTGGTTCTACACGTAACCTTATGAATAGTAATATGACCCTAATGAATAGTAAATTTTATTATTATTTTATTTTATTAAGGCTTTATGATAAAAATTGCTTGGTTAATTTTTTAACGTGATATAGAAGTAGTTATAGAATTAGAATTGTTAATTTATGTATTAAGTAAGATTTTCTTTAAAAATTAAATTAATAATATATATAAAATTATTTTCAAAAAATATACATCATTTTTGAATTATACACATCGGAAAATGGTTTGGGTAAATTTTTGGTATTTTTTTGAAATTCTATAATTTTCGATGAATAGTGAAATACGATAAAATACAGTATAATCAAATTATATATAAAATTCACTATTTAGGACATCATAAGTGATTAAAGGACAATTTTTTCTAACTCCCATGACATTATTACTATTTTAGGACACATGGACCACGACTATTCAGAATCATGAGCAAAAATACTAGAATAATGATTAAAATAATGAAAAATACCCCCTCTCCTCCATTATAAATACCAACCTCACTACCCTATTATTCCCACACCTATAAAGCCTTGAGACATGCCAATGTTCTACTTAATATTACTCTCAAGGCTCTTCCCCATGTTCTAGAATGGCTGGTGTAACACCCCAAACTTCTACGGTACGCTTCTCTTGGAATAATGTGATAGCGTGTGTTGTACGCAACATCGAATTCTAACACACCACAACCAATCAAACTAGCTGTTATGAATAGTAATACCTAATTTTTGAAATTTTATAAATTTTATCTCTCAAAATGAACTTCATTTTTGGATTCAGAGTATCAAATTTAGCCTACGGTGAAATTTTGGTACTTTTCGGATAACTTTAATATTTTGATGAATAGTGAAAATTACTACATTTTAATTAAAAACAACTTGTTTTATCAAAATATTTAATAGTGATAAATTATGAATTTGATTGGTTTTAAATTATATTTAGAATATATTTTTACCATTTAATACAATGTTGGTCATTGGACATAATTTCACAATTAAACTGAACATAAACAAGTATCAGTCTTTTGATTGTTATTGTATCTTAAAAACACGCTTTTTGTTTTGACAGCCGGAATTAATTTTAAATTAATTTCTACCACTTCTGTGTTTGGAATTTGGAAAAATGGATTCCATATTTGGAATCAGGATTTTCAAATTGTGTAAATAGGTAACTTTTATTAGTAGACATTTTGAATAATTACTTCGGTAAATATTTTATTTACCATGGTTAAAGGGTAAATCTGGTAAATAAGGGTTAAAAAATAATATTATAATTACCCTAAAACGTGTCCTAACCTTATTTGTTGATACATGTTAGACCATGGGCATCTTTGGGTCGATTTTTCTACCCCATGGTGCCACTTGTAAGTGATAGGGACACTTTATTTTAATTATGATAAAATGAATACGAAAATGACAAAATAATATATCTTTTAGAAAAACAATTTTTACATAGGGTTATATATGTTTGGTTTTCGACTATAAATATTCATTAAAATGATTAAATGATTTCCTACATAATGGTATTTTATTTATAATTTTTAGACATTAAATAATGTAATTTATTTATGACACAATGGTGATGTAGTAATTACCATAATAGTGAACAATTAAAATGATTAATATTGTAGATACCCAAATAAATATAATTTGAGACTTTTTATGAATTAAACAAATTTTCTAGGTTAATATGACATGATAGGAATGATTTAATTAACGTTTTTAGAAGTAATAATTCTGTTATGAGTTTTAGAAAAATCAATTATTGAATAGTGTCAAAATTGACATAAAAGAGTTTTTAAAACAAAGAGCATATAATTAATTGATATTAAATTCCTAAAAATCTAAGGTTCGGCCAAGAGACTTATATAATGATAGGTCTATCATTAACAGACCACTTGGGGGTCTCTTGGATGAATATAGTATGTTTATTAACCATATAATATAAAAATACAAAGAGACATTGTAAAAGTGAAACTAATTAACTACGAGTTAATACTTAAAGATAAGGTTATTATAATGCCCCAAACCGGTCCAAATTCTATTGGTTCAGTGGTTTTAGACCTATCCCCACCTTAAAATTTAAATATTACACTTTGGAGCCATTAGAAACCGAATATTAATTTATTATAAAAAAATATTTCTAGCTTTTCCAAAGGTACCCCTCACCCCTCTTATAAAAGGGCACTCCTCCTTCTCATTAATTCACACATTGAAATCCTTTTTGTTTGGCCAGACTCTACCCAAATACTCTTTAAACTCTTGTCACTTAATCCTAGAGGCCTTCCTATAGTCATAAATCCATCCTGAGGGCCCTTTTGATCAAATCAAAAGGAAGAACCCGAAGAATAGGTAATGATTTCACCACCCTTTTCCAAGTTCCTTTCTTCTTCCACTTCTTCCTTCTTTGTTATTACCATTATAAAATAATAACTCCAGTATATTATATGTACTGTGATGTTATTGTAAATATGGAACAACCATATTCAGTATTCTATCCATCCATTGAATAACATGTCAAGATAAGTGTGTATGTACGACTTACCGTCTCCACGTCGTGGTGTAATTGTTATTCAATAAATTATTATTTGGATGGGTATAATAATGAAGTGTAACTCATGTAAATAATAAATAGAACATGATAATGATTATTTATATATGATATACCATCCAATTATATATTATTTTAATATCAAAAGAATGATATTGTCGCTTGTGCGTACGTACGGACTACCGTCTCCACGAATGCGATGAGATTCATTCTCCATCGTATCCATTCATGTGTAATTATCATTTGATGATTTAAAAATAATGTTTAAGAACTTGATATGAATAAGATACAACTTATCCATTACAAACATGGCTTACGTAACAAAACATATAAAAGAAAACGAGTATGTTAACACCTGAAACAATGATAATACTAAGATATTATTAACAAATCAATGTTAAAATATCATATATGATATCATATTAATGTATATGATTATTGTATAATTTAATAACAATTATTTCACCATTAAATAGGAGGTTAACCTACCACAACCAAGTAAAAGTACAAGGTAAGGGTTATCTCACAATCTCTTCATTATCTGCGGTTGTTTATATGTACTAATCTACTAGAATCTCTTTATCATCCACATCCCTGTTTCTTAAAAATGTATTTCAAAAAAAAATTACGATTTAAAAGAACATGGGTTAAATTCATTTATAAAATTGTTTGAATTTTTATAAGAGTTTTATAATGTAATCTTTCCTTTGTTTTCCAAACAAGTTTCTTTTTAACCTTTTCGAAAGAATTAAGGTAACAATGTTTTTTTAACTTATACGGCGGGTGCGGCTATTTTCCGCTGTTATAAAATCGTCTAAGCTTCCCTTACAAGATTATAAAAATATTTTCAAAGAAATTTTTTTATAAATATATGACTCTTAAATAATTTCAAAATAGAAAGTCATATTTATCTAAAAATTGTTTTGATTTCTTCTATGTCAACATCCTTTGATGGATTTTACGCTTATTTGAAGTTGATTTATTATGATACAAAACTTCTATATTGTATTTAAGGTTTTGGGATATGTTTGACTGTGGATGTGCTATTTTTATACCATTCATGGTTTATGGTGAAAGTATTGACATTTCGTATGCTAGTTTTAATACAAATGTTTATGTTATGTTTAAACCTATTCATATGAGGAATGCATTGGACTTAATATGTGACGGGTGGAGCCCGCTATAGCTCCTCGCTGCATTGGTAGGTCTGATGAGACAAAATAGTGTCTTGGAACAAGGCCTTGGAAAAATCTTATTTGTAGTCTTGGAACGAGGCCTTGGATATGTGGTTATGATAGTTTGGCATTATGCATTCCATAATTATGAAAGTGGTTATTGATATTTCATGTTATTATTCAATTAGTAGAATATCCATGTGATTAAGTATATGGAATTATTTCATTTTATTTTTTCCATACTATGTTTATGTTCAAGTTTAAAATGCCTTTGTTTTAGTTATACACTGCCTTAAATGTTTATTCTTATTTATGAAAGTTTCTGCTATATTCTTATCCTTACTGGGTATTTGAGCTCACCCCTTTTCTATGTTTTATTTTTCCCAGGATGCGAAGAAGTAAATTATGAATGACCTACAGGGATATTATGAGGGGATAATAGTGTGGACTATAGAGACAATATATTGTTATAGTAGTTTTTCACTTTATGATGTAATGTAATACATTATGAATATATATAGTGTTTCCAAGGCTACTAATCCAATCGGTCTTTCAAGATTTGATCTTTCTTGTGATCATGCCAATGTTATGTAATAATGCACCAACTCCAGGTAACTGGGGTCGGAGCATTACAGTTGGTATCAGAGAAAGTTTATTACAAACCATGGAAGCTATATTTAGATAAACACTGATTAGATCACATAGACCTAAGATGAACATTGAGGATTAGTATAGAAGAACTTCCAAGAATTTTGGTATTGTAGAGATTTTGTGATTTTTCCGAGAAATACATCCCTCTCTGGATACGAGCAGGTAGAGGCGGCTCTGGCACAAAAGTACCTAGGGGTAAAACCCGAAAACACCGCTTTGAGCTATACTCGAACGGGAACTGGTGCACGACAACGAGCCTTGCTGCACTCTTGGTTACGAAACTCCCGATGGATATGCTTAGGATAAATCTCATTTTCTTTACAAATCATTATGATGGGTTTATGAGTATATACTTCCTCAAAGAAAACATTTTTTATGATTATGTATTATATCCAAAAATAGTTCAATTTATGTTAAGTGTTTTATAAGTATGGAATTATGTATTTTGATTCCTAAACTGATCTAGATTAGGCCATTGTGTAGAAATGGCGCCTATTGGAAGAAATGGAAACTGTATCAATGCACACACTCCATGTAGTGATTTCCCGCCTGCTCATGATAATTATAGTGGAGCTGGCGATGCAACTGGTGCCGATCAGCTAATCACCATACTGGGACAACTCACTCAGGTTATGAATAATAACCTTACCCATATGGAGCACCCTGATCTGCAGTGTAGAGGACCAATGTTATATCGATCCATGAGGCAACAACCACCAACGTTCAATGGGAGTACAAATCCCTTAGTAGCTGAGCGGTGGATAAATTCCCTAGAGAAAATATTTCAGGCTTTGGGGAGTAGTGAAAGGGAAAAAGTTATCATGGCAGTTTACCGCCTCACTGGAGATGCTGATCAATGGTGGTCATTGATTCAAAACATGAAGGAAGATGATGAAATATCAATTATGGAATGGAGGGAGTTCAAAGATCTATTTTTAGAAAAATACTTTCCTCATGACCATTGAGCGGATATGCAAAGGAAATTTCTGAGTCTGAGACAAAAGGAGGATGAGAATGTCGCAAAGTATGAGGCTAACTTTACATGTTTAGAAAGGTATGCTGGAGATTATATATGTAACCCCAGAAGTAAGATTGATCATTTATTTTATGGGTTAAAACAATTTCTCCGTCGAGCATTAGTCTCACAATCCTTTTCATCGTACGAAGACATTGTCTCATGTGCTATCAAGAATAAAAAGGAATTCTCTAAGTATTATGACATTAAAGAAAAGTAAGAGAAGAAGAGATCTGGTGATCAATCTGGGAATGGAAATAATGGGAATAAGGGAAAGGTTGAATATCAATCCTATGGTAAATGTGGGAAAAAACACCCCGGTACTTGCTTGAAGGGAATGGGTGTCTGTTAAAAGTGTGGTGAAAAAGGCCACCAAGCTTGTGATTGCAAAGGGAAGAAGGAAGCTACCAATGTTCAGTGCTACAATTAAAGTGAGATGGGACATTATGCAAATGAATATCCTAATCGTCAGGGGAACATTCCTCAGAAAAGGCCAAGGGATCAGGGCCAAGCTTATTCTATCACTACTGCTGAGGTAGAAGCTCCGAAAGACATGGTGGTAGGTTATTTAATGGTTTCCTCAAGTTTAGAAAATGCATTATTTGATTCTGGATCATCATATTGTTTCATATCTTCCCAGTTTTCTAAGAACATTATATATTTCCATTTTGATTTAGCAAGGGAGTTGTCAGTTAAAACTCCTAAGGGAAGTATCATTGCAACAAAGTTTTGTGAATTAGTCCCCATTAGAGCACATAAATGTTCTTTATCTTATAATCTCATCGTCATACCTATTATTGAGTTTGATATAATTCTCGGTATGGATTAGATTTTGGATTATGATGTGAAGATTTATTGTAAGAAGAAGGAGGTTACGATTTTTGATGATGATGATAAGAAACACCTTATCTTTAGAGAAGAATCGTCACCACCTAATTCTTATCTAGATCCACCCCCAGTAGCTCAACTAAATTCAATTATTGGGGAGGAAGAGAATGAAATGACTGTGGGTGAGGAATGAAATGTTCAAATAGAGGATGTACCTGTTGTGAAAGAATATGTAAATGTATTTCCGAAAGATTTACCTGGATATCCTCCAGAACGAGAAGTTGAGTTTTCCATTGATTTAATTCCTGGCTCGATGCCTATATCGAAAACCCCTTATAGAATGGCCACTGTGGAATTAGTCTAACTAAAGAAACAACTAAAGGAATTGATTAATAAGGGATTTATTCTCCCTAGTGTTTCTCCATGGGGATCCCCTGTTCTTTTTGTTAAAAAGAAAGATGGATCTATGATGTTATGTATCGACTACAGGGAGATCAATGATATAACAATAAAGAAAAATTATCCCCTACCTTGCATTGATGATTTATTTGACCAAATGCATGGAGTTCAATACTTTTCAAAGATTGACCTTCGATCTGGATACCATCAGTTGTGTGTAAAGGAGGAAGACATTCCGAAGACAGCCTTTAGAACCAGGTACGGGCATTATGAGTTTACAGTAATGTCTTTTGGATTGACTAATGCACCCTCTGTATTCATGGATCTGATGAATAGAGTTTTTACGTATTATCTCGATGAATTTTTGGTGGTATTTATTGATGATATCTTGGTATACTCCAAAATATACGAAGATCATAAATGTCACTTGTGCATTATCCAGAAGACTCTGAGAAGACATGAATTATATGGGAAATTTAGCAAGTGTGAATTCTGGATTCATGAGATTTCTTTTCTTGTCCATATTGTCTCTAAAGATGGAATCTCTATTGATCCTTCTAAGACCAAGGCAATCCAAAATGTCCAGCACCTACGAGTATAACAGAGGTACACAGTTTTATTGGTTTGGCAGGTTTTTATCGACGTTTCGTCCAGAATTTTTCCCCATTGGCTAACCCATTAACGAAGCTCACACGTAAAGGGGTTAAATTTGTTTGGAAAAAAGAGTGTGAAGAATGTCTCTAAAAACTGAAGAGAGGATTAGTTAATGCTCCTATATTGATTCTACCATCGGGGAATGATGGGTTCGTTATTTATAGGGATTCATATAAGAATAGACTTGGTTGTCTCCTTATGCAGGATGATAGGGTTATTGCCTATGCATCACAACAGTTGAAAATTCCTGAAAAAAACTATCCTACTCATTAACTTGAGTTAGAAGCTGTGATCTTTGCTTTGAATATATGGAGACACTACCTCTATGGTGAAAAATGTGAGATTTATACTAATCACAAGAGTTTAAAGTATATTTTCTCACAAAAAGAACTCAACATGAGGCAAACGAGATGGCTTGAATTACTGAAGTATTATGATTGCACGATACACTACCACCCTGGGAAGGAAAACAAGGTGGCAGATGCTTTGAGCAGAAAAGATCATGGATTTTTTAACAGTATTAGAATTGAAAGGGATCCAATTTTCATGGATCTTGTGAAGATGGACATAGGTATAACCAGGGAAGGTGAAACATCAATGTTTTTTCAAATGGTTGCCAAACCATCTTTATTAGAAAGGATTAAGAGTTCTCAGACCAATGATGAAGAATTTCAAAAGAAGATTAAAGCTGTGAATGATGGGAGATTGAGAGACTTTTTATATGAATAAGGAATTTTGAAATTCGGGAAGAGATTTTGTGTTCCTGATATACCTGATCTAAAAAGGGAATTTTTGGATGATTCTCATAGTTCCAATTTCTCTATACACCCTGGGAGAACCAAAATGTATAGAGATTTGAAGGAACATTTTTGGTGGGACAACATGAAGTGGGAAATTTCTGATTTTGTGTCAAAATGTATGGTTTGTCAACAAGTGAAAGCTGGAAGGCAATAGCCTGGTGGAGTATTGCAACCTCTTCCCATACCTGAGTGGAAATGGGACAATATTACGATGGAATTTGTCATGGGACTACCAAAGACTCCCAGAAGGAACGATGAAATATGGGTTATTATTGATCGTCTTACCAAGTAAGCACATTTCTTTTCAATAAGAGAAGATCTACCACTGGAGAGTCTAGCCAGACTATATATTAATGAAGTTTTGAGACTTCATGGAGTACCCCTATCGATTGTTTCTGATCGTGATCCCCGTTTTACTTCAAGATTTTGGAAAAGTCTTCAGAAATCCCTGGATACTAACTTCATTTGAGAAATGCCTACCACCCTCAAACAGATGGATAATCAGAACAAACTATTCAAACCTTATAAGACATGTTGAGATCCTGCTCACTTGACTTTCAGGGTATGTGGGATCAATATTTACCTCTGGTAGAATTTTCCTATAACAATAGCTTCCAATAGAGTATTTAGATGGAACCATATGATGCGTTATACCGAAAGAGATGTCGTACACCAACATGTTGGGATGACATTGGTGAAAGAAAACTTGTAGGCCCAGAACTGGTGGAGTAAATGATGGAAAATGTGAAGGTAATCCAAAATCAAATCAAAGCAGCTCAAAGTATGTATAAGAGCTATGCTGATAATCGAAGGAAAGATTTGGAATTTCAAGTCGGTGATCATTTTTTCCTGAAGATATCTCCATGGAAGGGAGTCATACATTTTGGTAAGAAAGTTAAATTGAGTCCCAAGTAAATCAGACCTTTCAAAATTCTAGAACGAATTGGGGCTGTAGCTTACCAATTGGCAATGCCGCCAAGTCTCTCCAAAGTTCACAATGTGTTCCACGTATCTATATTGAGGAAATACATGCCTGACCCAACACATGTACTCACCTATGAGGAATTGGAACTGGAACCCGATCTGTCTTATTGCGAAGAGACCGTCAATATTCTTGATACGAGAGAACAAGTACTGAGAAACCGGACGACGCGTCTGGTAAATGTTTTGTGGAGAAACCATAAGATGGAAGAGGCAACGTGGGAAACCATGGAACTTATGATGAAGAACCACCTGAGTCATTTCATGAGGTAGTATTCTAGAAATTTCGAGGACGAAATTATTTGAAGGATGGAAGAATGTGACACCCCAGGCTTTTACGATACACTTCTCTTTGAATAATGTGATAGTGTGTGTTGTACGCAACATTGAGTTCTAACACACCACAACCAATCAAACTAGATGCTATGAATAGTAATACCTACTTTTATAAATTTTATAAATTTTTTCTCTCAAAATGGACTTCATTTTTGGATTCGGAGTATCCAATTTATCCTAAGGTGAAATTTTGGTACTTTTCAGATAACTTTAATAGTTTGATGAATAGTTAGAATTACTAAATTTTAATTTAAATAACCTTTTCTAATAAAAATAATTAATAGTGATAAATTTTGAATTTGAGTGGTTTTAAAGTATATTTAGAATATATCTTTACCATTTAATACAATTTTGGTCATTGGACAAAATTTCACAATTAAACCGAACATAAACAAATATCAATCTTTTGACAGTTATTATATCATAAAAACAAGCTTTTTGTTTTCACAGTGACAATTAATTTTAAATTAATTTATGCCACTTATGTGTTTTGAATTTGGAAAAATGGATTCCATATTTGGAATCAGGATGTTAAATTTTTTTTAAATTGGTAACTTTTATTTTTGGACATTTTGAATAATTACTTCGGTAAATATTTTAAAAAACCATGGATAAAGGGTAAATCCGGTAAATAAGGGTTAAAAAATAATATAATAATTACCCTAAAACGTGTCCTAACCTTATTGGTTGATACATGTTCGACCATGGACATCTTTGGGTCGATTTTGGGACCCCACGGTGCCACTTGTAAGTGATAGGGACACTTTATTTTAATTAAATTAAAATGAATACAAAAATGAAACAAGCATATATCTTTTAGAAAAACAATTTTTACATAGGGTTATATAGGTTGTATTTTCATCTATAAATATTCATTAGAAAGGTAAAAATATTTACTACATAATGGTAGTTTATTTATAATATTTAGACATTAAATAAGTTAATTTATTTATGACACAATGGTGATGCAGTAATTACCATAATAGTGAAAACTTAAAATGATTAATATTGTAGATACCCAAATAAATATAATTTGAAACTTTTTAAGAATTACACTAATTTTATAGGTTAATATGACATGTTAGGAATTATTTATTTAATTTTTTTCTAAGTAATCATTCTGTTATGTTTTTTACAAAAATCAATTATTGAATAGTGTCAAACTTTACATAAAAGAGTTTGTTTTAAAAAATAGAATGTAATTAATTGATTTTAAATTCATAAAAATATAAGGTTCGTCCAAGAGACTTATATCATGATAGGTGTATCATTAATGGGACACTTGGGGGTCTCTTGGATGTATATAGTATGTTTATTAACCATATAATATAAAAATACAAAGAGACATTATAAAAGTGAAACTAAATAACTAAGAGTTAATACTTAAAGATAAGGTTAGTATAATGACCCAGACCTGTCTGAATTATATTGGTTGAGTGGTTTTCAACCTATCCCCACCTTAACATTTAAATAAACCACTTTTTATTCATTACAATCGGAATATGAATTTATTATAAAATAATATTTCTAGGTTTTCCAAAGGTTCCCCTCACCCCTCTTATAAAAGGGCGCTCCTCCTTCTCATTAATTCACATCATAAAAGCCTTTTGGTTAGGCCAAACTCTGCCAAAATACTCTATTAACTTCCCTCAATTCATCCTAGAGGCCTTAATTTAGTCATAAAGCCATCCTAGGAGCCCTTTTGATCAAATCAAAAGGAAGAACTCGAAGAAGAGATAATGATTTCACCACCCTTTTCCAAGTTCCTTTCTTCTTCCACTTCTTCCTTCATTGTTATTACCATTCTAAAATAATAACTCCAGTATATTATATATACTGTGATGTTATTATAAATATGGTACAACCATATTCAGTATTCTATCCATCCTTTGAATAACATGTCACCATACGTGTGTACGTACGGATTACCGTCTCCACGTCGTGGTGTAATTGTTATTCAATAAATTATTATTTGGATGGGTATAATAATGATGTGTAACTCATTTAAATAATAAATATAACATGATAATGATTCTATATATATGATATACCATCCAATTATAAATTATTTTAATATCAAAATAATGATATTGTTTCTCATGCGTACGTACTGACTACCGTCTCCACGAACTCGATGAGATTCATTCTCCATCGTATCCATTCAAGTGTAATTATGATTTTATGAGTTAAAAATAATTTTTAAGAACTTTATATGAATAATATACAACCTATCCATTACAAACATGTCTTACGTAACAAAACATATAAAAGAAAATGAGTAATTTAACACCCGAAACAGCGATAATACTAAGATATTAATAACAAATCAATGTTAAAAGATCATATATGATATCATATTAATTTATATGATTATTGTATAATATAATAACAATTATTGCACCATTATACAGGAGGTTAACCTACCCAAACCAAGGAAAGTACAAGGTAAAGGTTATTTCACAATCTCTTCATTATCCGAGATTGTTTATACGTAATAATCTACTGGGACCTCTTTATCATCCACAACCATGTTTCTTAAAAATGTATTTCAAAACATTTTTATTATTTAAAAGAATATGGGTTAAAGTCATTTATACCCTTTTTTTAAATTTTATAAGAGTTTTATAAAGGAATCATTCTGTCGTTTTCCAAACAAGGTTCTTTTTAACCATTTCGACGGAATTAAGGTAAGAATGTTTTTTTAAATTATACTGTGGGTGCGGCTATTTTCTGCCATTATAAAATCGTCGAAGCTTACCTTACAAGATTATAAGAATATTTTCAAAGAAATTTTTTTATAAATTTATGACTCATAAATGATTTCAAAATAGAAAGATATATTTCTCTAAAAAGTGTTTTGATTTCATCTATGTCAACATCCTTTGATGGATTTTACGCTTATTTGAAGTTGATTTATTATGATACAAAACTTCTATATTGTATTGAAGTTTTTGGGATATGTTTGACTGTGGATGTTCTATTTTTATACCATTCATGGTTTATGGTGAAAGTATTGACATTTTGTAAGCTAGTTTTAATACGAATGTTTATGTTATGTTTAAACATGTTCATATGAGGAATGCATTGGACTTATTATATGACGGGGGAGCCCGCTATAGATCCTCGATGCATTGGTAGGTCTCATGAGACAAACTAGTGTCTTGGCATAAGGCCTTGGAAAACTCTTATTTGTATTCTTGGAATGAGACCTTGGATATATCGTTATGATAGTTTGGCATTATGCATTCCATCATTATGAAAGTGGTTATTGATATTGCATGTGATTATTCGATTAGTAGAATATCCATGTGATTAAGTAAATCGCATTATTTCATTTTATTTTTTCCATACTATGTTGATTTTAAAGTTTAAAAGGATTTTGTTTTAGTTATACACTGCCTTAAATGTTTATTCTTATTTATGAAAGTTTCCGCTATATTATTATCCTTACTGGGCATTTGAGCTCACCCATTTTCTATGTTTTATTTTTCCCAGGATGCGAAGAAGTAAATTATGAATGACCTACAGGGATATTATGAGGGGATAATAGTGTGGACAATGGAGACAATATGTTGTTATAATAGTTTTTCACTTTATGATGTAATGTAAAACATTATGAATATATCTAGTGTTTCCAAGGCTACTAATCCAGTCGGTCTTTAGAGATTTGATCTTTCTTGTGATCATTCCAATGTTAGGTAATAATGCACCGACTCGAGGTAACTGGGTTCCGAGCGTTACAGTTGGTATTAGAGAAAGTTTAGTACAAACCTTGGAAACTATATTTAGATAAACTCTAATTAGAGCACGTAGACCTAAGATGGACATTGAGGATTAGTATAGAAGAACTTCCTAGAATTTTGGTATTGTAGATATTTTGTGAGTTTTCTGAGCAATACATCCCTATCTAGATACGAGTAGGTAGAGGCGGATATGGCACAGATATACCTAGGTGTAAAACCTGAAAACACCACTTTGAGCAATACTCAAACGGGAACTGGTGCACGACAACGGGCCTTGCTGCACTATTGGTTATGACACTCCAGGGGGATATTCTTAGGATAACTTTCATTTTCATTACAAATCATTATGAAGGGTTTATGAGTATATACTTCCTCAAAGAAAACATTATTTATGATTATGGTTTATATCCATAAATAGTTCAATTTATGTTAAGTGTTTTATAAGTATGGAATTTTGTATTTTGATTCATAAACTAATCTAGTTTATGCCATTGTTTAGAAATGGTGCCTATTGGAAGAAATGGAAACCGTATCAATGAACACACTCCATGTAGGGATTTCCCTCCTGCTCAAGATAATTATAGTGGAGCTGGTGATGCAACTGGTGCCGATCAGCTAATCACCATACCAGGACAACTCACTTAGGTTATGAATAATAACCTTACCTGTATGGAGAACCCTGATCTGCAGTGTGGAGGATCAATGTTAGATCGATTCATGAGGAAAAAACCACCAACGTTCAATGGGAGTATAAATCCCTTAGTAGCTGAGCAGTGGATAAATTCCCTAGAGAAAATATTTCAGGCTTTGGGGAGTAGTGAAAGGGAAAAAGTTATCATGGAAGTTTACCACCTCACTAGAGATGCTGATCAATGGTGGTCATTGATTCAAAACATGAAGTAATATGATGAATTATCAATTATGGAATGGAGGTAGTTCAAAGATCTATTTTTAGAAAAATACTTTCCTCGTGACCATCGAGCGGATATGGAAAGGAAATTTCTGAGTCTATGACAAAAGGAGGATGATAATGTCGCAAAGTATGAGGCTAACATTAGAATGTTAGCGAGGTATGCTCGAAATTATATACGTAACCTCATAATTAACATTGGTCATTTCTTTGATGGGATAAAACCATTTCTCTGTCGAGTATTAGTCTCACAATCCTTTTCATCGTACGAAGACATTGTCTCATGTGCTATCAAGACTAAAAAGGAATTATCTAAGTCTTATGACTTTAAAGAAAATCAAGAGAAGAAGAGATCTGCTGATCAATCTGGGAATGGAAATAAGGGGAAGAAGGGAAAGGTTGAATATCCATCCTGTGGTAAATGTGGGATGAAACACCCTGGTACTTGCTTGAAGGGAATGGGTGTCTGTTACAAGTGTGGTGAAAAAGGCCACCAATCTCATGATTGAAAAGGGAAGAAGGAAGCTACCAATGTTCAGTGGTACAATTGCAGGGAGATGGGACATTATACAAATGAATTTCATAATTGTCAGGGGAACATACCTCAGAAAAGGCCAAGGGATCAAGTCCAAGCTTATGCTATCACTACTGCTGAGGTAGAAGCTCCGAAAGACGTGGTGGCAGGTAATTTAATGGTTTCCTCAAGTTTAGAAAAAGCATTATTTGATTATGGATCATCGCATTGTTTCATATCTTCCCAGTTTTCTAAGAAAATTAGATATTTCCAATTTGATTTAACAAGAGAGTTGTCAGTTAAAACACTTAAGGGATGTATCATTGCAACAAAGTTTTGTGAATCAGTCCCCATTAGAGCACATAAATGTTATTTATCTGTTGATCTCATCGTCATACCTATGATTGAGTTTGATATAATTCTCGGTATGGATTGGATTTCGGATTAGGATGCGATGATTTATTGTAAGAAGAAGGAGGTTACGATTTTTGATGATGATGATAAAGAACACCTTATCTTTAGATCAGAATCGTCACCACCTATTTCTTATCTAGATCCACCCCCAGAAGCTCTACTAAATTCAATTATTGGGGAGGAAGGGAATGAAATGACTGTGGGTGAGGAAAGGAATGTTCAAAAAGAGGATGTACCTGTTGTGAAAGAATATGTAAATGTATTTCTGGAAGATTTACCCGGACATCCTCCAGAATGAGAAGTTTAGTTTTCCATTGATTTAATTCCTGGATCAAGGCCCTTATCGAAGACCCCTTATAGAATGGACACTATGGAATTAGTCAAACTAATGAAACAAATAGAGGAATTGATTAATAAGTTATTTATTCTCCCTAGTGTTTCTCCATTGGGAGCCCCTGTTCTTTTTGTTAAAAAGAAAGATGGATCTATGAGCTTATGTATCGACTACTGGGAGATCAATGCTATAACAATAAATAAAAATTATCCCCTACGTCACATTGATGATTTATTTGACCAACTACATGGAGCTCAATACTTTTTCAAAGATTGAACTTCGATCTGGATACCATCAGTTGTGTGTAAAGAAGGAATACATTCTAAAGACAGCCTTTAGAACCAGGTACGAGCATTATGAGTTTAAAGTAATGCCTTTTGGATTGACTAATGCACCCTCTGTATTGATGGATCTGATGAATAGAGTTTTCAAGGAATATCTCGATGAATTTTTTGAGGTATTTATTGATGATATATTGGTATACTCCAAAATCTATGAAGATCATGAATGTCACTTCTACATTATCTTGAAGACTCTGAGAAGACATTAATTATATGGGAAGTTCAGCAAGTGTGAATTCTGGATTCATGAGATTTCTTTTCTTGGCCATATTGTCTCTAAAGAAGGAATCTCTATTGATCCTTCTAAGACCAAGGCAATCCAAGAATGGCCAGCACCTATGAGTATAACTGAGGTACGCAGTTTTATTGGTTTGGCAGGTTATTATCGATGTTTCATCCAGAATTTTGCCCGATTGGCTAACCCATTAACGAAGCTCACACGTAAAGGGGTTAAATTTGTTTAGACAAAAGAGTGTGAAGAATGTTTCTATGAACCTAAGAGAAGATTAGTCAATGCTCCTATATTGACTCTACCATCGGGGAATGATGGGTTCGTTATTTATAGTGATGCATCGAATAATGGACATGGTTGTCTCCTTATGCAGAATGATAGGGTTATTGCCTATGCATCACAAAAATTGAAAATTCATGAACAAAACTATCCTACTCATGATCTTGAGTTAGCAGCTGTGATCTTTTCTTTGAAGATATGGAGGGACTGCCTCCATGGTGAAAAATGTGAGATTTATACTGATCACTAGAGTTTGAAGTATATTTTCTCACAAAAAGAACTCAACATGAGGCAAAGGAGATGGCTTGAATTACTCAAGTATTATGATTGCATGATACACTACCACCCCAGGAAGGCAAACAAGGTGGCAGATGCTTTGAGCAGAAAATATCATGGAGTTTTGAACAATATAAAAATTGAAAGGGATCCAATTTTCATGGATCTGGTGAAGATGGACATGGGAATAAGCAGGGAAGGTGAAACATCAATGCTTTTTCAAATGGTTTCCAAACCATCTTTACTAGAAACGATTAAGAGTTCTCAGACTGATGATGAAGAATTTCAAAATAAGATTAAAGATGTGAATGATGTGAGATTGAGAGACTTTGTGTATGAAGAAGGAATTTTGAAATTCTGGAAGAGACTTTGTGTTCCCGATATACCTGATCTAAAAAGGGAATTGTTGGATGATTCTCATAGTTCCAATTTCTCAATACACCATGGGAGCACCAAAATGTATAGAGATTTGAAGGAATATTTTTGGTGGGACAACATGAAGATGGAAATTTCTGATTTTGTGTCAAAATGTATGGTTTGTCAACAAGTGAAAGCTGGAAGGGAACAGCCTGGTGGAGTATTTCAACCTCTTCGCATACCTGAGTGGAAATGGGACAATATTACGATGGAATTTGTCATGGGACTACCAAAGAATCCTAGAAGGAACGATGCAATATGGGTTATTGTTGATCTTCTTAGAAAGTCCGCACATTTTTTTGCTATAAGAGAAGATCTACCACTAGAACATCTAGCAAGACTATATATTAAAGAAGTTGTGAGACTTCATGGAGTACCCCTATCGATGGTTTTTGATTGTGATCCCCGTTTTACTTCATGATTCTGGAAAAGTATTTAGAAATCCCTAGATACTGAACTTCATTTGAGAACTGCCTACCACCCTCAAACAGATGGACAATCAGAATGAACTATTCAAAACTTAGAAGACATGTTGAGATCCTGCTCAATTGACTTTCAGGGTATGTGGGATCAATATTTACCTCTGGTAGAATTTTCCTATTACAATAGCTTCCATTCGAGTATTCAGATGGCACCATATGAAGCGTTATACCGAAAGAGATTTCGTACACCAACCTGTTGGGATAAAGTTGGTGAAAGAAAACTTGTAGGCCCAGAACTGGTGGAGGAAACGATGGAAATGGTGAAGGTAATCAAAAATCACATCAATGTAGATCAAAGTATGCAGAAGAGCTATGATGATAATCGAAGGAAGGATTTGGAATTTCAAGTCGGTGATCATGTTTTCCTGAAGGTATCTCCATGGAAGGGAGTCATACGTTTTGGTAAGAAAGGTAAATTGAGTCTCAGGTTCATTGGACCTTTCGAAATTCTAGAACGAATTGGGGCTGTAGATTACCGATTGGAAATGCCGCCAAGTCTCTCCAAAGTTCCCTATGTGTTCCACGTATCTCTATTAAGGAAATACATGCCTGACCCAACGCATGTACTCACCTATGAGAAATTGGAACTGGAACTCGATCTGTCTTATTGCGAAGAGCCCGTCAAGATTCTTGATACAAGAGAACATGTTCTGAGAAAACGGACGACGTGTCTGGTAAAAGTTTTGTGGAGAAACCATAAGATGGAAGAGGCAACGTGGGAACCTGAGGAACATATGATGGAGAACCACCCGCGTCTTTTCACGCGGTAGTATTCTAGAAATTTCGAGGACTAAATTATTTTAAGGAGAGGAGAATGTAACACCCCAAGCTTCTACGATACGCTTCTCTTTGAATAATGTGATAGCGTGTGTTGTACGCAACATTGAGTTCTAACACACCACAACAAATCAAACATATCATTATGAATAGTAATACCTACTTTTTAAAATTTTATAAATTTTATCTCTCAAGATGGACTTCATTTTTGGATTCGGAGTATCGAATTTAGCCTAAGTTGAAATTTTGGTACTTTTCGGATAACATTAATATTTTGATGAATAGTGAAAATTACTAAATTTTAATTAAAAAAACTTTTTTAATCAAAATAATTAATAGTGAAAAATTATGAATTTGAGTGGTTTAAAGTATATTTAGAATATATTTTTACCATTTAATACAATTTTGGTCATTGGACATAATTTCACAATTAAACCGAACATAAACAAATATCAATCTTTTGATAGTTATTATATCTTAAAAACAAGCTTTTTGTTTTGACAGCGGGAATTAATTTTAAATTAATTTCTGCCACTTCTATGTTTTGAATTTTTAAAAATGGATTCCATATTTGGAATCAGGATTTTGTTATTTTTAAAATAGGTAAATTTTATTTTTAGACATTTTGAATAATTACTTCGGTAAATATTTTATTTACCATGGTTAAAGGGTAAATCCGGTAAATAAGGGTTAACAAATAATATTATAATTACCATAAAACGTTTCCTAACCTTATTGGTTGATAAAATTTCAACCATGGTCATCTTTGGGTCGATTTGGGGACCCCATGGTTCCACTTGTAAGTGATAGGGACACTTTATTTTAATTTAATGAAAATGAATACGAAAATGACACAAGCATATATCTTTTAGAAAAACAATTTTTACATGGGGTTATATATGTTGTATTTTAGACTATAAATATTAATTAGAAAGATAAAAAAATTTACTACATAATTTTAGTTTGTTTATAATTTTTAGAGATTAAATAAGTTAATTTATTTATGACACAATGGTGATGCAGTAATTACCATAACAGTTAAAAATTAAAATGATTACTATTGTAGATACTGAAATAAATATAATTTGAGACTTTTTAAGAATTACACTAATTTTATAGGTTAATATGACATGTTATGAATTATTTAATTAACTTTTTTCTAAGTAATCATTCTGTTATGATTTTTACAAAAATCAATTATTGAATAGTGTCAAAATTTACATAAAAGATTTTTTAAAACAAATAGTATATAATTAATTGATATTAAATTCCTAAACATCTATGGTTCGGCCAAGAGACTTATATCATGATATTTGTATCATTAATGGACCACTTGGGGGTCGCTTTTATGTATATAGTTTGTTTATTAACCATATAATATAAAAATAAAAAGAGACATTGTAAAAGTGAAACTAATTAACTAAGAGTTAATACTTAAATATAAGGTTATTATAATGACCCAAACCTGTCTAAATTATATTGGTTGAGTGGCTTGAAACCTATCCCCACCTTAACATTTAAATAATCCACTTTGGAGCCATTTGAAACCGAATATTAATTTAATATAAAATAATATTTCTAGCTTTTCCAAAGGTTCCCCTCACCCCTCTTATAAAAGGGCACTCCTCCTTCTAATTAATTCACACATTCAAAGCCTTTTGGTTCGGCCAAACTCTACCAAAATACTCTCTAAACTTCCCTCAATTCATTTTAGAAGCCCTCCTTTAGTCATAAAGCCATCATAGGAGCCCTTTTTTATCAAATCAAAAGGAAGAACCTGAAGAAGAGGTAATGATTTCGCCACCCTTTTCCAAGTTCCTTTCTTCTTCCACTTCCTCCTTCTTTGTTATTACAATTCTAAAATAATAATTACAGTATCTTATATATAATGTGATGTTATTATAAATATGGTATGACCATATTCATTATTCTATCCATCCTTTGAATAACATGTCACCATAGGAGCGTACGTACGGCTTACCGTCTCCACGTCGTGGTGTAATTGTTATTCAATAAATTATTATTTGGATGGGTATAATAATGATGTGTAACTCATGTAAATAATAATTATAACATGATAATGATTTTGTATATATGATATACCATTCAATTATATATTATTTTAATATCGAAATAATGATATTGTCGCTCGTGCGTACGTACGGACTACCGTCTCCACGAACGCGATGAGATTCATTCTCCATCGTATCCATTCAAGTGTAATTATCAATTGATGATTTAAAAATAATGTATAAGAACTTGATATGAATAAGATAAAACCTATCCATTACAAACATGGATTACGTAACAAAACATATAAAAGAAAATGAGTAAGTTAACACCCGAATCAACGATAATACTAAGATATTATTGACAAATCAATGTTAAAAGATCATATATGATATAATATTAATGTTTATGATTATTGAATAATTTAATAACAATTATTTCACCATTATTGTAACACCCCTAGCTTCCATGATACGCTTCTCATTCAATAATGCAATAGCTTGCATTGAACGCAACTTCGAGTTCTAAAACACCGCGACTAATCAAAGTAGCCGTTATGAATAGTAATAACCACTTTTTAAAATTATAGAAATTTTATATTTCAAAATGGACTTCATTTTTGGATTCGGAATATCGAAATTAGCCTATGTTGAATTTTTGGTATTTTTCTGAGAACTTCTAATTTTTTATGAATAGTGAAAATCACTTAAAACAACTTTGTTATACTATTGAGTGGTTTTAAAGTATAATTAGAATATATTTTTACAATTTTATCCAATGGTGGTCATTAGAATTAATTTAACATTGAAATTGGACATAAACAATTGCCAATCTTTTGATATAAATTGTTTCTTAAAAACACGCTATTTGTTGTGACAGCGGGAATTAATTATAAAATTAATTAATGCAACTTATATGTTTGGAATTTTGTAAAATAGACATCATTCTTGAATTCGGAATATCAATTATAGCTTAGGGTGAAATTTTGGCCCTGTTCTGAAAAACTTCAATTTTTGATGAATAGTGAAACCACTAAGTGGTAGTTAAATAACTGATTTTTCGTTTAAATGAAATATTACCACTTATGTGATTTGATTTTCAAAAATCCGACATACATGGTTTTCATTAAGAAGTAAAATGTGGTTCAATGAGATTAAAATAATTTTTTTGTGAATGAATAACATTTAAGTTCTTAATCGCGATTAGAGGTAATTAGTGTAGTTTAAGGTACAAATAATGTTTTAATAATATGAGATGAGCATGACACTTGTCCTACTCATATTTGATGAGTCATGGCCGACCAAGACAACCCATGGGTCAACTTGAGGACCCCATGGAGCCACTTTAGTTGGAAAATGACATTAATATATATTTATTTAATGTTAAAATTAAATTGACACAAACATGAGTTATTTTACTAAAATAGTTTTTAAGTGGGGTTATACAAGTCCAAATTTTGACTATAAATATTAATTAGAAATCTAAAAGGATTTCCTACATCATATTATTTTTTTTATAATTTTTAGACATTAAATAAATTAAATTATTTATGACATCATTATGATGCAGCGATGACCTCATTATTTAACGATTTAAATAAAATGAGAAGATAATGCAAAATCCAAGGCTTACACTTGCCCAAAGCCTATTGGATGAGGAGATTTCGAAACCTTATCACCTTATCCTTGAATTATATAAGTGTGGGACCTTTAGAATCCGAAAAGCATTGTGAAATAATATAACATTTCAATCTTTCAAAAAGTGCCCCTCCTCTCCACTTATAAAAGGCCCCCACCTCTCCCACCACATTTACACTTTCAAGCCTTTTGGCTCGTCCAACCTCTGCCCAAATACTCTCCCAACTTCCCCCTATTACTCTTAGAAGCCTCACTTTGTGCAGAACTCTTCTCAATGAAGCCTTTGTCTCAAATCAAAAAGAGTTACCCGATTTTGAGGTAATGTCTTCTCTAATGTTGTTTTGTTTTATTTTTCTTCTCCAACCCCCTAAACTCTTTTTATTCATTTCTTTTGTAACAACACCAGTATACTCAATATACTAGGATGTTTTTATAAGAATTATTAGAGCTACACTTACACACACCTACATCTAATGGTTAAAGAACATACGGTTTCTGTGGACGGCGAATTTCTGCCTCACGAAACGATGATTGTTCAACACTCATATAACACCTTCAAAGGTGGCCATTAAGATGTCACTATATTTATATATGATATATATATGTTTATGTTTTACTTATGCTTCTGTATTTCTCCTTTATTTCATACTTTATGATTTCCATTATGGGTAAACGCGATAATTTCATTTTAGGAAGTGCGGACTACCGCCCCCTCAAAGTGATTTGAATCGTTAATGCCATATGTGGGATGTATAAAGGATGGAGTAAATGGTATGATACACTATATTATACTGTAATTATATTATACGTTTATATAATTATGATTTCATTCCATTAAATATGAAATATAAATGAAAGTAGCGTTCATGCGTACGTACGGCTTACCGTCTCCATGAACGGTGCATTTCATTTCTTACCTCTAAATGTTACGTAATATTATAAATGAATGTATATACTGGTTATATATGATATATATGACATCTAAATCATGAATATAATTCTGGAGATAATGGATATTCTACCACATGAACAACTTGTAATTATAAGAAGTTTATTGTTGACTCAAGTTCCAAAGATTGACAAAACGACCGTTATTAACTTAAATAATTAAATAATGTTCATATCATGGTAATAAGGGATATAAAAGGAATAATGAACATGAAAAAGGTTCTTAAGTAAATAGAAATTAACTCTAGTTTATTATTCAGGAGGTTAAAGAACGGTCGAGTCAGGACAAGACGCAAGGTAAGGGAATTTCTTAACCCAACTTCCATTCTTTGGGTTAATCTCCTAATTTCAAATTATGTCATGCTATTATTATGTCTTATTTTGTATTTTTACTTTCATTATGTGTATCTATAGTGAATACACATAATAGATCTATTTTATTTTTAAAAATGATCTTTTTAAGGACTTCGTCTCAATCTCCTTTCAGTGAGGCATATTTGGTTTTATACACAACTTTCATTTATACGGTGTATAAACCCCTTTGACTTTTACATTTATTAAAAAGGAATCTTATTTATACGAAGCGTTTTGCTAAACGACAAAAGGGAATGTTTTTCTTTCCATACGTATGTGGCGACAACAACTTCTCCGCCGCCGTGACCGTTATTTGAGTTTCGGCTTCCTCTACAAGCCATCACTTTTTTTTAATGAAAAATAAATACAAAGTTTTAACTTTCTTTTATTTTGGCATTGAAAATGGCTTTGAAAGCGTTTTTATTATATCAATGTGTTGTATTTATATCTTGTGATTGAAATGTGGAAATGTTATGTTTCCTTTATGCATGTTTTATGTGATACGATTATGTTATGGTTTATGATATGTTTAAACCTATTCATATGAGGAATGCATTGGACATAATAAGTGACGGGTGGAGCCCGCTATAGCTCCTCGATGCATCGGCAGGTCTCATGAGACAAATTAGTGTCTTGGCACGAGGCCTTGACAAAATCTTATTTGTGTTCTTGGCACGAGGCCTTGGCTATGTGGTTATGATAGTCTGGAATTATGCATTCCATCATTATGAAAGTGGTTATTGATATTGCATGTGATTATTCGACCAGTAGAATATCAATGTGAAGAAGTAAATGGCATTATCTCATTTTACTTTTTCCATATTATGTTGAAGTTCATGTTTAAAAGGCTTTTGTTGTAGTTATACATTGCCTTAAATGTTAATGTTTATTTATGAAAGCTTCCGCAATATTGTTATCCTTACTGAGCATCTGAGCTCACCCCTTTCAATGTTTTAATATTTTCCCAGGATGTGAAGAAGTATTTTTTGAATGACCTACAGGGATAGTCCGAAAAGGATAGAAGTGTAGACTATGGAGACTATGTTATTATAGTTTTTCACTTTGTGATGTAATGTAACATTTTTGAATGTATCTAGTGTTTCCAAGGCTACTAAACTAATCGGTCTTTCGAGACCTGATCTTTTGTGATCATGCCAATGTTACGAAGTAATGCACCGGCTCTGGGTAGCTGGGGTCGGGGCGTTACAGTTGGTATCAGAGGAAGTTTAGTACAAACCTTGGAAGCTAGATTTAGATAAACTCTGGTTAGAGCACATAGACCTAAGATGAACTTTGATGATTAGTATAGAAGAACTTCCTAGAATTTTCGTATTGTAGATATTTTGTGAGTTTTCCGAGCAATACATCCCTATCTGGATACGAGCAGGTAGAGGCGGCTCTGGCACAGATGTTCCTAGGGGTAAAACCCGAAAACACCGCTTTGAGCTAGACTCGAACGGGAACTGGTGCACGACAACGGTCCTTGCTGCACTCTTGGTTATGACACTCCCGGGGGATATGCTTAGGATAACTCTCATTTTCATTACAAATCATTATGAAGGGCTTATGAGTATATACATCCTCAGAGAAACCATTTTTATGATTATGGATTATATCCATATATAGTTCAATTTATGTTAAGTGTTTTATAAGTATAGGATTATGTATTTTGATTCATAAACTGATCTAGTTTATGCCATTGTTTAGAAATGGTGCCTAGTGGAAGAAATGGAAACTGTATCAATGCACGAACTCCATGTAGGGATTTCCCTCCTGCTCAAGATAATTATAGTGGGGCTGGTGATGCAACCGGTGACGATCAGCTAATCACCATACTGGGACAACTCACTCAGGTTATGAATAATAACCTTACTCGTATGGAGTACCCTGATCCGCAACGTGGAGGATCAATGTTAGACCGCTTCATGAGCTAAAAACCACCAACCTTCAATGGAAGTACAAATCCTATAGTAGCTGAGCAATGGATAAATTCCTTAGAGAAAATATTCCATGCCTTGGGGAGTCGTGAAAGGGAGAAGGTTGTCATGACAGTTTACCGCCTCACGGGAGATGCCGATCAGTGGTGGTCGCTGATTCAAAACACAAAGGAAGATGATGACGTATCGAATATGGAATGGAGGGAGTTCAAAGAGCCTTTCTTAGAAAAATACTTTCCTCGTGACCATCGAGCAGATATGGAGAGGCAATTTCTGAGTCTGAGGTAGAAGGAGGATGAGAATGTCGCAAAGTATGAGGCTAACTTTACAAGGTTAGCGAGACATGCTGCCGATTATATACGTAACCCAAGGAGTAAGATTGATCGTTTCTTTGATGTGTTAAAACCATTTCTCCGTAGAGCTTTAGTATCACAATCCTTCTCATCATACGAAGATATTGTCTCATTTGATATCAAGACGGAAAAGGAATTCTCTAAGTCTTATGACAACAAAGTAAAGCAAGAGAAGAAGAGAACGGTGGAACAAAAGACAGATAAAGGGAAAAAGGGAAAGAAGGATTTTCCATTATGTGATAATTGTGGGAAGAATCACCCTGGTACTTGCCTAAAAGGAATGGGAGTTTGTTATAAATGTGGAGAAAAAGCTCACCAGGCTCGTGATTGTAAGGGAAAGAAAGAGGCTATCAATGTTGAATGCTACAATTGTAGAGAAATGGGGCATTATGCAAATGAATGTCCTAAGCGTCAGGGAAACTTACCTCAGAAAAGGCCAAAGGATCAAGGTCAATCTTATGCTGTTACTACAGTTGAAGCAGAATAACTAATGTATTGGTGCTTTTGGACTCAAGGATTATATTCTGGTTATAAGAATAATGTGATATATATATATGGATTGTACTGCAGTACTTGTTGATTTTAGTAAGGTTTTAATATGATTAAGGTAATCATATTTTTAGTATGTGACAATAAGAGAAACTTTTCTTTGTTTGGGGAATCTGATGTTACAATTGATTTTGGAATTTAGAGACCTTTTAGAGAAAGTCTGGACGGAGGTATTTTGGATAACTATTAAGGTTGGAATGGATTAAGTTGAACCATGGATAGTATTGGTTAAGGTTAAATAATTTCTGAAGATTATTTTTGGAATATTATAATACTATAGTTTTAGGAAAAAGGACAACCTGCAGGGTGGGGCATAACCCGTCGCGTCGGACAAAGCTGCAGGAATCGAACCCACAATCATAGTGCGACAGACCTTTATTTCCTACCACTAGCCTACAGGAAGTCCTCGGTTATTACAAAATAGATTTACTAATCTAAATGGTATGTGTTAACATTTTGAACCTTATACAATTAGGATAAATAGAATATTTTTGAGTTCTGTTACCATTTGGAGTAAAAGATGGGTTTGTGGTAAAAATTTATTAACGAATGAAAGTATACATAACAAGTATGTATATTCCCTTACGTTCTTAGTAAATCTCCTAAATAAATTCCTCAACATTATAAAAGGTAACTTAAAACAAAAATGTTGTCGGTTAACTTTTCCAACTGGGGATTCAATGACCGTTTAACCAATCACAGGTTTGTGATTTTCTTGTGGTTAAACTTTCTCCTAATCCTGTTTTCTATAACTCTCCATCAGACCTTGATGGTTTGTTTCTCCTCCATATCCATATTTTCATATAATCCTAGAATGGGCTATATCGGGTGACCTTTGTACTTATCCTGCTTTCTTTTAATGTTATATATTTATTAACCTTATTTCCGATGTGGGTTTTCCTCAAAGGTATTTTCTCTTTTCAACCTTTTATTTTCAAAGAAAAATTTCAAATTTCGAGGACGCAATTTATTGAAGGAGGGGAGAATGTAACACCCTGAGCTTCCCTGATACGCTTCTCATTCAATAATGCAATAGCTTGCATTGAACGCAAATTCGAGTGCTAAAACACCGCGACTAATCAAAGTAGCCGTTATGAATAGTAATAACCACTTTTTAAAATTATAGAAATTTTATATTTCAAAATGGACTTCATTTTTCGATTCGGAATATCGAAATTAGCCTATGTTGAATTTTTGGTATTTTTCTGAGAACTTCTAATTTTTTATGAATAGTGAAAATCACTTAAAACAACTTTGTTATACTATTGAGTGGTTTTAAAGTATAATTAGAATATATTTTTACAATTTTATCCAATGGTGGTCATTAGAATTAATTTAACATTGAAATTGGACATAAACAATTGCCAATCTTTTGATATAAATTGTTTCTTAAAAACACGCTATTTGTTGTGACAGCGGGAATTAATTATAAAATTAATTAATGCAACTTATATGTTTGGAATTTTATAAAATAGACATCATTCTTGAATTCGGAATATCAATTATAGCTTAGGGTGAAATTTTGGCCCTGTTCTGAAAAACTTCAATTTTTGATGAATAGTGAAACCACTAAGTGGTAGTTAAATAACTGATTTTTCGTTTAAATGAAATATTACCACTTCTGTGATTTGATTTTCAAAAATCCGACATACATGGTTGTCATTAAGAAGTAAAATGTGGTTCAATGAGATTAAAATAATTTTTTGGTGAATAGTAACTTTTAAGTTCTTAATCGCGATTAGAGATAATTAGTGTAGTTTAAGGTACAAATAATGTTTTAATAATATGAGATGAGCATGAAACTTGTCCTACTCTTATTAGATGAGTCATGGACGACCAAGACAACCCATGGGTCAACTTGGGGACCCCATGGAGCCACTTTAGTTGGAAAATGACATTAATATATATTTATTTAATGTTAAAATTAAATTGACACAAACATGAGTTATTTTACTAAAATAGTTTTTAAGTGGGGTTAAACAAGTCCAAATTTTGACTATAAATATTTATTAGAAAGATAAAAAGATTTACTACATCATAGTAATTTGTTTATAATTTTTAGACATTAAATAAATTAAATTATTTATGACATCATTATGATGCAGCGATGACCTCATTATTTAACGATTTAAATAAAATGAGAAGATAATGCAAAATACAAGGCTTACACTTGTCCAAAGCCTATTGGATGAGGATATTTCGAAACCTTATCACCTTAGCCTAGAATTATATAAGTGTGGGACCTTTATAATCCGAAAATCATTGTAAAATAATATAACATTTCAATCTTTCCAAAAGTGCCCCTCCTCTCCACTTATAAAAGGCCCCCACCTCTCCCACCTCATTTACACTTTCAAGCCTTTTGGCTCGGTCAAACTCTGCCCAAATACTCTCCCAACTTCCCCCTCTTACTCCTAGAAGCCTCACGTTGGGAAGAACCCTTCTCATGGAAGCCTTTGGCTCAAATCAAAAAGAGTTACCCGATTTTGAGGTAATGTCTTCTCTAATGTTGTTTTGTTTTATTTTTCTTCTCCAACCCCCTAAACTCTTTTTATTCATTTCTTTTGTAACAACACCAGTATCCTCAATATACTAGGATGTTGTTATTATAAGGATTCGAGCTACACTTACACACACCTACATCTAACGGTTAAAGAACATACGGTTTCTGTGGATGGCGAATTTCTGCCTCACGAAACGATGATTGTTCAACACTCATATAACACCTTCAAAGGTGGCCATTAAGATGTCACTATATTTATATATGATATATATATGTTTATGTTTTACTTATGCTTCTGTATTTCTCATTTATGTCATACTTTATGATTTCCATTATGGGTAAACGCGATAATTTCATTTTAGGAAGTGCGGACTACCGCCCCCTCAAAGTGATTTGAATCGTTAATGCCATATGTGGGATGTATAAAGGGTGGAGTAAATGGTATTATACACTATATTATACTGTAATTATATTATACATTTATATAATTATTATTTAATTCCATTAAATACGAAATAGAAATGAAAGTAGCGTTCATGCGTACGTACGGCTTACCGTCTCCATGAACGGTGCATTTCATTTCTTACCTCTAAATGTTACGTAATATTATAAATGAATGTATATACTGGTTATATATGATATATATGACATCTAAATCATGAATATAATTCTGGAGATATTGGATATTCTACCACAAAAACAACGTGTAATTATAAGAAGTTTATTGTTGACTCAAGTACCAAAGATCGACAAAACGGCCGTTATTAACTTAAATAATTAAATAATGTTCATAACATGGTAATAAGGGATATAAAAGGAATAATGAACATGAAAAAGGTTCTTAAGTAAATAGAAATTAACTCTATTTTATTATTCAGGAGGTTAAAGAACGGTCGAGTCAGGACAAGACGCAAGGTAAGGGAATTTCTTAACGCAACTTCCATTCTTTGGGTTAATCTCCTAATTTCAAATTATGTCATGATATTATTATGTCTTATTTTGTATTTTTACTTTATTTATGTGTACCTATAGTGAATACACATAATAGATCTATTTTATTTTTAAAAATGATCTTTTTAAGGACTTCGTCTCAATCTCCTTTCAGTGAGGCTTATTTGGTTTTATACACAACTTTCTTTTATACGGTGTATAAACCCCTTTGAATTTTACGTTTATTCAAACCGAATCTTTTTTATACGAAGAGTTTTGCTAAATGACAAAAGGGAATGTTTTTCATTCCGTACGTATGTGCCGACAATGACTTCTCCGCCGCCGTGACCATTATTTTAGTTTCGGCTTCCTCTACAAGCCATCACTTTTTTTTAATGAAAAATAAATACAAAGTTTTAACTTTCTTTTATTTTGGTATTGAAAATGGCTTTGAAAGCGTTTTTATTATATCAATGTGTTGTATTTATATCTTGTGATTGAAATGTGGAAATGTTATGTTTCCTTTATGCATGTTTTATGTGATACGATTATGTTATGGTTTATGATATGTTTAAACCTATTCATATGAGGAATGCATTGGACTTAATAAGTGACGGGTGGAGCCCGCTATAGCTCCTCGATGCATCGGCAGGTCTCATGAGACAAACTAGTGTCTTGGAACGAGGACTTGACAAAATCTTATTTGTGGTCTTGGAACGAGGCCTTGGCTACGTGGTTATGATAGTCTGGCATTATGCATTCCATCATTATGAAAGTGGTTATTGATATTGCATGTGATTATTCGACCAGTAGAATATCCATGTGCAGAAGTAAATGGAATTATCTCATTTTACTTTTTCCATATTATGTTTAAGTTCATGTTTAAAAGGCTTTTGTTGTAGTTATACATTGCCTTAAATGTTAATGTTTATTTATGAAAGATTCCGCAATATTGTTATCCTTACTGAGCATCTGAGCTCACCCCTTTCAATGTTTTAATATTTTCCCAGGATGTGAAGAAGTATTTTATGAATGACCTACAGGGATAGTCCGAAGAGGATAGAATTGTAGACTATGGAGACTATGTTATTATAGTTTTTCACTTTGTGATGTAATGTAACATTTTTGAATGTATCTAGTGTTTCCAAGGCTACTAAACTAATCGGTCTTTCGAGACTTGATCTTTTGTGATCATGCCAATGTTATGAAGTAATGCACCGGCTCTGGGTAGCTGGGGTCGGGGCGTTACAATTATACAGGAGGTTAACCTACCCAAACCAAGGAAAAGTACAAGTTAGGGGTTATTTCACAATCTCTTCATTATCCGAGGTTGTTGATACGTACTAATCTACTGGGATCTCTTTATCATCCACATCCATGTTTCTTAAAAATGAATTTCAAAACATTTTTAATATTTAAAAGAATATGGGTTAAAGTCATTTATACCATTTTTTGACTTTTTATAAGAGTTTTATAAAGGAATATTTCCATCATTTTCCAAACAAGGTGCTCTTTTAACCTTTTCGACAGAATTATGGTAAGAATGTTTCTTTAAACTTTATGGCGGGTGCGGCTATTTTCCGCCGTTATAAAATCGTCGAAGCTTCCCTTACATACTTATAAGAATATTTTCAAAGAAAATGTTTTATAAATATATGACTCTTAAATGATTTCAATATAGAAAGATATATTTCTCTAAAAGGGTTTTGATTTCATCAATGTCAACATCCTTTGATGGATTTTACGCTTATTTGATGTTGATTTATTATGATAAAAAACTTCTATATTTTATTGAAGGTTTTGGGATATGTTTGAATGTGGATGTGCTATATTTATACCATTCATGGTTTATGGTCAAAGTATTGACATTTCGTATGCTAGTGTTAATACGAATGTTTATGTTATGTTTAAACATGTTCATATGAGGAATGCATTGGACTTAATGTGTGACGGGTGGAGACCGCTATAGCTCCACGATGCATTGGTAGGTATCATGAGACAAACTAGTTTCTTGGAACAAGGCCTTGGCAAAATCTTATTTGTAGTCTTGGCATGAGGCCTTGGCTATGTGGTTATGATATTCTGGCATTATGCATTCCATCATTATGAAAGTGGTTATTGATATTGCATGTGATTATTCGATTAGTAGAATATCCATGTGATTAAGTAAATGGAATTATTTCATTTTATTTTTGTCATACTATGTTGAAGTTCAAGATTAAAAGGCTTTTGTTTTAGTTATACACTGCCTTAAATGATTATTCTTATTTATGAAAGTTTCCACTATATTGTTATCCTTACTGGGCATTTGAGCTCACCCCTTTTCCATGTTTTATTTTTCCCAGTATGCGACGAAGTAAATTATTAATGACAAGCAGGGATATTATGATGGGATAATAGTGTGGATTATGGAGACAATATGCTGTTATAGTAGTTTTTCACTTTATGATGTAATGTAAAACTTTATGAATATATCTAGTGTTTCCAAGGCTACTAAACCAATCAGTATTTCAATATTTCATCTTTCTTGTGATCATGCCAATGTTATGTAATAATGGACCAACTCTAGGTAACTGGGGGTGGGTCGTTACAGCTGGTCTTACCAAAACACCATATCTGAAGCCCTTATGAAGGATCTAAAGGAGAAGAGATCAAGAGGTAAACATCCTCGTTTTGTTTCATATATTTTGATTCATTTTATGTTATTATATTCATATAATTTGTCTTATTTTGGGATATTTCATTCCATAACCCCCTTACAGTCAAAATTATTTATGACTGATGAGATATCCCCTTTCTCTCATCGTACTCCTTTTATGAAATTTTATGAGACGTCGTTAGGCAGCCAAATTTTCGTGAGAAATTTGTAAAGTTTTCTTTCTTTTCTTCTTATTTGCTAACCACCTATTAACCAAAAGGAATGGAAGCTCTATAATCTTATATATTCTAGGTTTTCTCATGTTCATGGAAAATTCAACAGCATTCTTCTCCTCCTCTCCCACTTATTCAAGGAATTTAAACATTGTCTGTGATGTGTTGAATTACCGACATCACAGACGATGGGATTTCAATTTTCATTAACTCTTTAAAGTCAGGACATTGAACTATTTTTATGGTTTAACCAGGTTATAATATATTTATTATGTCTCATACATGGTTCTGGAATTATTTTTTACACAATTTTTTGATTTATAAAACAAATGAGGTTGTTATTATCAAAGAACCACTAAAATGATCTAAACGGACATCATTAATGTTTTATCTTATGAATCATTGTCATGTAAGAATTAAACATGATATATGGTATAATTTATGTTACTGGATATATGTAAATACTAATCAATTCTAATTATGGAGTTTCACTTCCAATCGGCAAGAACATCCACCATGAACCAATCAGGGAAATCAGGTAATGAACTCACCCAAAAACAGTGCAAGGAGAAAAATTCTAACAAATAAAGGGTGAAAATATGTTATGAAATGATAATATAAGATGTTATAAACATGAAAATGTTTATTTAAAATAATAATAACACTATTTTAACCATTATATAGTATGTTTAAACAAGTCTGATGTTAGACAACCCTGAGGTAAGGGAATTCTTAACCCGATTTCCATTCTTTGGGTTAACCGTCTACTTCGTTATTTATGTGGTATTAAAATTGATTATGTGATGATTTTTTCTTATATTATGTTTAGTTATGTATAATTATAGTGTATATACATATTCCATACACTCTATTAAGTCTCTCTTCAATTTTATGATATTTATAAGGGGATTTTCTTTAAAAATCCTCTTTTAAAATTTCGTTTTAAAAAATTCAAAAGCAATGTTTTTATGATATTATTAATGTTGTATGATTATGTTCTGGTTAATGGTAATTTTTTGTGATGAATTTTGGGACCTATATCTCCCTCTAATGCATTAGGTATGTGTAGATACCCGAAGCCTGACGTACATTGACATTACATTACATTTGCGGAATACTTAGTATATAACAAAAACACACACACAAGGATCGTAATAGTTTATTGTATTTGGAAACTCGGAATATAATCTTCTAATCCTGGTGAAAGATCATCAACATCTCCCATAAAGATCATCCTTTTTTTTACCTAAAACCTTTCTTTATATCTTGGGGAAAAGAAAACATAAAAGGGTGAGCTCAAATGCTCAGTAAGGGTAAACAAAAGAAATATCAATCACATCCTATACATAAGCACATAACTTTTGGAAATCATAACCTGCAAAAGAGATCATAATCTCATAACATGGGGTAAATCATGGCAGTGAAATGTAATCACAATAATCATAACTTAAAACATGAAACTTTGTGGCATTCACACATAATCATAGAGAATCATTTCTTGTTAGTCAAGACTCATTTCCAAGACTATCTTAGTGGACAAAGTCCCTTTCTGAACCGAGTCACCCTCGTTTCAGTCCTGTTTCACTGAACTGGTATAACCTACCGTTCCAGCCATGTCTATCTCATGAGATATGAAATCTTTACCCAATGCATTGGAGGGAGATATAGGTCCCACCCATCTCATAATGATACTATTCTTATGTGTGCCACAAAATCATAAATCATACATCATTACATACCCCATGTAATAAAAATGGGAATCTTAAACATCATGACATCATAAAACAATTCATATACGATAAAGGAATTCATAAAAATAATTCCATCACAACATAATAAAATCAATGTAATAATAGGGATAAAAACAGAACCCTTTATCATCTTAGATGGAAAATAATTTTGAAAAAACACTTGAACTCCATTCTTGAGGAAAATATCCTTTCTTCTTCAAAAACACTTTTCCTTTCTTAACATGTCATAAAATTTTAAACTAAAAGAAGTTGATTAAAAATAAACTTGAAAACTTATAAAGGAAGATTCTTGGAAATAATGTTTTAAAAATCCATTCTTGCCGTATAAGTTAAAAAACATTCTTCTCGTACTTTTTTCGGAAAAGTCCAAAAAGTACCTCGTACGAAAAACGAGAAAAGATTTCTTTCATATCTTTTACTAAAAACTCACCGAAGGGTAAAATTGGATTTAAACAGTTGTAGGTGAATCGAAATAATATTAAATATTGAGGAAACATGGATGTGGATGATAAAATACACCCCAGTAAATGCCAATGTATAAACAATCTCAGATAAAAATGAGATTGTGATATTTTCCCTTACCTTAAGTCTGATTTGTTTCGTAAGTGTCCGAACCTCCTGTATAATGATTTAAATAATGTCATTAACTTATTACAGAATCATATTCATTGTTATGATATCATATATGGTTCACTTATGACTTTATATTACCCGTTCTTTTGTAAATTCCATGTTAAAGAAGCGTTTTGGGTAAAATCGTTTTATTTATCGTAGGTGTTTGGACTTGCTATTCTTGACATTATTATTACTTATATCATGATTTACTTACTTCCATAATATACAACATGATTTATATATCATATATATTCAGTATATATATATATAATAGATAGATAAATGAAATGAAACACACCGTTCATGGAGACGGTAGTCCGTACGTACGCATGAACGTTGTTTTCCTTTCCTTATTGTCTTGAATGGAAGTAAGTAGATGACATACATATATACATAAATCCAGTAGCTTTATAATGTGATATATTTCATTATTATTTCTTATATATACTTTATAATCATTCTTAAATGGTTAACATGGAGAATGAATCTCATCGTGTCGTGGACACGGTAGTCCGTACGTACGCACGAGCGATGATATCGTTCTCATGATCGTGAAATTGTGTTGAAGTGTATGTATACTATTTCAGTATCAATATCACTTTATAATAATCATATATAGTTACTCATTACACCATTATACCCATCCAATTAAGGTGGTGGCAGAAAATAGATTACACCACAGCGTGGAGACGGTATTCCGTACGTACGGACGCGCGGTGATTTCCTTTTTCCGTAGGATGTATAGAAGGTTAATTAGAGTGGTTTCATATTTATAATAACATATCATTATATAAGAAATACTGATGTTATTACTTTATCATGAAACAACTAAAGAAGAATATGTTGAAGAAGAAAGAAATTAAAAAAGATCGGTAATGGATATTACCTCTTTTTGACGCGCCTTCACTTAACCTCCACTTAAAGAACTAAGGATGGTCTTTGAAGAAGACAAGGACCTCTATGATGATACTAGGGAAGTGGAGAAGAGATTTTGTCAGGGTTTGTCCGAGCTTGAATGCTCAAATTGGTGTGAGGAGGAGAGGGAGGAGGTGCCCTTTCATAAGGGAGGAGAGGGGTACCTTTGGAATAACTAAAAATATTATTTTATTATAAAGTCAAGTTCGGTTTTAAATAGCTCAAAATTGATATATTTAGAAGCTAAGGTGGGTATGGGTCGAAATCCTCTCATCCAATAGAATTTAGACAAGTTTAGGTTCCTATTTTAACCTTATCATTTAGATTTAACATTAAGTTAAATAATTGAACTTTTACCGTGTCTTCTTGTATTCTTACACTAAAAGGTTAATAAACTTACTATAAGAATCCAAACGAACCCCAAATTGTTTATTATTATTATATATAACCTTATCTAAGTCATTTGGTCGAACCTTAGATTTTTAGGAATAAAATAACAATTAATAATATAATATTTTTTTAAAAAACTATTTTATGTCAATTTTGACACTATTTAGTAATTGATTTTTGCGAAACTCATAACAGAATGATAAGTTAGAAAAAAGTTAATTAAATCAATAATAACATGTCATATTAACCTATAAAATTAGTTTAATTCATAAAACGGCTCAAATTATATTTATTTGGGTATTTATAACATCACTTATGTGAATATTTCATTAATAAGATAATTACTGAATCATCTTTGTGTCATAAATAAATTAAATTATTTAATGTCTAAAATTACAAATAAAATACCATTATTTAGTAAATCTTCTTAGCATTATAATGAATATTTATAGTCTAATTTATCTTATTTATAACCCCATATTAAAAATGTTTTAGTAAATAAACTTTGAATTTACCTCTTTTAACCCTTCTTTAAATAAATTAATAATAAATGTCCTAATCTAATCCAAGTGGGCCTAAATGGTCATATTTTATTCCTATGTTTTTTTTTGGTCGAATTAAACTTGTCCAATAGAATTATGACATGTGTTAGGGTAATAATAATATCATTTCTACCCTTAATTACCCTATTTACTTTTTACCGTGGTAAAAAAAAAGTAAAAAGTTACTATTCACCAAAAATTATTTTCATCTCATTGAACCACATTTTAGTCCTTGATATTAACCGTGTCTCTCGGATTTTTGAAATTCCACTCATAGAAGGGGTAAAATTAAGTTTTATGAAAAATTCAGTTTTTTAACTACCACTTAGTGGTTTCACTATTCATCAAAAATTGAAAGTTTTCAGAAAAATACCAAAATTTCACCCTAGGCTAATTTCGATATTCCGAATCCAAAAATGAATTCCATTTTGAAAAATAAAATTTACAAAATTTCAAAAAGTGGTTATTACTATTCATAACGTCTAGTTTTAATAATATTTTAATAGCATATCATTATTTAGTGAAACTCGGTATTGCGTACTACACACGCTATCGAGGAAGGTCGTGATTGCGTGTAATACAAGGAAAGTCAAGGATGCGTGTTGAGAAAGCTTCTTTTGGTGTAGCATACAATACAAGACATTAATTAAATTAAAAATAATATTTTTCATAAAATCTCGGGGTGTTACATTCTACCCCCCTTAAAATGAATTTCGCCCTCGAAATTCGTCGGGGTTATAAATGGTTTACTATTCGAAAGTTTCTTTAATCGAAACCCACATCATAAAAAGGAATACCAAAACCAATCTTTAAAAACAAAAGTATGAAACGTAACAGTTACCCAAATAAACTAATCACTGGGTTTCCACATAGGTGAAAATATGGATATGGAAGAGAAATCTCACCATCATGTTCTGATAGAGAGTGGTAGAGAACATGGCTATGGAAAATCCAGCAACCACAAATCCATAAATTTGGGATGATCTAAGGTACCATCTGATTCATCAGATATAAGAGCACTAGGACAACATTTTTGGTTTTCAAGATCATTTCACTAAAGTTGACGAATTTGAATTAGAATAAATACTTACTTTATTTTTGTACAATCTCACTGTTGTTCGTGCCTTAAACAATTTCCACTTCATCTCTTAAATAAATGAAGTTGAATTTGTAATTCATGAAGTGTTAGCAGATCATGTGATAGAATGACGGGTCATTCCATCTCTTTCAAACAAAAGGTTAGCAAAATTTATAAGTCCATCTTATGGTTAATCGTATATAGTTCCAAAAATGAACTTATACTTCATATATCATACCGCTTAATAAAATAAAACTACTTTCTACTAACCAGGGACTTCTTGTAGGCCAGTGGTAGGCGATAAAGGTCAGTCGCACTTCGGTTGTGGGTTCGATTCCCACAGCCTTGTCCGACGCGATGGGCTGTCGCCCGTCCTACAGGTTGTCCTTTTTTCTAAAGCTATATTACTATAACATCCCATTAATAATACCGAAAAAAACTTCTATCTTTAAACAATACTAACTTATGTCCAAAATAATCCATTCCAACCTTTAGGCTTATCCATAATACTGTAGTCCACTCTCATAACATAGTGAAAATGATTATCAGAGATTTAATACCATCGTTGATCCCCATATATCATAAGATATATCTTGTTTGTCACATTACAAACATTCAAAGGCCTTAATCCTGTACTCTATTGAATACCCATTGAACCTTATTGAAAACATGAGTGCTGTTAAAAGTTAACACTTTCCACATACCAAAATCCTCAAAATTCTATATACTCAAACCATGATATCACTTAGTCCTTATATCAATCATGAGCTCATGAATGCTGTTAAATATCTCAATCACTTTGAATACCACATTAGACCAACACATAAATATTCCAATAATTTATGATACAACATTATTTTGGAATCCCATTACATAAATACTTAATCATTCCATCACATCGTTGTCATATTCAACATCGCCAATAGTGATCGCATGTGACTTCCCTTTTCCCTTTTCCTTAAGTGGTTGCTCATGTTGATCATCACTAACCCTTGGATTAGGGTATTTATTAGCATAATTCCCCATTTCCTTGCACTTGAATCATTGAAGTGTTGGTGGTGCGTTCTCTGCAGTGTTTGCTTTATTCACATCATTAGAAACCCTTTTTCCATTACTTCGACACTTAGCTGCTCGATGAGCTTCTTTTCCACACTTAAAACATTTTCTAGTCCCTTTAAGACAATCTCCACCATGCTTCTTTCCACACTTTGTGCATAAGGAAACATTCATCTTCTTTTCACCATTATTTTGAGATTTATCCTTGAACTCCATCTTTCGTTTCTTGTCAAAACCATGAGATGGATATGTAACACCAACTTCCATTTCTACCTTGATAGCACAACGCACAATTTCTCCATATCTACTGAAGTCTCTTATAGCTATTGACCTTCGAAGACTTGGTTTTAAGCCACTGAAAAATCGATCAACTTTACTTTCAGGTTGGATGATAATGCCAGATGCATAGCTTGCACGTCTTGTAAAATTCGCTTCGTATATACCAACAGATTCATCATCCTTCTGCTTCATCTCAAGAAACTCCTTTTCCATATTTGGTCGAAGAATACGAGGGAAGTACTTACTGAAAAACAATTTCTTGAACTCGTCCCATTCCATGGAATCAATTTCATCTCTTGGCCTCATATTCTTGATAAGATTCCACCATTGATCAGCTTCACCTTCCAAACGATATACTGCTAAGATGACTTTATCATGTTCAGAACATTGAAGAACTGAAAATATCTTTTCAGTGGTACTGATCCATTGTTCAGCAACAAGTGGATCAGAAGACCCACTGAAAGAAGGTGGACATTGCCTCATGAAGGACTCAATAGAATATTGTTCCCTTCTCTGCTCGTTTGGAAGTCCAGAATGATTCATAGCTTGTGTAAGTATAGAAATAAGATTTTTCACTCCATCTCCCATAACATTTGTTTGTTCTGGAGGACAATCATTGCATTGTACATTGCATTGATCAACACGGTTCCTTCGGGTTCTAGCCATCGTCTAAAACCCAAAAAGAATAGTGTGAGAGGCAAAAATCAAGCTAGGGAAAACAACATAATAAATGGGGAGTACCTTCAATATCTAACATATTAGGTTTAATTATATGATCATTAGCGTAATTCTAGTACTATAACCTATACGTATACTTAACCTTAGGGACATCCCTAGACATACCTTAGAAATATCTCTAGGGATCTCACTAACATTTTCACATCCTAGTTTCCAATGGTTGACTAAACCTTTCCTCTGATACCAACTGTAGAGACTCGTAGCCTGACGTACATTGACATTACATTACATTTGCGGAATACTTATTATATAACAAAAACACACACACAAGGATCGTAATAGTTTAGTTTCTTTGGAAACTCGGAATATAATCTTCTAATCCTGGTGAAAGATCTTCAACATCTCCCATAAAGATCTTCCTTTTTTTTACCTAAAACCTTTCCTTATATCCTGGGGAAAAGAAAACATAAAAGGGTGAGCTCAAATGCTTATTAAGGGTAAACAAAAGAAATATCAATCACATCATATACATAAGCACATAACTTTTGGAAATCTTAACCTGCAAAAGAGATTATAATTTCATAACATGGGGTAAATCATGGCAGTGAAATGTAATCACAATAATCATAACATAAAACATGAAACTTTGTGGCATTCACACATAATCATAGAGAATCATTTCTTGTTAGTCAAGACTCATTGCCAAGACTATCTTAGTGGACAAAGTCCCTTTCTGAACCGAGTCACCCTCGTTTCAGTCCTGTTTCACTGAACCGGTATAACCTACCATTCCAGCCATGTCTATCTCATGAGATATAAAATCTTTACCCAATTAATTGGAGGGAGATATAGGTCCCACCCATCTCATAATGATACCATTCTTATGTGTGCCACAAAATCATAAATCATACATCATTACATAACCCATGTAATAAAAATGGGAATCTTAAACATCATGACATCATAAAACAATTCATATACGATAAAGGAATTCATAAAAATAATTCTATCACAACATAATAAAATCAATGTAATAATGGGGATAAAAACAGAACCCTTTATCATCTTAGATGGAAAATAATTTTTATAAAACACTTGAACTCCATTCTTGAGGAAAATATCCTTTCTTCTTTAAAAACACTTTTCCTTTCTTAACATGTCATAAAATTTTAAACTAAAAGAAGTTGATTAAAAATAAACTTGAAAATTTATAAAGTAAGATTCTTGGAAATAATGTTTTAAAAATCCATTCTTGTCGTATAAGTTAAAAAAACATTCTTCTCGTACTTTTGTTGGAAAAGTCAAAAAGTACCTCGCACGAAAAACGAAAAAAGATTCCTTTCATATCTTTTACTAAAAACTCACCGAAGGGTAAAATTGGATTTAAATAGTTGTAGGTGAATTTAAATAATATTACATATTGTGGAAACCTGGATGTGGATGATAAAATACACCCTGGTTAATGTCAATGTATAAACAATCTCAGATAAAAATGAGATTGTGATATTTTCCCTTACCTTAAGTCCGATTTGCTTCATAAGTGTCCGAACCTCCTGTATAATGATTTAAATAATGTCATTAACTTATTACAGAATCATATTCATTGTTATGATATTATATATGGTTCACTTATGACTTTATATTACCCGTTCTTTTGTAAATTCCATGTTAAAGAAGCGTTTTGGGTAAAATCGTTTTATTTATCGTAGGTGTTTGGACTTGTTGTTATTGACATTATTATTACTTATATCATGATTTACTTACTTCTAGAATATAAAACATGATTTATATATCATATATATTCAGTATATATATATATAATAGATAGATAAATGAAATAAAACACACCGTTCATGAAGACGGTAGTCCGTACGTACGCATGAACGTTGTTTTCCTTTCCTTATTGTCTTGAATGGAAGTAAGTAGATGACATACATATATAAATAAATCCAGTAGCTTTATAATGTCATATATTTCATTATTATTGCTTATATATACTTTATAATCATTCTTAAATGGTTAACATGGAGAATGAATCTCATCGCGTCGTGGAGACGGTAGTCCGTACATACGCACGAGCGATGATATCGTTCTCATGATCGTGAACTTGTGTTGAAGTGTATGTATACTATTTCAGTATAAATATCACTTTATAATAATTATATATAGTTACTCATTACACCATTATACCCATCCAATTAAGGTGGTGGCAGAAAATAGATTACACCACGGAGTGGAGACGGTATTCCGTACGTACGGACGCACGGTGATTTCCTTTTTCCGTAGGATGGATAGAAGGTTAATTAGAGTTGTTTCATATTTATAATAACATATCAGTATATAAGAAATAATTATGTTATTACTTTATCATGAAACAAATAAAGAAGAATAAGTTGAAGAAGAAAGAAATTGAAAAATATCGGTAATGGATATTACCTCTTTTTGACGTGCCTTCACTTAACCTCCACTTAAAGAACTAAGGATGGTCTTTAAGAAGACCAGGACCTCTAGGATGATACTAGGTAAGTGGAGAAGAAATTTTGGTAGGGTTTGGCCGAGCTTGATTGCTCAAATTGGTGTGAGGGGGAGAGGGAGGAGGTGCCCTTTTATAAGGGAGGAGAGGGGTACCTTTGGAATAACTAAACATACTATTTTATTATAAAGTCAAGTTCGGTTTTAAATAGCTCCAAATTGATATATTTCGAAGCTAATATGGGGACGGGTCGCAATCCTCTAATCCAATAGAATTTAGACAAGTTTAGGTTATTATTTTAACCTTATCATTTAGATTTAACATTAAGTTAAATAATTGAACTTTTACCGTGTCTTCTTGTGTTCTTACACTATAAGGTTAATAAACTTACTATAAGAAGCCCAAAAACCCCAAATTCTTTATTATTAATATATATAACCGTATCTAAGTCATTTGGACGAACAATAGATTTTTAGGAATAAAATAACAATTAATAATATAATATTTGTTTTAAAAACTATTTTATGTCACTTTTGACACTATTTTGTAATTGATTTTTGTGAAAATCATAAAAGAATGATAAGTTAGAAAAAAGTTAATTAAATTAATAATAACATGTCATATTAACCTAGAAAATTAGTGGAATTCATAAAAAGTCTCAAATTATATTTATTTTGGTATTTATAACATCAATTATGTCAATATTTTATTAATAAGATAATTACTGAATTATCGTTGTGTCATAAATAAATTAAATTATTTAATGTCTAAAAATTACAAATAAAATACCATTATGTATTAAATATTTTTATATTTCTAATGAATATTTATAGTCTAATTTATCTTATGTATAACCCCATATTAAAAATGTTTTAGTAAATAAACTTTGATTTTACCTCTTTTAACCCTTCTTTAAATAAATTAATAATAAATGTCCTAATCTAATCCAAGTGGGCCTAAATTGTCATATTTTATTCCTATGTTTTTTTTGGTTGAATTACACTTGTCCAATAGAATTAGGACATGTGTTAGGGTAATAATAATATCATTTCTACCCTTAATTACCCTATTTACTTTTTACCATGGTAAAAAAAAGTAAAAAGTTACTATTCCCAAAAATTATTTTCATCTCATTGAACCACATTTTAGACCTTGATATTAACCATGTCTCTTGTATTTTCGAAATTCCACTCATATAAGAGGTAAAATTAAGTTTTATGAAAAATTCAGTTTTTTAACTACCACTTAGTGGTTTCACTATTCATCAAAAATTGAAAGTTTTCAGAAAAATACCAAAATTTCACCCTAGGCTAATTTCGATATTCCGAATCCAAAAATTAATTCCATTTTGAAAAATAAAATTTACAAAATTACAAAAAGTGGTTATTACTATTCATAACGGCTAGTTTTAATAATATTTTAGTAGCATTTCATTATTTAGTGAAACTCGGTATTGCGTACTACACACGCTATCGAGGAAGGTCGCGATTGCGTGTAAAACAAGGCAAGTCCAGGATGCGTGTTGAGAAAGATTCTTTTGGTGTAGCATACAATACAAGACATTAATTAAATTAAAAAGAATATTTTTCATAAAATCTCGGGGTGTTACATTCTACCCCCCTTAAAATGAATTTCGCCCTCGAAATTCGTCGGGGTTATAAATGGTTTACTATTATAAAGTTTCTTTAATCGAAACCCACATCGTAAAAAGGAATACCAAAACCAATATTTAAAAACAAAAGTATGAAATGTAACGGTTACCCAAATAAACTAATCACTGGGTTTCCACATAGGTGAAAATATGGATATGGAAGAGAAATCTGACCATCATGTTCTGATAGAGAGTGGTAGAGAACATGGCTATGGAAAAGCCAGAAATCACAAATCCATAAATTTGTGATGATCTAAGGTACCATCTGATTCATAAGATATAAAAGCACTAGGACAACATTTTTTGTTTTCAAGATCATTTCTCTAAAGTGTACGAATTTGAATTAGAATAAATACTTACTTTATTTTGGTACAATCTCACTGTTGTTCATGCCTTAAACAATTTCCACTTCATCTCTTAAATAAATGAAGTTGAATTTTTTATTCGTGAAGTGTTAGCAGATCATGTGATAGAATGACGGGTCATTCCATCTCTTTCAAACAAAAGGTTAGCAAAAGTTATAAGTCCATCTTTTGGTTAATCGTATATGGTTCCAAAAATGAACTTATACTTCATATATCATACCGCTTAATAAAATAAAACAACTTTATACAAACCAGGGACTTTTTATAGGCCAGTGGTAGGTGATAAAGGCCAGTCGCACTTCGGTTGTGGGTTCGATTCCCACAGCCTTGTCCGACGCGATGGGCTGTCGCCCGTCCTGCAGGTTGTCCTTTTTTCTAAAGCTATATTACTATAACATCCCATAAATAATACTGAAAAAAACTTCTATCTTTAAACAATACTAACTTATGTCCAACATAATCCATTCCAACCTTTAGGCATATCCATAATAATTCAGTCCACTCTCATAACATAGTGAAAATGATTACCAGAGATTTAATACCATCGTTGATCCCCATATATCATAAGATATATCTTGTTGGTCACATTCCAAACATTCAAAGGCCTTAATCTTATACTCTCTTGAATACCCATTGAACCTTATTGAAAACATGAGTGCTGTTAAAAGTTAACACTTTCCACATACCAAAATCCTCAAAATTCTATATACTCAAACCATCGTATCACTTAGTCCTTATATCAATCATGAGCTCATGAATACTGTTAAATATCTCAATCACTTTGAATACCACATTAGCAAACACATAAATATTCCAATAATTTATGATACAACATTATTTTGGAATCCCATTACATAAACACTTAATCATTCCACCACATCGTTTTCATATTCAACATCACCAATAGTGATCGCATGTGACATCCCTTTGTCCTTTTCCATAAGTGGTTTCTCATGTTGATCATCACTAACCCTTGGATTAGGGCATTTATTAGCATAATGCCCCATTTCCTTGCACTTGAAGCATTGAAGTGTTGGTGGTGCGTTCTCTACAGTGTTTTCTTTATTCACATCATTAGAAACCCTTTTTCCATTACTTCGACACTCAGCTGCTCGATGACCTTATTTTCCAAACTTAAAACAGTTTCTAGTCCCTTTAAGACAATCTCCACCATGCTTCTTTCCTCACTTTGTGCATAAGGAAACATTTATCTTCTTTTCACCATTATTTTGAGATTTCTCCTTGAACTCCATCTTTCGTTTCTTGTCAAAACCATGAGATGGATATGTAACACCAACTTCCATTTCTACCTTGATAGCACAACACACAATTTCTTCATTGCTACTGAAGTCTCTTATAGCTATTTCCCTTCGAAGACTTGGTTTTAAGCCACTGAAAAATCGATCAACTTTACTTTCAGGTTGGATGATAATGCCAGAGGCATAGCTTGAAAGTCTTGTAAAATTCGCTTCGTATATACCAACAGATTCATCATCCTTCTGCTTCAGCTCAAGAAACTCCTTTTCCATCTTTGGTCGAAGAATACGAGGGAAGTACTTACTGAAAAACAAGTTCTTGAACTCGTCCCATTCCATGGACTCAATTTCATCTCTTGGCCTCGTATTCTTGATAAGATTCCACCATTGATCAGCTTCACCTTCCAAACGATATACTGCTAAGATGACTTTATCATGTTCAGAACATTGAAGAACTCAAAATATATTTTCAGTGGTACTGATCCATTGTTCAGCAACAAGTGGATCAGAAGACCCACTAAAAGATGGTGGGCATTGCCTCATGAAGGACTCAATAGAATATTGCTCCCTTCTCTGCTCATTTGGAAGTCCAGAATGATTCATAGCTTGGGTAAGTATAGCAATAAGATTTTGCACTCCATCTCCCATAACATTTGTTTGTTCTGGAGGACAATCATTGCATTGTCCATTACATTGATCAACACGGTTCCTTCGGGTTCCATCCATCGTCTAAAACCCAAAAAGAATAGTGTGAGAGGCAAAAATCAAGCTAGGGAAAACAACATAATAAAGAAGGAGTACCTTCAATATCTAACATCTTAGGTTTAATTCTATGATCATTAGCGTAATTCTAGTACTATAACCTATACGTATACTTAACCTTAGGGACATCCCTAGACATACCTTAGAAATATCTCTAGGGATCTCACTAACATTTTCGCATCCTAGTTTCCAAAGGTTGACTAAACCTTTCCTCTGATACCAACTGTAGAGACCCGTACCCTGACGTACAATGACATTACATTACATTTTCGGAATACTTAGTATATAACAAAAACACACACACAAGGATCATAATAGTTTAGTGTCTTTGGAAACTCGGAATATAATCTTCTAATCCTGGTGAAAGATCTTCAACATCTCCCATAAAGATCTTCCTTTTTTTACCTAAAACCTTTCTTTATATCCTGGGGAAAAGAAAACATAAAAGGGTAAGCTCAAATGCTCAGTAAGGGTAAAAAAAAGAAATATCAATCACATCATATACATAAGCACATAACTTTTGGAAATCTTAACCTGCAAAAGAGATCATAATTTCATAACAAGGGGTAAATCATGGCACTGAAATGTAATAACAATAATCATAACATAAAACATGAAACTTTGTGGCATTCACCCATAATCATAGAGAATCATTTCTTGTTAGTCAAGACTCATTGCCAAGACTATCTTAGTGGACAAAGTCCCTTTCTGAACCGAGTCACCCTCTTTTCAGTCCTGTTTCACTGAACCGGTAGAACCTACCGTTCCAGCCATGTCTATCTCATGAGATATAAAATCTTTACCCAATGAATTGGAGGGAGATATAGGTCCCACCCATATCCTAATGATACCATTCTTATGTGTGCCACAAAATCATAAATCATACATCATTACATAACCCATGTAATAAAAATGGGAATCTTAAACATCATGACATCATAAAACAATTCATATACGATAAAGGAATTCATAAAAATAATTCCATCACAACATAATAAAATCAATGTAATAATAGGGATAAAAACAGAACCCTTTATCATCTTAGATGGAAAATAATTTTGATAAAACACTTGAACTCCATTCTTGAGGAAAATATCCTTTCTTCTTTAAAAACACTTTTCCTTTCTTAACATGTCATACAATTTTAAACTAAAATAAGTTGATTAAAAATAAACTTGAAAACTTATAAAGGAATATTCTTGGAAATAATGTTTTAAAAATCCATTCTTGTCGTATAAGTTAAAAAAACATTCTTCTCTTACTTTTGTCGGAAAAGTCAAAAAAGTACCTCGTACGAAAAACGACAAAAGATTCCTTTCATATCTTTTACTAAATACTCACCGAAGGGAAAAATTGGATTTAAACAGTTGTACTTGAATGGAAATAATATTACATATTGAGGAAACATGGATGTGGATGATAAAATACACCCCAGTAAATTCCAATGTATAAACAATCTCGGATAAAAATGAGATTGTGATATTTTCCCTTACCTTAAGTCTGATTTGCTTCGTAAGTGTCCGAACCTCCTGTATAATGATTTAAATAATGTCATTAACTTATTACAGAATCATATTCATTGTTATGATATCATATATGGTTCACTTATGACTTTATATTACCCGTTCTTTTATAAATTCCAAGTTAAAGAAGCGTTTAGGGTAAAATCGTTTTATTTATCGTAGGTGTTTGGACTTGTTGTTCTTGACATTATTATTACTTATATCATGATTTTCCTACTTCCAGAATATAAAACATGATTTATATATCATATATATTAAGTATATATATATATATAATAGATAGATAAATGAAATGAAACACACCGTTCATGGAGACGGTAGTCCGTATGTACGCATGAACGTTGTTTTCCTTTCCTTATTGTCTTGAATGGAAGTAAGTAAGTGACATACCTATATACATAAATCCAGTAGCTTTATAATTTCATATATCTCATTATTATTTCTTATATATACTTTATAATCATTCTTAAATGGTTAACATGGAGAATGAATCTCATCGCGTCGTTGAGACGGTAGTCCGTACGTACGCACGAGCGATGATATCGTTATCATGATCGTGAAATTGTGTTGAAGTGTATGTATACTATTTAAGTATCAATATCACTTTATAATAATCATATATAGTTACTCATTACACCATTATACCCATCCAATTAATGTGGTGGCAGAAAATAGATTACACCACGGCGTGGAGACGGTATTCCGTACGTACGGACGCGCGGTGATTTGCTTTTTCAGTAGGATGGATAGAAGGTTAATTAGAGTTGTTTCATATTTATAATAACATATCATTATATACGAAATACTGATGTTATTACTTTATCATGAAACAACTAAAGAAGAATAAGTTGAAGAAGAAAGAAATTGAAAAAGATCGGTAATGGATATTACCTCTTTTTGACGCGCCTTCACTTAACCTCCACTTAAAGAACTAAGGATGGTCTTTGAAGAATACCAGGACCTCTAGGATGATACTAGGGAAGTGGAGAAGAGATTTTGGCAGGGGTTGTCCGAGCTTGAATGCTCAAATTGGTGTGAGGATGAGAGGGAGGAGGTCCCCTTTTATAAGGGAGGAGAGGGGTACCTTTGGAATAACGAAAAATATTATTTTATTATAAAGTCAAGTTAGGTTTTAAATAGCTCCAAATTGATATATTTCGAAGCTAAGGTGGGGATGGGTCTAAATACTCTCAACCAATAGAATTTTGACAAGTTTAGGTTCCTATTTTAATCTTATCATTTAGATTTAACATTAAGTTAAAAAATTTTACTTTTACCGTGTCTTCTTCTATTCTTACACTATAAGGTTAATAAACGTACTATAAGAAGCCAAACGAACCCCAAATTGTTTATTATTAATATATATAACCTTATCTAAGTCATTGGGACGAACCTTAGATTTTTAGGAATAAAATAACAATTAATAATATAATATTTGTTTTAAAAACTATTTTATGTCAATTTTGACACTATTTAGTAATTGATTTTTGTGAAACTCATAACAGAATTATAAGTTAGAAAAAAGTTAAGTAAATCAATAATAACATGTCATATTAACCTATAAAATTAGTGGAATTCATAAAAAGTCTCAAATTATATTTATTTGGGTATTTATAACATCAATTATGTCAATATTTTATTAATAAGATAATTACTGAATCATCGTTGTGTCATAAATAAATTACATTATATAATGTCTAAAAATTACAAATAAAATACCATTATGTAGGAAAGATTTTTATCTTTCTAATGAATATTTATAGTCGAATTTATCTTATGTATAACCCCATATTAAAATTTTTTTAGTAAATAAACTTTTATTTTACCTCTTTTAACCCTTCTTTAAATAAATTAATAATAAATGTCCTAATCTAATCCAAGTGGGCCTAAATGGTCATATTTTATTCTTATGTTTGTTTTTGGTCGAATTACACTTGTCCAATAGATTTAGGACATGTGTTAGGGTAATAATAATATCATTTCTACCCTTAATTACGCTATTTACTTTTTACCGTGGTAAACAAAAGTAAAAAGTTACAATTCACCAAAAATTATTTTCATCTCATTGAACCACATTTTAGTCCTTGATATTAACCTTGTCTCTCAGATTTTCAAAATTCCACTCATAGAAGCGGTAAAATTATGTTTTATGAAAAATTCAGTTTTTTAACTACCACTTAGTGGTTTCACTATTCATCAAAAATTGAAAGTTTTCAGAAAAATACCAAAATTTCACCCTAGACTAATTTCGATATTCCGAATCCAAAAATGAATTCCATTTTGAAAAATAAAATTTCCAATATTTCAAAAAGTGGTTATTACTATTCATAACGGCTAGTTTTAATAATATTTTAATAGCATATCATTATTTAGTGAAACTCGGTATTGCGTACTACACACGCTATCGAGGAAGGTCGCGATTGCGTGTAATACAAGGAAAGTCAAGGATGCGTGTTGAGAAAGCTTCTTTTGGTGTAGCATACAACACAAGACATTAATTAAATTAAAAAGAATATTTTTCATAAAATCTCGGTGTGTTACAGTATGTGTAAGTTGGAGGTTGGCCTTTTGGTTACTCCAAGTGTAACTGCGATGGTTACACAAATAGTAAGGTAGACGTGAGGGTTACAAATTATAAGGTAGCTGAGATGGTTACAAGATTATGTAAGTAATTATCCATGATACCTTTATGATTATTTTTATGTTCTCATGTTTGTTTTGGATCTTCTGTAAATTTCATGTTACAGGAAGTAAGTATATATGGTTGACAAGCATGTTTTTTTGAAATTGCTTTCATACGTTACGAGTATTAATTAACTAATGTGCTATTTCCTTCTTTTTCATCCCTAACTGAGCTTTTGTTCCCATCCAATGTTTTTAATTGATTTTCACAAGTTAATGGATGTGTAAGACCAAGAAGGAATCCATGTTAAATTGTTATGAAGGTAAAGGAATCATTTTTAAGCTTTAATGTTTTATATTTTGAAAAAAAATGGAAACTGTTTTTATGGTATCCACTCTGTAATAATGTGTAAAGTTATGAATGTATTTCCCTAATTTTCTAAATCTCTAAAAATGAAAAGATACTCCATGTAAGAATGAACTGTTTTCTCGACTAAATTCAAGATTATGTATGTTATAAGGTTGGGTTGTTATAGTTGGTATCATAGGATGGTTATATAACATAGGGGTTAGGGTGATGTTAATTGAATACCATACATTATTTTCACTCTATGTTTAATTTTAAATGATATATAATTTAATTATTACCATTTTTCTTCACCTAAGGTATTTTTGTTCAGAATGGTTATCCACTGAAGGAACAGGGATGCTGAACAAGAGAGGCACCGACAGAATGATATCTATCCGAATCTACAGCTCGGAATGGTAGGGATAGGAACCAAGTAGTTATTGATAGTAATGTCTCAGCTAATGTAGGAAATAAATGGTTGTGGAATCCATGCAAGTGAACAAATATTGTTACCAAAACAGATCATGATAGCAGTGGAACATTTTATGTGACATCACCCTCCTGCTTTCGTTGGATCTTCTGACTGAGTAGCTTCTAATGGATAGATAAAATCCCTTGAAAAGATATTCGATGTTATGGAATGATTAGACTATCAAAAGGTACATCTTTACATTTATCATTTTAAAGGGGAATATGATCAGTGGTGGTCAATGGTAAGGAAAATCAGGGGTAGAGAGGATTTGTATCCCTTATAGTGGGATGAATTTAAATGTCTTTTCATTGAAAAATATTTTCTTAAGGAGGTGTGACATAGTATGGAGAAGAAATTCCTTGAATTAAAATAGAATGAGGAAGATTCAGTGGCCGTGTATGAAGAAATATTCACTAAAATGGTGAGGTATGCTCCAAATCTTATTCTGGAACTTGATAGAAAAATCAACCACATTTACTCAGGAGTGAATCCAAGGTATTGAAGGGCATTGGCCTCCCATGAATTCAAAAGTTATGAAAATCTTTTTTGATGTGCTTACAGGGTAGAGATGGAGTTTGCTGATGATAATGTGCATTTTGGAAGTAAATAGAATAAGAGGTCTCGGTGGCAAGAGATGGGCATGAATCTACCAAATAAATCTGATGGTAAGAAAATCCAATTTCCAGTTTGTGAAAAGTGTGGCTAGAAACACCCTGAGGAATGTCCTAGAAAAATTGAGAAGTGTTTTAAATGTGGTAAGTTTATACATATGTCCTGATATTTCAATGAATATAATCCTAAGACTAATCATGATAAGAATACTATAAAGTGTTTTCAATGTGTTGAAATGGGTCATTATGAAAATGCCTACCCAAAGGGAGATCTGAATAATGAAAAGAATCCAGACTACAACTAGAAAGGTGTAGTGAGATCCTTTGTGACTATGTCAGCAGATGTGAGGCCATCCAATGATGTTGTATTGGATACTTTTTTTTGTTCACTCAGATTTTGAAATTTTTTTTGTTATATATGGTGTCTACACATTCCTTCATCTCTGAGAAATTTTGAGGTAATTTGGAAATATCACCTCAACAAAGAAACCAGAAAATGTTGTTAAAACACCAAGGGGAAATGTTATAGAAAAAGGGAATTAAAAGATTAATTCTATTGTGGTCTCTAGAAATACATTACCTACTAACCTTGTTGTTTTACCCTTAGTCGAGTTTGATGTTAATCTAGGAGCGGATTGGCTTTCTGAATATCATGCTAAGATTGACAATAGAGCTAAAGAAGTTTTTTTTAGAAACAGTTTTAGTTTTTATAAAATAATGAACCCATACAATTCATAACATATTAGGAAGCTGAGAAACTATTGAAATATGTAAATGAAAGTGATCTTGCTCATATTGTTGAAACCAAGGGAACTATGCAGATTAATGATGTGCTAGTGGTAAATTAATTCCCTGATGTTTTCCATGATGAGTTACTGGGGGTCATACCTGATCGGGATGTCGAATAAACAATTGACTTAGTTCCTGATGCTAAGTCAATTTCAAAACCCCTATATCGTATGTCTTTAATAGAACTTCTTGAATTTAAAAATCAGTTGCAATATTTTCTTTCCAAAGGCTTCCTTCATTCTTGCACTTAACCATGGGGATCCCCTATTTTGTTTGTTAAAAATAAAGATGGTTCCATGATACTTTTCATTGATTATATAGATTTGAATAAAATCACTGTTAAATTTTTTATTCCTTTACCTCATGTCGATAACTTGTTTGATCGGCTCGAGGGATCTTAGTACTTTTCCAATATTGACTAGAGATCCAGATACAATCAGTTTATGGTGTAGGAGGATGAAATCCTGAAAACAACCATTCCTACTAGATATGGGAATTAACTAATGCACCAAATGTATTCAGGAATCCTATGAATAGAGTATTTCATGAGTTCTTGGACAAGTTTTTGGTTGTATTTATTGATGACATTATGGTAAATTCTAAAAATAAAGAGAAGCATGAAAAAAATAAGGGTTGTTTGAAAACCCTTAAAATAAAAGAAACTGAATGGAAAATTTAGAAAGTGTGATTTTTGGTTGCAAAATTTTTCTTTTCTTGGGAACATTATAAATAAGGATGGAATAACAGTTGATCCTTCTAAAACAAAAGTGGTTGATTAATGGACAAGACCCACAAATGTTATAGAGATTTGTAGTTTTCTTGGATTAGGAGTTTATCACTAACATTTTGTTAAGAACTTTACTTGTTTATCAAGCCTGCTAACTAAGTTAAAAGGAAATGGTTAATTTTTTTTTGGATAGAAAAATTTGATTTTTGATTTTAGGAACTGAAGAAGAGATTGGTGAATGCTCCAGTTTTGGCCTTGACTTCCGGAAATGGTGAGTTTGTCATCTATAGTGATGCTTCTTTGTAGGGACTTGGTTGTGTTTTGATGAAAAATAATCAGGTAATTTCTTATGCATCAAGACAACTTAAACCTCATGAGATAAATTATCCCACATATTATTTGGGATTGGAAACTATGGTTTTATCTTTTAAAATTTGGAGGCATCATTTATACAGAACCAAATGTAAAATATAAACTAACTATAATAGTCTGAATTATATATTCACTGAGAGGGAATTAAACATGACGCTGGAAAATGGATTGAACTGATAAAGGATTTTTATTTCACAATAAATTATAATCTTGGAAAATAAAACAAAGTGGTGGATTCCATGAGTTGGAAACATCATGAATCACTAACCATGATACGTTTGGAACATGATCCCTTCATTAATGATATGATGAATTTTGGCTTAGAAGTTGTTGGCATAGGTAATACATATGTTTTTTCAGGTTTCAGTGTAGTATTCATTTTCAGACAGAATTAAGTGAGCACAGAAGGAAGACCGTGAGCTATAGAAAAAGGTAGAATTGGTTAAAATGGGAATGATTTCAGAATTTATCCATGATAAATATTTTATCTTAAGATTTGGAAAATATTTGTGTGTGCCTAGTGATTCTCATTTGATGAAATATTTGTTGTGTGAAGCTCATAGTTCTCCATTTTTAGTTCATCCTGGAAGTACTAAGATGTATAGGGTCCTTTGGGAGTATTATTAGTGGGATGAAATGAAAAGAGATATTGCTGATTTTTCCAGGAGGTATTTGATATGTCAACATGTTAAAGCAGAGCGGCAGTTACTGAAGGGGATGCATCATCCTTTGTCAGTTCCAGAATGGAAATGGGAGAATGTACCAATGGGCATTGTGGTGGGACTACCAAAGACTTATTGAGGTAACAATTCAATTTGGGTTATTGTTGATCATCTAACAAAATCTACACATTTTCTTTCTATTCGAGATATAATGTATTCAGATCAGTTTTCTCAATTGTACCTCAAGGATATAGTTAGGTTTCATGGAGTTCCACTTTCCATTGTATCTAACCAGGATCCCAGGTTCAGTTCTATCATTTAGAAGGGACTTCAGAAATCGTTGGGCACAAAGTTAAATTTCAGTTTATATTTTCATCCTCAAGAAGATGGGAAGTCAGAACGAATTATTAATACTTTGGAAGACATGCTTCGAGCATGTTCAATGTACTACCGCGGAAGTTGGGATCAACATAATTATTTACATTAGTTTTCCTATAATAATAGTTTTCATTCCAGTATTTAGATTGAACCTTTTGAGGCCTTGTATGGGAAGTGGTCACAAACTGCAGTGTTTTGGGTTGAAGTTGGTGAAAGAATGTTAACGGGGCCATAATTATTTGAAGAAGTGGCTAAGAGAGTGAGAAAGATCCAGCAGCACATGAGGATAGCTCCGAGCTGGTAGAAAAGTTATGCATATAACAGAAGGAAAGACTTCTCTTTCGAAGTAGGTGACCATGTATTACTTTAAATCACTCCTTGGAAAAGTGTGATGCGTTTCAGTAAGAAAGAGAAGTCAAGACCATGGTTCATCAATCCCTTTGAAATCTTGGAGAATGTTGGAACTGTTTCATACAATGTATCTTTTCCTCCGAGTTTTTTTAGGTACACAATGTTTTTCATGTTTCAATGTTGAGAAAGTATGTACCTGATTCATCACATGTCTTGAGCCCAAAAGTAGTTCACCAGGTAGAGAACCTTTCTTATGAAGAGAAACCAGTTCAGATTTTTGATCAAAGGGAATAGGTATTGTGGAATAAGGTAATCCACCATATAAAGGTTTTGGGGAGAAACCACAAAGTTGAAGAAGCAACATTGTAGTATGAAAATGCTATGTGGGAAATGTACCATCAGTTGTTTAATAAGTAAGTAAAATTGCAAGGATGCATTTTCTAGAAGGTGGGGATAATGTAACACCCCCTGTTTTTATAAAATTAAATAGAAATTCAGGGAACTTTGTTTTATGTATATATTTATAACTAGCCTTTGAACATAATTTTTCCACTTCTATGTTTTGAATTTCGAGAAACTATCATCTAAAATTGTGTTCTGTAATTTTTTTGGAGTCCGATGAAACAAACTTGTTTTTTTTTGTGAATAGTAACATAACCTTATGAATAGTAATATAACCATAATAAATAGTAAATTTTATTATTATTTTATTTTATTAAGGCGTTAATAAAAAAACTACTTGGATAATTTTTTATCATGATATAGAAGTAGTTATAGAATTAGAACTGTTAATTTATGAATTAAGTATGCTTTTATTTAAAAATTTAATTAATAATATTTAGAAAATTATTTCAAAAAATTTACATTTTTTTGAATTATACACATCGAAAAATTGTTTTGGTAAATTTTTGGGATTTTTATGAAATTCTTTAATTTTCGATGAATAGTGTAATATAATAAAATATCGTATATTCAAATTATCTGTAAAATTTACTATTTATGACATCATAGGTGATGAAAGGAAACTTTTTTCAAACTCAAACGCCATTATTACTTCTTTCGGTCACATGGACTTTGACTATTCATAATCATGAACAAAAATACTATAATAATGATTAAAATAATGAAAAATACCCCCTCTCCTCCACTATAAATACCACCCTCACTCCCCTATTATTCCCACACCTATAAAGCCTTGATACATGCCTACGTTCTTCAAAATATGCCTCCCAAGGCTATTCCCCACGTCCAACAGTGTCTGGTCTTACCAAAAGACCAAAACCGAAGCCCTTAAGAATGATCTCAAGGAGAAGAGATCAAGCGGAAAACATCCTATTTTATTTTCTTTGTTTTCATTCATTTTATTTTATTCCCTTCATTTAATTTGGATTATGTTGGGATATTTCATTCCATTCCCCCCTTACTATCGATATTATTTATGACTGATCGGATATCCCCTTTCTCTCATCAAACATTTTTTTTTATGAAATTTTAAGAGATGTCGTTAGGCTGCTGAATTTTCGTGAGAAATTTGTCAAGTTTTATTTTATTACCTATTCTTTCTTCAAATCATATTAACCAATTGGCATGAAAGCTCTAGAATATTTTAAATTCTATATTTTCTCATGTTCATGGAAAATTCACCATCATTCTTCTCCTCCTCTCCCACTTATTCAAGGAATTTAAACATTGTCCGTGATGTGTTGAATTACCGACATCGTGGACGATGGGATTTCAATTTTCATTAACTATTTCAAGTTTTTCCATTGAACCATTTTTATGGTTTAACCAGGTTATAATATATGTATTATGTCTCATCCATGTTTATGTAATTACTTGTTACACTTGTTTTTAATTTATAAAACAAATGAGGTCGTTATTAACATAGAACCACTAAAATGATCTAAATGAACATTATTAATGTTTTATCTTATGAATCATCATCATGTAAGAATTAAAAATATTAAATGGTATAATTTATGTTAGTGTATATATGTAAATACTACTCCATTATAATTCCGGAGTTTCACTTCCAATCGACAAGAACATCCACCATGAACCAATCACGGAAATCATGTAAAGAACTCACCCAAAAACAGTGCAAGGTGCAAAATACTAACAATTAAAGGGTGAAATGATGTTAGGAAATGATAATATAAGATGTTATAAACATGAAAATTATTCTTTAAAATAATAATAATAGGTTTTTAACGATTATATGGGATGTTTTAACAAGTTTTAAGTAAGAAAAACTATAGGTAAGGGAATTCCTAACCCGATTTCCATTCTTTGGGTTAACTCTCAACTTTGTTATTTATATGGTATTAAAATTGATTATGTGATTATTTTTTCTTATATTCTGTTTAATTATGTCTAATTGCAGTGTATATACTTATTCCATCCACACTATTATGTCTCTCTTCAATTGTATGCAATTTAAAATGGGATTTTCTTTAAAAATACTCTTTTAAAATTATGTTTTAAAAAAATCAAAGGCAATGTTTTTATGCTATTATTAATGTTGTTTGATTATGTTCTTGTTCATGGGAATTTTTTATGATGAATTTTGGCACCTATATTTACCTCTAATTCATTGGGTATGTGTAATTTGGTGGTTGGCCTTTTGGTTACTCCAAGTGTAACTACGATGGTTACAAAAATTGTAAGGTAGTCGTGAGGGTTACAAATTATAAGGTAGCCGAGATGGTTACAAGATTATGTATGCTATTCCCCAGGATACCTTTATCATTATATTTATGTTCTCAAGTTTGGTGTGGATCTTGTGTAAATCTCATGTTACATGAGGTAAGTATATATGGGTGACAAGCATGTTTTTTTGAAATTGCTTTCATACGTTATGAGTATTCATGGACTAATGTGATCTTTCCTTCTTTTTCATCCCATACTGAGATTTTGTTACCATACCATCTTTTTAAATGATTTTCATAGGTTAATGGATGTTTAAGACCAATAAGGAAGCCATGTTAAAAGTTGATTAATTGTTAAAGAATCATTTTTATGTTTTAATGTTTTATATTTTGAAAAAAATCGAAACCGTTTTTATGGTATCCAATTTGTAATAATGTGTAATGTTATAAATGTATTTCCCTAATTCTCTAAATATCTAAAAATTAAAAGATCCTTAATATAAAAATGAACTATTTTCTTGAATAAATTCAATATTATGTATGTTATATGGTTGGGTCCTTATATCACAAATTGAGGATGAGCGTGTCCATTTGAAATGAATTAGTCCTACTCAAGCTACTAAGGGGACAATTGTGATCTCCAAAAAACATACTCATATCTCAATATGAATATTTATAACACACGATGTATCATATAAATAATATTTACACTTATAATACCTTTTACATGAAATCTATCAACCAGTAGACATGGAACATGTCAATCTATTATAGGCAAACTCATCCATTTAATATTCTTCAAAAAATAATATCTAGTTTAATGAATATATCACATTCCATTCATCTATCTATTTTCTATAATTCATGTAACTAACCTAATTACCTGATCATGTTATATGTGATTTAATATGGAATGGTAATTAATTACCTATATATAATTAAATCTACATCAATATGTATTTCAATGGTTATATATGTGAAAAATGGCATCTTGATTATAGTTTGACAAACTACTTGATCAGAAATATACCCAACCATCACATTATTAGATAAGTTCATAAAATGAATTTCTTAAGTACGGTATACAAGTATAAATGTTCTTATACTAGGTATTTCCTCTAGAGTAGTTAATAAGTATTGATAAAAATAATAAACCCCTAATAATTTCAATGAATTCATTGTATTCAATGATATTTAACTATGTGGTTCTATCAAACTAATAAGTCTATTATTATTACCTCACGAATGTACTCTCTATATATATTATAGAAGCTTATATAGTGATTACATGATTATATTCATTATAATATTAATATATCATCACAACCCAAAATACTATGTGATTATCATGGGATGGGGACATATCAAAGTCACATTTTGATGGGATATTATCATTAACCATTTATTTAAAATACTTTTAAGCATACATAAATGAATTATAATTATAGATAAAATTGATCATAATAACATGATAAATTTAACTACCATTCAATCCAATCACTCAAGTTTTTTACCACTAGAGAATTTAAATGACCGTTATATTGTTTCTACGGTAATGGTTTAATTAATGTATCTGTTATATTTTTCTCTTCATCCAACCAACATAACATTACATTCCCACTCCCAATGATCACCCATATAATATTGTATTTTAAAAATATGTGTTTGTCCTTTTATTGAATATATTATTCCTTATCATATGAAACATAGAAACTAATGTCAAAATATTTCTATTTACACACTTAGTACTAGTAACAACCCTGTGTTCTATAATGAAACTCTTGATCTAAATAGCTTCCTTCACATAATATGATGTTTTTATGTACTCCACTTCCTCGGTTCAATTTTAAATGGCGTATTTTTTTATCATTTAAAATATTCATCTCAAATATTTAAGGGGAAAAAATATTGTCCTAGATTTTATATCAAACTTTTCTACGTTAAACAAAAGTCTAAATAACCATTAACATAGAGTTTATACTTTTACCCAAATACTAGGGAAACATCCTTAGTCCTTCACCATAAGTAATTATGATTGTTCTTTATAGAAATCTTGTGACTCGCCAAAATTGAATTGGAATATTAAATTTTTTTCTCGGATCATAAGTGAAATTGGATCAATTACATAACATGGAATACATGATAGATTTTATCAAAGGTTTGTAAAGAATACTCTCCATAATTTATAACCCATTATAATGATCTTGAATCTTCATATGATTCATTCAATGAAACACTAGTAATGATAAATTTCGGAGTTATCCATGCTAAAAAATATTATCATTTTATGAATATATGTTTTCAAAAACTATCCAATCATCCTTATATATATAACATTATAGATATTCATACTGAGTCTATATGTCACTTCACTGATGCCTTACAATGATAAATACTTACCTAGAAACACCTTCACATAATAATTTTGCAAGATCTCATTTCTGATAAGTAGTAGGTTTCAAGTATACAATATTAGAAATAAATCTATACACCCACTATCCTTATTATAAACACCAGAGTAATTTTTATTCTTTATGAAAAGAAAATCATTTATTTTGTAATCAAAACAAACATTCAAACTCCAATAAGCTTTCTTTAGGCCATAAATGGTCCGTTTTAACATGAAAAACATTAGTTTCATTTGAAAAATTCAAAACCCTATTGTTTCATAATATACACACACTCATATCAATTACCATTGAGGAAATAGGTTTTGATATCAATTTCATATATCTCATAGTCATAATGAGCTTCTATTGAAATAAATATATAAATGTAATTTATCATCTTAATATGTTAAAAATGATCATTCATACTCAATAACATGAATATTCTCCTAACCCCTTTCCTCTACGTGTGATTTATAAGTAGACACACAACCATACATGTCTGTTTTTTATGGAAAATTCCACTTTCACATTACATTTCATACCCCTTCAGGTTCATCTTCCATGTTTCAAACATAGTTAGTGTACAAGGATTCCATATCGTATTCAATGGTGTTCCACCACATCTATGAACTACAATTCTGAATAGAATTTCAGTATAAATTAGTTTAATATATTATTAATATAAATTTATCATAAATGAAAATTATAAATCTATATATCTTGGGTTGCAGATCAATGCTACAATATCTTCAAGGTTCTTTTATAACAATTGACGATTCTTCTTCAACAACACTTTATGTAACTGGATCAACATAAACCAAAAGATCACTTCTTTTGTTTCGATTATGAACTTCTCCATTTTGTACATCCTCCAACTAAATCCTCAAATTACATGTTAGTTTTCAAGTAAAAAATATTGTCAAGGCACAAACATTATATGATCTGTGGGGTCATTGAAATAATAACCCTGTATTCATTCAGGATAATAAAAAATAAGAATTTATAAAAGTTAGGTTTATATATTCTGAATCTAATCATTATACATTATTTTATAAACCCTAAATACTCATGAAAGACATTATGGGACATTTACCATAACATATCACATATTTTTCTTTTTGAGTACTTCATATGGAACATAGTTATGGTGAAATGTATATGTTTTCAAATCATTACCCATGAATGAAATTGAAAAGTCTCATAGAAAAAAATGTTTGATTTCTTCACCTAGAAATCCCATTGCATGATGGTGTTGATGGAGGAGTGTGATATTGAATTATTACACAATTAATCAAATGTTCAGTAAATTTCGATCTCAACTATTCACCAACCAGATATGATTTATGAACCTAAATAAGTGTTTTGTTCATATTTTTTTCTATTTTTAAAACTATTTAAACGTTTCAATAGTCTAATAATTTATTATTCATCATAAAAAATATTCATAATATCTAAACTCATCAATAAAATATGGAAGAATGTAAAACCAACATTTTCCTGTGTACTTATTGGCCCACGCACATTACTACGTATAAGATCCAATAGCCTACTAGCACTATCAATTTTTTTTTCAAAATATGTCTTTTATAATGTTTCAAAATAAATAGGATTTGGATGTATCAAATTATTCATAAACTAATAAGTCCAATAGTCTATATATATAGAGTATTTTAAAATTTATCTCATTTATATGTCTGATTTGACAATGCCAAAGGTTGTTAGGAAGATAATAAATGATATAAATCTTATTTTGAATATTATAGACATGATTATCCATATTTTCTAAGGATACAATATTCAAAATATTATTGATTCGATAAAATATTTTATGTTTATATAAACATGACAATAACAACCTTGATCTTTATTACACACTTAAAAATGATTTATTACATAAACATTTATGTAAGAAAAATATGAGGATCGAGAGGTCTAGTGTCTTGGGAAATTTGGAATATTACATGCCAACTGAAGACATAAAAATACAACAACATTACTGAAAACATCTTTCCCATGACCATAACATTCCTTCATACTTAGCATTTCATGGGATAACCAGAGGACATACATAAGAAAAAAGTGATCTATAATGTCTTTTAATGGAGTAAACAAGGCATAACATCATTAATAAAATACATGTTATGAAATAGGTATATTAATGGAGCATAATAAAAAAATGAATATAAAGGCATGATATAGCATGATTATAACAACATGGAGATGTGGCAATAACATTCAACATGATATTAGTATGAGCTAAGGATTATTGCACATGGAAAATGAGTAAAGATTAATTGCACTTGAATTAGCCTGATTATACCCTCATTGAACTTTAATTAACATTATTATATCCTCATTGCAGATGGAGTATCATGATACTATTCTTTACAATGTTCATTGGAGTGCTATCAGGGCACACCCTTTATAATCATTTCATTTCACGCATAAGTGTCCACATAGATCATATCACATGGAATCATTCAACATCATCACTTATTCCTTGATAAAGGAATGCAGAATAAATACATGAAATTATATAATAAATAAGTATATGTGCATAAAGGTGATTACCCTTGATAGATAATTGGGTATGTTATTCACTATATAATGATTTGTCTGGGAAAAACACGGTGCGACTTCGGTAGCATAACAGCTTGAAGTAATCATTCATAAAAATATTTCACGAGAAAGAAGAAGATATCTTATCACAATTACAAGAAATGTACAGTAAATGGGTTATATATACATGTGTCTGAAAACATGGAATTTGGAAATAGAGATCGTAACATATTAAAAAAACTTGATGAATGAGGAGAAAGGGAATAAAAATTATGAAATTTAAGCATAGCAATAGGTGTATATGGGAGGGATTAATAAGATATAAAAATAGATCGCATCATGAAAACATTAGGATGGAATTATAGGGGAGGTGAGAAATCATACCTCAACATTTGTAACTGAAAATACAAAGGTATAATAATGTAAATAAACATGGACAAAAATTAGAAAAGAAGAAATCCCTTACATGGAAGTGTGATATCAAAGGCTTGTCAGGGGAATGATAGATGCTTTTATTGGAGATTATATCACCTTTGGAGGATTATAGAGAGAATATATTGGAATAGGTACCTGATCCAAGGTTTTTGAGTGAAGAGAAGTGGGATCCTATGTGGGTTAATATAGAAAAATAGGTAATCCATTATTATATAGGTTTTGGTCACTAAACATTAATCTAACAAAAACTAAAAACCAACCCATGGTTTTTTTTATAGGGTTTTCTCTAAATTATAGTGTCAAATATTATTTTATATGTCCAATGGACGAAATTTTTAAAATATTATGCTTCTTATGTGGGGATGAGTCACACTCTCAATGAAATAATTTTAAAATGTTCAAAGGTTTTATAAGACTTGTAGGGTCAACTAAGGCATTGTAAAATTAATGAAACAAATATAAAATCACCTTATTTTATAGGTAAAACATATGTTGGAAAAATATCTCTTTTATAGTATTTTATTACATCACAATCGTGTCATTATGCAGTCATAAAACACATTATATTTTCAAACAGTATTTAACTTTTACCCAAAAAATTGACTATCTCTAAAAATTATAAAAAAATCACTAATAGATTTTTTTGATTTAATGATTACAAAATAATATTCATGTTATTTATATAATTTTATATATATGGGAATTTTCTCTTTTAAAATAAAAACTGGCATTTATTTAATTTTATGGGTTTTGATAGAAATATTTCTTAAAACATAAATAAAAATTATAGTTGTATTCATAAAACTTATACGATAATTTATATTTAAAAAAAATTAATTTAGTAATAATAATTTTTTTAAATGTTATTTAATTCAAAAATCAATTAATTCATCAAAATAAATTTCTTAATTGAATTTAGATATTAACTGAAAAAATATTACTTTTCATCACAAGCTATTTACAAAGTAACAATAATAAAATGAAAGGATATTCTTTATAAAAAATATTTTTCATAATCAGAGTTTTAGGTTATTGTTACATAACCCCTTATATCGTATTTATATGACCTAAGGGTAAGGTGTTCGATGGTGAGAGACTCTTAGGGTGGCTCAGATAACATTTCTTAGGTGGTAATCTCAATTAACTTCAACTTTTCCCATATGCAGTTCCATTCAAGCTTAATATGTTGATGATCAGCAAGGGATTGGTCAAGACTAAATCCCATTGAAGCTACCTCTATCCCTAGATCTGAAAAATGGGCTTCATATGGAGAAATTATATTGGATGAGGTCATCACTTCCTTTTTCTGAGTAAATTGGATTTGTTAAAGCCCAAAATTTATACTAATCATGTCATCACTATTCAATTCCTATATTAGAAATGATAAGAATTCATAATGGTATTTTAAAATACAAAAACATTAAACCATGGAAGTTAATATTTTTAATATAACCTTCCTACATAATAAGACATTTACTTAGATCAAGATCAATTTTCATTAATAAAATTTGGTTCATTAAAATATTCCCCCCTTGAGAAATTTTACCCTCTAAAATTTCGTTTCCAACATTAAAACAGATATGGCTAACTTCGCATCATCACTTCCTTCGGTTCCCACATTGCTTCTTCAAACAGGTGGTTTCACCACAAAACCATGACAATGGGTACTGTATTATTCAATATAACTTTTTCCCTACGATCTATGATCTTCACCAGCATCTCTTCATTGTCTAGGTGATTCTCAAATGGTACCACTGTGGGATTTAGTACATGAAGTGGGTCAGGTATGTACTTCCTCAAGAGTGATACATGGAATACATCATGTACTTGAGAGAGGTTCGGTGGGAGTCCTAGTCAATAGGACACTACTACAATGCGATCAATGATCTCAAAAAGGACGATGTACCTTGGACTAAGATTTCCCTTCTTCCTAAATCTCATAAATCTATTCTATGGTGATATGTGGAGGAATAACATGTCTCCAACATCAATATCTAGGTCTCACTGATGAATGTCAGCATAACTCTTTTGTTATCTCTATGAAGCGTCATTGTGCTACTGGATGGTTTTAATCATCTCCACCATTTCTTAGACCATTCTTGAACCTAATATTTTTTTCTCCCCAACATTATCCAAACATGTCGGTGTTTTTCACATATTCCAATAAATGGCTTCATAAAGAATTATTTGGATGCTTGAGCGGAAAATGTTATTGTAAGAGAACTCAACCAGTTGAATATTTTGATCCCATCCCCCTTTAATGTCTATTAATAATGCTCTCAACAAATCCTCAAGTGTTTGGATAGTCTTATATGTTTGGACATCAGTATGAGGACGACCAGTCGTACTGATTTTCTGCACAGTATTTACTGTTTGTTGGAGACTCTTCCAAAACATAGAGGTGATTCTTGGATCTAGATTGGATATAATCAATTGTGTTACTCCATGAAGCCTTACCACATCTCTGATGTATATCTGTGCCTATTGATCTTATGAAAAATCTTCCCGATTTCAATGAAGTGTGTTGTCTTTGTAAGATGATCCATAATAAACTAGATAGAATTGTTACCTTTGGATTTCTTCAAAAGTTTGGAAAAAATTCCATGGTGATATTCTCACATTTCCATGTTTGTATGGGTAATGGTTGCATCACCCCCTTAGAATTTTTCCTCTTAGCCTTAACATGATTACATACTATGAAATTTGATGTATACTCAGTGATATCCTTATTCATGTTATCCCATCAATAATTCTCTTAGATATCTCAATAAATCTTTGTATTTTTGGGGTGAATAGAGAAATTCAGACTATGTGCATCATCAAAAAGTTCTTTTTTTCAACTCTAGATTTGATGGAACTCAAATTCTTGTACCAAATCTCACAATTCCTTCTAAATTAACATTTAACTTTGAGGATTTCCCTTTTCTGATAGTTCCTAATTTCTTCCTAATTCCCACGTCATCCTTTTGATCATCCTTTAACTTTTACAAAATAGACAATTAAGCAATCGTTTGTGAAATTATTGATTATGTTCCCTTATTTATGATTCCCCTTCCCATCTTCATCAAATCTAAGAATAATTTATTCTTTTAAATTCTCATCAATTATATAATCCTTGGGTCATTTTTGCATAGAGCATCTTCCACCTTCTTCTCTATCCTAGGGTGGTAATGGATTGATAATCCATAGTCTTTTAACAGATCTAAACATCTTTGTTGGTACCTATTCAACTCGTTCTATGTTGATAGAAACATGAGGATTTTGTGATCTGTATAAATTTCAAACTTCTCTCCAAAAAGATAATGTCACCATATTTTTAAATTGCAGATTACTGCATCTAACTCCAGATCATGTGTTGGATAGTTTATCTCTAAAACATTCAATTTCCTTGAAGAATAGGAAATGACTTTGTCATTTTTAATAAACACACATCCCATTCCCTTCTTTGAACCATCACTGAATACCACGATAAGTTCTCCACTTGTGGGTAGTGTGACCATGAGTGTAGTGATAAGCCTTGTTTTCAACTCCTAGAATCTATCTTCGCATTCATCACTCCAAGAAAACATGACTTCCTTAAAATTTATCTTGTTAAGAGGGTTTGACAATCGTGAAAATTTTCTTACAAATCAGCGATAATATTCAGTTAACCTAGAGAATCTATGAATATGTGTCACCGATGTCGGCCTTTTCCATCCCACAATTGCATCTATCTTTTTCAGAACCCATATTTTCATTTAAGCTTTGAATCTTTCTTTCTGGTTGTTTTTGATAAAAAGTGGAGTTTCTAGAAATTTTATGAGTACACATCGTGTACTTTAAGTGCATGTCGTGTACCGGGTTGTCGCGGGTGACCATGTACTGGTCATGTAATTACCGAGCACATGGTTGTGTGTGGTGACCTAGAGACCACCAAAAGTGGATGCCGGAAAAGGCAAGTACACACTGTGTACTTTTGAAGAACATGTTGTGTACTTTCTTTTTTCATTAAACGGACCGGGGTCATGTCTAATGGGCATAATGCTCTCCTTCATTATCTGTCTCCACCAGGAGCATCCGTACAGTTGTGGATCTTCTCTGATCCCATGACTCTCCATCCATTTTCCAAATAGAACTCTGTTAGTTGTGTTGGAATCACATCAATGAGTTATATCTTCTTCATGAATACTATCTCTTGATTTCTCCCCTTTCGCGAAATATCCTATGTTGAACTTCATTAACGTTTTTAAAAATTGTTGAAATTCTATGGAGATTCAAGGCCCGAGGTTCGTGTATATCGATCTCACAATGTTGAGGTAGGTGGATTGTTAATTTTCATAGATAGGCTTTGAATTTTATGTGCAAAATGTTCCGAATACCATCGTTCGGGGTATTGTGTGTGTATGGATTTTTTCCCGGTTTTTTCTATTATGCCTTGTTGTTTGGATAGAGGTTAATTATTTATGAATAGGGTTAACTTTTCCACACAATGGATGTTTTCCCATGTTTTTTTTTTTTATCGTTTGGTCTAGCCTTTCTTGTTAGGATGCTTCTTTGATTCCCATGCCTAGTATTTTTAGGATGGAGCGATTATTATCTGTCATGCTATGATATGATGTATATTCTTTAGCCAAGTAGCTCTTGATGTTTACTTTGGCTACCAAGTATAATTGTGCATGATTGACATAAAAACGGCTATGAGAACATGGTATAGTAGACCATAGAGAGAATAGACGTTGAGGGTTTATCCAGAGTGTCTGTTTACTTTTACGTTGCAAGACCATAGGGGGGATGGATGTTGAGTAATCCCTCAGAGTGTCTGTAGTTCCTTGATGTGAGACATAAGGGAGAATTGGATGTTGGGTGCTTCCCCATAGTGCATATTAGTTACTGATACGAGAATATAGGGGGGAAATGCTGGTGAGTTCTTCCTCTAAGAGTCTGTGCTAAAGCTGAACCAAAGGGGTTAGACTATGTGTACTTCCCAGAGAGATTCTTGTCTAGTTTGGTTGAACCGGAGGGGTTTGGTATTGAGTACTTCCTTGAGTGTTACATGTTTGTGATTATCTTCTTACTTGATGTATGAAATTGAATGAAATTGAATTTGTAGGATTGTTACTATGTGTACTTCCATGTATACAGCTTCATTTTGTTTATTGTTTACCATATATTTTAACTAACGTTTAGGAATAGATATTTAGCAGGTTGCCTACTGGGATTTGTCAAAAACCCTATTTGGGTAATGCTTTTGGGCCCAAATAGTTTATATTATTACAGGTATAGATAAGGGAAGGCACCCTTATACTTCATGTACTAGATTGATGTGGATCTGGGGAACATGGGACAAAGCTGAGGCTTGTGATGCTATGGATCTATTTACTTTATATTCTTTGTACTTTGGTTTAGTACTTTATTCTAGCATTGTGACTTTTTTGGATGCTTTCCTAAATATATGTTTCATGCATCATTTATATATGTGCATCGGTTGTTATTTACTTTCAGTATTCTGCTATTTACTCTTGTCTGGTATTATTATTTCTTTCCCTATTGTTGTCTATATTATGTCTGTTGTGTCACTCTGCCAATTAGGGCATGGTTCTTCCACTATCACACCCAAGGCCCCCACTAAAAGTTTGCAGCCTCTGGAATTCGTGTAAATGCACTTGAGGCCATGTGAAAAACCGGGTATAAGGAGCCACTAGGTGAATTCTGGAACCAAGGATTTACAAAGTGGTATCTGAGGCATACTTTTCTTCTTGACATACTGTTTGGAGCCTATAGCCAGGGATATGAAGGAATAGTTAGTTGGTAATAATCTAGGCCCGGGAGTAGCTAACCTGTGTACAAATGGATAAAACATTAGTCATACACACCGTGTCAAGATTGAACACGCAGTGTAGTGTAACCCATGTATCTGGATGTGTAGCGAACAACATTGGTCATCAAAATATTTCTAGTACACATCATGTTTAGCACAAAGACGTTGTGTAAAGTAAGCCATGTAACTAGTCGTGTAACTAACAACACGGGGCAGTGATGTTCGTCTGGTACATGCTTTTTATGGCACTAACGCGCCATGTAGTCATGTTTACGGAGAACCGTGTGGAATGTCTGTGTAAGGGAACTCAGGTAGGGGAAGAGGATTCAAGTACACGTCACGTGTTAGGACAACACACCGTGTGTTTGGGGTGTTACATGGCTTGTGTTGGTAAAAGTACATGCCCATGTGAATGTTGAAAATAACATAACCTGTAGCTATTTTACACACCATGTATCCATGTTTTGAAAAACATGGATTCTTTCATTATCTTGTTCCCCTCTTACACTTCTAAGTCTCAGTCCCTATTAATCTTGATCTAAGGTGTGAACCTAACCATGTAGTGTCAGGACACCGAGATGCCCTATGGTTGCCCTCCAGTTATAGGGCAGTGATCAAACACCAGATATGGCTGATCAGGGACTACCAGTAGTTCCTCCAGTTGTTCCAGTCTTGGTACCAACCATCATTCCGGTCACAGGTACTGACACGCGGTTTGGAGAGGTCATTATGAGGTTTATGCAGACCTTCAAAGGAGTATCGCGTCATGCCCCATCTATGGAAAAGTAGAGGTGGGTTTGTCCAGCAGCTACATCCTCCCACCTTCACAGCGGAAGGAAGACCTCAGGCTACAGAGTCATGGCTAGAAGTCATTCATTATATATTCAATCATCTGGAGACACCTCTAGAGAGGTGTTTCAAGCATGCTACATATATTCTTCATGCTTCCTCCAAGAGATGGTGGGATTTTATCTCATAGGTGGGACTCCAGCAAGTTATGGCATGGGAGGAGTTCCAGTGTGCCTTCTATGAATACTTCTAAATAGAGACATTGAGGGCCGATCGAGCACGATATTTCATGAGTCTGTAGAAGGGTACTCTTTTTGTTATGGATTATTCTTCTCGCATCACAGAGATGCAGTGATTCATGCATATTCTATGGGGTGATGAGTTATTTTAGGCAAGGATGTTTTAGAATGGTCTCAGGCATGAAATCTGATCTTAGTTAAACATCTTCAGATTGACTTCAATCACTTCTGTAGTCAACTAGACACTAATCACAGAGAAAAATATGAGGGATTCTAGAGTGGTGTGCTAGGTTGGTTTGACATCCGATGTTGGTATCCCTCATACTGACAGCAAGAAGTGTCACAGGGAGTCTATATGTAGAGATCGTAGTAGGCAGGATACTTCTTCTAGTAGCCAGGTGGCATGCTACCTTTGGGGGAAAAGTTATCATATGATACCACATTTCCTGAGAGACCTAGTGGAGTGACGATCTTTCAAAAAAATGGGACATATTCAGCGCTTACGTCTGTTCTTCTAAACAGAAGCTAGTGACATGGGTTCTTCTATGACTCTGAGTTCAAGAAAAACACCACTAGCATCTCATCAGTCAGGGAACATGAGATGTTCCAGCTGTTTAGGGTTTGGTGGAGGTCGTAGTTGTGGAATCCAGTCACCAGGAATTCATCAAAAATGGGTGGATAACCTCAGAGTGGTTTGGTAGGGTCGTAGGGCCGCAGTGTAGGTCAGAAATTTGCAATGGAGGAGACCCAGTAAGAGTAGGATCCCGGACCCTCTACAGTTAGAGGTACGATCCTAGTTTAATCAGTTTTAGATGCTTCCCTTTTCAATATAGTGGCTTCCCATAGTTTCATATATGTTGCAGTTTTGGAGTGCCTTGGGCTCTGTATCATTTCTTCCTGCTGAGATCATGACGTTATATACTCCGCTGGGGACTAGAACAACTAATGTACTCTAGTGAAAGGATTTCCCTCTAGAGGTTGGTGGATTTCACTTATTATGGGTCCTTTATGTCCCAGAGATGACCGGATAGGATTTCATTCTCGGAATGGACTAGTTAGTTCTCTTCCAGAAAATTGTCCATTGTTATTGTCATAGGGTGAGTTTCACATCAACAGAGGGTGAATTGTTTCTTCATAAGGAATAATGGGATGTCCATGAGAGTAGAGTAGGACCCGAGCATCATGGGTTGTGAGGAGTTGTAGCCCAGATTTCTAGCCGATATCTGGATGACTATGGGACTTCACAGATGAACTTTCCTCTAGTGGTGGATCGTTTTAGGGATGTCTTCCCAGAGGACTTTTTAGGTTTTCCTCTAGAGAGAGAGGTGGAATTTTCTATTTGGCTTGTTCTAGGAGAGGTGCATGTGTCTATTAATCCTTTTAGGATGGCTACAATAGTGTTGGAGGAGATCAAGAAGAAGTTAGAGAATTTTTAATAAAAGGGTTTTGATCTTACACATTACTTCTCCATGGGGTTCACCATTCTTGTTTGCGAAGAAGGCCGAGAGTACCCTCAGACTTCGTGTAGATTATCAGAAGTTGAACCATTTGACGGTCAAGAACTGATTTTTTTTCTGAGGATTAAAGATCTCTTTGATCAACTTCGCAGAGCCCGAGTGTTCTTGAATATTGAATTGAGGTCTGGTTACCATCAGTTGTGTGTTAGACCATCTAATGTACCTCTTACTACCTTCTGAAGAAGGCATGGTCTATATGAGTTTGTGGTTATGAGGTTCGGTCTCACGAACACGCATGTAGTTTTAATGGCACTGATTAACCAAGTTTTCCATCCATACTTGAATTCTTTCGTGGAATCCTTTTTGGATGATATCTTGGTGTACTCTCACACACAACAGGACTATGCCACTCATCATGAGATCATTTTGAGTACACTGAGAGAGCATCATTTATATGCTAAGCTATCAAAATGACACTTTTTGATGGACCAAATTCACATATTGGGTCATGTTATCTGAATGAAAAAACTATTAGTAGACCTAAAGAAAATGAGAATAGTATTTTCCTAGGAGAAACCCAAGAACGTCTTTGAGATGAAGGGTTTTCTAGGGATTACTGGTAACTACATATGTTTCATACAAGACTTTTCATGCTTAGCAGCACCACTTATGGGTCTATCTAAGAAGGGTGTGAAGTACTTATGTTCTGATTCTTGTGAGTCTTCCATTCATCTGATTAAAGGGATGTTTACATCAGCATAGATACTAGTTCTTCCAGAGCCAGGAAAGAGCTATATTTTTTACTGTGATGCATCTGGTTTCGGGTTAGGGGTAGTTCTTATACAAGGAGAAGGGGCCATTGCGTATGGGTCTCGGAAGTTGAGGCCACATGAGAGAAATTACCTGACGCACGATCTTGAGTTGGCTATAGTTGTTAATGATTTACGTTGTTGGAGACACTACCTATTTGTAGAGCATTTTGTGGTTTTCACTGACCATAAAATTCTCATGAATATCTTCACTAAGCATGACCTAAATTTGCGACAACAAAGGTGGGTTGAGTACCTTCTGTCTTTTGACTTTGATCTTTCCTACATGCCTGTGAAGGGCAAAGTAGTGGCTGATGAGTTGAACAGGAGGACTAAAATGCAGGCAGTTCACGAGGCCATCATTGAGTGGAAACTGATGGCTTTGTTCTTAGAAATGAATTTAGAGGTGCACGACATCTAGGGGCATACATTTCTATCTTCTGTATCTGTTACCTATACTCTTCATGATCGAGTACGAATGAGGCAACTACCCGATTCAGAAGTCCTAGTCCTATAGGAGAGTATGTCAGAAGAGGAACCCATTCTTGGATGGATAGTAGGTGAGGATGAGATCTTTTGTTTTCATTGACACGTGGGGGTTCCAGCAAACATATGTGAGGAGCTAATGAGGGAATTTCATTCCTCCGTTTGGGAAGTTCATCCTAGTGCCACCTATATGTATCACGATCTACACTATCAGTATTGGTGGCCAGTTTATAAGAGAGATGTTTCTAGGTTTGTCATAAAATGTTCCACCTATCAGTAGGTGGAGTTAGAGCATCAGTGACTAGCATGGATTTAGTAGCAGTTACCCATTCCAGTGTGGAAATGGAATGATGTAACAATGGAAATCCTGTCAGATTTTCCGAGGTTGCCTCGAGGGAATGATGCAGTTTGGTTGTCATTGACAGACTCATGAAGGTTTCTCACTTCTTGAAGATCATGGAGACCTTTAGTGTTGATGAGCAAGGAAGATTGTAAATCCGAGAGATTGTACGTCTACATGGTTTTCCACACTCCATTATTTCAGACAGAGACACACATTTTACTTATTGGATCTAGCAGGGACATTAGAGGGATTTGGGTACACAGGTACTTTTGAGTACAACATACCATCCCTAGACAGATGTCCAGTCCAAGAATATGATTCAGGTACATGAGAACATGATTTGAGCATGCATCCTAGATTTTTGAGGTTCTTGGGATAAGCACATAAATATTTTGGAGTTCTCATATGATAATAGTTCTTCAAAAAAACTATTTATATGGAACCTTATGAGGATTTCAATGGTAGGCCATGCCAATCAACATTATGTTTGATAGAGGTAGGAGATGAAACTATGCTGAGACCTCGTCTTGTCTAGGAGACCACATTGTAGATAGGGTTGATTTAGAAGAGGACAGATACTTCATAATCTTGATAGAAGTCTTATGCTGATCGATGGAGACGGCCTCTCGAGTTTGAGACCAACGATCAGGTTTTCCTACGAGTCACATCGAGGTTGGGACACAAGAGGATTAAGAGACTGGGTAATCTTTCTCTAAGGTATGTCAAGCCGTTTGAGGTGTTAGGGAGAGTTTGGCCAGTTTCCTATCTGTTTCAGTTACGATAGAGGTACCGGGCTATGCATGATGTCTTCCAACTTTCTTATCTTTGAAGTTACATCTCAAACTTGTCTCACGGTTTCCAACCCGAGGAGGTTGATCTAGAAGTGGATTCATCGTCCAAATAGTATTTTATCTAGATTTTTAACCACAGTGCGAAGGTTTTATTTCGCTGGTCTATTCATCTGTTACGAATATATTGGTAGCACGGGCGAGTACAAGATGAGATCTAGGAGAGGGGGGCCGATATACGATTGCAGTGGCCGGAGCGGTTTGAGGTGTCTTCTTCTATGCCGCCTTTCTTGGGAAATTCATTGGAAAATTTATTTCAGGGGGGAGGAGTTTTTAAGAACTCAGATATTATTTTTAGGTATGAATCTTGCTATTTGGTTGTTATTGGGAACAAGAGGAGTTTTTGGAAATTTTAGGAGCACCTGATGTGTACTTTAGTTACATGCCATGAACCTGGTTGCTGTGGGTGACCATGTATTGGTCGTGTATCAGCCGAACACATGGGCATGTGTGGTGAATTAGAGACCACCTAAAGAGGAGTCTGAAAAAATCAAGTACACACCGTGTACATTTTATGAACATGATGTGTACATTTTTTCATTAAATGGACTAGAGCCACATCTAATGGACAGAATTCTCTCTTTTTTTTGTATGACATGACCAGAAGAATCCATATGACTGCAGATCTTCTTTGATCCCCCAAATTGTCATCCATTCTCCGAATCCAACTCCTTCAGTTGTGTTGGAATCGCATCGGTGGGTTCTCTCTTCTTCTTGAATACCATCTCTTTATTTCTCATATATCCTCATATATCCTTGGATGAATGTTTTTAATGTTTTTGAATATCTACAGCGTTCTAGGGTAATTCAAGGCCTGAGGTTAATTTATTCCAGTCTCACAATGACGAGGTAGGTGGTATGTACCTTTCCGTAGATATTTTTTGAATTTTATGTGAAAAACATCTGAATACCCTCATTCTGGGTATTGTCTGTTTATGACTTTTTGACATGTTTTTTCTTCTATGCCTTGTTGTTTGGATAGAGGTTAATTGTTTATGAAAAGGGTTATCTTTTGCATGTAATGGATGTTTTTCCAAATTTTTATTATTTTTAATCTTTTGGTCTAGCCTTTCCCGCTAGGCTGCTGCTTCGTCTCCCATTCCTAGAATTGTTAGGATAGAATGATTATTATCTAACATGGTATGATATGTTGTAGATTGTTTAGCCAAGTATTTCTTGAGGGTTACTTTGGTTACAATGTATTGTTGTGAATAACTGACTTACACTGGGCTGTGAGAACCTTGTGTAGTAGACCATAGGTAGAATGGACATTGAGGGATTCTTCATAGTGTTTGTTTACTTTTATGTTTTGAGACCATAGGGGTGATAGTCATTGAGTGCTCCCTAAGAGTGTCTGTAGTTCCTCAATGCAGGCCACAGGGGGAATTGAAGGCCACTACTGGAAATTAATCCTTTACCAATGGTTTCAAACCGTTGGTAAAGGCTTCCAAACCATTGGTATATAGTATTCCATGGGATTGGAAATTATTTGGAAAGTAAGGCAAGGAATTATCCCATTACCAACAGTTTTTGTATAACTGTTGGGAAAGGCAGTATAATTGGAGTATTGCCAAATGTTTTACAAACTGTTGGAAATACTGACAGTGTAAATGTTTTTACCAATGGTTTCTAGAAACTGTTTGTATATATTGAATAAAAAACAATATAACAATGGTTTTAAACCGTTGGTATAGTTTTTAAATTTCTATTTCCAGAAATATTCTAACAACAGTTTTAAACCTTTGGTAATTCATTTTTCCAGAACAATTATACCAATGGTTAAAAACCATTGGTAATGTGTTTTTCCAAAACTATTTCACAACAGTCCTCTAATAGCCCCTCCACACCTACATAAACAATGTCACAAAAATCACATATAGACTTAAAACAGCATAAAAACACCTCAAATAGAACAAAAAAACACATAAAACCATCAAACTCTTCCAACCATGTCATGTACTACAATTCCCTATTTCAATCTTCATATGACAATAATCATCCAGTATAGTTAATAATAGTTTCAATAACTCAATCATTATTTACACCCATTTCTATCTTCAAATGACAAACACTCATCCAGTAGTAATTCACCTCACCCCTGAAAAACCCCCCCAACCAGCACAGCCCCCACGTCCCCATCAAATTATAATAGGCATAATAGTCTGAGAAATACTTATTAGAGTTGAATAAGAGTTTAAAATTGGCCCAAATCCCAATTTTTTTTTCTGATCCTAGATTTGGGTATGTAATGATTTTTGATGCATTTTGCATTGAGCTTGTATTTTTTATAATATATTTTGAAAAGTAATTTTCTTAGGAGTCTCTTCACTTATGACCCCATGAATGAAACTACCAAACTCATGAAAAAGAGTTTATGACTATCATTGATGAGTGTAAATTTCAGTTGTTGTATTCACTTAAAATGATGCCCTTTTGAATCAAAAGAGATACACTTTGAGCGGTTTCTTCCACACCGCACATCCGATTGAGGCGGGGTTGACTTGTACACATCACAAATGACCCATGGATCGTTTTCCTAATGTATCAACACAATCCGAATGCATTTGGTCAGTTTTCCGTATACTGGTAGTTTTAACATAAAATTGTATCCATTTTAAACAAAATAAAGACACGTTGAGTGGTACCGACCACACCATTCCTTGGATTGAGGCGAGGTTGAATCATATACATCACAAAGGACCCATGGATCGTTTTCCTAATGTATCAATATAATCCGAATGCGTTTGGTTCATTTTCCGTATGTCAGTGGTTGTTTTCACTTAAAATGTTGTCCATTTCAATGAAACGTGAGAAACATTGAGTGGTGACAGCCACATCGCGCCTCAGAATGAGACGGGGTTGACCCGTACATGTCATAAATGACCCATGGATAGTTTTCCTAAAGTTTCTATAGAATCTGAATGCATTTGGTCAGTTTTCCGTATGTCAGTTGTTATTTTCACATAAAATCATGTCCATTTAAAAAAAAGAGATACATTTCGAGTGGTGGATGCCACACCGCGCCTCGGATTGATGCGGTGTTGACTCGTACACATCAAAAATGACCCATGGATCGTTTTCCTAAAATAAATACACAATATGAATCTGTTTGGTCTGTTTTATGTATTCCAATTGATGTTTTCACTTAAAATATTATCAATTTAAAACAAAAGAGAAACACTTTGAGTGGTGTTGGCCACACTGGCCCTCAGATTGAGGCGGGGTTGACTCGTACACGTCACATATTACCAATGGATCATTTTCCTAAAGCTTCAATAGAATATGAATGCATTTGGTCGGTTTTCTGAATGTCAGTTGTTGTATTCACTTAAAATGATGTTCTTTTGAAAGAAAAGAGATACACTTTGAGTGGTGTCGGCCACACAACACATCGGATTGAGGCAAGGATGACTCATACACATCAAAGATTACCCATGAATAGTTTTTCTAATGTATCAACACAATACGAATGCGTTCGGCCGGTTTTGAAAACCCCACACACGCTTTTTCAAGCGCGCCAAACACCTAAAAAACACATATTCGGCCGTGCCGTGAAAACCATGTGTCCTAATGACAAGTCATCTCTTTGTACACCTCATGAATAATAATTAGGGTGTTTTTGTTTGATTTCAAGTCATTCTGATGTCGTTCGGCATGCATTTGACCGTTAAATGCATGTTTTGGCCATTTACGACACATAGAGTGCGTTTTCAGCCAGCGTGGTCACACGACACCTCCAATTGATGTCCAGTCTAGCCGACCATTTCACAATTCACCTACCCTTTATTGTCGTTCAATTGCATGGAATTCTGAGGTTGTTCGTCCAGTTTTGACCACCCCACGCATGCTTTTCAAGCACGCCAAACACCTAAAAAACACATATCCAGCCGTATCGTACATACCGCACGTCCGAATGACGTGTTGTCTCCTTGTACATATCACGAATAATAATTAGGGTGTTTTCGTGTGATTTCAAGTCATTCTGATGTCTTTTGGCCTGAATTTGACCATTAAACGCATGTTTTGGCCATTTATGACAAGCGGAGTGCGTTTTCGGCCAACGTGGTCACACGACACCACCGATTGACGTGTCGTCTATCCGACCATTTCAAAATTCACCCACCCTTTGTATTAACCCGATTTCATGGAATTACGAGGTTGTTCAGCTAGTTCCGACCACCCCACATGCGCTTTTCAAGAGAGAAAAACACCTAAAATCACATATTCAGTCGTGTCTCACAAATCGTGCATCCTAATTACGTGATGTCTCCTCGTAAACCTCACGAATAATAATTAGGGTTTTTTTGTGTGATTTCAACTCATTACGATGTCGTTCGGCATGCATTTGACCGTTAAACGCATGTTTTGGCCATTTACGACATATAGAGTGTGTTTTCGGCCAGGGGGTTCACATGACACCTCCGATTGATGTGCCGTCTAGCCGACCATTTCACAATTCACTAACTCTTTTTTGTTTTCAGATTTCATGGAATTACGAGGTCGTTCGGCCGGTTTTGACCACCCCATGTGTGCTATTTAAGCGCGCCAAACACCTAAAAAAACATATCCAACCATACTGCACAAACCATGCGTCCGAATGACGTTTTGTATCCTCGTACACTTCAAGAATGATAATTAGGGTGTTTTAGTGTTATTTTAAGTCATTCTGTTGTCGTTCGGCATGAATTTGACAGTTAAACGCATGTTTTGGCCATTTACGACACGCCGAGTGCGTTTTCGGCCAGCGCGGTCACATGACACCTCCGAGTGACGTGCCGTATGGCCGACCATTTCACAATTCACCCACCCATTGTTTTCGTCCGATTTCATGGAATTACAAGGTCGTTAGGCCAGTTTCGACCACCCCACGTGCGCTTTTCAAGCACGCCAAACACCTAAAAAACACATATTTAGTCGTGCCGTGCAAACCGCGCATCCGAATGACGTGTTTTCTCCTCGTAAAGCTCACAAATAATAATTACAGTGTTTTTGTGTGATTTCAAGTCATTCTGATGTTATTCGGCATGCATTTGACCATTAAACACATGTTTTGGAAATTTACAACACGCGGAGTGTGTTTTCGGCCAGCACGGCCACATGACACCTCCGATGGATGTGCTTTCTGGCCGACCATTTTAAAATTCATCCACCCTTTGTTGTCGTCCGAATTCATGGAATTCAGAGGTCATTCGGCCGGATTTGACCACCCCACGAGCACTTTTGAAGCGCGCCAAACACCTAAAAAACACATTATCCGCCGTGCCGCACAAACCGCGCATCTGAATGATGTGGCGTCTCCTCGTACACCTCGAGAATAATAATATGTTGTTTTTATCTGAATTCAATTCATTATGATGTCATTCGGCATGCATTTGACCGTTAAATGCTTGTTTTGGCCATTTACGACATGTGTTGTGCGTTTTCGACCAATGCGGTCACACAACACCTCCGATTAACATGCCGTCTGGCCGACCATTTCACAACCCATCCAACCTTTGTTGTCGTCCGATTTCATGGCATTCCAAGGTCGTTTGGCCGATTTCGACCACCCCAGGTGCGCTTTTCAAGCGCCAAAAACACCTAAAAACAGATATTTAGTCATGCCGCACAAACCACGCATCCGAATGACATGATGTCTCCTCTTACACCTCAAGAATAATAATTAGTTTGTTTTTCTTTGATTTCAAGTCATTACGATGTCGTTCGACATGAATTTGACCATTAAACGCATGTTTTGGCCATTTACGATAGGCGTAGTGTGTTTTCAGCCATCGTGGTCACACGACACCTCCGATTGACGTGTCGTCTTGATGACCATGTCACATTTCACCCACACATTGTTTTCATCCTATTTCATGGCATTTTGAGGTCGTTCGGCTAATTTCAAGCACCCCACGCATGCTATTCAAGCGCGCCAAACACCAAAAAAACACATATTCAGCCGTGTCGTGCAAACCGCATGTCCGAATGATGTATCGTCTCCTCATACACCTCACGAATAATAATTAGGGTGTTTTTCTGTGATTTCATGTCATTCCTATGTCGTTTGGAATGCATTTGACCGTTAAACACATGTTTTGTCCATTTACGACACGCGGATTGTGTTTTTAGCCAGCGCGGTCACACGACACTTTCGATTGACGTGTCGTTTGGCCGACCATTTCAAAATTCACCCACCCTTTGTTGTCCTCCAATTTCATGGCATTATGAGGTCGTTCGACCGGTTTTGACCACCCCACACGCACTTTTCAAGCACGTCAAACACCTAAAAACACATATTCTGTCGTGTCGCACAAACCGAACATCCGAATGACATGTCGTCTCCTCGTACAGCTCACGAATAATAATTAGGGTGTTTTTGTGTGATTTCAAGTCATTCAAATGTGGCTTGCATTGGATCGTTAAACGCATGTTTTGGCCATTTACGACACGTAGAGTGCGTTTTCGGCCAGCGCGGTCACACGAAACATCTGATTGACGTTCTGTCTGGCCGACAATTTGAAAATTCACCCACCCTTTGTTGTCGTCCAATTTCATGGCATTTCAAGGTCTTTCTGATGGTTTTGACCACACCACGCACGCTTTTCAAGCACACCAAACACCAAAAAAACACATTTTGATCTGTGCCACGCAAACCGCGAGTCCGAATGACATGATGTCTCCTTGTAAACCTCATGAATAATAATTAGTGTGTTTTCGTGTGATTTCAAGTCATTCTGATGTCGTTCGACATGCATTTGACAGTTGAACGCATATTTTGGCCATTTACGACACGTGTAGTGTGTTTTCGGCCAGCGCGGTCACACGACACCTCCGATTGACGTACCGTCTGGCTGACCATTTCACAATTCACCAACCCTTTTTTCGTTTTATTTCATGGAATTCTGAGGTCGTTCAGATGGTTCAACCACCCCACAAATGCTTTTCAAGCACACTAAACACCTTAAAAACACATATTCATCCATGCCACACAAACTGCGCGTCTTAATGACGCGATGTCTCCTCTTACACCTCACGAATAATAAATAGGGTGTTTTCGTGTGATTTCAAGTCATTCTGATGTCGTTCTGCATGCAGTTGACTATTAAACGCATGTTTTGGCCATTTACGAAAGGCGGAGTGCGTTTTCGGCCAGCACGGTCACACGACACCTCCAATTGACGTTCCTTCCAGCCGGCCATTTAGAAATTCACCCACCCTTTGTTTTCGTCCGATTTCCTGGCATTACAAGTTCGTTCGACCTGTTTCGACCACCCCACGTGCGCTTTTCAAGCGCGGCAAACACCTTAAAAACACATATTCGGCCGTTTCGTGCAAAACTCTCATCCAAATGACATGTCGTCTCCTCGTACACCTCAAAAATAATAGTTAGGGTGTTTCGTGAGATTTCAAGTCATTTTGATGTCGTTCGGCATACATTTCACCGTTAAACACATGTTTTGGCCATTTACGACACACGGAGTTCATTTTCGGCCAGCGCGGTCACACAACACCTCTGATTGACGTGTCTTCTAGATGACCATTTCACAATTCACCCACCCTTTGTTTTCGTCCGATTTCATTGAATTCGGAGGTCGTTCGACCAGTTTTGACCACCCCATGCACGCTTTTCAAGTGCCCCAAACACCTAAAACAACACATATTCAGCCGTACTACACAAACCGCATGTCCGAATGATTCTCTGTCTCCTCATACTCCTCACGAATAATAATTAGGGTGTTTTGGGTGATTTCAAGTCATTATGATGTCATTCGGGATGCACTTGGCCGTTAAATGCATGCTTTCGCCATCTACGACTTGCGGAGTACGTTTTCGGCCAGCACGGTCACACGAAACCTCTGATTGACCTGAAATATGGTCGACCATTTCACAATACACTATCCCTTTTTTCCTGCTTGATTTCATGGCATTTCGAGGACGTTCGGCTGGTTTCGACCACCCCACGCGTGCTTTTCAAGCTTGCCAAACAGCTAAAAACACATATTCTTTCGTGCTGCGCAAACCGTGCTTCCAAATGACGTGAAGTATTCTCTTACACCTCAAAAATAATAATTAGGGTGTTTTCATGTGATTTCAAGTCACTCTGATGTCGTTCGATATGAATCTGACCGTTAAACGCATGTTTTGGCCCTTTAAGACAAGCAGAGGGTATTTTCAGCCAGCGTAGTCACACGACACCTCCGATTGACATTCTGTCTGGAAAACAATTTTACAATTCACCCACTTTTTGTTGTCGTCCGATTTCATAGAATTCCTTGGATGTTCGGACAGTTTCAACCACCCCACGTGTGCTTTTCAAGCCCGCCAAACACCTTAAAACACATATTCAGTCGTGCCGCAGAAACCGTGCATCCGAATGATCTTCCGTCTCCTCGTACACGTCATGAATAATAATTAGGGTATTTTTGTGTGATTTAAAGTCATTCTGATGTCGTTCGGCTTGCACTTGACCGTTAAATGCATGTTTTGGCCCTTTACGACACGCAGAGTGCGTTTTTGGCCAGTGCGGTCACACGACACCTCTGATTGACGTGCCGTTTGGCCAACCATTTAAAAATTCACCCACGCTTTGTTGTACTCCAATTTCATGGCATTCAGACAGCGTTTGGACGGTTTAGACCACCCCATGCACGCTTTTCAAGCGCTCCAAACACCTAAAAAACACATATTCAGCCGTGCCACGAAAACCGCACGTCTGAATGATGTGTTGTCTACTCGTACACTTGATGAATAATGATTAGGATGTTTTCATGTGATTTTAAGTCATTCTGATGGCGTTTGACATGAATTTGACGGTAAAACCCATGTTTTGGCCATTTACGACATGTAGAGTGCGTTTTCGGCCTGCGTGTTCACACGACACCTCTGATGGACGTGCCGTCTGGCCGACCATTTCACAATTCACATTGGATCATTGTGTTGAAGTATAAACACAATAAAAATGTGTTTGGTTTGTTTTCCGTATGCCATTTATTGTTTTTACATAAAATGTTGTCCATTTCAAATAAAAGTGAGACACTTTTAGTGGTGTCGGATACATCACACCACGTATTGAGGCAGGGTTGACTTGTACACATACCAAATGACCCATGGATCGTTTTCCTAAAGTATCAACATAATCCGACTATGTTTGTTCAGTTTTATGTATGCTGGTTGTTTTTACATAAAAAAGTATCCATTTTAAACTGAAGGAAGACACTTTGAGTGGTACCGGCCACACCGTGCCTCAGATTGAGGTGGGTGGGGGCTGTTCGGGGGGGGGGGGATGTCTAGGAAGGAGGGTGGGAAATGTATCTAAAACCCTATCTAGGTATTATACATATAATTCTGACAGGACTGCTAACTACTACGTGGTGTCATCCTGAAGTAGTGCCAAATCATGGCATTACTGTGACGTGACCGCGGCGTGACCATGGCATAACCGTGGGGTGACCAAGGCGTGACCGCGAGGTGACCAAGGCGTGACCGCAGTGTGACCATAGCATGACTGCGACATGACCGCAGCGTGGCCATGGCGTGTTGGCCTGGTCCAGTGACATCTGCGGGGCATCATATTCCGACCATGATTCCGAATAAATCCTATGTAGTTGTCCTTAACATTATAGAAACTGATCTTATATTATAAAAAATAGACTCTGTATTCAAAATTGGGGTATGATAAAGATATATATTTTATATTCTTTGTTTTTCAAAGTGGTAATAGATTTTTGAAACAACTAATTGAGAGTCAAATTATCACACCCTAAACAATCACTGTGAGTTTTCGCAGACAATGCACCTCTGTTGGAGGGGTCTTATTATAAAAACATGACTTTATTTATCAAATGAAACAACTATATTAAAGAAAATTTTTTCAAGATATCCAATTCAATATAATTAAGCATAACAAAGAACGAAGCTATATTCAATTTATACCATTCTTAAATTAAATAGGCTTCCAAATTTGGTCAAAAATAAAGAGTTATACATAATTCAAAAATATCCATACCAGAGTGAAAAACAAGTTTCAAAAATAAAGAGTTGTACAGAATTCAAAAATGTAATGGATCAATCTACCCCTGATCACCATCACCATCAACACTATCATCATCGGCCTCAACCTTTCCACCATCTATGTCCTCCTCATCGTCCTCATCATCTTCCTTATGCTTATCATCATCTTCATCCTCTCCCTCGGCCTCATCCTCACCCTCAGCCCCATCTTCGCCATCACCCTCATCCTCATCCTCACCCTCGTCCTCTTCAGCATCCTCTTCATCACCAGGAACTTCATCATCTCGACCGCAACTAGAACTTCCAATTGGATAATGCAACCATCGAGGATAGAAATTTCTGACAAGCTGTGCTGGCCTTTGGTGGAAGTGATGAGGATAAAGCTTTCATCAGTTTCATAAATTCTTTGTCCCTCATTTGAACTCGTACTTCCAACTCTATGAACCTTTTATTAGACTGTCTTGCATGCTCCGTGACCTGTTCCAACATAGTGGTACTATAATGGATTCTTGGAGAGGACAAATACCTCGTCGGGACTATATTCTTACCAGGTCGGTCACGTACTCGACCAGAGTTCTCCCCCAAAACCTGTTATAAATGATCGTGTGGCTCTAAATTGGAAGGCTCCTAGGCATCAGGGGCCTCTAAAGCATCCTATAAAAAATATTAATAGATTTTTTAATCTCAAAATACATATTAAACTTTAAAATAATCAAATTAAAACATAAAATCTTTTCTCGTGTTAGTTCATTAACTGCAGTTCCATTTTTCCCTTCAACTCGAGAAAAACAATTTTGCTTGAGGGATACGTCCTTCAATATTAAATTTGATCTTCTGTAATGACATTGAAACAATATAAAGTTCAAGTATAATCATATATTCAACATTCAATAAATCACATAATTTTAGTACGAATCAAAGGGAAAGTCCTAAGGAAAAATTATAAATAACTATATTGTACCAGCTGCCTCTCATGATCTGACATAGTCGTGCGCCCCAAAGTGTGGAGGTATTGTTTTGAATCAATCTTTTTTATGTTTTTATTCAGAATATTCCTAAATAATGTGTACAAATAAATTCTATGATATCAATGAAAAATATGAAAATTGTGATTTAAATACCTCAAATGAGATTAATACCTTAAATTTGATAGTCGCCCAATGGGTAATCATTTAGCGATATTACTCTATCAGGCAGTCATCCATGATAGGTAATGTCTCCAACTCTATCACCACTCTATCACACCATCCAACATACATCACATTCTTATAATCTCTCCAACGCTCTCCTAACTCCTTAAAACGTGCTGGTCATACACCTTCGCCATCAGGGGAGTTATACCAAAGATGACACCCAATAGATTAATTCATATAAATACAAAACAAATACTACATTAAATTCAATAGACTTTTTACCCATATTTGTGCCCATTAATTATCCATGAATTTGTGTGGAAGATGTCTCTAAGAGAGAGGGCTGACCGAAAAGATGTCGGAGTATTTGGATAGCATCGCCAAAAAACCTCGGCATGCCTACCCAGATTTATCAATCATCTTTCCATCATCATTGTATTCAACCATAAATTGTGTCTCAAGGTTCCATACCGCACGCAAGTGAGTACGCCCCCTCCCCTGCCTCCTCTGAGTAGATGAATCTATTATTAATGATATAAATTTGTACATGTTATAATAAAAATAAATTTTGGTATAAAAATTTGTTAGAGTTATATAAATATACTTGTGGTAGTCGGATCAATGGCCATCACTAGATGTGCAGAAGCCGAAGTAATATCCTATAAAGGTGGAGTGTCCCTAAGTGTATGCTCCACAGCTATATTCTATAGCAGAGTAGGAGTCGAGGAAGGTGGAATATAATAGCCCAGAGATAATTAACAAGAAGAAAAAGATGACGACACAGACGTTTAGCCAGTTGGTAGTGTAATCATCGGTGGCCTAAATATCCCATGTGTCCCTAAAGACACACCAAAATCAAAATGGGGAATATAAGATACATCTATGGTAGGGGCATAATCCAATCGGGTACGAATAGTGGATCATCTAACTCACTCAACCCGAGCCCTCGTACCACCGACCTCCGTACAGGGACCTCCAGATGGTCGTCTAACTCTGACACCACCCCCCTCCTACCACCAGCCTCTGTACTGGGAGCAATATCAGGATCCTCGTTGAATATCTCTCGTCTAGGGGGTGGATCCTGAAAAAAATTTCACACAAAATTAAACACATGATATTATATGTTATTGAATTATATATATTTCAGTTAAAATACTCACAATAGGGATGATTGGAGGAATTCCCATCTTTGTCATGCGACAATTATTTTTCGTCATCTTTTTCTGTCGCCTCTCTTCAATGGGTGTCATTTCCGGCAATGAAAACAAATATGGAAGTAATTAGAAATAAATAACTAATGTGTAACCCAAAAGAAAAATATAGAAAAACCATTATGAAAAAAACATAAAGAAACAGATGATTTATGGTGGTTTTAAGGTAAATACTAGGATACACACTCTGAATGATGTAGGTGAAACATTTAGGTGAGAACACGACTGTATGATTCTATATATTTCCCACCACAACATCGTGTTCACAATAAACTATGAAAATTGAGCTATTGGAGTCATCATAAGTAATAAATGGATTGCTTCCAATTGCAGTAGGGATTGTGTCAACTTCATCATCACCATCAAAAAAAAACATGTCTGGGATTTACTTCAATAATTACACCGAATTCAGGATGACATTGATCTTTGAAATAAAAAACATGTTTCACCATTGATGCCAATACATATGGTTCATCGGTGGAAAGAGTGTGAGGTGTCCATGGGGTGAGGGCTGTCTTGGGGGGTTGGGGTGTCCAGGTGGGCGGGTTGTCCATGGGGGTAGTCAGGCTGTCCAGGCGGGGTAGGGGGAGTCTAGGGGGTAGGTGGGTTGTCCAAGGAGGTGATCAGGGTGTCTAGGGGGTGGGTGGGGTTGTTCAGGGGGGGGGTACGGGGTGTTCAGGGGGGTAGGAAGGCTGCCCATGGGGGTAGCGGGGCTATCCAGAAGGTCAGGGGTGTCAAGGGGTTGGGCGGGCAGTCCAGGGGGTGGGCGGCCTATCCATGGGGGATGGTCGGGCTGTCCACGGGGGTGGCGGCATTGTCCGGTGGGGTCAGGGGTGTCAATGGGGAGGGTGGGGGGATTTCCAGGGGATGGGGGTTGTCCGGGGGGTGGTGGGCGGGTGTCCGGGGGTGGGGCAGGCGGGCTGTCAACAAGCGTGGGGGGATATCTAGGGGGCACAGGCTGTCAAGGGGGGTGGGAGGGCTGTCCACAGGGGTGGCGGGGCTGTCCCCGGGGGTCGGGGGTTTCCATGGGGTGGGGGGGCTTTCCAGGCGGTGGGTGGTTGTCCAGGGGGTACGAGGTGTCCAGGGGGTGGGCGGGGTGTCTAGGGGGTGGCGGGGTTGGAGGGGCTGTCCAGGGGGTACATGGAGTCCATGGGGGTGGTTGGGCTGTCCCTAAAGGTGGGGGTAGTCCACAGGGGGGAGGGGTGTCTAGGGGGTGGGAGGGGCTGCCTAGGGGGGTACTATAACTAGTTCCAAATCATGCATTGGACAATGGAAAAATATTTACTGATAGCAGCTACTTTTTCTTTATGAGCTTGCGGTAGTTTAAATCGCTTCTATATGGTTCTACGATGGTTTCCAAAAATCACTGGTGAAATTGGCATCATCATCCTAGTCATGCTAGTTCTATAAATTTAGTGGCAGCTTTGTGGAATCATCACAGAATGTTTTTAGTGGCGTTTTTGGTTTTAGAGATGGTTTCATCTGCCAAAAAATGGAAAGGATATAGTCGTGGTTTGAAGCACCATTATATCCTCACCATTTTTTATCATGAAAAACAACTACTGAAACAAAAGATGGTAATCAAATATTAAAAATAAATTGTGTTTGTTTAAACCACTACTAAACAACCATTAGGCATATATAGTAGGGGTTTAAAACATTGCTATATATCACTTAAAAAAACCCAACTGCAGAATTTTCAATCCTGGAAGATAAAAAAAATTCAACACATATGTTTAAAATTATATCCATATTCACCACACCCACCTATGAGATCATATAATCTTGAAAGTTATCCACATGGTTTACTAGAATGTAAAAATTAATTGACTATTCCAAGAATACATTACATTATTTAAGAATGGATAAACATTCAAGTCCCTATTAGATTTCTAAGACATCTTTGGAAGAAATTAATGAAAGAAGAAGTGAACACGTTAAAAAATCTAATGAGATGTACTCAATCTAAAAATGGTATTAAGCTATGGGTTATTAGTGGTGATGCTCAGACATGGATCCAAACTTATAAAGGATTCAGTAAGTGTAAATATTTTTAATGAGATTTTAGAATAAAATAACAATGGGATCTGTCTTTGTACTGTTCCAAATAAAACACTTAGAAAAATTTTACCTATTTTGTAACCATATATTTAATAACCACTAATTTATATCAGTAAAATATAAATATGTTTCATTATTAATAAAATCGAATGTTGGCATCACAAAAAAATAACCAAATAGTCACTTAGTGTGTCAACACCACGTATAAAAAAATTAGGCACACTTTATGAATATAATGATCTCTAAGAAAAACATAAGAATAACTCACCCGAAATTCATGACCAAAGTAACCCAATACATAATCACTATAAATCCATAAGAAAATAAAATACATTAAAAATAAACACTACAAACTCTATAGATCAAAAGAAGAGGAAGCCCCACGATCCTAGGAAAATTCCACCATTCTTAGGTGGAATCACCGTATAAGTGCTCGTATGTCGTATGTTTAGTTACAAGTGATATATGAAACCAATGTCAACCCTAGTCACATAAATCTACCAATCATGTATTATTCATTGATTAAATATAAAATAGTGTGAATCCTAAAATTTTCCCAAATCCCTAAAATAGGAAAAAATGACGAGATATGGAAATAAATGTGGAAATCGGAGGAAGAGGGCTTCTATGATTATATTTGGGAAGAATTTTAAAGAGTCTAACATGGATGGTGGAGTTTCAGCCGATCGGATAGAAGAACATGGGGTGGGTTAGGATTCACCTCTGTGTCGGGGCTTCTAGATATTGGGGGAATCGATTTCTGTTGTGTTGTGGGGGGGCTACTGGAAATCTGGATATTTGAGGAGATCTTTCCCAACGGTTTGTAAAAACTGTTGGGAAACCATTAATTTTCCCAATTGTATGTAAAAACTATTGGGATAAAAGGCCTTTACAAATGGTTTGTAGCAAACTATTGGTAAAGGTCCATGAAACAATGATTTACCAATGGTTTGTAGAAACTGTTGGTAAAAAACAATTATACCAACAGTTCTCCAGAACCGTTTGTATACAAGTGTTGGGAAAATTCTACTTTATAGTAGTGGGTTTAGTGCTTCCCCATAGCACATATTAGTTAGTAATACGAGACTATAAGGGGAATTTATGGTGAGTTCTTCCTCAAAGAGTCTGTGCTAAAGCCGAATCATTGGGGTTAGACTATGAGTACTTCCCATAGGTTTGGTTGTCTTGTTTGGTTGAACTAGAGGGGTTAGGCTATGATTACTTCACATAGGGTAACCTATTTATTATACTATTCTTACATGATATATGAAAATGAATTCAATTGAATTTGTATGATTTTTACTATGTGCACTTCCCTGTTTACTGCTTCCTTTGGTTTATTGCCTGCCATATAACTTCAATTACTGTTTGGAACAGATATATGGGTGGTTGTCTACTGGGATTCATCTCACACCGTGTTTGGGTCATGATTTTTGGACCAAATACCTTATATTACTACAGGTATAGATAATGGAAAATACCTTTCTACTCAGGGACTTGATTGCTATGGAGCTGGGGATCATGGCACCAAGATGAGGCTTGTGAGGCTGTGGAGCTGTTTACATGATTTTATTTGTCCTTTGGTTTATTACAATATTCCATAATTGTGACTTGTTTGGATGCTTTTATAAACATATGTTTCATGCATCTTTTATATATATGATCTAGTTGTTATTTAATTTTAGTATTCTACTATTTACTATTGTCTGTTATTATTATTTCTTCCTCTATTGTTTTCTGTTTTACTTTAACTGTGTCACTTTTCCAATGAGTGTTTAGTTTCCACACTATCATACCCAAGGCCCTCACTGTTAGTCAGAAGCCTCTGGCGTTCTGGGAAACACACTTAAGGCCTTGTGACCAACCGAGTACAGGGCACCTCAAGGCAGCTTCCGGAACCAGGGCATTACAATCTTGGAGGTATCCACACATATCTAATTTCTTATTATGATATGACCAAACAATGAGACATACTTCTACCAAATCTCACACATGTTGTACTTTTCATAGAGCTTCTCCTTTCACAGAGTCTCAAGTAAAGTGATTAGATGATCATCATGCTCCTCCTTGGTTTTGGAGTATATTATAATATAATCTATAATTACTACAACAAATTTGTCGAGGTAATCTCTACAGACTTTACTAATCAAATACATGAATATTTTTAGAGCATTAGTTAGTTTGAAAGTCATTACTACGAATTCACAGTGCACATACCTTGTACAAAAAGCATTATTGTGGATATCCTCATTCTTCACCCTTATATAGTAATATCCCGACTGTAGATCCTCCTTGGAGATGTATTTTTTCCCACGTATCTGATCAAACAAGTCATCAATTTGTGGTAGAAGATACTTTTTCTTTATTGTGATTTTTTGATCTCATGATAATCAATGAAAAGGAGCATTAAACCATCCTAATTTTTGACGAAGAGGACTGGTGCATCCCATGGTGAATCACATGGGTGTATAAACACTTTATCTAGATTCTATTATAGTTTTTTCATCAAATAATTATGCTCTACAATATTTAATCTATATATAGTTTTGGATATTTACAAATCCCCTGGTATAAGATCAACCGATAATTCAACATCTCTTCTAGGAGGTGGACCGAGAAATACCTCGGGAAACTCTTCAGTGAATTCTCTCATAATATGTATTTCTTAAAGGATGGATGCTTCTTTAGACTCCATCATATGAGCAAGAAATTCATGCTCAAAGGGAAGAAATATCCACACATGGAATGATGGTGCTAAAGAAGAATCACCCCCCTCCTTGAACTAGTACAGACTCGGGGGTTGATTCCCCATAAAAAGGTGATTTCTATATCACGACAATTTGTGTTTGACATACATAGGTAAATCCAATCAATGACAAAAATTACATAAAATTCCACTAGAGGGAGTATCACGGGGTTTTCGAGGAAGTTAAATCCCTAAATTGTGACAGGGGAGGAGTTATATTCAAGGAATGTAATAATTGTTCCATTTATCATTCTCAATTGCATATTTACATCCATGATTTGTGGTGGTGATGGGATTGTTCTACTAAACATCTAGGTTATAAAAAATAGAGTAGAACTATAATCAAAAAGTATGCTTGCTGTTATTAAACTAATAACTATTGTACCTATCACCACATAATTATTGGGGTTCTCCTCTGTGGTAGTAATGGAAAAACGCACTCCCATACTACCTTGTAGGTTGTTGGATTCCTCTGAATACACTAGGCTTAGGGAACTGGTTTTCAAAGTGCCATTGTTCTTTTCAATTGAAATAATGAAAAATGTTTTGAGGGTCAAACAGAGCATTCCTATCCTCTGTCGCAACAAAAAGTTTTCTCATGGATAGTTAATGATCAGGTGCCCTTATATTCTACACCTAAATCAATTCCTAATCCCTTCAAGAAATTTTTGGGGTGATTATTTCTACACCGTTGTAAAATGTGATGCTTTAATTTAAAAGAACCATTGTATTTATCCATCAGACAACCTGAATTAAATTCCACTTTCCTATTTTTATCCCCATGATACCCTTGAGATTCTCCGATCTCCATTTTGACATTGAGGAAAAATAAGAAAATTTCCTCAGAGCTATCAAAGTCGCGTATCGCTAGGGCTTTCCGTAGGCTAGGTTTTATCCCACCAAAGAAGCGGTAAACCTTGCATTCAGGGGTTACGACAAAGCTGGAGGTGTATCAAGAAAGACTTGTGATGTTTTTCTCATATACTCCAATGGTTGCATTATATTTTTTCTTGAGGGAAAGGAAGTCCCCTTCCATCTTATTTCATAGAGTGCGAGGAAAATATGTATCGAATTTCTTTTTTCAAAAATCCTTCCATTTCAAGACCTCAATCTCTTCCTCATGCTTTTAATTTTTTTTATCAATTTACATCATTTATTAGATTCTCCATCTATATGATAAGAAACCATAATAATCATCTCTTGTTCGGGACATTTAAGGATGGAGAATATCTTCTCAATATAGTTGATATATTGTTCTTCGATTGAGGGATCATATGTCCATTAAAAGTAGGAGCCATTTATCTCATGAAGCTCTAGATTTCTGCTTGTTCTTTATTTGGGGGGAGGGGGGTTTTAAGTTCCTCTTGACCCATGTTCTTATTCAAAATATGAGATAACTAAGTGGTTATCGTGAGAAATTTTGCGATTCTAACCCCTATCAGATTTGGAATCTCATTAGAACCATCATCACATAGATCTTCACATCATTTTTTAGCTCAACTCTTCCTATTACTGGCCATTGGTGGGAATAAAACGAATTTTAGGGGTAACACATAAAGTGGAATCCAAATAAAAAAGGGATAAATTATAAATTACATTTGTTTCATTAATTTATTATTTTATAGGCTTCAATCTATGTTATCTATAATCTACTTCCCAACAAATATTCTTATGAAATTTTTTTTATTCCCTTAATAATGGTTCATACTATGATTATGAATCTACCAATGAATATCCTCAGGAGTGTCGAAATAAGTGTGAAAAAAGGCATGGTTTCGGGCACCAGTTCTAGTTCAAGTCTAACTCAATGTGATATTTTTGGGTTTTACCCCTAGATACATCTATTCCAGAGCCACCTCTACTTGTTCATATCCATACAGTGATGCCTTTTCTTGTTAAACCACTTACTCTATACTCACCAAAATATATGGATTATTTTATTATAAATATTCTATTCTCTAAGGCTTTTGCTAGGGTTTTTTAATCCTAATCCGAAAAATAACTAAACCTATCCTCTGATATGATCTATAGCAACCCTAATCTTTATTACACATTGAAATATGATTTATTACATAAAATTTCACTTAAGACAACTTTGAAGATTGATAGCGCTTGTGTCTTGGAAAACTAGGAAAATTAAATGACCACTTATGACATTAAAATAAAACGTATTTATGGAAAACGTATTTTACATTACCAAAACATTCCTTCGTACTTAGCATTTAATGAGATAACCTGAGGACACACATTAGAAAAGTGTGATCTATAAAGCCAAGTAATGGAGTAAATAAGGAATAGAATGAATAATAAAATACATGTTAGGAAATATGAATATCAATAGAGGATAATTGGAGCATGAACATAAAGGCATGATATAGCATGATTATCACAACAAGGAGATGTGGAAACAACATTTAACATGATATTTGTATGATCCAAGGATCATTGCACATGGAGCATTAGTAAACCCTTAATTAAATTGAAATAGAATTAGTAAACCCTTATTTTAATTTAATTATCATGAGTAAAATCTCATTGCACATGGTGTATCATGATACTATTATTCAACCATTGTATTTGAGCGCTATCAGGGCACACCCTTTGAAATAATTTCATTTCAAGAATACGTGTGACACATGGATTATATAACATGGAATTATTCAACATCATAATTTAGTATACGATAAAGGAATATATAATAAATAAATTAAATTATATTATAAAAAAGGTTATGTTCATCATGGTGAATACCCTTTATAGAGAAATGGGTATGGAATTCACAATACAATGACTTGGCTTGGAAAAACGTGGTGCAATTTCGGCAGCATAATGGTGTGACATAATCATTAATTTATATCATTGATGAGAGAGAAAGGAATATCACATTCCATGTACAAGAAATGGATGGTAAGTGGATCATATAGATACATTTCCCAAAAAATGGAATTTGGAAATAGAAATCGTAACATATTAATGATACATAAAGAAAGAGGACAAAAGGAATAACTCTTATGATGTTTCGGCATAATAACTTGTGTACATGGGAGGGGTTAATGAGAAATAAATAGGTATATAATCATTCAAAAATTAGTATGGTATTATGGGGGAGGTGCTAAATAATATTCCAACATTTTTAATTGAAAACACAAGGGTATGACAAATGTAATGAAACTTGGACAAAAATGAGAAAAGAAGAAATCCCATACTTGGAAGTGTGATCCCAAAGGCCTAAGAGGGGCATGAGAAAGTCTTATTTGAATATAAAGGAGATTTTTGAAGATTATTGAGATATAGGGAAAGATTATGGACGTTCTCCATGATTTTTGAGGGATGTTAATTGGGATCATGGGTGGGTTTATGTAGGAAAAGAGAGGGAATTCTTTATTATTTAGGTTTTGGACACTACACATTAAACTAATCAAAACCACAATCCAAAACAAGGATTTTACCCATAGTTCTTTCAAAATAAGATTGGAAAAAATTATTTTATAAGTCCAATGTCCGAACTTATTAAAATATTAGGGTTTCTTTTGTGGAGTTGAGTCACACTGTCAAGGAAATCATTTCAAAATGTTAAAATGATTTATAAGTTTTGGAGGGTCCACTAAGCAATTGTAAAATTAATAAAAAATGTAATCATATTATTATAATGTTAAAAAATATGTTTTACAAATATCACTTTTTTAATATTTTATTACATCATTATTGGGTCGTTATGATGTCATAAAACACATTATATATTTCAACAGTATTTAATTTTTACCCAAAAATTTGACTGTCTCAGAAAATTATGAAAAATCCACAATTTGATAATTTTTAAATCCTGATTCAAAAAATAATATTCATTTTATCTAAATAATATTTTATATATTTTTATTTTCACTTTTGTGATAAATATTTATATTTATTTAAAATTAATGGGTTTTGACAAAAATGGCTTTCAAACCTTAATAAAAATTATAGTTGCGTTCATAATACATATAAAATAATTTATAATTCATAAAAATTAATTTAGTAAAAATATTTTATTATAATGTTATTTAATTAAAAAATCCATTTGTTCATAAAAACATATTTCTTAATTGAATTTAAATATTAAATAAAATATACTATTAGTGCTTTAAAACCCATTTATCAAGTGACAATGAAAAAATGAATGTACATTATTTAAACAAAAATAATGAAAATAATCAATGTTCTACGGTCTTATTATATAACCCCTTATAACAACCACATAAGTCCTAAGGGTGTGGTGTATGATGGTGACAGACCCTTGGCTGGCTCAGATAACATCACTTGGGTGGTAATCTCTATTAACTTCCACTTTTCCCGTGGTAAGTTCAATTAAAGCATAACATATTGAAGCTCGGCTTGGGGTTTATCATGAGCAAAGCCCTTTGATTTTACTTCCTTTATAAGCTCTGAGAAATTGGATTCTTCTGGAGTAATTCTACTCGATGATGCCATCAGTTCCTTTGTCTATGTAAATTGGATTTGTTAAAACCCTATATTTATACTAATCATGTGATCACTGTTCAATGACTATATTAGAAATGGTAACAATTCTTAATGGTATTTTAAAATCCCAAATCATAAAACCAAGGAAGTTAATATGTTTTATATAACCATTTTAAGTAATAATACATTTAATTAGATCATGTGGAATTTTCATTTATAAAAGTTTGGGTCATTACAATAACAAATCTTTTACATAATATAAAATGATAAAGCCTTCTAGTCCAAAAAATATAAAAAAAAAATTAGTTTGTGGTAGGAATATAATAATATTTCTCATATTATTTGGTTAATCCACTTGTAATACATAGATCACAATACATGATCAATTATGCAGTATGTCTTTCACCATTACTGGAATAAATATTATCTCCTCCCATTACCAATTTCGTCATATCATTGAGTCATTATTTGTGAGCTCAAATATGTGATTCACACCATATATCCAATAACAATGATTCAATATTAATGAAATTAATTTCTATAACATTAATATTCAATTATTTTTAATTTAACTCATTCATTAAAATTTTCAATCCTAAATAAAAATCCTTTATTATATTACAGGTCATACCTATTAATGATATATCAATTATTATTCTAATTTGTGTCATAATATTCAACAAGGACACATAATTTGGTGAGTATCACGTTTTATATCATTTCATTAAGAAATTTAAATTGTAGTGATCAAACTAAAAATAATGAACCTGAAAATCATATCCTATTCAGAAACCAATATCCATATTTCTATAAGTGATGATTCCACTATATAATTCTTCGAACTATTTTGTTATTTTGGATGGGAATAATCCCAATCAAAACATTTGTGACTCTTGGATAGTATATTGGATAACACTTTTCCAAAACCATCATTGATATTCATATTAATTTTTTCCTATAATATCTTAACAATTTGGATTTTAAGGTAGTTTATCCCCAATAAATTTTAAAAAATGATCTACAAATGGATTAATCCATGGGGACCTTCACTTAATATAAAACTGTCTATTTGAAAAAGATAGAGTCACTTATTACGATCTTTTAGAGACCCATGCTTGACGAACATAGACATTACATTTCTTTTGTAGAATACTTAATACCTACCAAATACATACACCCAAGGACTGTAATAGTTTGGTGTCTTTGGAAACTCAAAACATCATCTTCTAGTCACGGTGAATGATCTTCAACATCTCCCATAAAGGTCGTCCCTATATGTTTTCTTACCTAAAACGTTTCTTTAAATCCTAGGGAAAATAAAAAATATAAAGGGTGAGCTCAAATGCTCAATAAGGTTACGGATGGAGAAAATAAAACAAACCATATACATATGAATTCTAAAACATGAACATAATGTTCAAATATCAAAATATAGAAAAATGACATAAAACATGGAAGTACGTAAGTCATAGATCATAATGGAACATCCATCATGATAAAATAGAATTGGAATAAAACATGTAATTTTGGAAACCGTTAAGCACATGTTATGATTTCCATATTATCCAAGGCATTGCTGCCACGACTATCATAGTGGACAAAGTCCATTACTTGACCGGGTTTACTTGTCGTTCCAGCCCTGTATTACTGAACAAGATTCACTTGTCGTTCCAGCCATGTTTATCTCATGAGATATAAATATTTACCCAATGCATTGGAGGGAGATATAGGTCCCACCCATCTCATAATGAAATCATTCTTATGTGTTCCACAAAATAAACACAAATCATTCATCACAACCCAAATAATAAAATGGGTTTCATAAACATCATCCCATCATAACATAATACATATAATACAAATATATATCATTTCATAATAAGAAAAATCACTCCATGTAAATAATAGAGGCATTATACTTGAACCATAAACATATTAAATGCTATCATTTTAGATGGAAAATAGTTTTGATAAAACACTTGAAGTGAATTCCTGTGGAAAATATCATTTCTTCTTCAAAATCATTTTCATGTCGCAAAATGTCATGAAATTTTAATAGAAAAGAATTTTGTTGAAAATAATCATGAAATATTGTAGAGTAAACTTCATGAAAATAATGTGTTATGAAACCATAAAAATCTATTCACCCCTAATAGGTTAAAAAACATTCTCCTCGTACTTTTGTCGGAAAAGTCAAAAATTTCCTCGTATGGTAAACAAAAGAAAGATTCCTTCCATAACACAATTTAAAAGTCAAAGAGGGGTAGAAATTAATTTAAAAATACATGTAATAATATTAAAAACATTATGAAAAACATGTATCTGGACATGGATGAAAAATATACCCCCGTAAATACTTAAGTATAAGCAATCTCGGATCAAAATGTGATTTGCAAAATTATCCCCCACCTTATATCCAATTTATTTCATATGTGTCTGAGACTCTTGTATATTGGGTTTAAACATATTATTAACATCTAACATAATCATAATAATATTTATGATACCATATATGATTCACTAATGACATTATATTACTCATTCTTTTGTAAATTCCATGTTAAAGAAGCGTTTTTGGTAAAATCGTCTCACTTATCGTATGTGTTTCGACTTATTGTTCTTGATATTATTACTAATATCCTAATTTAAATAATTCCATAATGTAAAAAATTATTTATATATAATATATATTCCACATATAAATATATATGATAGATCGATAGATGGAATGAAATACACCGTTCATGGAGACAGTAGGCCGTACATATGCATGAACGCTGTTTTCGTTTCCTTATTGAATTGAATGGAATTAAGTAACTGAAACATATATGTTCATAATAAAGTATCAAAATTATTTCATATCTTTCATTTTTATTTATTATATATACTTTATAATCATACTCTAATGGTTAATCATTGAGAATGAATCTCATCGCATCGTGGAGACGGTAATCCGTACGTACGCATGAGCGACAATATCATTCTTTTGATATTAAAATCGTATATAATTGGATGGTATATCATATATACAGAATCACAATAATGTTATATTAATTAATTATATCATTTATACTCATTATTATACCCATCAAAATGATGAAATTTTTGAATAACAAACTACACCACGAAGTGGAGACGGTAAGCCGTACGTACGCATGTGTGGTGACTTTTTCATTCATAAGACGGATAAAATAACTAATATGGTTGTAAGATTTTTATAATAACATAACATTATATAGAATATACTGGATTTATAGTTTTATAATGGAAACAAAAATGAAGGAGGAAGTGGAAGATGAAATGAACATGAAATAGGTGGTGAGATATTTACCTCTTCTTCGGGTTCTTCCTTTTGATTTGATCAAAAGGGCACTATAGGTTGGATTTATGAATAAATGAAGACCTCTATGATTAAGAGAGGATAGTTTAGAGGGTATATAGGTAGGTTTTTCCCAGGCCAAATCGATTTGGAGGTGTGAATTAGAGATAAGGGGAGTTCCCTTTTATAAGAGGGGTGAGGGGCACATTTGGAAAAACATAAAATATTATTTTATAATAAATTCATATTCGGTTTATACTGGCTCCAAAGTGACTTATTTCAAGGCTAGGGTTGGTATGGGTCGAAATAATCTCCAAAAATATGTTTTAGATAGTTTATGATACCATTTTAACCTTATAATTTAGATTTAACTCTAAGATAAATAATTTAAGTTTGACTGTGTCTTCTTGTATTCTTACACTATATGGTTAATAAACTTAATATAAACTTCCAATAGAACCCCAATTGGTTCATTAATTTCATATATATTATTATATAAGTCTTTTTTACAAATCTTATATTTTTAGGATCATTATATAAATTAATAATATAATTTTTTTAAATTCTTTTATGTTAATTTTGACACTATTTGTTATTTTGTTTTTTCTAAATTCATAACAGCATTATAAATTCAAAATAAATTATTCTAACCAATCCTAATATGCTATATTATGAGATAAAATTAGTTTAATTTATAAAAAGTATCAAATTACATTTATTTATATATTTATAATATTAATTAAGTTAATATTTTATTAATAAGGTAATCACTGCATCATCATTTTGTCATAAATAAATTAAATTATTTAATGTCTATAAAAATATAAATAAAATAAAATTATTTAGAAAACATTTTTAGAATTCTAATGAATATTTATAGTCAAATTTATCTTATTTATAACCCTATATAAAAAAACATAGATATAAAACATTGATTTTAACTATTTTAACTCTTCTTTAAATAAAATAAAAATAATAGTCCTAATCTAATACAAGTGGACCTAAAGGGTAATATTTTTTTCTTATGGCTGTTTTTGGTCTAATTACACTTATCCAATAGAATTAGGACATGTGTTAGGATAATAATAATATCATTTTACCCTTAATTACTCTATTTACTTTTAACCGTGGTAAATAAAAGTTACCAGTTACTATTCACCAAAAATTATTTTCATCTCATTGAAACAAATTTTAAATTCTGATATCAACAGTGTCTCTCTGATTTTTGAAATAAACTCACAGTACTGGTAAAATTAATTTTTATGTAAATTTACAAATGCTCCTAGGAGGTTGGTAAAAGATGGTAAAAAGTTCAATAAAATTTTTATACATATAAAATTATTATAAAATGACTCAATGAATTACATTGAAATTATATAAGTATTATGTATCTATTTTTACCGAAAATAAATTTAAATGAAATAAATAATTATTTAAATAAAATGACGGTTTTTAACCAATAACTTAGTGTTTTCAGTATTCATCAAATAATGAACATTTTCAGAAAAATACTAGAAATTCACCCTAGGATAATTTCGATATTCCAAATCCAAAAATGAAGTCCATCTTGAAGGTTAAAATTTATAAAATTTCAAAAAGTAGGTATTACGTTTCGTAACAGCTAGTTTATATAATATTTTAATAACATATTGTTGTTTAGTGAAACCTGATATTGCGTACTACACACGCTATTGAGGAAGGTCATGATTGCCTGTAATGCAAGCCAAGTCAGGGCTGCATATAGTGAAATCTCCCTCTGGTGTTGCGTATAACATAATCAAAACTTGTTTCATTTATACTTTCACCAAAATCTATACTTAATGTTGCGTAGAATAATTTCTGCAAAACGAACTTGAAATTGAGTGTAACACGAGCAATGAATAGTGTTGCGTATACTAAAATCTAATACTTTGTTACGTATAGTACAAGATAATCTAGTTGTAGTGTATAATAGAAGATATAAAATAAATTAAAAATATTATATCTCATTAAATCTCGGGGTGTTACATTATACCACCCTTAAAATGAATTTCGCCCTCAAAATTCGTCCGGGTTATTAATTTTTTACTACATGAATGTTTCATTTATAGAAACCCACATCGTAAAAAGGAATACTAGAACATAATTTGAAAAAATAATGTATGAAATGTAACGGTTACCCAAATTAACTCATCACCGGGTTTCCATATAGAAGAACATAAGTGAAAATATTTATATGGAAGAGAAATCTAACCATCTAGTTCTGATGGAGAGTGGTAGAGAACATGGCTATGAAAAATACAACAATCACACAGCCATAAATTTTTGATGATCTAAGGTACCATCTTGGGCATCATTTTTTGTTTTCAAGATCATTTCCCTAATGTTGAAAAAATTGGAATTAGAAGAAATACTTACTTTATTTTGGTTCAACTTCACCATTTTTTGGGCCTTGACCAATTTTCACATCATCTTTTAAAGAAATGAAGTTAAATTTCTCTTCCATGAAGTGTTAAACGATCATGCCATAGAATGGTAGGTCATTTCATCTGTCTCAAACATAAGGTTATCAAAAGTTATCAAATATACAAAAGTCCATCTATGGTGAGGTTAATCGTATATGATTAAAAAAATGGACTTATACTTCAAATATCATACCGCATAATAAAATAAAACTAATTTATACTAACTAGGGACTTCCTATAGGCCAATAGAAGATGATAAAGGCCTATCACACTTCGGTTGTGGGTTCGATTCACGCATCCTTGTCTGACATGAGGGTTTGTCTTCTATCCTGCAGGTTGTCCATTGTCTAAAACTATACTATTATAACATTTCAAAAAATAATATCATAAAGTTTTATCCTTAAACAATTCTATCTGATGTCTAACATAATCCATTCAAATATTTAGGCTCATCTAAAATACTTCTATCCAATCTCATAGTATAATGAACAAGATTACTAGAGAATTCATTTTACCAAGCATGTAAATACCATAATTTATCCCCCATATATAATAAGATATATCTTGTTGGTCACATTTCGAACATGTCAATAACTTAATCATGTATTCTCTTGAAACATGAATTACCATAGAATCTTAGTGAAAACATGAATTTTGTAAAAAGTTTACTCTTTCCACATACCAAAATCCCAAAATTTATATATACTCAAACCATGATATCACATTGTACTTATATCAGTCATGAGCTCATTAATACTATCAAACATATTATTTTTTCCATATCCATTCATTATGCACATATCATCTTCTTTCCTAAAATATATAAATAACCATTCATGGTTACAGGTACCATTCAACATATACTTTCAAATACATTAGGGAAAACAACAGTGTAACAATCCGTAGATGTTTCATTATTCCATATTACCATTAAAATATCTCTAGATAAAAATATAATAATTCCACTACCTTCATAATCCATTGACCGAGTGTCATCATTTTATCCCTCAACACTTATTTCATCTCATATATCATTTGTAGTCTCTTCATCATCATCAACATAAATACTACCTATATGAACATGCCGATTCTCTTCATGATATTTTTCCCTAGGGAATTGGTTTGCATAATTCCCGTACATTACATATTTAAAACATATAACTATTTTTGGTGTCTTAAGAATACTATTATCCTCGTCCATAGTGTTAACTGAACCATTTCCTTTGGAATTTATGGCTTTATGTCCTTTTTTTCCACACCCAAAGAATCTTTCAGTTCCATTGAAATATTCTCCTTGATGTCTCTTCCAACATGATTTACATGAGGAAAATTTTACTTTCTTCTCTCTAAGATCATCATGAAACTCTATATTTCTCTTATTAGCTGAGTTAAGAAACATACAAAAGTTGAGATTATTGATCATATTATGAGATTGTTGATTAGGCATAATAATGCTATTTCACCTTCCAAATCCCGTTTCATTTTCTCGATCAGGAAGAATATCATTACATTTTCCATCAAATTCTCCAGTAACATGAATCTTCCTATTTCCAGCCATTCTCTACTACCTAAAAAGAATTGTGTGAGAGGAAAAATCACTCTTGGATAACAACATAATCTGGGGGAGTACTTCCAATATCTAACATCTTCAGTTTAATCCTTGTTTATTCATGATCGTTATAATAATTATAGGGATGTGACCAATACTTATACTTGACCTTCAGGACATCCCTAGACATACCATAAAAATATCTCTCGGGATCTCAATAATTTTTTCGCATCCTAGTTTCCAAAGGTTATCTAACCTTTCCTCTGATTCTAACTATAGATTCCTAACCATGACGAACATAGACATTACATTTCTTTTGCAGAATACTTAATACATTAAAAAAATAGACACCCAAGGAACATAATAGTTGAGTGTCTTTGGAAACTCGGAACATCATCTTCTAGTCATAGTGAAACATCTTCAACATCACCCATAAAGGACTTCCCTATTTGTTTTCATACATAAAACCTTTCTTCAAATCCTGGCGAAAAGAAAATATATAAAGGGTGAAATCAAAGACTCAGTAAGGGTATGTTTGGAAAAATAAAACAAACTATATACAATTTAATTTAAAAACATGAACATAATGTTTAAACATCCAAATATTGAACAATGTCATAAAACATGGTAGTGCGTAATGCATAGATCATAATGTAACATCAATCATGATAAAATAGCAGGGGAATACAACATGTAATTGTGGCAACCATTAAGTACATGTTTTGATTTCCATAGTATCCAATGCATTTCTACCAAGACCATCATAATGGACGAAGTCAATAACTGAACTGAGTTTACTTGTCGTTCCAGCCATGTATTACAGAACCAGATTCACTTACCATCCTAGCCATGTTTATCTCATGAGATATAAATTTTTACCTAATTCATTTGAGTGAGATATAGGTCCCACCCATATCATAATGAAATCATTCTCACGTGTGCCACAAAATAAACATAAATCATTCACCACAACCGAAATAATAAAATGGGTTTCATAAACATCATCCCATTATAAAATAATTCATATAAAACAAATGTATATCATTTCATCATAAGAAAAATCACACAATGTAAATAATAGAGACATTTTACCTGAAATATAAACATATTAAATACTATCATTTTAGATTGAAAATTGTTTTGATAAAACACATGAAATGAATTCATGAGGAAAATATCCTTTCATCATTAAAATCATTTTCTCGACACAAAATGTCATGAAATTATATATTGTATGATTCATGAAAATAAGGAGTTATGAAACCATAAAAATATATTCACGCCTTATAAGTTAAAAAACATTCTCCTCATACTTTTTCCGGAAAAGTCAAAAAGTTCCTCGTATGGTAATCAAAAGAATGATTCCTTCCATAACACATTGTTAAAGTAAAAGAGGGGTAAAAATTACTTTAAAAAAACATATTAAAATATTAAAAACTTTTTGAAAATTTTTTTTATGGACATGGATGAAAAATATACCCCAGTAAATACTTAGGTATAAGCAATCTCGGATAAAAATGATATTTGGAAAATTATCCCTCATCTTATGTCCGATTTCATTCATATGTATCCGAAACTCCTGTATAGTGGGTTTAAATATATTATTAACTTGTAAAATAACCATTATAATATTTATGATATCATATATGATTCACTTATGACTTTATATTACTAATTCTTTTGTAAATTCCATGTTAAAGTTGCGTTTTGGGTAAAATCGTTTCATTTATCGTACGTGTTTCGACTTGTTGTTCTTGATATTATTACTTATATCCTGATTTAAATAATTCCAGAATTTAATACATGATTTATATATAATATATATTAATAACATAAATATATATGATAGATCGATAAATGGAATGAAATACACCGTTCATGGAGATGGAAGGTCGTACGTACGCATTAACGCTGTTTTCATTTCCTTATTGAATTGAATAGAATTAAGTAATTGAAACATATATGTACATAAATTCAGTATCATTATTGTGTCATATAGTTAATTTTTATTTATTATATATACTTTATAATCATAATTTAATGGTTAATCATGGAGAATGAATCTCATCGCGTCGTCGAGACGGTAATCTGTTGGTACGCACGAGCGAAAAAATCATTGTTTTGATATTAAAATACTATATAATTATATGGTATATCATATATACAGAATTATAATAATTTAATATTTATTATTTCTATCATTTATACTCATTATTATACCCATCCAAATGATGAAATGTTTGAATAACAAACTACACCTCGGTGTGGAGACGGTAAGCCGTACGTACGCACGTGTGGTGAATTTTTCATTCATAGGATGGATAAAATAACTAATATGGATTTAAAATTTTTATAATAACATCAAATTATATAGAATATACTGGATCTATTATTTTATAATGGAAAAAAACAATTATGGATGAAGTGGAAGATGAAAGGAACTTGGAATAGGTGGTGAGATATTTACCTCATCTTCAGGTTCTTCCTTTTGTTTTGATCAAAAGGGATCGTTAGGTTGGCTTTCGGACAAATGGAATGCCTCTAAGATTAAGTTAGGATATTTTAGAAGGTATTTGGGCTGGTTTTGTTCGATAAAATGGCTTTGGAGGTGTGATTTAGAGAGAAGGGGGAGTTCCCTTCTATAGGAGGTGTGAGGGGCACCTTAGAAAAAACTTAAAATATTATTTTATAATAAATTCATATTCCATTTATACTATCTCAAAAGTGACTTATTTAGAATCTAGGGTGTGTATGGGTATAAATACTCTCAAATAATAGGTTTTAGGAAAGTTTATGGTACCATTCTAACCTTATCATTTATATTTAACTCTAAGTTAAATAATTTAACTTTTACCGTGTATTCTTGTATTCTTACACTATATGGTTAATAAACATACTATATATTTCCAATAGAACCCCAATTGGTTCATTAATGTCATATATGTTATTATATAAATCTTTTGGCCAAATATTAGATTTTTAGGATCGTTATATCATTTAATAATATAATATTTGTTTTAAAACTTCTTTTATGTCAATTTTGACACTATTTGGTATATTGTTTTTTCTAAACTTATAATAGAATTATTACTTCAAAACAAATTCTTCTAACCAACCCTAATATGTTATATTAACCTATAAAATTTGTTTAATTCAAGAAAAAAGTATCAAATTACATTTATTTGGATATTTATAATATTAATTATGTTAACATTTCATTAATAAGGTAATTACTGCATCATCATTGTGTCAGAAATAAATTAAATTATTTAATATCTAAAAAAATATAAATAAATTACAAATATGTAGGAAATATTTTTATATTTCTAATTTATATTTGTAGTCTAATTTATCTTTTGTATAACCCTGTATGAAAAATGTTTTTTTATTAATATTTGATTTTAACTATTTTAACTCTTCTTTAAATAAAATAATAATAAATGTCCTAATCTAATCCAAGTGGACCTAAAGGGTAATATTTTATTCCTATGCTTGTTTTTGGTCGAATTAAACTTATCCACTAGAATTAGGAAATGTGTTAGGATAATAATGATATTATTTTCACCCTTAATTCCCCTATTTACTTTTAATGGTGGTAAATTAAAGTTAACAATTACTATTCACCAACAATTATTTTCTCTCATTGAACCACATTTTACTTAATTAAATCAACCATGTCTCTAGTATTTTTAAAATTCAACTCATAGAAGTGGTAAAATTATGTTTTATGTAAATTTGAAAATTCTCATAGGAGGTGCGTAAAAGATGGTAAAAAGTTGAATAAAATTTTTATATATCAAAAATTATTATAAAATGACTCCAATGAATTACATTTAACTTATATAGGTATTATGTATCTATTTTGACCTAAAATAAATTTAAATATTATAAATAATTCTTCAAATAAAAATTCGATTTTAACCAATAACTCAGTGTTTTCACTATTCATGAAAAAAAAATTGAAAGTTTTCAGAAAAATACAGAAAATTCACCCTAGGATAATTTTGATATTTTCAATCCAAAAATTAAGTCCATTTTGAATGTTAAAATTTATAAAATTTTAAAAAGTTTTTATTACTATTCATAAGGGCTAGTTTATATAATATTTTAATAACATATCGTTGTTTACTGAATCCCGGTATTGCATACTACACACGCTATCGAGGAAGGTCACGATTGCATGTATTGCAAGCCAAGTCAGGGATGCATGTAGTGCATGCTCCATTTGGTGTTGCGTATAACAAAATAAAAAAAATATTTCATTTATACATTAAAAAAATCTTTACTTAATGTTGCGTAGAATAATTTCATCAAAAAGAACATGAAATTTTGTGTAACACGAGCCAAGAATTGTGTTTCGTATACTGCCTGCTAATACGGTGTTGCGTATAGTACAATATATTCCAGGTGTAGTGTACAATAGAAGACATCAAAGAAATTAAAAATAATATATCTCATAAAATCATGGGGTGTTACAGATCTTTACTTACACAAGATAATCTAAGGGTTCTCTACTTTTGAATTTGAATGACATATTGGATGGTCAAGGTATTAACAAGTGTTGTATTCAATGTAATCTTACAAATTGTGTTTAAATGGGTTTTAATTATCATTCTAGTTTACTACATCATATGCATATTAAATTCCGAGCTGTTGGATCTTATTAAATATTTATTTTCCAATGATTTATTTCTATTGTGTATAAATTATTCAAATGATTTTTTTAATTCCATATTCCAATAAGCAAATTAATGTGTTCTAACCACATCAATCTATAAATCATTACACAACCCACAAGATTTGTTACTCACCGAAATATAGAATCGAACACATATTCCTTCAAATATGATGCTTTATATGCATAAGTTACCTGAACATTTCATTTTAAAGAATAAAGATAAATGATATTCAAATTCTTCATATTATTAAAGGTAGAGTGATAGATATCTAACACCATTCACTTTTCATGACAAGGAATAAGCTTCCAGGTTAGTAGGTGGTGTGACCCTAAGTCCCTATACTAAGGGTGACTTTTCCCAAGGGAGAATTCAATTTATAATAACTCTAATACCTAATATACACTAATTATCCCCAATAATTGTATTCTAGATAATAATTTAAACTAAAAACTGAGCTCATGGTAGATGAAATATAAATTTTCTATTTGTTTGTATAAGAAAATTTAAGGCTCAATCCTAGAAGAAATTTATCATAATAATTTTCCATACATAATGTTTACATTTCACAAACAATTCCTTGAACATGAATAAAGTAGGAATAAAATTTAAAATTAAGGAACAAAATAAATTATTTAAACAAGAGATGAACCTATGAACCCATTTATAAAGAAATATTATTATCAAAATTTTATCATTTTTCTGATAATTTAGAATATTCCATAGAAACAATTATATATATATATTATTATATATATTCCAGTAATTGTAAAACAATTATGAATAATGTAATTCAATTAATAATTTAATTTAATTAATAAATAATAAATATATATATTATAAAAACTTTTGAAACAAATATGAACTTATCTACATTAATTAAGGCTTAAATATACCATTTCAAAATGATTAAAATTTATACCTTATAATACTTTCATAAATAATAATTCTAATTTTTCAAAATAAATTTTTACGTACATTTTAAGGAACACCATAGCTTTATCTATTTCACACTCTTTAATGGGTTACCATTTTGAATTCACTATTTCTACCCGATAGAGACTTTAAAATTGTGGAACTGAATGTGTTTTCTAGAGAATCAGATCAATGAACCCCCATAGAGAGTTTTACATTATTGGGATAGTTATTATTTAAAAAAAGGATTAAAAACATTTAATCATTAATGAATATTACTCAAATACCACTAATGGTTTTTGGATCATTATACAGAATTTGGAAGAATATGTAAACCCAATAAATTGACCAATATATCTCAAATAATCTAACTATGAAATTTTATCAAAAACATATCACAAAATGAAATACCTTAAATTCCTGAATTTCATCACTATGCATCTTCATCTTTTTTGGAGTTTATATAAGGATGATTATAGTAAGAAACAACTTTATACCTCTTTTATCTAAGGGATTACACTAGAGGATGGATCCATGAACACATATTGAGGACTCCTAAACATTCGAAGGAGTTCTATCTCTTTCAATGATTTTTAAGAATCATTCAACAAGGGAATAGATTCTAAGGTATAATGAAATCATCATGTGTTCTTCGCATTAATTATAGGATAATATCACATCCTCATATATATACATTATTAACACTCTCCATCAAACTAATAGTGTTGTTCATAATGAAATGTATTGGGTGTCATTTCATGGAACCATAACATTATAGTATGTTGGTGTTCTTTCATTCAACACTTCAATGAATAATGTGCACTAGCTATAAATGAACCCAATCCTTGTTTTTAAAAGTTTATATCATTTGGAATGAACATTAAAACACACATCCACCACATAAACATACAAAATCATGGTTTTGACCATGACATCACATGAACCTCTATGGCGTAGTGGTAACCATTTTTTAAAACATGCAATAGTAAAGTAGTGGGAGATTTTCCATCTAAAACTATCCTCAAAGTTGTATCAACTATTTTGCATCAATATAGAATTATCTCAGTAAATAATGATATATTAAAATTTATATATGGATTATTTCTATCCAATATAAACATTTTTGGCTTTTGGAATTTTGACATGACATGGATGTATTAGAGAACAATGCGTTGTTGCATTGGATTGCCAAAACAATTGATTCCATAAAATGAATGAATTTATGTAAAAGAAGATGTAAAAATATCTGATAAAAATATTTTAATAATATATTCCTCCAAATGTATATTTTCATTATATAATATTTTAACAACTTGTTTTCATTGTTTGGGGATATGTATTCAAATTTGTGATATGTACCCAAAATCCAAGTAGATTTGTGGGATTAAATTTGGGGATGTTGGGCTACATAAATGTTAGGTTGGGTCATAAAAGTTTTATCCATGATAGTGGATGTAAGGTAAGATTCATTGAATTTTTGATTTAGTATATATCTTTGATAAAAAATATACGACTAGTCCAATTTTCTTGAGGGATTCATTTGGTCTTCTTGTGTGATTCAAAGGCCTTTAAAATTACCAGAATAACCAAAATTATAATTTAATTAATTTTTGGAAAATTAATTGATAACCCTAAAATCAATATTCATATAATTTCAATAGTTATTATTAAGGTTATTACCAATATAGTAAAATAAATCATATTTGGATGAATTTGAATAATGGGGTATATAAATGTTTATGAACAAAACATAAACATTAGTATAAAATTATGTATTCTCAATAAAAAATCCATAATTGGAGTAATTTAAAATAATTAATAATCATTATATAATATAAAATCCCTATTCCATAGGTTATTTCATGTTCTCATGAAAGAATCACACATCATAATAATTTTCAATCACCAAAAAATATTTAATTTTTTCCTCTCAAATTTATGGGGTCAAGACTAGTTCACTCGTACATAATTAAATCCAACATATTTTTTTACTCAAATTATGAGTAAAAAACTCATTTTTAATAATAATAATTAAAACATTAAGATAAAAAACTCTTCTCCCAATGGTATGATTTTATCAATATGTTTAAATCAATCTCCAACTAAAATTGAAAATATTTGAGTTTTTAAAACCTCTTTAATTAAATTCCCTTCCCAAAATGAAAAAAAATAATGAGGTATTTTAAAAGGATTATCTATTGTAATGGAATATTACAGATATGTCTAAAAGAGGTGGAAATAGGCAGGGGTAGAAATTAAAATATAGAAATAACAAAGAAAAATTTATGAAAAGGGATATTCAAGGGTATGGAAACCCAAATTTATGAGGACACAGTCATGTGAATAAATATGTAGGAGAGAGATAGATAGAGAATTGAATGAATGTAGACAATACATACTAATCTCAAAACAATTCACAATGACTCGAGTAAAGATGATTCAAGTGTTAACCATTTTTTAGGATTATATATATTTCATATTTTTTTATTATTCTCATTTTTAGAAATGTTTGTTAATTTATATTATTTTATTTCATTTTTCATATACACTTTTCAATTATATTTTTAACAGATTGAATAAATATAATTTCATTATCAATCCTCAGGGAATGAAATCCTATACAATATACTTAAAGTTATGAATTACATCAAGAATATTAATATTGTTGAAAAATATATAAAAATAATATCTAAATAAATATATTTCCCACCAGAAATTAAATTTGAAAAATAATTAATTTAAATGTAAATATTAAGTGGGATAAGGTTTTTGGTTTTTAATGTTCCATTAAATAATAAGTTTTCATGGACTTATTGAATATTTCATATTCTAGTTTAAAATTTGGATATAGGGATTTTATATGTATATCTGGATTCTCATGTGCTTTAAAAAATGCCTATATCCAATTAATACACACTAAAGTAGAAAAAAAATATTGAACATCAATAAAGTCGAGGTTTTAATTTGGGGTGAAACACACAGGAAGAACATATATTTATATATGACCATGAAATAAATGATTGTGTTTTCACTCATGGGATTGGGAGAATCATTTTTTAATCAAAAAGTTATTATTAATGACTTATTTACTGCGACCTAGGATTGACAAACATTGATATTAGATAATTTTTATGAATATTCCATACATTACAAAAATTCATGCCTCAGGGCCCTAATAGTTTACTATCTTTGGAAACATTGAAAAAAAGTCTTCTATCCTAGAGAAAGAACAGTAGAATATCACATAAAGAACTAAAACATTATTACTTCTTCCTAAAACCTTTCTTCATAACATGGGGAAAGGAACCATAATAAATAGGTGAGCCGAGATTCTCGGTAAGGGTAAGTTAAAGAAATGTATAACCATTACCTGAACAAAAGTGTATTGAACTTGATAATGACATTTAAATATCATACCATAAAAATTAGATATCATAATAAATATATTCAGTTCACAAGGAACGAATCATATGGAAATAAATAACATAATACATGAAAGAATAACATAGGAACAAAACATGGGATTTTGAAAAAAAAGCATATAATATGATTTCCATAACAGCAAAGTCATCGCTGCCAATACTATCTTGGTAGTATGGGCTCACTTTATATACCATATTGGTACTCATGGTTCAATCCCAGGGCCATCTTAGTAGCATGATCACACTCCTCACACCTTCTTGGTAGTATTGGTTCACTCTCATTGCCATCTTAGTATCATGAGATAACTTCTCATACCATCATGGTAGTAATGTGTCACTCCCACAGACATCTTAGTAGTCTAGCTTCATTCATAATACCATCTTATCTTATCTCATGAGATATAAATCCTTACCCAGTGCAGTGTAGGGTGACATAGGTCACACCCATCTAATAATGAAATCATACATACATGTTCTATAAGATCATAAATAATCATATCATAACCCATGAAATAAATTGAGAATAAAAAAAACATAACATGTGAAAAAATTTAGGTTTCATTACCATTTCTTAGATAACATGACATATAATATATTAATGAGTTTCATAAAGACCATGACATTAAGTACAACCCATTAATAGAAAGTAAATGAATAGAACCTTTAGGTCATTTCCAAGAAGGGCAGGAGTAACATCATAAGATGTCATCTTAGATGGAAAATAATTTTGAGATATCTTTCAAAAATATTTCTTTAATAAAATATCATTTCTTATATTAAAAGTATTTTTAATATATAAAATCATTTGAAAATAACTTTCTTATAAAATAAAATTAAAACTTAAAAAGATTACTTGAAATCATTTTGAAAACCATTTTTGTTGCAAATATATAAAATAATCTTAAAAACATTACAAAAACCTTTTTCTTCAATTTTTATTGAAAACATATAAAGATTGATTCAAACCGTTCTCAATCCAATTTCTTTGAAAATAGATTGAAAACAAATAAATAAGTCCTGAATACCTTTTTAATAAACATTTTCCTTGAAAACATATAAAATAATCTTGAAAACATTTTGAAAACCATTTTCCTTGAAAGCTTATAAAATATCATTGAATTTTTTTTTGAAAACCGTTATCCTCAAAAAATATAAAATAATATTGAAAACATTATAAGAACCATTTTCTGTGAAAAAATATAAAATAATCTTGAAAATATTTTTGAAAACCATTTTCCTTGAAAACATATAAAATTATCTCGAAAACATTTTGAAAAAAAATCATGGAAAACATGTAAAAGTATATTGAAGATGTTTTGAAAACCTTTAGCCTAGAAAATATATTTTTTAAACATTATTTTCAACATTAACCATTAAACATGAAATGAATGACTCGATTTATTGATCATGGATAAATTCATACATGTCGTACATGGTAAAAAGAACAATCCTTTTGTATGGTAAAAATGTTTTAAAATTTTCTCATTCTGAAAGAAACGAAAAGATTCTTCTAAAACCATTTGTAAAAGAAAAAAGGGTAAAAATTAATTTTAATTATAATATTATATTGTTTGAATATTCCTAGAATCCCTTTTTAGAAAATATGGTTTAAACGTAACATATATTTCCAACCGAAGAGAGTGTAAATTCAGGATTCATAAAAAAACAAATTCTTAAATATATTATGTACATAATAGTGGAATATATTGTACTTATATGAGAATATATTATCAATAACCAAAGTATAATAATATTCATTAATTTTCTGGTACATAATATTTCATAAATGAAGCATAACCACTAACAATCTAAAAATGTGATGATATTGTTTCAATAAACTCTTACCACTTGATTACTTGGCATTATAATCTCCATGTAAAAAATAAAATTACGTGAAGCTTAAAATATAATTAAAATAAGGATATTCATAACATAACATGTAAAATCAATTTATATATACCTCTAAAAATAATTTAGATGCATAACAACAATTAAGTCTGAAAGAAGGAAAATTGAGACATAAATTTTTTTCCTATTTGGTAACTTTGGAAACTTAATCCCCATGAAAGAAAGGTAATAAAATTTATTTTTTAAAACAAATAAATTTAATTATATTATTTATATAATAGAATCATGGGAGTATATACAGCACACAAATGGAAAGAGTGGCTAACATATCATGTACCTCACAAAAATAAAAAGTGAGATGAAATCCCGTTACCTTGTATCTTGACTCACATTGTACTTGTTCAACCCCCATTTATAATAAATATAAATTTTTTATATATATTTTACAAAACCATATTAATATTTATAATACAATACAGGGTTTTCTTTTATTACATTATATTACCCGCTCGTTAACAATCCAATGTTAAGGTTTCCCTTCATGAAATATTCTCTTTATTCTTCGCATATGTCTTAATTTATTATATCATTGGTAATTATAATTTATCATGACATAAATATTTTAAACCATGATATAAATATCATGTTTATAAATTATATTTTTATTATAATAATCTATATAATATGTAATTATGAAATAGAATACACCGTTCATAGAGACAATAGGTTTCCAGTACACATGAACACTATTTCTATTTAATTTTCATGTAGAAAGAAAGAAAAATTAAAAGAAATATATGTATATATATATATATCATTATTAAAACGTTATTATTATATCATATATATTATATATATTCACTACAACCATCTTTAATGTCATCCATGTAGTGTATGAATGTATCATGTCCCTTTTAGGGAGCCTTTTTCCACACTTCCTTAAATTAAATTATCACATTTACGTTAGATGGAAAGAATAAAGGTATTTTATAAATACAATTAAATAAAAATTAATAAATTATAAATATAATATATAGAAATATATAAATATAGTTTTTATCATAATGGTGACCATGATAGGTTGTAATGGAATAATCATTTCATGGCGATGTAGTTCGCCATACACAAAAACAGTATGTTCATTACCGATTAGATGTATGTGTATGTAAGTGTAGGTCATAACATTTCCATAAAAACATCCTAGTATATTGAGGATACTGGGTTTTTTATATAATTATAGAATAATGATACTGTAGGTGGTGTATAATTGAAATTATACTAGATATCTTGAGAGAATATGTTACCGCTTAATCGGGTAACTCATTTTGATTTGTAAAAAATGGATTCCTTGGATTCCTTCTTTTACAAATGGAGGCTTTTGAGTTTATGGGAGGGTTTTTTGGAGAATATTTCTGAATTATTTTGATTATTTAATGTATCTTTAGAGGTCTGAGTAAAGGTAGAGTCCTTTCATTTTTATTGTAGAGGGGAGTGGAACTCTTGTAAATACAAAAAGGTATTCATTAATGGGTGGAATTCCTTACTTAAAGTGCCTCAAAAATTAAAATAATAATATATTAATGTTGAATAATTGTCCATTAAAACATCCAACACAAAAAACAATTATTTTATAATGATGGTTCATTAACATCTAAGATTCCCCAATTTTATCATTATGGTTTTTATTAAAGAATCTTGTTATCTAATCTATTTAATTTAAACATTAAGACTAAAATAATGTGATAATTATTAGAAAATATAGTTAATATTAATTATTAATATGATATAAAAATTATAAAATAAATTTCCAATCTTTTTTGGAAATTAATTTTAAAACAAGCGCATGTGACGCACTAAAACACTACGTAAACTCAGCCCGTATTGACAACATTTTTACAATATATGGGTAAATTTGTTAATTATAATAGATAAATTATTCTATTAATATACCGTATATAATTATTATTAACACATAAAAATAAATTTCCAGAATATAGGAATTTTATTAATTTTAAATCAATTAATAAAATTTTATTTATTGTAAAATAACAATAATGTTGATTTTACATCATTGATATTCTGTTAATGTTAAAATAAAAATCCAAAATCTGAATTTCAATAAATTATATTTATATATATGTAACATGATATAGTCATGTAAAATAAATGAAAACAATAATTTAATTAATTAAATTAACTTTTAATATTTATAGTGTCATTTATTTTAGTTATTTATTAACTAAATAATCACTTCAATGGAATTTCATAAGCATTTTAAGTAACTAATTAATCTCTAAATATTATTAATAAATTATAGTGACAATAATAGACCATATATATTTCAAAGGGATATGTTTAATGGATAATAATATTATTATTTAAATATCTCATTTTTTATAATTGTTAAAGTTACAGAACAATCCTCTTTTGTCTTTTTTGCTTACTTATTATTTCATAAAGGGAAAATCCATTTAATAATATCCCAATAACCCATATATTTTGACCCAAGTGTAGATATGGTCGAATGTTAAGTATTAAATGGATTCTGGACAAGCTTCCAGGTCTTTTTGGTCCTTAATATTAATGTTTGGTCACATATTAAGCTTAATTTTTACTAAATCACATGTAGTAATTTTGATCACTTTCACTAAAATTTTTTGTCAAAAATTAATATGACCTTATTTAAAAAGAATATTTTACTGATTGCAATAGTAAATTTCCTTTTATCGAAATTAAAATCATAGAAGTGGGATAATTATTATTAATGATAATCCTAAAAACATTGTGAGAAAGTGGTGTTTTATAGTAAAAAGGTTCATATGATCAATAATTTTTTATATATAATTTGAATATAAAAAATGAATCAAATGATGTAAATTAGATTATTATATTAATTATTGATATATTGTGACTTTAAAAAATAATTAAAAATATACTTTAATGCAAATGATTATAAAAATGAAAAGGTTGTTTTTAACTAAATTCGAGTAATTTTTATTATTCACCCAAAAATGATGTTTCTTGTGAAAATTCAAAAAACATTACCCAAAGATAATTTAAAATTTATAAATTAAAAAATTATAATTATATTATCAAATTATAATTTTATTAGAGTCTCAAATTAAATTTACTATTTTTCACCGAAAGGCATAAAAAAGACATTCTTTAAGATAATATTATTTTAAAACATATATAGAAATTCCCAAAAATTATATATTTAGTTATAAATATGTTATATTTATATAAAATAAATATACACAATATTTTAAAATTATTTATTACTAAACATATTACTTATTATAATGTATAAGTTATAATTGTCTTATTATAATAATTATTACAAAAAAATGGTGTTTTGTAGAAACCTCGGCATTGTGTGTAACGTACTGAATTTCAGTGTTTCTTGTAACGTACGTTGATTCAATGTTCCATTTAAGGTAGGATGATATTGTTCTATTTAATGTATGAAGAGTTGGTTTTTTGAGAAATTAATGTTTTAATTAATACAATAAATAAAAATTTATTTTATTAGAAAATATATATCCACAAAAACATAGTGTGTAATATTATTCCCCCTGAAAATGAATTTCACCCTCAAAATTTATCACTCAGGTAAAAAAATGGAAGATAATTTTGTTTCATCATATCCTCATATTCCCACATAGCTTCCACTAACTCGTGATTTCCCTAAAAAACATTGACTTGGTGAGCGGTCTTGTTTCGTATAACATTCTTTATACAATCCATAATTTTAGTATGTCGCTCCTCATAAGAAATATCATGCTCTAGATGTATGAACATTAAGTTAAGTACAAGTGAAGGTACAGGTATGTACTTCTTATAAAGAGAAACATGGAACACATCACATACTTGACAGATATTTGGGAGAATTTCCAAGTGATAGGATACCATCCTGATATGATTTACAATCTCAAAGGGATTGATATACCTAGGTCATAAATTCACTTTTTTTTAAATATCATAACCTTCATCCTAGGTAAGATTCGTATAATCACGTTTTCACAAAATTAAAATTATTTATCACATGAATGGTTATCAAAAAAACATTTCTAGCTACTTTGACCTACATTATATTCTGTCGAATGGTTCTAACATTCTTGACCATTTCTTCAAAAATCTCAGGTCCCAATAACATTCCTTCTCCAAATTCATCCCAGAAAGCTGGAGATCTATATTTCTTCCCATATAGAACTTCATTTCATCCCATCTGAATGCGTCATTGAAGGATAATGTTGTATGAAAACTCAACTGGAGGAAGTTGTTGATCCCAATAACATTTAAACTCTAGAGAACAAGATCTCCACATATCCTCTGTCATATAAATTGTTCTTTCAGACAGACCATTCATATATGTATTATAAGTAGTGCTAAAACTCCATTCTACATATTGTTATTACTAAATACTTTTCTAGAACTCTGAGGAAAGCCTCAGACCCCTATATGATACAATAGAATGTGGTACTCCATGCAACCATACCACTTCCTTAATGTATATCCTAGTAGGTTGATCTAGAGTGAAGTCTTCTCTGATAGCGATGATGTGTGATTACTTAGTAAAGCTATCTACTACCACCCATATCCAATTAGACCCATTTAGAGGTTTTGGGTAGTCCAATGAAAAAATTCATAGTGATATTCTCACATTTCCATTCCAGAATGGGTAATTGTTGCAACATCCCTTTACAATTTTTTCTTTCAGATTTAACATTATGGCATAACAAGCCCCGAGATACAAAATCTATGATATCTCTCTTCATTAAATACCACCTAATGTATTCATTAATATATAGATACATATTTATATATCTATTATGAATAGAGAATTAATAAATATTATCTTCCTATAATAGATCTTTCTTCAAATATTGTATAGAAGGAACACATATATATTCCCTTTACCTTATCATTCCATTGTGATCAATGAAAAACTCAGGAACATTCCTAACATTCTATTGCAGCTCTCTAGATTCCTTTTGCACCACCTTAAAATTCACATAGACAGAGGCTTAGACATTTATTTGACAAAGAAAATACTTTTCCCCTTGCTTCAAGATTTCTAGGTCCATCATTTGCAAAAATAAAAATATTACATATTTTTTATCATCGTCATAGACAGTCTATCTTGATTCTTCTTACTTAAATCATTATCCACCTTGTTCCCTTTCCTAGGGTAGTAATATTTTCAGTAGTTATAATACATTATCAACTATATCCATCTTTCTAGTGCATGTTCAACTCTTTTTATGTGAATATATATTTTATATTTTTATTATCATTATATATATCACACTTTTCTCCATAATTATAATTACCCTATATCTTTAACGAAAACATTACCGATGCTAACTCAAAAAAATTAGATGACTAGGTTTTCTCATTATTCTTAAACTATCATGAGGAAAAATTGATAACCAAGTCATTATATATAAAACAACATCCCAATACATTCTTGGATTCATCTATAAACGATTCAAACCCTTCTCTAATATATATTAATTTAATTATAGGTGCACTAGTTATCCTTCTTTTTAGTTCCATTAAATTTTTCTCACTTTCAACTATCCCAAGGAACTTGACACTCTTCCAAATTAACATGGTCAAAGGATAATGTAGTTATGAAAAACTCTCTAAAACCCATTGATAATGTCCAGGTAAACCAACAAAGATATAGATCTTAGTCATTTAGGTTGGTCTAGGTCAATATTTATTATCCTCCATCACTGATAGATCTACTTCTATACCATCTCTTGAAATTATTTGACCAAAAAATGAAACCTTAATATCCAAAATTTATATATTGTAAACTTTTCATATAGATTATCTCTCATTAGTGACTTTAGTATATTTCAACGGTGATCTTCATCCTCTTCTTTTCTCTTTCAATATATAATAATATCATCTATAAGGACTAATAAAAACTGATTAATGTAATTTAGATAGACTTTATTCATTAAATCCATGAATATGGGAGGTGAATTAATAAGAAAAAAATTCATTAATATATATTCATAGTGTAAAACCTTATACAAAATTTTTTCTTTAGAATGTCCTTTTTTGACCCATAAATGATGATATCCAAAACTAATGTAAATCTTGTAAAAGTATTGAGCTCCACACAATTGATCAAATAAATCATCAATACGAGGAAGAGGATACTTGATATTATTGTGATTTTGTTAAACTCTATATAATCAATTCGGACTCACATTGATCCATAATTATTTTTTAGAAAAAGAATAGGTGCACCCCTAGATGACACACTTGGTTGAATTAACCCCTTATCGATGTTTTTATGAATATGATTCTTCAGTTCATATAAATCAATAATATTTATTCTATAAGGAGTTTTTGAAATTAGTGTGGAACCATGAATGTGTTCTATTGATAATAAACATCATGTTTTGGCGGATGACCAGAAGACCCTTTGCGAAATACATGCACAAAATACCCAAAAATAATCATATCATCGATGTAAATTCTCTCCCTAACCAGTTGAGATAAAAAACCATTTTAAACATGAATTAAGACCTATAAAATGGATTTAATCTCCACAAAAATTTCATACTTATCATCACATAGAAGGATGTTTATAGGAGGGTTTGAAATATAAAAAGTAACTTTCCTTCCTTAGCAATTGAAGTAGGATTTATGAAGAGAAATATAATCCATGCCTAACATGAAATCAAATTCAGCAGAATGAATAATAATGATATTTATAAAAAGAATATTCCCACAAACTTTAACCAAATAGGAATCATAGGCTTGAGATGCATTAATCTTATAATTAGGGGTTTTAAATGCTAATTCCACATCCAATTATTTTGGTATAATCAAAATACCCTTATAATAATATTTAAATATGAAAGAGTTGGTGGATCTAGAATAAAATATGTCAATATTAGTTCTTTATTTGATGGTAACTGTGCCTTTCATTATGTTTTTATCACAACCTTCATCAAAAATTGCAATTTCATGAGATTTCTCATTATCCCTTAGCTTCAGAGATTGCTAATTTCTATCATCATCACTATCCCTTGGGTTTGGGTAGTGGTTATCATAATGAAAATTATACATGCACTTGTAGCTCTTTAATCAAGGAAGGTTCATTATATTCCACTATTTCCCCATTCTCAATATTATCTAGTGTTTTCACATCACTTTGGAAATAAAATTCTCGATAAAATTCTCTTAAATACTTTAAATATTTATTTGTCCCCTTAAGGAAATTTCCCCCATGATTCTCCCCAAACATAGAGCATAAAGGGAAGCTATTTTTCTTTTCATCATGGTTTCAATATTTTCAATTAAACTTTATCTTCCTCTTCTTTTCAAAACCATGAAATTGATACATGACTCCAACCTATATTTCAACCTTGATTGAGCAACACACAATATCTCTATAGGTACTAAAGTATATTAGGAGAAATTTCACTCTAAGACTTGACTTTAAGCACTAATGATCCAATAAACCTTAGTTTTAGGATGGATGCAAATTCTAGAAGCATAACAGGAAACTATTGTGAAATTAGACACATAGGATCCATCAAATTAAACATAGATTTTCATAAAATCAAAGAACACTTTCTCCATATTGGTATGAATAATATTAGGAAATTAATTATTGAAAAATAAGTTCTTCTACACTTCTTAATTCAAGGATTCAAAATCATCCTTCTACCTCTAATTCTTGTTTAGAGTCCACCACTGGTCCACTTTGCCTTCTAACCAAGAGACACCTAGAATGAATTTATCATGATCCAAACACCAAATAATAGAGAATATATTTTCAGTATCATTGATTCATTGTCAAAAAATAAGTGGATCAGAATACCCTCCGAAATAATGTGGGTGGTTCCTCCTTAAAGACTCAACAGAATAATGTTCCCTCCATTGCTCATTTGGAAGTCCACCACGATCCATAGATTTATGAAATCTTGTGATCATTGTAATAGAGTTTTTCATTCCATCACTAATAGCATTCAGTTTCATAGGAAGAACATCGTTTCATTATCCATACCAATCACCATTAATGTTGTTCCTTCAGGTTCCATCCATTGACTAAAACCGAAATCATAGAGTAAGAAATAGTTACCATAATGAAGATCCTCATAATCAGGAAAAGTCACATATATGGTTTCTATGTTATGACACCTTCCATAATCTATGACACCATAGGTTTACCCTATGATATTCATATCCAACTTATTTCTAGATCCTTAATGATGGTTCATTTAGTGTTTTTTTATTTAAAAAGAATATCCCCTGGGAGTGTCAAATTAGATGTGCAGTAAGGCCCATTTGGGCATACCTGATTACCACGAGTTAGGCCGAAAACATCTGTTCACAGTTGTTACCTCTAGTTAAATCTATAAAAGATCTGAATCCAGTTGTAGTATATATAAAAGGATGTATTTTTAAGAAAACACTCACTCTATCCATACCGATATTATAGTACATTTTTATAAACATTAACTCATACTTATAATTATATTTAGATATATCCACAGACCTATCCTTAGAAATATACCTCGAGATATCACTAATTTTTTCTCATCCACGTTTCCAAAGGATGACTAAAAGTTTCTTTTCATACCAACTATAGTTACCCATTCATTCCATGCATTGATATTACATCATTTTAGATGAATATTTAGTACATTATAAAAATACATGCCCTAGGACCATAATATTTCTGGGTAATTGGAAATAAGGGAAAAAATTATATTCTAGTGAAAGATCTTTAACAAATCCCATAAATATTCCCCCATTTACTACCTGTTCCAAAAACATTTCTTCATAACATAGGGAAAGGAAACATAATAAATATGTGAGATCAAATTCTCAATAATGGTAAATTGTGGAAATGTGTAAGAATAACACGAACAAAAGTGTATGGAACATAAGAGTAACATTTGAAAATCACATATTTCATATTAGAGAGCAAAATAAAAAATTTCCATTCATAAGAGATGAATCATAAGGAAATAATAAATATAATCCATGAAAGCATAACCTACTAATAAAACCTGGTATTTGGGAAAATACACAAGCGTATAATATGATTTCCACAGTATCCAAGGCATAGCTTCCAAGACTATCTTGGTAGTATATGTTTACTCCATATACTATATTGGTAGTGAAGGGTAACTCTCATGGACATCTTAGTAGCATGATTTCAGTCCACATACCATAGTGGTAGTCAAGGTTCACTCCCATTGATATCTTAGTAGCATGATTTCACTCCTCATACAATCATGGTAGTCATGGTTCACTCCCATGCCCATATTAGTAGTCATGGGTCATTCACAGTACCATCTTATTCTATCTCATGATATGTAAATCTTTACCCAATGAAATGGAGGGAGATATAGGTCTCACCCATCTCATAATAAAATCTTACATACATGTAATAAAATATCATTAATAATAATATCATAACTCATTAAATGAAATGGGTATCATAAACATGTAATAATATCATAACATATGGAAAATGATAGTTTTTATAATCATTTCATTAAACCATAACCTGTGAAAGAGAAAAATATTTCATAAATATATAACCCATGAAAGAAAAATGGGTTTCATAATGACCGTGATATTATGAATAACCCGTTCATAGAAAGGATATTAATGGAACTATTATATCATTTCCAATATGGGAATTAGTATCATAAACAGATGTCATCTTAAATATAATGTAGTTTTTAAATATCTTTCAAAAATGTTTCTTGAGGTAAAAAATATTTTATTCTTTGAAAAAGTATTTTTAATACAAATATTCATTTGAAAATAATTTTTCTAAATACCTTTAAACCATATATATAATACATGAAATCATTTTTAATACATTTTTCCTTGAAAACTTATAAAATATTCCTCAGAATATATAGAAATTTTTTGCTTCAAATTATTTTTTAAAACTTATAAAGAATGCTTAAAAACAATTTGGAATGAAATTTATTTTAAAATACTTTGAAGACTTATAAAAAAATCTTAAAAACATTTTAAATAACCATTTTTCTTGAAAATATAAAAAATAACCTTGACAATATTGTGAAAACTATTTTCCATAAAAACATAAAAAATAAGCTTGAAAACATTTAGGAAATCCATTTTCATTGAATAATTATAAAATAGAATTAAAATATTTTGAAAACAATTTTATATGAAAACTTATTAAATTTTTTCTATACATTTTTTAAAACCATTTTCCTTTAATATTTATAAAATAATATTCAAAACATTTTGAAACCCAATTTCCCCAAAAACTTATACAATTAGCTTGAAGATATTTTGAAAACTATTTTCCTTTTAGATATCATTTATAAATATTATTTTAAAAATTATCCTATAAACATGAAAATAATTCCTTAAAGGATTGATTGTGGATAAATCCATACATTTCATATGAAGTAAAAATGAACATTCCTTTTTCATGTTAATAAGGATAGAAAAATTCCTCATTAAGAATGAAACAAGAAGATTCCTTTGAAAAACTGTTAAAATTAAAAAATGGTAAAAAAAATGTTTTCATGATCAAAGGATATTTATAGAATACTGTAGCAAATGATTTTTCGAAAACTTGGTTTTAAAGGAATAATTATTTCCATTTGAAGAGATGGTAAAGCCGTACTTTCTAATAAAGATTATAAACTATCTTATGTAACAAATAGTAGAATCAATAGTACTAATATTTGAATATGTTATATACAATTAAATGATAAAAACAGCCTAAATGTTCTTGAGATATGTATTATAATGTTTCATCAAATAAGCACAATCATTAATAATCTGGAAAATTGATGTGATTGTTTAAATAAACTCTTACCTCTTGGTTACATGGGATAGTTCTATATATGTAAGAATAGAAATTTAGATGAAGAAAACAATATCAAGAAAAAAAGGAAATTAGTTATATAAAATGTAATATATAAGTATATACACCTTTCAAAATAATTTGGTGCATAAAAAACATGAGTCTCAAAGAGGGAAAATTAAGAAAAATCTATTTAACGGATTTGGTAACATTTAAAAATTAATCCTCATGACAGGAAGAAAAAATAATGGATATGTAAACAAACATAAATTTATATTTTATGATATATATATTATAATCATGGTAATTACATACAAAACACATAAAGAAATAGTGGAAAATATAACATGTATCTCATGGAAATAAAATGTGATATTAAATCCCCTAACTTTGTGTCTTGACTCTTATCGTACTCAATATAACCACCAGTATATGAAATATTAATTTATTTAAATCTTTTACAGAACCATAATATTATATATAATACAATATTGTTTTATTATGAGATTTTATTACCCTCTTGTTAACAATTCTATGTTACGGTCCCACATCAGATAATATTCACTTTATTTTTAACATGTCTCTAAATTTGTAATTTATTTGGTTACCATAATTATATCATGATTTATAGAATTTAAACCATAACATTAATATTATTTATATATATTATATTTTTATTATAATAATCTATAGAATATGTATGTGTGAAACATAATACATCATTCATGGAGATGGTAGGTTGTATGTGTGCATGAATTTTATTTATATTTAATTGTCACGTTGAAAGGAAAAAAGAATATATATATATATATATCATTATTAGTTTATATTAATTATATCATATATTATATATATATTCAACAAAACCATCCTTAATACAATCATTGTAGTCTATGAATGAATCATATCTCTTTGTGGGGCCGGTAGTCCACTTATCCTCAAATGAAATTATAATATTTACTTATGAAGGACTGAAAAAATTTATGTTCTAAATAAAAATTTAATAATCATAAATAAATTATAAATATAACAGATATCAAATATAATTTTCATCATAATGGCCACCAATGATCGGTGGTAGTGAAAAAATGACCAATCATCGTTTCACGAGGGAGTAGTTCACCGTATAGAGAAACACAATGTTTGTTACCCATTTGATGGAGGTGTGTGTAATTGTAGATCAAACAATTTCATAGAAAAATACATTTATATATTGGATACTTGTTTTTTCATATAATCATATAATAATTATATCGGATGGGGTGGAGAATGGAAATGAAAGTTGAGATCTAGAGAGATGATATTACCTCTTAATCGGGTAACTATTTTTGTTTTGTAATAAAAGGCTACTTTGGATTACATCATTCACAAAGCTATTATACTAGGTAAGGGGTATGGATGTTAGGAGAATTTTTGGGTTGAGTTTTTATGACGCAATTTTTCTTTATAGGTGTGAGGAAGGGGTAGATTTCTTGCCTTTTTATAGTGGAAGGGGAGTCTCACTCTTGTAAATACCAAAAGTTATTCATTAAATAGTGCTTTAAATTACCTATAGTGCATCTAAAATGTACTAATAATGTATTAATAAGGAATAAATTTATAATAGAACCACAAAAAAATAAAACATTCTTCATTTTATTAAATTTGTTCCATAACTTCTGTATTTTTTCCAATTTTATCATTTTTCTTTTTATTAAAGAATCTTATTTTCTAATAAATTTAATTTTATCATTAAGAATAAAAAAGTGATATTTTTTAAATTATATAGAGACACTAAATTATTAATATGATATAATATTTATTCAATAAAAACTTGATGAGTTTTTGAAATTAATTTTAGAACAATCGTATGTGACATTTTAAAACACTACTGCAACTCAAACTGTGTTAACAAACTTTTTACAATATATGGGTCAATATGTTAATTATAAAACAATAATTGGTAAATTTATATAAGATTTATAATATTTATATAAAAATAAAAAAAATTAAGAATATATTTTCTTTAATAAATTTAAAACAATTAATAGAATTTTACTTTTTTAAACAACAATAATGTCAATTTTGACATTATTTATTGAATGTTAATGATAAAACATCAACAAAATATTGGAATTAAAATCTATTAAGATTAAAAAAAATTAACATTATCTATTCATTTAAAAAATAAATATAATAATTCAATCAAATAACATCTCTTTTAATATTTATAGTATCATTTATTTTAGTTAATTATTAACTAAATAATCACTATATTGGTGTTTCCTAAGAATTTAAGTAAATAATTCATCTATAAAATTTTTTAACAAATTATTATGGTAAAAATTAACCATCTATATTTCCCAAGGATATTTATAAACAAAAATATTAAGTTTATTACATATCACAATGTTTTATAAATGTTAATAGTAAGGAAAGTGCATTTTTTTGTATTTTTTTCTTACATAACCCTTGATGTAGGGAAATTATATTTATTAATATCCCAATAACCCATATATCTTGAACCAAGAGGCTATATAGTAAAATTATTGGCATCAATTGTATTTTGGACAAGTTTCTCTATCATTTTGTTCTATAATATTATGGTTTATCCTTTATTAAGCTTAATTTTACATTAATCACCATAATTAGTTTTAATCATTTTCACTAATATTTTGGGTAAAAAACTAAAGTTGATATTGTTAGAAAAAAATATAGTTCTAATGACAAACTTTTATGTTTGTTTTTTAAAATTCAAATAATTGATGTTGGAAAATTAAGATTAATTCTAATCATGTAGACATGGAAAAAAGTGGGTTATTATAGTAAATAAGTCCAAATGGTCATTAAGTTTTATATTTAATTTCAATATAACAAATGAAACAAATTTCCTAAATTGTATTAATATATTCACAACCGATATATTTTGACTTTAAAATTCAATTTAAAATATAATTTAAGACTAATTATTGTTTAAACGGAATGTCTGTTTTTAACAAAATTCGAGTAATTTTTACTATTAAGTCAAAAATGATGTTTCTTAGAAAAATAAAAAACAAATCACCCTAATAAAATTTCTACATTCTGAATTAAAAAATAATTCTTATTAATCAAATTCAATTTTTATTAATTTTTAAAATAATTTTACTATTGTTTACATAAGGACATAAGAAGAAGTTTCTTTAAGAAAATATTATTTTAAACCATATAAAGGCTTTTCCAAAAAAGTATATGTTTTATTTTCAATCTGTATTATTTTTTATAAAAACAACATAATTATTATTGGAAATTAGTTATTACTATTCATATTACGAATTTTAACATTTCTGTCATAATTATCGACGTTAAATAAATATAACAAAAAATGTTGTTTCATAGAAACATTTGTGTTGTGTGTAATGTACACCATGTCATCGTTGCATGTAACATACACTACATCAATGTTTAATTTAATATAATTCTTCTTGGAGTTGTGTAATGTATGTTGATTTGGTTCCATGTGAAATTAATTTTTCAATTTAGACATAATTTAAAATTTAGATTAATAAAAATAAGGTCTATAAAAAATCAGGGTGTTACATTTTTGGTCAACGAAATTATTCTTTTATCCATATTTCTAGTTTAAATAAAAAATGAGATGAAATAAAAAGACACTTTCCACCAAAAAAATAATTGGTCATAAAAATAAAATATATTGTTGAGTAATTATGAATTTATTTATATAAAAAAACACAAACTCCAAAAAACGAATTTTAAATAAATTGTGGATGATGAAAATGATAAAAATAGAAAAATTATAGATAATTTAGTATAGTGAAAATAATAATAATAATATAGATTGATAAATAGATAAAGAGGTAGTGAGATAAAGGGAGACATGGAGGGGGATAAAGAGTTAATGTTAATAAATTATTTCTAGTTTGGGTAAAGTGGACCTCTCTATACATCTAGTGGTGTGTCCACTCAATCTATTATGTATTAGATGGAAATAGATTTTCTTTTTAGGTCATGTTTCCCATCATTTTGATACATTATCTTATTCACATAAATTGTTATTGTCTTTTTTTATAAGGACAATATACATCCACTATACAAAAGTGGTAAACAATAGAAATGATAAAATTACATTCCAAACATGAATTAATCCTACCTGGTGAATTAAAAATTTAATAATTAAAATTAATTAACTATTAAACTTCATGAAATAGTTTTCATGTGACGTTTTGGTCAGGTATTACTATATATTCTTTATGTTATTAATATTTTCATGACTTATTATATTCCCCATTTACTTATTTTATATGAAATGTGCATAATTTGTGTGAAATATTAATGTTTTAATATTAAGTATAATTTTTGAGCATTTTTAGAAGTAGTCCAATTGAGTCAGTTTAATGTTTTAATAATAACGGTCACTCTACTGATCCAAATTTTGTGGTTATTGTTTTGTAGGATTCTCCTTTAAATATAAAACATTTCATTAGAAGGTACCATGAGCCAATTCTGCCATTTGAAGGGTCATATGGTCCTCACAAACAAGACCAAAGAACCTGTGAACAAACTGGACCAGCCTTGAAGATTGATTTACTGGGCTCAATCTAGAAGTCCAAAAACATTAACTCTCCTCCGTAATTCGGGTGAGACTACATGTCATCTTGGATAAAAATTTCAAGGCCCAAATCCAAGTACAATGGGCCCAAATAAAGCTTTGAAGTCCAACCCACCATTCTGGACGAGAATTAAAATCAGTATAGTATGCATGACATATCTCATGATGTAGGAATCAAATAGAGCTGAGATGTTTCATTGTGAAAGAGGATATATAGGTGGCCGACTTTGTTGAAGAAACCATTCATATTGGAAGGCATCGTCATATTCAAAAACCCTTTCACATTATGGACTTCAAAAACACTGGATTGAAATGGACAGTTTAACTTTGTTTAATCAACCGGCCATAACATTTTATCCATAAGTCCAAATGACTCCACATTTTTCGAGTAGTCGGAAAACATTATTTTCTACAACTTTGATGAAGGAGATATTCAAATATTCGGCTGCCTGAATAGACAAAATGGCGATACAATTGGAGGGACAGATTGGGAATGCAAACAGTCCACTCCTTGGGCTATAAATACTCTCCCCTTCTCTCCTTGAGAGGGGGTGGAATTTCAGAAGAGAGGATATCATATTCGAATGACCAAAGCCTTTCCAAAGGCTTGGGAGGACCTACCATACTCATGTTTTCACTTGAGAGACCTTTCCTCCTCGCTTTTTTTTCACTTACTTTTGTGTTCTTCATTTTTGTAATCTTGCAATTCTCTTTCTTTGTAATTCTGTTTTAATGCAAGTTACTTCTTCAATGTCTCTTATTATCCTCCAACATATGTAGTTTAATATTTATGTTCTTAAAATAGTTTAAATTCAGTTGAATCTCATTCCCTTCTTTTGCATCCTCATTCAATCGAAAATCCGTTTTTAATTATCATCATCGTTCGTGTGTGGGTGTCAAGGTACCACTCTTTTCTAATCCCTTTCTTTTTCTTCTATTATTAATTTATCATCATAATTATTTTAAACAGAATATTAAACATCCAAATGGCTGAGTAAATCTCTCATTGAGGTGATTTATAATTCCGGGATGTTAAGTGATTGAGAGTTTTGCTCGATGAGTATTCTTTAAATTAATATTGTGTAGTTTAAACTTAATATGTCATGGATTAGTGATATGTTTTGTTTAACGAGTGGTTTCCATGGATTATTGGAACCATAAATACACTACCATAAATAATTTTTGATTGATATTAGAACCCTAAGTTAAGTTAAGGCTTGGATTAAAGCCTTCACACTTAGGAATTCCAATCAACGTCAACTTATAACATGGGTGTTAATTTAATGCAATACAAAGTAAGGCTCAAAGATATCACATGGTTAACTCCCCAATGATGAACTCACCCCAATCTTTATCAATTTTCTAAATCAAACATCATCCATAAATCATTTCAATTAATATCTGCCAACAAACCCCCCTAATCAAAATACAATCAACAAAAAACAATCGACTATTACAAAGTACCATCACCGAGGATTCGACCCGAGTGCTGCTATACACATTAGCAGAGCACAAGAACTTTTACCGGTCGATAGGCGACAATCGGGCGTGCATTTCAAATGGCGTCATTGCCGGGGATGGTGATTTAAGTAGTCATTAGTTTCTTGTTATTGTCAAAAAACCAAAAAACAAAACAAAATTTTAAAAAAAATTGAAAAAAACACAAAGAAAAACCCGTCTTCCTCTTAAAAATCATAAACTGAAAAATATAAAATGAAAAAAATCGTCTTCCTCTTTCTTCCAAAATCTCTCTGAATGCCCCATAGCCTTCCAAACAATCCCTCGGATTTTTTTGACCCTGAAATTGATCGAACACTTCACCAACTTTGGAGGAACATAAGAGATACTCAAATAATTCAAGAACCAGTCCTCATCCAACCAGTTGAAATTGAAATGGCCAATCCTAGGGAACAAACCCTAAAAGAACTTGTTGCCACTGATATGAATTACCAACCTCTTGGTATTCAATATCCAAACATAGAAGCTCACTTCGAACTCAAATCGGGTTTGATTCATCTTCTCCCTCATTTTCACGGGCTAGCCGGTGAGGATCCACATCTCCACCTTAAAGAGTTCCAGGTGGTGTGCTCTACCATGAAGCCTCAAGGGGTTTCTGAAGAACAAGTCAAACTCCGAGCATTCCCTTTCTCCCTAGCTGACTCTGCCATGTCATGGCTCTACTACCTCCCTCCTGGTTCCATAACTACATGGAATGACATGAAGCGTCTCTTTCTAGAAAAATTCTTTCCTGCTTCTCGTACCGCTTCCATCTGAAAGGAAATAAGTGGTATCTATCAATTCCCAAATGAATCACTCCATGAGTACTGGGATAGGTTCAAAAAGCTTTTTGCAACATGCCCACACCATCAAATCCTTGACCAACTCTTGATACAATACTTCTATGAGGGGTTATTGGCTATGGAGAGAACTCTCATAGATACCGCAAGTGGCGGTGCTCTTGTTAATAAAACTCCTGAAGCTGCAAGAGATCTCATAAGTTACATGGCTGCAAACACACAAAAATTCCATACTCGAGCACATGCTCAAGTCAATCAGGCCCAAGATAATAAATCCATAGATCCTAACAAGATAACTGAGTGGATGAGTGAACTTACGGGTCTTGTGCGTCAAGTAGCGGTGGCTACCAAAGCCCCAACATCATCTTCTCCACAGTCACTATTCCCTAGACCTATCAAGAATTGTGGAATCTATAGCTCCCCAGCTCATCCAATAGACACATGTCCACAACTTCAAGAGGATCAATCTGATTCATCCAGACCAATGGAGCTCAATGCAGCATACGCTCAGCAGAACCCCAACCCTCAACTATCAGTTCAGTTTGTTAGAAACTTCAACCAACCTCACTCCGAGCCCTTATCTTCTTTCTATAACCAAGACCTTAGGTATGGTAATCCCATTTCTCATCCCCCTCTATTCCCTCCTCAAAACCCAAACCAGTTTCAATACAGTCAAGGTGTTGGTAACTTCCAACAACCTTACCCTTTTTTCCCTCAACCTCAAAGGATCAATCCTCCTATTCCTCCTCCTGGATTCCATTATCCTAGTGAGAATTCCCAATTCCCAACCCAATACAATAGCTTTCACAAGAACCAAAATCAAGGTAATCCCAATCCAGGACAAGCCTCTTCTTCCAAGAAACCATGGGAAAGTGTAGTGGAAGATCTTGCCTCCTTCACCCCTTCTAGCCTTAAAAACATTGAAACTCAAATAGGTCAACTTGCATCCCACCTGAGCCAGAAACAACAATCAAATTCTTCCCCACTCCTAGCTCAACCATTACCCAACCCCAAGTGTAATGTAAGTGCAATTGCACTTAGATCAGGAAAGAAACTTGCTATGCCTCAAGATAAATCCTCAAACCCTACTTTGAATGTTGACCTAGACAATGAAAAGAAAAAGAAAATTGAAAAGGAATATGAATCCATTCCATCACCTCCTTCCATTCCACTTAGAAATCCAATTCATTTTCCTCAAGCCGTTTCTAAACCAAGGAAGTCCTTTGAACCTGATCATGAAATGCTCGACATGTTTAGACGTGTTAAAGTCAACATTCCCCTCTTATATTCCATAAAACAAATTCCTAAGTATGCCAAGTTTCTCAAGGAATTGTGTACCCACAAGAGGCAACTTAGGACCTTTGAAAATGTTTCCACCCAGCAGTCTATTCCCATAAAGTGCAAAGATCCAGGGACCTTTAGAGTCCCATGCCAAATTGGAAGTTCCAACATTGATTATGCACTCATAGACCTAGGAGCCTCAATTAATGTAATTCCCAAATCCATATTATCCAACCTTGGTCTAGGTTCCTTGCACCCAACGGGTGTTTTCATTCATTTAGCCAATTGAAGCACAACTAGTCCTGAGGGAATAATTGAGGATGTCCTTGTCCGAGTCAATGATCTTATCTTCCCTGCTGATTTCTATGTCCTTGACATGGAAAGTGAGATGAACTCTTCTCGATCTCCCCTAATTCTAGGAATACCATTCCTCATGACTGCGAGAACCAAGATTAATGTCCATTCAGGCATCTTATCCATGGAATTAGGTGACTAAGAGGTCAAGTTCAACATTTTCCAAGCCATGCGATACCCATCTGAGGATCACTCTGCATTCTCAATCTATGCTTCTGAAGACACTTCTAAGAGTCAATCGAAACACAATCCACCATTTTCTTCATGTTCTAATGATAAAGGATCTTGTGAAATCTTCACCATTATTAACAAAGTCATAAATGGTGAAGTTGATGTGGACCTCTCATTCATAGAACCCATAAATCTAGAGGAACTTGAAAACTCTCTTGAATCCCACATCAACTCTGATCTCTACTGCTCCACCTTGGTCAGCATTGAGAAAAATGAATCTAAAGAAACTGAAGTCCCTTCCACCATTTCTGAGTTGTCTATCCCAAAAGTGAAAGATGATATTGATCTGAAACCTCTTCCTGCACACCTGAAATATGCATTCCTCTTCCATGATCACTCATGTCCTGTCATTATCTCTGCCACACTTACTGAAAAAGAGGAGTCCAAACTTGTTCAAGTGTTAGAGGAAAACAAAAAGGCCTTAGGTTGGACCCTAGATGACATACCAGGAATCAACCGTTCCCTTTACATGCATCACATCCATCTTGAGGAATCATCCAAACCAATTAGACAACCACAAAGAAGACTCAATCCACTCATCCTTGAGGTAGTTAGGGAAGAGATCACCAAGCTTCTTCAAGCTGGTATTATCTACCCAATTTCTGATAGTGAATGGGTTAGTCCAATTCAAGTTGTACCTAAGAAGGGTGGGATAACTATTGTCACAAATGAACATGGATAGGTAGTCACAACTCGAGTGAAGAACAAACGGCGTGTATGCATCAATTATCAAAAATTGAATGATGAAACACGAAAAGATCACTACCCTCTTCCATTCCTTGATCAAATGCTAGAAATATTAGTCGTAAAGTCACACTATTACTTTCTTGATGGATACACCGGCTATTTTCAAATCCCAATCTCACCTCAGGACCAAGAAAAGTCTACTTTCACATGCCCCTTTGGAACATATGCATATAGAAGAATGCCTTTTGGACATTGCAATTCTCCTGCGACATTCCAGAGGTGTATGATGAGTATCTTCTCCGAATTCATTGAACACTTCATGGAAGTCTTCATGGATGACTTCACCATTTATGGTGATTCATTTGAATCTTGTTTGAATTCACTCTCTCTTGTCCTCCAAAAGTGTGTCAAGTGCAACCTTGTGTTAAATTTTGAAAAATGTCACTTCATGGTTTCAAATGGGATCATTCTGGGGCACATAGTTTCAAAAGATGGTATGGAAGTCGATCCTGCCAAAATTGAAGTGATCCAATCACTTCCTCCACCCACTTCTGTTCAAGACATCCGTTCATTCATTGGTCATGACGGTTTCTATCGGAGATTCATCCATAACTTCAGTAGGATTTCCCTCCCACTCACTCAGTTTCTCCAAAATGATGTCACCTTCCATTTTGATGAGGTTGGGAAGAGAGCCTTCATTTAACTCAAAACTTCTCTTACATATGCCCCGATAATCCAACCCCTAGATTGGTCCTTACCCTTTGAGTTAATGTGTGATGCTTCTGATAGAGCTGTTGGGGTTGTTCTTGGTCAAAGAAGAGAAAAAATTCCTCATGTCATCTATTATGCCTCAAAAACATTGGATGAAACTCAATATCACTACACTCTGACTGAAAATGAACTTTTAGCCGTGGTTTATGCCCTAGATAAATTTCAGCCCTATCTCTTAGGTTCCAAAATCATCATCTTCACAGACCATTCTGCTATTGAGTTATTACTCAAGAAAAGTGATTCCAAACCAAGGCTCATAAGATGGATTCTAATGCTCCAAGAGTTTGACCTTGAAATCAAAGATAGACCTGGAAAAGAAAACCTCATGGCTTATCACTTGAGTAGAATTCCTAGTTCTCCTCATTCTGAAATCATTGATCCTGAATTTTTAATTGAGCACCTTTCATCTCTCACTCCAAAACTACCATGGTATGCCCCAATTGTAAATTACTTGGTTTCTGGTGTTTTTCCTGAAAAGTTTTCAAAAGAACAAAAAATGAAGTTGAAAAGTGATTCAAAATTCTATTTTTGGGAAGAAAATAATCTTTGGAAAACTGGGGAAGACATGGTAATTCGGAGATGTGTTGATGAAGATGAATATTCTTCCATCTTAGAATTCTGTCACTCAATGCCTGGTGGTGGCCACTTTGGACCACAAAGGACCTCCCGAAAGGTCTTAGACTCTGGATTCTTCTGGCCTTCCCTCTTCACGGACTCACATGAGTTCTGTCAATCATGTCTCACATGCCAAAAGTTTGGCATAATATCCAAAAGAAATGAAATGCCCCAAAATCCCTTAATCTTTTTTGAAATCTTCGATGTTTGGGGTATTGATTTCATGGGACCATTTCCCCCTTCCAATGGATTCTCATACATTCTTCTTGCGGTCGATTATGTTTCAAGGTGGGTTGAGGCCAAACCCCCTAATAAGGATGATGCTCATACTGTTAGTGAGTTCCTAAAGACCCACATCTTCCAAAGATTTGGCACACCACGTTCCTTGATCAGTGACTTAGGAACCCATTTTTGTAATAGAACCACAGAATATCTTCTGAAAAAGAATGGGGTTGTACATAAAACTTCAACTGCATATCACCCCCAAACAAATGGAATGGAAGAACTTTCTAATAGAGAAGTGAAAAGAGAGATTGAGAGAATTGTAAAACCCACCAGAAAAGACTGGCCTGAAAGACTTGGTGAAGCACTTTGGGCTTATCGAACTGCCTATAAAAAACCCATTGGGATGTATCATTCTCAGCTTGTTTCTGGTAAATCATGTCACTTACCAGTTGAAATACAACATAAGTCATTTTGGGCAGTGAAAACATGTAATTTTGATCTTGAAAATCTGGTGAAGAATGATTGTTGACAATTGGATGAACTGGAGGAGCTTCGACTTGAGTCCTATGAGAATTCCAATATGTACAAAGAGAAGGCTAAGGTACTCCATGAAAAACACATCCTGAGAAAGGTATTTCATGAAGGTGAAAAGGTTATGCTCTTCAATTCTCGATTTCGGCTTCACCCAGGTAAGCTTAATTCTCGTTGGGAAGGTCCTTTTGTTATTACTAACGTTTACCCATTTGGTGCAGTGCAAGTCCAAGACCCCTCCTCCAAAAGGAAATTTACGGTAAATGGACATCGTTTGAAGCATCACTATGAGAGGACATAGAATCCTGGATCATCATCTACTTCCATTGGATCCACAGTAGACCCACCACTGGATGGAGATGGAAACCCACAAAATCCAAACCAGGGGGCACCTCTTTTCCTTTAACTCTCTCTCTATCTCTTCCTCTCTCTACCTCTTTCTTCTTCTTCTTATCTCTTTCATTTTTTACCACTTTATTCATCAAACCCTTTCTTTTTATCTTTCTTGTGTGGGTGTGTATTTTAAAAAAACCTTAAAAACTAAATAAAAAACCAAAAAAAACCCAATTACTTAAAAAATTACAAAAAATGAGTAATGGTTACTCACCATCGAGTTTTGAAATTTTGTCCAACCATTTTGGGGAGTTAACAGACATATTTTTTCTCAAAAATTTTGTATTTTCATCATGACTATGGATAAAGAATTTTGTGTCAAAACCAACACATTTTGAATGCTCAATTTTTTATTTGGAAAATGATTTTCCCAAACCGTGAGAACAAACAATTTCTTTCATGCCAAGGACACCTATGGCCATCTATTCAAAATGTGTGTTTTCACCCCCATTTGTGAGTCTTTAGTTTGTGGACCTTCGAGCTGAATTTTCTACCTTAGTGTGCATTAATATGATAGAGGCATTTTCTGAACCACATGAGAATCACAATAGCCAAATAGCCTCCCATATCCCTTACTTTAATCCTACTTTTGAAAGCACCTTCAATCCTATTAAAACCTTTTCTTTGATAGCCACATTACAAGCCCAATACCTTATCCCACCTAATATCAACATGTATTTTCATTGCATAAGTTTTTGAAATTTAATTGTGGGGGGGAATGGATTTCATATTTGGGTATCATTTCCTTACTTTCTGGTGTGTTATCATATGCTTGAGGGAAATCAGCCATTTTAGTGTGGGGGGAGGTTATCATTCAGTGGGATTTGGTAATGTATTGTACAAATGATATTGAAAAGTGTTCAAAAAAATCAAAAATTTTTTTTTAAAAAAAGAAACAAATTGGTTGTCTCTGGGGTAGTTCAAAAATCACTCTTCCTCAACCTTTGATCTTGTTATTAATATTACAATTAGTGTCATGAGGAGATCAAACATGGGTTGGGATATGAGTGTGAGATCTGTTTCAAGGTCAACTTTCGAAAAAACAAAGAAAAAAAAGGAATAAAAGAACACTTGCATTATATTCTTATATCATTGGGAGATGTTTGGTGGTTTGTAAATATTTCATATTCTCATCCCCTTCATATTTTCTTCCTCTATTGTGTCTTTCTTCACACAATCATTCCCTTGTAAATATGTGTTTTCATTTCCTTCCATGTTTTATTTCAAAAAAATGTGCATTGTTTTTCTATGTTGGTATTTTAACCCTCTTATTCTCTCTCTTGGAAATTATATTCCTACCATCCCATAGCCACAGAAAAACCCCTTAAAAATACCTCTTGATTCTTTTTCACTTTGGATAGGGATTGGAAGATGAGATATCTTTTCAAACTCTATGATTTTCACTTTTGGTTGGTGAAAGAGTGAACCTCCACAAATAAATTTTATCATCTTGAGAGGTGTGAGTTTTGAGTGTCCACATTCTCCATTTCTAAATTTGAGCATGAAAAAATGAATTAGTTTTGGAAAATTGTTTCTGTAACAACTTGTGGTGGATTTCAAAATGGATGAGTGAAATAGTCTAAACCTCCCCTGATTGGAGAAAACAAAATTTTAATATTTGTTGGTGAGTGAAAATGATTTTGTCATGTTTTTATATTTGTTGCACATGAGGACATGCACAAAGCTAAGTGTGGGGTATTTGATGTTATTAATATTTTCATGAATTATTATATTCCCCATTTACTTATTTTATATGAAATGTGCATAATTTGTGTGAAATATTAATGTTTTAATATTAAGTATAATTTTTGAGCATTTTTAGAAGTAGTCCAATTGAGTCAGTTTAATTTTTTAATAATAACTGTCACTATACTGATCCAAATTGTGTGGTTCTTGTTTGGTAGGCTTCTCCTTTTAATATACAACATTTCATTAGAAGGTACCATGAGCCAATTCTGCCATTTGAAGGGCCATATTGTCCTCACAAACAAGACCAATGAACTTGTGAACAAACTAGACCAGCCTTGAAGATTGATTTATTGGGCTCAATCCAGAAGTCCAAAAACATTAACTCTCCACCATAATTCGGGGGAAACTATATGTCATCTTGGATAAAAATTTCAAGTCCCAAATCCAAGTACAATAGGCCCAAATAAAGCTTTGAAGTCCAGCCCACCATTCTGGACGAGAATTAAAATCAGTATAGTATGCATGACATATCTAATGATGTAGGCATCGAATAGAGCTTCTATTTTGCAGTGTGAAAGAGGATATATAGTCGGCCAACATTGTGGAAGAAACCATTCGTATTTGAAGGCATCTTCATATTAAAAAACCATTTCACATTATGGACTTCAAAAATACTGGATTGAAATGGACAGTTTAACTTTGTTTAATCAACTGGCCATACCTTTTTATCCGTAAGTCTAAATGACTCCAAATGTTGAGAGTATTCGGACAAAATTTTTGTCTACAACTTTGAAGAAGGAGATATTTGAATATTCGGCTGTCTGAATAGCCAAATTGGCGATGCAAGTGGAGGGACAGATTGGGAATGCAAACAGTCCACTCCTTGGGCTATAAATACTCTCCCCTTATCTCCTTGAGAGGGGTTGGAATTTCAGAAGATAGGATACCATATTGGCACGAACAAAGCCTTTCCAAAGGATTGGGAGGACCTACCGTACTCATGTTTTCACTTGAGAGACCTTTCCTCCTCGCTTTGTTTTCACTTACTTTTGTGTTCTTCATTTTTGTAATATTGTAATTCTCTTTCTTTGTAATTCTGTTTTAATGCAAGTTACTTCTTCAATATCTCTTATTATCCTCCAACTTATGTAGTTTAATATTTATGTTCTTAAAATAGTTTAAATTCCATTGAATCCCTTTCCCTTATTTTTCTTCCTCATTCAATCGAAAATCTGTTTTTAATTATCATCATTGTTCGTGTGTGTGTGTCAACGTACCACTCTTTTCTAATCCCTTTCTTTTTCTTATATTCTTAATTTATCATCATAATAATTTTAACCAGAATATTAAACATCCAAATGGCTGAGTAAATCTATCATTGGGGTGAGTTATAATTCGGGGATGTTAAGTGATTGAGAGTTTTGCTCGATGAGTATTCTTTAAATTAATATTGTGTATGTTAAACTTAATATGTCATGGATTAATGATATTTTTTATTTAACGAGTGGTTTACATGGATTATTGGAACCATAAATACACTACCACAAATAAGTTTTTATTGAGATTAGAAACCTAAGTTAAGTTAAGGCTTGGATTAAAGCCTTCACACTTAGGAATTCCAATCAACGTCAACTTATGACATGGGTGTTAATTTAATGCAATACAAAGTAAGGCTCAAGGATATAATATGCTTAACTCCCCAATGATGAACTCACCCCAATATTTATCAATTTGGAAAATCAAACATCATCTATATATCATTTCAATTAAGCTCTGCAAACAAACCCCCCTAATCAAAATACAATAGACTATTACGAAGTACCATCGCCGAGGATTCGACCTGAGTGCTGCTATACACATTAGCAGAGCACCAGAACATTGACCGGTCGATAGGCGACAATAAGCCGTGCGTTTCACTTCTTCTTTAGAGAGTTTGGAATTATATAATGAATCAATTTTAAGTTCCTCCAATTAATTTAACAATAGAAATATCTATAATCTATATTTTTTTATAATTATATTTACATGTTTTAATATCCCAAAATAATTAATGTTAAATTTTAACAGGTAAATGGAATGATTTATCATAAACTTCCATGAATTGAGAGAACTAAATAGGTGTATTATAATAATTTCAATAATAAGAAAACCCCACATCATGTTTTTTGAACCAATAATTTTGTGTAGCTATAATAGTCTCCAAAGATCTCATTTAACTAAAATAATTGAATATAATTCCATGTCTTTTATAAGGGAGATATATAGTTGATGTTATATATACAACCCATGTTTTTTATTAAATGTGACTCCATCATTTAATTAAGGAAATGTGTTCCTAATTCCCTCACCAAGGAAAGTGGAGTTCCAAATCTATGTAAGATGTCTGTTCTAAATTAACACACACAGTAAGGGTATTTTTTTATAGTGTTTTTGTATTCAACCCACCTGAATACATAATAAATAAAAAGAAGGATATTTCTAAATCTATTATAATGATTAAATGTACCAAAGTAATCAACACACTATATGCCCAGTATTTCATAAATGATAAATATTTTTTGGGAATTTCATTTATTTTGGAAATTATGCATGCTCTTTACTCATAAATGAATGAAAAAACTCATATGAGCCTTTAAAGAGTGAACTAAAGAAGAATATAGAGTTTATGAATATTTAAGAATTCCATTATTGAAATAGACCTGGGATATTTTTTGAAATTTTATGCTTTATGTTTTCCAAGGCATGTGTATCATTTTGAATTTTGACTATTGTATGTGCCTAGATACTTCCAAAGTTAGTTTACGTGGAACAAAATAGTCATGTAGATATAATGGAATTTCATACCAGCATTCGTTGTGTGACACCATGTGTTGTACTGTGAAAAATCATGGTCTGGCCCCAGAAGGTGTGTTGGACTGAAGATTCAAATTGTGAAACTATGTTTCACATTACGAACTACTCATAGAGAGTGTTTTAGGTATTTTAAAATAGTGGACAAAAAACGTACCAATCAAACACATCCCACTTAACTCCATTAGAATATGTTTTGACATGAATGGAGGGGTTTGGCTTCTATTAGCTCCTTTTGTGACTTTCTATACCCAATCAGAGTTTCATTCATTATGTTTAATTCATCTCTGTAAGACTAAGATACTTTTTTCCCTTGATAGATCTATTATTCTATATTTTTTCTACCATCAAATTATTCTAAATAACTTTGATTTTAGGGGAATTTTGTAGGGTTTTATTTCACTGGGTTCATAAAGGTGGTGATTGTTAATGATTTAGCTTTATTATACTGTTTGTATGTGGTCTATATGTTTTCCATACAAGTATTCTTGTATTTTTATTTCAAAATTTTTGTGGTCATTTAAGCTTACCATTTTTCGGACCTTCAATTAATTTATATAATTTAAATGATAGAGAATATTCTAAGAGATGACCTCTTCAATCTCATATAAACATTAATTGAAAGTCAAACTAAGGGATTCCTTAAAATGTATTTATTTTCATAGAATGTTTTCAATAAACTAAAAAATCATAAGTTTTTAGATTAGATTATTATTAGAAAATACATAATTTTAAATGGTGAATGGTTATAATTATAAATAGTAATGGATGATATTTGATCTCTTATAATTGGTTTTTAATTTAAATAGTAAAATATGTTTTAATGAAACATTAAAGGCATGATGAGATGACGAGTGATTTCATTTTTTGGGCCTTGAAACATGGTTTTGGGGTTTATATTTCCAGTGGTTATTTCTACCATGGTTTTATAGATATTTCCTTCATTCGGTTTAAACGATTATTTTGGTATGGTTGCATTTCTCAACGTTAGAATTTTGATATGGGATAAGTATATTTACCTAGGTGTGATCCTTTTATAACTATGATAGGTATTTTTCCCAGTGAGGTATTCATATAACTGGGATGGGGATATTTCCCAACTAGGATTCATACTATTAAGAGATATTCATCATTATTAGAGGAAGGTATGGTTAGTCTTGACAACCACCATGATACACAAGGATCAATGATGTATATTTATTTTAGTTTCTGTTTTTTGTAACTACAAATATATTTTTCACTTTTCCACTCACTTAATCATACTATATATATTTATAAACATCATTGGTGGTGGTCTACTAAGTCATACTCACACACTATTTGGTCATCAATTAGCATGAAAACAGATATCATGGTTACATAACTTCCTAATGGAAATGACCTATGCCTTTTGTATGGCTTGGACTACTAGGTTGGATCATGGTAGGTTGGGAATGAGCTAGAACTTGGGACCATGTTGACAGTCATGGATTTTTTCAAAAAATATCTTCTTGGAATATTTGTAGACAATTTCAACTATAGTATTATTATTAACATTTATATAGTTTATCATGATTTTTCATGGGTTGTAAATTTTTTTTCTAGAACATTTTTTGATGTCTATTTACATATTATATCAATAATATTATATTATAATGTTTATATTCATTTTTATCATTATGATATTCCAGTATATTCTACCCATTATTGCAATGTAGAGATATTCTACTAGTTAGTGGACTCAATTATACAGGGAGGTGCTCCTAAGGTTACATAAAGACATCCAACCTAGGAACTAATTTTTGATCATTGACTAGAATACATTACAAATTTGTATCAAGGATATTTCTTTTTTATGACTATTTGGGTAGTGTAAATATGGGATACGGTGTTGTTAGGATTTAGTATGAATATAATTTCAAGGACTTTTGGAACCATATATGAGGTAGAGGATAAGTTATTAGGTATAATATTTATATTTTTTATTTTTTATTTTATTATTGATCAATTTTTACCTTGAGTGACACCCATGATTTGTGATTTATGATTTAAGGATTTTCTCCTCTTACTATATAGTCATTTATAATTTCATGAATATAATATTTTTATGTCTTTTCATATTACTTGTGGATATATATTATGATATTACATGGTAATAAATTTCTATTATTATATGTCACCAACAAAATAAAATGAAAAAATAACTGATAGACCCCTATAGCATGTAATTTTATATCAATTAATTGAAAAATTATTTTTATGACACCCTTGATATAAGAATCTTGGTTAAGTTATAGTGGAAAAGGGTAGTAATAGTGATCCAATGTGTGTGATTTGAACCATTTTTATGTTGTGATGACCCTATGTATGGATGGTTGGGGAAAGGAAAAGTTCTTATTTTTTGATGTTTTTGTGATATAATACATATTGGATAAAGAAATGTTATTCATGTTATTTATTTCCCTAAAATACAATGATTGGGGAGTTTTTTTTTAAAATCATTCAAATATGGTTCATTATTTTGTATGAAAAAATATCAAGAAAGAGTAAATTTGTCTAGAGTGAGAGATCAAATATGTGAGGCTTTTTTGATGTGGGATGTATATGGTATCATGGTGTTATATCCTTGAGGATTTTTTTAAATTGTAATGTTGATAACTGTGGAATTACATGTCTTTTGGTTTCCATTATGATTTATTCGTATCTTGGGGGTGGGATGAGTAGATTAGACAAGAATCTTGAGGTGAGACTCTTCTGTTGAAAGGATTTTGCGAAGTGACAAGATGTGTTATCTGCTACTATTTTCATATATTGCAAGGTAAAATTATTTATGGAAAAAAATGGAGTGGGTATTTGGTTTAAAAATGGGGATATATATATTGTGTGTGCGAGAAAGAATACTTTAGAACCCCTTGAAATAGTGTGTTATTAGTTATTTTCCATGTGGTTTTGTGATGTGTCTAGGGATATTAATATGATGATCTCTGTGGAAGAGCATAAGATATTTTTTTTAGAAATTGTGGGAGAAAAATGTTGTATATTTTGGTAAAAAATAGAGGGGTTAGCCAAAGATTATGGATTCCTTAGAGATGATAATCCTAGTGTATTCCTTAAATTGTCATGGATTTTATAAATAGTTTTCAAATATTTGGAATTGGAATATTGATGACTTGTGGGTAAAAGATAAAGATTCCCATCCTTGGGATTTTTGGTTGTTCCTAAAATTTATAAGGAATGATCAATTGATACAAAAACATAAAGGATTGTTGAACCCACATTGGTTCTTAAGTCGAAAGTGGACTTCTTACAATTACATGTTGTTCGTGTGGCCAAATTTTTATTATATACAGAATTGTATTCATTATGTAGATATCATATATGTCATATATATCCAGTACATTCATGCATTTATAACATTACATAATCATTTAGAGGTAAGAAATGAAATGCACCGTTTCATGGACACGGTAAGCCGTACGTACGCATGAAGGCTACTTTCATTTCTATTTCGTATTTTGTAGAATGGAATAATAATTATATAAAGTTATATTATAATTCCAGTATAATATCATATATAATATCATATTTCCATCCTTTATACATCCCACATATGGTATTTAATGAATCAAATCACTTGAGGGGGCGGTAGTCCGCACTTCCTTAAATGAAGATATCGCGTATACCCATAATGGAAGCCATAAAGGTAAGACAAAAATGAAAAATACATAAGCATAAATAAAACATAAACATATTATATATCATATATAAAAATAGTGACATCATAATGGCCACCTTTGAAGGTGTTAAATGAGTATTGAACAATCATCGTTTCGAGAGGCAGAAATTCACCATCCATAGAAACCGTACGTTCTTTAACCATTTGATGTAGTTGTGTGAGAGTGTAGCTAGAATAAATCTTATAAAAACATCCTAGTATATTTAAGATACTGGTGTTGTTACAAAAGAAGTAAATAAAAACAGTTTAGGGGGTTGGAGAAGCAAAATAAAACAAATGAACATGAGAGAATGAATTACCTTTAAAAGTGTAACTCCTTTTGATTTGAGCCTAAAGGATTCCATTGAAAGGCTTATGCCCAAAGGGAATCCTCTAGGATGAGTAGAGGTATGTGGAGAGAGTAAATGGTCAGGGGTTGGCCGATCCAAAGGCTTGAGGAGTGTGTTAAATGAGGTAGAGGTGGGGGCCTTTTATAAGAGGAGAGGAGGGGCACTTTTGGAAAGTAAAGAAATATTACTTTATTTGAAAATGTGTTTCGGTTTCAAAAGGTCCCACATTGATATAATTCGTGGATAAGGTGATAATGCTTCGAAATACACTCATCCAATAAGTTTTTTTACATGTGTAGTTCATAGATTTTACATTATCTTTCCATTTTATTTAAATCATCAAATAATGATGTCATCGCCGCATCATTATTATGTCATAAAAATTTACTTTATTTAATGTCTAAAAATTATAAAAAAAATACTATGATGTAGGAAATCTTTTTATCTTTCCAATGAATATTTATAATCAAGAATATGACTTGTATAACCCCACTTAAAAATTGTTTTAGTAAAACATATCATGTTTGTGTCAATTTTACTTTTACATTAAATAAAATGTTATTTATGTCATTTCCCAACCAAAGTGTCTCCATTGGGTCCCCAAGTTGTCCCATGGCTTGTCTTGGTCGGAAATGACTCACCCAATAGGTTTAGGACAAGTGTCATGGTGTTTTCACATTCTTATAATATCGTTTTTACCTTAAATTACACTAATTACCTCTAATCACGATTAAGAACTTAATAAGTTACTATTCACCAAAAATTATTATAATCTCATTGAACCACATTTTACTTCTTAATGACAACCATGTATGTCGGATTTTTGAAATTCAAAACACAATGATTGAAAAATTTCATTTAAACGGAAAATCAGCTTTTATAAGTACCACTTAGTGGTTTCACTATTCATCAAAAATTGAAGTTTTTCAGAAAAAACCCAAAAATTCACCCTGAGCTATATTTGATATTCTGAATTCAAAAATGAATTCCGTTTTACAAAATTCAGAACATATTAGTCACATTAATTAATTTAATAATTAATTCCCGCTCTTAGAGCAAATAGCGTGTTTTTATAAAACAATAAGTATCAAAAGATTGACACTAGTTTAAGTCTGATTTCAAAGTGAAATTAATTCCAACGACCACTATTGGATTTAATGGTAAAAATATTTTCTAATTTCACTTTAAAACCAATTCAAAATATAATCTAATCATATAAATAAATTAGATTAAAAAGAGGTTTTGAATTAAAATACAACATTTTACACTATTCATTAAAAAATGAACTTTATCAGAAAAATACCAAAATATTACACAAAGTAAAATTTCATGTCCAGATTCTTAATAATAGTTTTATTTGGTCCAAAAGAATGTTTAAGAGTGAAAAAAAACTATATTTAATGACAGTTCTCCATTAAAAGGCGATAAGTGAACCTTTAGTGAAAACTAGGGCATATACGCCTAAAATTGAATTCTTTCCGTATTTTAAGCCTTTAGCTTTTATTGGATAAATGTAAAAACATTTAAAAACATATATAATCATATTTTAGTTATTTCTATCCATTCCCGCCAATACAACGGCTACATGTTAACTACCATTTGAATTAATATTATTTTATTATTAGAGTGCAATGTAAGATTCCCAAGAAACTCGTTGTTGCGTGTTGGGTACGCCATCGAGCATAGCGTCCCCTTTAAAGTCATATTAATATTTTATTCACAAATATGGATAAATATGAAAATTTCATATTAATTATTTACCTGGAGTGTTACAATTGGAATGAGTAGGATACTTATATCAAGATATGGAATATACTCATGTGGCATATTTTTTTTTGTGTCTGAGTACCTTCATAATATACATCATAGATAGTAAAATACACTTTATTTAGAATATAAAGAGTGCATGTTTCATTTTGGATCCTTCTGACTAAGTAGGGTGAGATACATTGTGTGACAAACTTTATAATTTTCATGATTTCTTACATAGGACTTAAGGTTTAACTAATCATGGGTAGTTGAATATATTTTTGATCATGTCATTAGTATGAGTATAACAAGGATATGAATGTTCCTATAAAATGTTAAATATAACATTCAGGCACTCATTTGGGACAGACTGGGGAAGCGTATAACCATAATTACAATGTATATATTATGTGATTAACTATTTCGATGAGAGGAATATGATTCTATCCTCTAAAATTACATGTCGTATTGGTGTAGAAACCTGATTTGGGTAAGTTAGGTGTTGATTATTTTTATTAATTTACAATTATTCATTAGAACATAAACTCGCATAAATTATGAGAATTAGTTCTAATTAAGACAGTTGGATCTATTTTATATTTAACCAAAAAATCATATAGTATATACTGAATGTATATAAAATAAAGAGAGAACATTTAATTTAGAAGGTTTGGTCAAAAATAAAACCCCCGCCGTGATGTTTTATTCTACCCAACAAGGGATTTTCAACCTAAACCATTCTATGTGTAAAATGGTGGGTGCTTCCTACACCTCCAAATTATATCACTATACATACACTTTCAATCTTTATCATAGTACTTCCTCAAACAACTTATCACTATAGTTCGAAATTTTCATCATGATATCTATAAATACCCAGAGTCACACATGTTCTATGGATTCTCACCATGTATTTAAATATTATCATTTTAGAGTCATTTATTTAATTAGATAAACACATATACAAAGGCATATTCTATATCGTAACATTTGATCTCCTTTCACTCATAAAGAAATATTTTACTTCAAATGGTTCTCCAAGAAATCATTCATTCAACTCAATCCCTATATCAAATCAACCTTAAAGATCTTTAATAAAATTTCTCAACTCAATATAACCTCTTGTGATGTTATCAAATATAGTACCTCATAAACTCTAAAAGAATAGAAAACAATAATAAAACCAAACACAAATCATCAATCTTTCCTCTATTATTCATATTTCTTCATATTTCTATAATATTTATTATCACTGCATACTCTTCCAAAGTTAGTTTCGATACCTAATTGATCTTATCTTTAGAATAGAATTTGAATTGTGTTCTTATTTTAGATTTTTAGTATATTAACAATAGATCCATATCATGACTTCCGTGTATTGATCTAACATCAAAATTTTTATTATATGTTAGTTTTGATGAAAAATATTATATATATATATATATAATACATAAAATTGTTATAAAATTGGTTACCACAATCTTATTTCCTAAAATTAACTATACTAGGGATTGTGTCCCATGATTTCTATTTTATTTCATGTATTTCTAAATGAACATGTATCTACATTCTTAATTCACTTTTTCTCTTGAATTAGTATGTGGGAGTTATCCATGGTCCTCATTTTAATTTATCTTCTCAACTTTTATCACCTATTTTTTTATAGAGTTACTTACTCATTTTATCTCTATCATTTGTCTCAAACAACAGATATTCTAAATTATTACACTATTGGAATTGATTCTCTTATTTTCACCTTATATTCCTTTGAATAATTCAGTAAAACATTTTCTATTATTGTGTAAAAAATAAATCACAATGAGTTTTGGAAAAGGAATTATATTTTGATAGAAGAGTCTCGAAAACCCCATTAAAGAAATTAGCTCCCATCATGGACATAGAAAATCATCATAGAACAACATTAAATACTAATAATATTATGAAATTAGAGTTTCTAAAAACTAATAAAAGAAACCAACTTCCATCATTAACATCATAAATCATCACAACCCAATATCCTGAAATACCATCTTGCATCATAACTAATTTTGTGATTTTTGAACAATTTATCTCAACTCTAGCATCCTCACAATTATTTCTTAACTTTTGATCACCAAAATAGAATTTGAAATTTATAAATATTGATATTGATATTATCCAACATTATCCCCATAATTATTTGATAAACAAAGATTTCATAATGGATTATCATATATTTATGATGTTATCAACATGATATAACATTTTTATAACATTTAGTAAATTTTTTTACAAAATTAAATAATTTTTGAAACTCTATTTGCATACATGAATAAGTCATCAAAATCCAATTTTAATTGATCTTATATTTTTTCAACTAGAAGATCAACTCATTTTAAATTCATTTTTAAATCACACGTATATTTTATTGTTGTGGATATTTAAGTCCATTAATAACAGTTGCAGTGCAATCAAATATCACTATCATCAAAAGATTGTAATTGTAAAATTATTTGGTTTTCAGAGAGTAATAAAAATTATTCATTATCAAAACCCTTGTTCATATGATAAATATAATATAGAAGGTTGAAATATATTATGTGCATGATATGTATTTTAATAGTAGTTAAAATATATTAAGAATATAATAAATCTATTACGAGTGGCTCAATTATTTTACTCATAAGACAATTCCCTTACAAACTGGATAGAATCTCTTATATATAGGAAACATTTAATTTGATGGATAGAATCTCTTAAGTATCTAAAAAATACCTTTGGAAACTTTCAAAAATACATATTTGGAATTGTAAATCTAGAAATTATTTGAATCAATATAGAACCACATTGAATCAACTTAGATTCATCATGGACACTTAAAACACATTATAATTGTTTCAATTGATTGTGGACATTATTCAAATAATTTCAAAACCATTTTAGTTTATTCCAAATCTTTTCGTCATATTAATCACTTAATTTAGAGTATCTTTAATTAGATCACCACCCCTATAGTTTTATATCCACATAAATAATTATAAACCATGTTCCAAATGATATTCTTCACTAATTCTAGTAGGATCCATAATTAGTATTTTTGATGGGTTCTCTAACAACTTGGATATCAACACTCCTAAATTAGTTATATTTTTACACCATAAAAAAATATTATGATACGGTTCATAATAGTAAGATCTTCACATCTAGTAGGACTATTATCGAAATCACCTCCATTGATCTTGGTACTTGTATTTTACATGAGGTATCATTCAACAATCACCATATGTCAACTATGATACATAAATCTGTGTATCTAAATTCTTCAAGAGTCACCATTTCTTCTATTTCCATTTATGATAGAAGATACTTTTCCAGTATTACCCATAATAAGCCACTAAATAGGAATCACAAACAATTTTAATGTAATTGGTTGATTCTAAATCAATCAGCAAACCCCATCTCAAATACAATAACATTAACATCTTCGTTTCAATACATTGTCAAAAAATACAAAACAATACTCAGTTAATTCACAAAATAACTTCAGTATCCTTCTTTTGACATATTATCATTTCCAAAATATATAAACTTTCAACGTCAAAATACTTACCCATATTAAAAATAAATGAAAATTGGGAAAATAATTTTTTACCCTTATTGTAAGGGAATATGAGAGGAAATATATTTCCCTCTCCATTTTCTCAGAGAAAAATTTCCATCCAACTTTTTTCATACAATATTTAGGTTCTCTACATTTATTTTTAGATTCTACCAATTATTTTTAAGAGAATTATAATACCACATGTATCATAATATTGATCCTTAACTATTTCAAATAGATGTATATGAGAGATTTATATTCATAAAAACAATAGTGTGTTTACCAAATAATTAATGTTATCCATTCCCATTTATTTATATTATTAATACTACTAATATTTTTTATTGGGATATGATCATCAAAATGTTAAGGAAATTTAATAAACCTACACAAAAATCTATAACGAAATATCATGTTTAATTAAAAATTTTACCCATATTAAATTAAAATCACTCTCCATTTTTATAATGTCAATATAAATTGAAACAATGTTATGATAGTGAAAATTATACCTTTAACTTTATCATTTTTGGGTTGTATAGATTTCTGAATTATGTGAGATCAGCAAATATCTTGTATTTTCCTATATTTTGATAGATCCCCCCGAGGGATTATTCTCATGATCATTTAAAATTAAAATTTTCTTTCACAAAAAAGATCTAACCAATCATGATACCTGATGTTCAATGATATTAATTTGAATTTATCGCGGCATGAAATGATCTTCTAGGTAGTGGATTTGTTTAGATGTATAGATACCACAACCAATATCTTTTTTTCATTCATAACGAATAATCTTATCATTTAAAATACAAGGGAAAAAGTTGGTATAAGTTGGGCTTATTTCAACTCCTTTGTTATTGAATAGGAGAAAACACTTATTTATCAATCTTGAGTCTACATTATATAAGTGTATAAAATGTCTAGATTGTTTCATTTTTATCATTTTTTAATTTTTTATATCCAATCATCTATAACCAGTAAAAAATATTATTCCTTTTTAGATTTCCTCATTAATAGAAATTACTTCCTTATTAGAGAAACTAGAGCACTTTTTTTATTCTTTTACATATTTTATCCATTTTCCAATTAATTGTACCATAAAAATAAATTTTATTAATCCACATTGTCTTCTATACTTCTCTATGAGGATCACTTCTTCATATCAATAGTTTTAAAACATGATTCCACATGTCCTTTCCCTTTTCCATTAATCTATTTTGATTGACCCACAATCCATTTCTTGAATCTATTGTGTATGTGGTATTACTTCTTCATCCTTTCTCACAAAACATAATATTTTGAGGATAACTTTTTATTAACCATTTTAAACTGATTATTAAATATTTCCATCACCAATTCGACCTTATTATGTCTTCCATTGATTGACTATCATTTTATATCAAAACAGATTCATCAGATTTATGAGTATCCATATCCATTTTACAATGATCCCTGATACAGATTATACTAATATAGTATAATAATATTTTATTTTATAGTGTGGCATATTTCACATCATTTATCACTCTCTCCTAGGGGTTATAATTCATTTTATCTTTCTTAAAATTTTCACTCCTCATAGAAAAATTATTTTTAAAACACAGTCAGTTATGTTTTTATGACTTTCTATTCACATAATTTTATGATTTTTGCATTTATAAAAGATAGAATAATTTATCATATGTTTATGAGTAATGGTTATAGAAATCACGGATGTTATAGGGCCCTCAAATCTGTTTCTCAAAGATAGATTCAGTCAATTTTATATATTTCATCTGTTGGGTTTTTTACCTATATATATACTTTACCTTTCTTCTATCCTATAAAACATAAATTTTTTAAAATATTATTCCAAAATACCTTTAAACTATACTGAAACCTCAAAAAAAACATGTTATAATAAAGTTTTTCCTTTTCAATTTAGGTAAAATATTAAAAAAATCAACATGAGCATAAAGCCTTTTTGGATTAAACCCCAATTTTTCGGGAAACTTTTACATAGATTCTATTCTAAAACATGATAACATATACCATTTACTTATTTTGGATTTATTTGAATTATTTATAATCCACATTTTTTTATATTTTTTTGTTTCTCCACAATTTTTTTTCTATAAGAAAACAAATTTTTTTAGATACCTCTTAAACATGGTTATAAGTAATCATTAGAATTTTTTAGAGTAAATTGTTTTATTTTTATCGTATTTGTGTTTGGGTGGAATTTTAAAGATTTTTAAGGAAAACGGGTTGTATAGGGTTGGCATATAGATTTCTCAAAACATGCACCCAGCCCAGAAAGTTGTGTGAACCCAAATATATGTGTTTCACAAGGATAATGCATGGAATAGAAAAATATTATACATATTAGGAGTAACCATGTGAAAAACCTAAGTGGTAATCGTTGTTAGAAAACACTGTTAGGTGAAACTGTGTGCGCTGTATCAGAAACTACGTGTTTGAGATTTTAAACCACCAAGAATTAGATTAAAAATACATGAACCCCTGTAATTCCACCAAAATCAAACCTAAATAAACTTTAAATGTTTTAAATCGTTTTTTCAGTCTCTCAAATGGATTTCAAAGGCTTAAGACCATTGTTCAAGAAAAAAACTCATATTTAATTTCTACATCTCTCCTAATAATATATTCTTTTCCCAACTGGTTACCTCCCTCTCTCATGTTTTCCTCTTGTCCTTTGAGGGGATGTTTCACTCTATAGGAAATGCATTTAGATCTAGGTTTGTATAGATATAATCCATTTTATCTAGGATTTATTTTTTAGATATAGATATCATTCTTCATATTGATATTGGTCATTCTTCTTAAATTAAGGAATTTCGTTGGACATTTTTTTTCACCAAACATGTGGTAGGTGTTCTAAATTCAATTCTCATAGTATTGAATATTAATTGTGTGTCTGTTTCTTGAAATTTTAATTGGAAATATTTGAAATTGAATATTTAATTGATTAAACAATTTGATTAATTAATTTATGGAATCAAAGAATTGATTTAATGTAATTTCCATGTGTTGATGAATTTGGTTAAATAAGGGACAATTTGAATTCTTGGAATTGGATAAATTAACAGGAATTGTTGTGATTATAAAATTGGTTGGAATTATTATTAATTAAGTAGTGAATTAATTAATGGATTGTGTGATTAGTCATTTAATGTGTTTAATAAATAGTACAAAATAATAAGTATGATATGGTTGGATTAACCGTGATTTTTATTATGCTTTTATAAGTGGTTTAATGCTAATTAACCATGATTGATGTGATATATGTGATATTGTGATATATGTGATGAATGTGTGTGGGAAATATACAATTGGGTTAAAATCCCTAATGTGATTAACTAATATATACGTGTGGGGCATGGACTGCTGCTTCAAAATCCCATAGTGATAAATTAATGTGGGACACATACTACTACATCAAAATAACACTTGTGCGATTGATTGATATATAAGTGTGGGACACAAACTGGTGCTAAAAACTACCACTCATGAGATTGTTCGATAAACAAGTTGTCAAAAAATTGACTACTTCTTAAAATACACAAGGGTTTCTAGACATTGTTTTTTATTCCCTAGGTTTTGGTATTGAACTATTGTTCCAATCAGTCACGATATAAATATAAATTAAATGGAAAAAAAACATGCATTATAATAAATTGTTAATTGAACAGGTGATATGTTTCAGACTCCGACATGAGCTAAAGAAGGTATTGATGGTTCAAATGTTCTAAAAAAACATGTAGTTTTGTCGTTTAATATGGAATAATTCAATATATGTAAACTATTTATCTATGTCTTGTATTCTATTATTTATACATCTCCACACAATTTTATTGACTATATATTGTTTTAAACACCATTATCAGTGACCTACTTAGTTGTACTCAAACCCTACATAGGCTGACTAATCAGTACCCAAATAGACTTCATGTTTCCATGAAAGGATAAGGGAAACAACCCTATGTTATATTGCAATGTTGTGGTAGATCATTGACATGGGATCCAGACATGATTCGGGGCCCACTAGGGAGTAGTAATTATCTTTATTTATTTTCTGTTTTTCATATTTAAAAATGAAATGTATTTGGAATGACATATCTACTCTTTAGTTTTTGATATTGTATTTCATGTATTGTTCATCATGTGATATTGGTGTGGTTTTTATTATTGGTTATATCATTCAGTTATTTTCTATTTATTTTTTATGGTGTTCTTCTTTGATAAAGAGGTTATAGTCTCTCCATGATCTATATTAGACCATTACTGCTAGTTGGAAGACTATAAAATACAGGGGGTGAATGTATGAGGTCATGTTACTAACTGGATCAAGGAACCGTTGTTTGGAACTCGGGTTGGGATGTCACAATATGGTATAAAAGGTGGATTTATTTTATGTTAACTTATTATATTTTAGAGGTATACATGAGAATTGGAGGATTCGCATCTAAATTAAGAGTTTGTGCATGGGAGTAGCTAACCCAAATATGAGGGTAAAATACAAGTACCTAATATGGGATTGTTGTTATTTATTTGTGTTGTTACATTTGAATGATATTTCACATCGAGTGGTTCACTTTTTTTGTGATGTTATTACTTCTAAGATTTTCTAAGATTTCACTCATGTCCTAGTATATCACAATAGTTGAGTATGCATGAATAATTCTAGGATATTAGTAATTATCGTGGCATGCACCATTTTTTGGAAATTAAGTAAAGGAAGGTTTTTTTATATTTTTTTAAATTGAAATGTTTTCCTTTTTGTGTTATTAAACGGAAATTAGTGCCTAATAAAAAATTAAGATTTTAAAATGATACAAAATTTGAATAATTGGGTGTCTGATGAGAAATGTGAATAATGAGAATGGTTTTACCCTTTTTTAACCATGACCTATATGTTTGATGGTTAAGGGTAGTGATTACCCCAGGATTTTTACTATGTGAAATGAAAGGGGGAATGATTTGTTATGGATTTTATTGAATTTCTCTTGTTAACTATTTTAATGTTGTGAATGTATCCTAAGATGTGTGTCTGGAATTGTAAAATATTCCTCCATGATGACATTTATTGATTCTATGGTAGGAGGATGTTTCTATAAATATTCTTATAGTAGTGGAACCTGATTCACTTATAGTGGTTGTAGAGGGATATGGAAAGATGTTACATGAGAAATTTTCTCACTTCAGGCAGTTCACAAAAATAGATCCATGGAGGGTTTTGAAAACCATGTCTAATCTTATATGGGTGTTTCAGTTGAAGCACCCTTTGACATTCACCATAGTGGGTGGACCCTAGGTAGTTGTGTTCTTGTTTTACTATATCTAGATGATACATGAGAACCTAGAGACTCTTACTGATAATAGAGTCATACTAGTTGTATACATGTTGCTTGGTCGAGCAAAGAGTTGCTGGGACATATTGACTCTTGATGGAAATATGAATACTAAAGAGTGGAAGGGATTCTAGAAGAAGTTATTAGAGAAATTATAATGGGAAATACTTAGTCAACATTGAGTGGCTAATTTTATATGGTTTAATCTAGGTATAATTTCGGTTATGAACTATACTGGCCACTTTATATATTTAATGTGTTTTTCTCTAGAACTGGAATGAGACAAGGATACATTGTAAAAATGGTTTTTGGATGGGATTAAATGTGAATTTATTTCCTAGTTTAATATCTTAGGGATAACAAATATTTTAGAAGTGTTGAATGAGGATCTCATATATGATGGGTAGTGTAAAAATGCTTTTAGTGGAGGACAGTTGGTTTTTTATGGATGGTCAAATTTTACAACTTCTATGAGTATAAAGAATCATTATGAAAATGATATCCAAATTATGGGAATGAAGAGTCTCTTGGGTATGGATGGGTTTGATAGAACCTATCTCGAGTGATCTATCACTAGTGGGGAAGGTTGGGACACTTTCATAGATAGTTCCCCTAACTTCTTGTAGAGTGCTGATCTTGGAGCAGGATGGGTCACCTATAAAGGTTCTACAAGTACCCATGATAAATCGGTAATGATAAAGAATCTAGGCATAACTAGAGTAAGATAATGGGATCTTCTACACCATACTAGTAGAAAAAGTTATAGTTATACTGGATTTATAGGTAGAGGTAGTGGACATGGTAATTTTAGGAAAGTGCGCCAATATTAGTGGTGTTGTGCAGCATAGTGGAATCAGACTACATCATATGGAAGAGGATCTTTTCAATTGTGTGTCATTTAACCTACACTTGGGGATAATGAGGATTTATTGTCTACAATTAAAGGAACTATTCATGTATCTTAAATGCTTTTTGGTACCATATATGATACCAGTGGTTCTCATTATTTTATATCAACACAACTTGTGAATAGATTGAGACTAGTATAGGAATTCATTAGTGGGGTTATGAAAATACATACTTGTTTGGGAGTACGATCGAGAGACATCTTTTTGTGTAATGCAGGTTCTCTTGAGGTTGGGGAGTATTATTTTCTATGGTTTATTTACTTTTTTTACATGTCATACTTTGACTTAATTTTGGGTATGGACTGGTTAGTAGCATACCAAGACCATATATATTGTTTCCACTTGATAGTGACTTTAATGTCTTCTAAGGGTGAAAATTAGATTCATTGTGGATAGTGGGATATCTTGGCATGTTGTGCAGGTCTAATTAATCAACAACTGGGGGAGATCACCACCCAAGTTTCTATTTTATTTATAGATGCTGGATGTTTAAATTATGGTGGGTTTCCACCAATAGTACATAGAATCCAATATATTTTTATTGAATAATTATAAAAGATTCCAATTAAAATAGATGTTTAATTTATGATTTAGGTCATATCATGGGTTGATCCAATTTCTATTCAACTATAAGGAATGGAAATAATAGATCATCAATATCTTAAGACTAAACAAAAGGATTTTTGGAATAAGGGATATATTTGTCTATGTGCATAACCTTGGGGTTCAATAGTTTTGTCTGGTAAAAAGGTTGTCTTGAGTATATTCTTATGTGACAACTATGTGAATTTTATCCAAATGAAAATGAAGAACTAATATCCACATTAATGTATCGATGATCTTGTTGAATAGTTAAGGGGAGTTCATGCATTTTCCAAAGTGAGATTTGAATCTATATAAATAGAGGTGGGTTATGAATTTGTACTTAATGGATTTTCGATCTAGCATATATTCATGGTAAGTGAAATAGTATATTTCCATTATATATAATAAAACAAAAACTCGTAATGTTTAGGAGTTTAGTTCTTAGTGAATAATGATGCCTTTACTGGATGAGATGTATGTTGCAGTTTATGATGGACAAGAGAAGATTACTCTCATATTTATAGCAATGGAGTGTACAATTTTTATATCAATTAGTGATAGGATGTATGAGGATCCAAAATGTTTATCCTTGAGGGAACTTTTTATAGGTGGGGTGTTACCTTCCTATTGGACCTTAGTTGAGGATGAGATCATTATGTTAAAATTTTGGTTGTTGTACCTATGGGTATTTGGGAGGAACTGATACAATAATTTCATGCCAAAAAGTGGGTGGTGCATCAAAGTGTGACCAAAATAAACTGTGACCTACAAAGTAATGATTGGTAGCTATTCATAAGAAAGGATATGACAAAGATTGTTACACGATGCTACACCTATCAAGAGGTGATTGTTGATCATCAACAATATTGATGTTTACTATAAATATTTTACTTTTTTTAATGTAATTATGATGATGTAAGTATATATTTTTTGGTGGGTCTCCCTTAGAAACCTCATAATAATGACACTATTTGGGTGATTGTGGACGACTGATTAAAGTAGTTCATTTATTACCCATTAAAGATTCTTTTATAGTGTAACAGTTGGGGGACATGTACATTAATGATATATCATGTCTACATTGGGTTTCACAAAGTATTTTATTAGACCATGACTCAAGTTTTACTTCATGCTTATATAAGGTATTGTTGGAGGATCTTGGTACAAAGGTTCTATTGAGTCTGGAATTCCACCCACATATATATTGGTAGTCATAGCGTACAATACATGTGCTTGTGGGTATGCTTTTGGAATGTTTCCTTGTCTTTTGTGGGTATTTGGAGAACCACCTATATTTAGTGGATTTCTCCTAAAAAACATGTTATCAGGAAACTATTCAAATGGAACCACACAAGGATACTTATGGTAGGACATATAGATCATATATATGTTGTATGGTGGTAGGTGAGTCGTAATTCTTGTGACTGGGTCTCATGTTGTAGATGTTAGACCAAGTTCATCTTATTCAGAAGCAAATGGATACGGATCATAGTAGATATAATTTGTATGTTGAAAGAAGTTGATTACCCATAGAGTTTTTCAAAGGGTGATCATGTATTCTTATTGGTCATCACAGGATGCAGAGATGGGGAAAGTTGGTGCTTGGGTTTTTTGGATTGTTTAAGGTTTTGGAGATAATTTTATTTTTAGTGTACCAATTGGCTCTTCTATAGAGGTATATTGATATGCATGATGTTTTTCAAGTGTCAAAACAACATCAATATTACCTTGGTCCTTCTACAATGATCTATGTTGATTACACTATGATTGAGATCATTGAGTCCTTTGAGGATCATATGATATGTGTGTTGGATCATAGTGATAATGTGTTTTAAGGAAAGATTATGTAGTTAGTTCATGTATTGTGGCAACATGGGCATGTGCAGGGAGAAAATTGGGAGGGATAAGTGGTTATTTGAGCTCAATGGAATAATATTTTTGAATCAGAATGTTATATATGCTTGGGAGTATATCTTTAGGATGATCAATTCTATGTTGGGGAGATTTTAAGATCTCAAAAATTTAAAAGAGATGTCCCAATCTTGGTTTAAGTAAATTTTCTTCTGTTTTTTAGTGTGTATTGTTTGGGTTTTATCTTGGCCATTTTTTGGTAAAATTTTCAATTTTTGGAATGAATAGGGGAAGTTCTTGATTGGTGCATGGTTTTTCCAAAATGTGCCCTCAACATAAAAAACCATTTGAACCCAAAGAGAGGGGATATGTATGGTTGTCGTGTGGTTTGGAAAACCATACACTATCTATAGAGTAACTATGCAACACCCCTAGCTGAGGTGTACATTTAGGAAACACAGTAATGGGAAACTATGTGTCTTGTAAAAGTAACCATGTACATGGGTTTTTAACCCCTAAAAATTAGATTAAAACTACTCAAACCCCTAATAATTCACCCTAAATCAAGCCTATCTCGACTCAAAATGTTCTCTCTCATTTTTCGAAGCTTCCAGATAGCTTCCAAGTCCATATGAAATTCGTTCATGAAGAATTGATCCCTGTATTGAAGACCTTCACCTCTCTCGGAAAGTGATTCTTATCCTGATTAATTTTACCCCTCTCTCTAATTTTTCTCTCATCCCTTGAGGAGATTTCTTCTGTTATTGTTAAAGTATTTAGATCTTGGTTTTCATATCTCTAATCCATTTTGATCTTGGATTTAGGTTTTGGATCAAAATACCATTTTTTGTCATTATATTTTGTTCCACTTAAATTGGGGATTTCCATTAGTGTGTTTTCATCACCAAACATGAGGTATGTGGCCTAATTTTAATTAACATATACTTGAATTTAATTATTGTATGTGTTTTGAAATTGGAATTAGAATGATTATAAATTGGATCTTTAATTGGGAAAATTAAATGATTAATCACTTTAAGGAATCATGGAAATTATTTATTGTAATTTCCATGTGATGATAAATTAGGTTAAATTTGGGACAAATGGAATTGGTGGGATTATATTAATTAGTTTTTGAATTAATTAATATATTTTTTGTAATTATGCAATTGGTAGAAATTTGGATTAATTAATTGTTGAATAATGAATATATTATATGATTGGTAAGTTAATGAGTTTAAGAAATAATTGAAAATTGGAATTATGATATGGTTGGATTAACATTTAAGTTTATGAAATTTTTATTTTAGGGTTAATGTTGATTAACAATGATTAATGTGATATGTGTGATTTTATGATATATGTTAGAAATTTTGTTGGTACATGTACTAATGCTTCAAATTCCTATATGTCATTAATTGATATACATGTGTAGGATGTGGATTTTTACTTCAAAATCTCATAGTGATAAATGGGTGTGGTACAAAGACTACTTCTTCCATAGTGAACTTTTGTGATTGATTGATAAATTAGTGGGTCATATGAATAGTTTCATCAAAATACCAATTGTATGTTTTTTTGATAAATGAGTTTTGGGACATGGACTACTGCTTCAAATATCCAATGGGTGCTATACATGGCATTTTAGGCCCAAAATTTTGGCATTTTACCATGGTTCTAATAAAACATGATATGAATATTAATGAAACTAATAATGAAATCCCATGTGATATAATAAAATTTGAATGGAATATGTTATATGTTTCAGACCCTAAAATTGGATTAAGTAGGTATTGAGGGTTCTCATGTCCTACGGATTATGGGAATTTTTTTAATTTATAAAAGTTGAATATATGTAAATTGTTTATTTATGGATATTTTTATATTATTTATACCACTAAATTTTATATTGCTGACTATATATAGTTTTTGATGTCGTTAGTGGTGGTGTACTAATATTTACTCTTACTCTAGTCGGGCAGCCTAATCGTTACTCGAATAAACATCATGGGTTCAGGAGAGGATAAGGGCAAGGTCCCTGTGTTGGATGGCTGAGTGGGGGTAGTGCATGGATGAGGGAAATAGATGTGATTTGGAATAATATTTGGAGTATTAAATGTCTTTGTTTATTTTTTGTTTTTCATGTTGACACATGACATGTATTTGGCATGAAATATCTAATTTTATTTGCATATTTTATTTCTTGTTTTGGTCATCATGTGATACAGGTTTAGTTTCGTTATTGGTTATATAATTTGGTTATTATAAATTTACTTCCACTTTTGTGATTATTTTATAAAGATGGTATAGTCTCCCCAAGATCTATATTATACCCTCACTACTAGTCGATAGCCTCTGGAATATAGGGAGGCATGCCCAAGATGATGCGATCGACCCGTTCAAGGCACCAATTTCTGGAACCTAGGCTAGGAAATCACATATTCAAAATATGTCTAGAAAATGAAACTTCATTAGTACATTAAGATCCTTTTTATACAAGAATAATGTGGATGTTCATCCAAATATTCTCACATTCTATTTAACCTCTAATGATTACTTTTTGATAAAAATACTCAACTTTGAGACTTGAATGGTAGCAGAAATTTTTTATTTTCATTATGAAGATCTGGTTTTGATTATTTATAGATTTTTCAACTTAACATATATCTTTAAACACTTCATATTGGGCGAATATTTTTCAACCTCAACTAACTTAAATATATCTTCCAAATTTATCTTCATGTTAGGATATTGTTCTTCTTTTATCTGGGCAATATCTTTTGGTGAACATTTATGCTTCTATACACTTTTTCATTCATGTCTTGTTAGGCATGTTTCAAATTACTTATCATTTTGTTCATATTTTCTAGTGCATGTAAAACATAAATAATTGAAACCCTAAACACTTTAATATAAACTATATTTCTTATTTATTTTTCATCAATAAAATAAATATTGTAAATAAAATTAAAAAAATCCCCTTTAGATTTTTCTAGTTTTGCGATTGTATTCCATGTAAAAAATTTTTAGCTAATTCCTCTCCCATAACATTATCTTTGTCCTCAAATTATGATGTTTCGTATAGTATAACCTTCATGTGAGTTAATATATATACAAATAAATCATTAATAAATATATTTACACAACCATTGACTTTTAAATAAAATATCTATAGTGATGTATCACTAATATTCTGTTATTTACTCCATAAACTCTCTTAATTATAGGAATAATAACCAATGTATTCAAAGAGTTTTTTTAAATTCTGATTACCATCATGTAATGGTTATATTTCCAAATTATTTTTTATTTTATTATTTTATTACCTCTTTATTTCTCCAATTTTCCTTTACCTTGGATGAAACTTCTAAAAATGTAACAACAGAAATATAAAAAGAATTTCCAAAAAAGGCTCTTCTTTAAAAAACAATTAAAATTTACTCTTAATGAAATTCTATTAACAATACCAAGTCAAATATAATTTTAATCTGGCCAGAGGGAACCTTTGAACTGAAACAACTTGAGATAAATTTTACGTTACATGTTGATTCATGAAATTTGGGTTAATAAAAATAAGAAAATATTTACCAAATAATAATTATTCATTAAACATTAATCTCTTATTGGTTATAAATTTTTTTCAGTTAATACATATCTATTAACTCCATGTTTAACCAATAAATAAAACCACATTCAATTCAGGTAGTGAAAATAAATAGAGTATATGATATTTATAAGGATTGACCAAAAAGACCTACTTCATGCCTTGATTGGTTATTAGTTCCAATCAATGATTCTAAACTTTAATTAGTCTCATATTGAAATTTTTGGTGAATTCCATTTCTTTATATAATCTCACCATGCATAGAAATTCTTATATCACAATGTACTTCCACAAAAATCTTCTCACTATAGTTATAAAGGCGCGATGTGATCTCCCTACATGCCTGGAGTCACATAGGTTCTATAGCTACACACTAAGTATATAAAACAATTACTTTAAAGATCCTTTATTGATGTATATAAACACATCATCATAGGATTCTAATACATCATTAAAACTAGTCACATTCGATGTAGAATAATTTTTTCAACTACCACTTATTCTCCAAGAAATGGTTTTGTAGTTTGATCCCTATTTAAGCTCATCATTATAGTTCTTTAATAGAATATACTCATCCATATTTCTTAACAATATTTTTGATCAGATGATATTCTAACAACATGAAGTTTCTCAACTCTAAATGTCCTTAAACTATGAATAAAAAAACCAACATCTATTCAATATTTCCTTATTCTTATTCATTCTCCAAATTTTTATAACAAAATTTATCATAAGATCAACTTACTCCTTCAACTTCGATATATAGTCAATATACTCCTTAGAATGATTTCATCATCATATTCTTATTTGATAATTCTATATTATTCAATACATCCCTTGATCTCAAATTCAGATTATCAATAACGGATCTATATTTTTCATTTTATACATAGATAACTAGTAATATTATTAATTATAACTAGAATATAGAAAATCATAAACAAATTGTATTCCCATAATATCATTTTCTTAAATGTATTCTACGTGTTATTATCTCCCCTAGTTTCTCCTTTAATTATTATTCATTTTTACATGGGAGTGTATACATATTCTATATTCACATTCACTTATATATTTTATATGTGGGAGTGATCCAAGATCCGCATTTAATTTTTTTTCTCCTTAATATTTAACACATGTTTATTTCTTTGAGTGCCCTTGTCAATCTCTATTTTACATTTTCCTTTAATAATAGATATTATTGATTATTACAAAGTTTTCCTTGACACAATAAATTTATTCTCATCTTCCTGAAAATCCCAAAATAAAGTATTTTTCCATTACTACATCTAAAATACATAACCAATTATTGTGAAACCAATCATCATCTTATGGAATATGAGTCTCTTAACATCCAATAAAATAATAATCTTATTTCATGAACATTAGATAACATCATAGATTGATATTCTCATATTTAATCTTGAATAAAAACTATGTTTTCTTAGAACAATTTATATTAGCTCCAAAATCATTACAATTATATATTACTTTTGATCACCAATATATAATTTCATATTTTCATTTGGAATTTCAAAATATCAAATATTGATATTCTCTATATTACACCTCATTAAAATTCTTCAAACCATGATTGGATCATGGAATTCTATTTCATTTTTTAATGTAAGAGACAACAATTTAAAATCATCTAGATCTAGTTTAATAATAATTAAATCATTTTGGAAACTCCATTTTTAGAAATGAAAACATATTTAATATCCAATTATATTGTTCCTCACTTATCTGAGCAAAAATAGTATCTCCATATTAATTTAGGATTTAATCACATTAAAATTTTTTAATTAGTTATATTTAAATAGAATAAGTAGATAATTAGTATCATCAGATTATAAATTATTCAAAATCATTTAATTATAGAAATCTTCGTTTTTATAAATTAAAATAAACAATGTGTTCACAAAAATTTTATGTGTAGAATAAATATTTTACGGGTGGAATTGATATTCTATATAAGAGATAATAATATTAGGTTATTTAAAATATATTATTCATATAATTAATCTCTTAAGATAAACTTAATTCTCTTACTCATATGATAGTTATTATATAGGTTTAATATAATTTCTTACACATAGGATAATTCTATTATTCACTATCTAGAATCTCTTATGTGTACGAAAAATACCATTTTTACTTTTACAAACTCTAAATAAAAGATAGTATTTCTATAATTCCCTTAAATCAATCTCAAATCACATCAAATAAAATAAATTCTTTCTTAAGTACATCAAAACCAATTTAAGCAGCTTCAAATAATCATGGAAATTAATAAATGTATTAAAAACATATTGTAGATAATTCCAAATCTTTGTTTCATATTAAAAACACAATTTTTTTATCTTCATGTAGTCTATTGTCCCTGTATATAATTTCCAAATAAATATTTATAAACCAGAATTTAATTTATATTCTTTAGTTATTTCAGCATCCTTTGCTTGTAGTATTCAAGGGATGGTTTCCCAAACACCTTGGATCTTTAAACTTCTTAAGTATCAATATTTTTACTCTATTAATAATATGTTATGATTTTCATCACAATTGGTAGCTATTTTCATCTTATTTGACTATTGTAGAAAACAATCCCACACATATTAGTATAGGTCTTTAAAATTATTTCCATTTTAAAAATCATATGATTTAAATAATGGCACTTGAATTTTATACAACTATGTTCTTCAAGAAATTGACTTAATTTATTTTTTATTAATCAGGGAACTTATCTTTCATCTATTACCCACAATACTTCTCTTCTTATGTAGAACATTCAATCAAAATTTACTAGGAAAATTATTAATCCATCACTAAAATTAGTATCCAATATAATGACATTGAAAACATTAACGCATTCCAATGACAACAAATAATAAAAAATATCAAAAAATAAAAAAGGATACTTCATCACCAACTAAGAAGAATGAAATTTTATAGATTTATTGACCAGTTCAGTCTAAACTCATAGAATTAATAATATATGGGTAGCTATATAAGGTCAACATACTTTATGTCATGTGGTTATACGGTGTCTTATACAAATGGATTATTTGATTATACATACATTCATTTGATATATATGGTAGACATAGTTATAGAGATACATTTTTAATATAGATCATAATAAATCAATTTATATCTCGAGTTTAATGTCTTATTTTATATAGGTTAATATATTAGTTTTATTATTGATTTTGAATTTCTAAACAAATTCAATGCCACAAAGGCCCATGGGCTCAAAATATATTTTCATGAAAATAAGGAAAGTGTTTATGAAACATTGAATGTTTCCTAAAATGTTTTTAAGATATTAAGAATAATTTATCGATATATTTTTAGTATTTGTAACATATTATGTAACATGTGGTGAAAAGTTATGATTTTTGTTCCATAAATAGTTTATAAAAAAATCAAAAAGAACTTTTTATATGTTTTCAGGAGATATATCAAATTATGTGAGATGAGGTGAATATGATCCAAATATATGTGCCTTTTGGAGTATATATTATATTTTTTGATTATACACTTAAATAAGAATGATCATGAAATATTTTATATCATGGTATATTCTTGAGTGAATTGTGATATTATAAAAACCATTGTGTTGTTGTGCATGATTATGGAATTACTAGTCTATGTGAAATTGAATCAGTTGGTTCATCCATCCATTTTAACAACTGTCTTAGTTAGTTATTAATTATGAAATGATAAATCAAATGATTTTTAACAATATGTGAACTTTCTAAACCATTAAAAATATAATGCACATCGAGTCAGAATATTTCGTTGGATTGAAACATATAGAAATTATATGAAAATTTAAAACATATATTGGACAAATATTTAGAGTTTTTGAATGGATATATATTCTAGTGAAATACTTATAATATTTGTTCAATTCAATTAAGTGAATGATCCTTCTAGATATCCAAGAAAACTAAGATCATAAATTCTAAAAAATTTCTCCTACTATTAAAACCATGGATCATGAAAACAATGTCTTTAGATAGATCCTTCTTTTGTATCAATAGATTCATACAATCCATGTATTCATCTATAATAAGTATTCTTCAACACACATAATTTTTTCCATTATCACATTTTTCAAGACATCATTGATAGGCCTGATCTACAGGTGTAAAGTATTGCATTCCTATTATTCATTTAAACTAATTATAAAAATAAAGATAGATTTTTATCATTAGGGTTTTTTTTATTTTCATCATCCAACTTTTTTAAATGTTAAACATACTTTCCAACACAAATACCTAGTACATAAAAATTGTAGTTAACATTCAAATACAAGACCACTAAACCTCACAAAAATCCCACATCTACTGTCACCACACTCCCAACCCCCTTTCTCATAATACATGGCATTAATTATTTATCATAAATAATTATAACTAATTATAAAATTTTGCATTACTTTTGCGGAATACTTAGTACATAACAAAAACACACACACAAGGACCATAATAGTTTAGTGTCTTTGGAAACTCGGAATATAATCTTCTAATCATGGTGAATGATCTTCAACATCACCCATAAAGATCTTCCTTTTTTTATACCTAAAACCTTTCTTTATATCCCGGGGAAAGAAAACATAAAAGGGTGAGCTAAAATGCTCAGTAAGGATAAATAAAAGAAATTTTAATCACATCATATTCATAAGAACATAACATTTTGGAAATCTTAACCTGAAAAAGAGATCATAATATCATAACATGGGATAAATCATAGTAGTGAAATGTAAACTCAATAATCATAAATTAAAACATGAAACTTTGTGGAATACACACATAATCATATAGAATCATTTCTTATTAGTCAAGACTCGTTTCCAAGACTATCTTAGTGGAAAAAGTTCATTTCTGAACCGAGTTCACTCCTCGTTTCAGTCCTGTTTCACTGAACCGGTTTAACCTGTCGTTTCAGCCATGTCTATCTCATGAGATATAAAATCTTTTCCCAATGAATTGGAGGGAGATATAGGTCCCACCCATCTCATAATGATACCATTCTTATGTGTGCCACAAAATCAGAAACCATACATCATAGCATAACCCATGTAAAAAATGGGAATCTTAAACAACATGACATCATAAAACAATTCATATAAGATAAAGGAATTCACAAAAATATTTCCATAACAACATAATAAAATCTATGTAATAACAGGGATAGAAATAGAACCCTATATTATCTTAGATGGAAAATAATTTTGATAAAACTCTTGAACTCCATTCTTGAGGAAAATATCATTTCTACTTCAAAAACATGTTTCCTTTCTTAACATGTCATACAATTTTAAACTAAAAGAAGTTGATTAAAAATACACTTGGAAAATTGTAAAGGAAGCTTCTTGGAAATAAGGTTTTAAAAATCCATTCATTCCGTATAAGTTAAAAAAACATTATTCTCGTACTTTTGTCGGAAAAATCAAAAAGTACCTCGTACGAAAAATGACAAAAGATTCCTTTCATATCTTTTACTAAAAACTCACCAAAGGGTAAAATTGGATTTAAAAAATTTTAGGTGGATGGAAATAATATTACATATTTAGGTAACATGTATGTGTATGATAAAATACAGCCCAGTCAATACGAAAGTATAAGCAATCTCGGATAAAAATGAGATTGTGATATTTCCCTTACCTTAGGTCCGATTTGCTTCGTATGTGTCCGAAACTCCTATATAATGATTTAAATAATGTCATTTACTTATTCCAGAATCATACACATTGTTATTATATCATATATGGTTAACTTATGACATTATATTACCCATTCTTTTGTAAATTCCATGTTAAAGAGCGTTTTGGGTAAAATCGTTTCATTTTTCGTCCGTGTTTTGACTTGTAATTATTCATGTGATTACTTAGATCATGATTACTTAATTACAGAATATAAAACATGATATATATATATATATATAATATATATTCAGAATATACATATATATAATATATTAGTAAATGGAAAGAAATACACCGTTCATGGAGACGGTAGGCCGTACGTACGCATGAACGTTGTTTTCATTTCCTTATTGAGTTGAATGGAATTAAGTAGATGACATACATATATATAAACATAAATCCATTATCATTATTATGTCATATATTTCATGATTACTTATTATATATACTTTATAATCATTCATGAATGGTTAACGTGGAGAATGAATCTCATCGCGTCGTGGAGACGGTAGTCCGTACGTATGCATGGACGCTGTTTTCGTTTCCTTATTGAGTTGAATGGAATTAAGTAGATGACATACATATATATAAACATAAATACAGTATCATTATTATTTCATATATTTCATGATTACTTATTATATATACTTTATAATCATTCATGAATGGTTAACGTGGAGAATGAATCTCATCGCGTCGTTGAGACGGTAATCCGTACGTACGCACGAGCGATGATATCGTTCTCATGATCGTGGAATTGTATTGGAGTGTATGTATACTATTTCAGAATCAATATCACTTTACAATAATCATATATAGTTATTATGTACACCATTATACCCATCCAAGTAAGGTGCTGGTGGAAAATAGATTACACCACGGTGTGGAGACGGTATTCTATACATACGCACGCACGGTGATTTCGTTTTCCCTAGGATGGATAGATGGTGAAATAGGGTTGTTTCATACTTATAATAACATATCAGTATATGAGTGATACTGATTTTATTACTTCATAATGAAACTACCTAAGAAGAAGAAGTGTAAGAATAAATAAATTTGAAAGAATCGGTAACAGACATTACCTTTTCTTTGAAGCGCCTCTTTGAGATCTCTTTTTAGGGCACTAAAATTGGTCTTTGAGGAAACCCAGAACCTCTAGGATGTTTCTAGGGAAGCGTAGGATGGAATTTGGCAGGTTTTCGCCGAGATTGAAGGCTCAAAGTGGTGTGAGGAAGAGAGGGAGGAGGTGCCCTTTTATAAGGGAGGAGAGGGGCTCCTTTGGAAAAACTAAAAATATTATTTTATTATAAAGTTAAAATCGGTTTTAAATAGCTCCAAATTGATTTATTTCGAATCTAATGTGGTTATGGGTCTAAATCCTATCATACAATAGAATTTAGACAAGTTTAGGTTCCTATTTTAACCTTATCATTTAGATTTAACATTAAGTAAAATAATTTTACTTTTACTGTGTCTTCTTGTGTTCTTATACTATAAGGTTAATAAACTTACTATAAGCAGCCAAACGAACCCCAAGATGTTTATTATTAATATATATAACCTTATTTAAGTAATTTGGCCTAACCTTAGATTTTTAGGAATAAAATAACAATTACTAATATAATATTTGTTTTAAAAACTATTTTATATCAATTTTGACACTATTTAGTAATTGATTTTTGTGAAATTCATAACAGAATTATTAATTCGAAAAAAGTTAATTAAATCGATAATAACATGTCATATTAACCTATAAAATTAGTGTAATTCATAAACATTTTCAAATTATATTTATTTGGGTATTTATAATATCAATTATTATAATTTTTCAATATTATGGTAATTACTGCATCATCACTGTGTCATAAATAAACTAATTTATATAATGTCTAAAAATTACAAATAAAATATAATTATGTATGAAATAGTATTATCTTTCTAAAGAATATTTACAATAGAATTTATCTTATTTATAACCCTATATTAAAAATGTTGTAGTAAATAAACTTTGATTTTAACTCTTTTAACTCTTCTTTGAATTAAATAATAATAAATGTCCTAATCTAATCCAAGTGGGCCTAAATGGTCATATTTTATTTCTAAGATTGTTTTGGTTGACATAAAATTATCCAATAGAATTATGACATGTGTTAGGGTAATAATAATAACATTTTTACCCTTAATTACCCTATTTACTTTTAACCGTGGTAAAAAAAAGTAAAAAGTTTCTATTCACCAAAAATTATTTTCATATCATTGAACCACATTTTACTTACTGAAATCAATCGTGTCTCTTGGATTTTTTAAATTCCATTCACATAAGCGGTAAAATTAAGTTTTATGAAAAATTCATTTTTTTAACTACCACTTAGTGGTTTCACTATTCATCAAAAAATGAAAGTTTCCAGAAAAATACCAAAAATTAGGCCTAAGCTAAATATGATATTATGAACTCAAAAATGATGTCTATTTTACCAAATCCAAAACATATCAGTTGCATTAATTAATTTAAAAAATAATTCCCGTCGTCAAAACAAATAGCGTGTTCTTAAGAGATAATAACTATCAAAAGATTGACACTTGTTTATGTCTGGTTTAAATGTGAAATTATATCCAATGAACAAAATTGTATTAAATTGTAAGAATATATTATAAATATACTTTAAAACCACTCAAATTAATAATTTATCACGATTAATTATTTCTATTAAAAAAGTTGTTTTTAATTAAAATTTAGTAATTTTCACTATTCATCAGAATACGAAAGTTATCCGAAAAGTACCAAAATTTCACCCTAAGCTAATTTCGATATTCCGAATCCAAAAATGAAGTCCATTTTGAAAAATAAAATTTACAAAATTTCAAAAATTGGTTATTACTATTCATAACGGCTAGTTCATAATAATATTATAATAATATCTCGTTTAGTGAAACTCAGTATTGCGTACTACACACGCTATCGAGGAAGATCGTGATTGCGTGTAATGCAAGGAAAGTCAAGGATGCGTGTTGTGCAATCTCCTTGTAGTGTACAACACAAGACATTAATGAAATTAAAAATAATATTTTTCATAAAATCTGGGGGTGTTACATTCTACCCCCCTTATAATGAATTTCTCCCTCGAAATTTGTTGGGGTTATAAATGGTTTACTATTCGAAAGTTTCTTTAATAGAAACCCACATCGTAAAAAGGAATACCAAAACCAATCTTTAAAAACAAAATTATAAAACGTAACGGTTACCCATATAAACTAATCACAGGGTTTCCACATAAGTGAAATATGGATGTGGAAGAGAAATCTAACCATCATGTTCTGATGGAGAGTGGTAGAGAACATGGCTATGGAAAATCCAGAAATCACAAAGCCATGAATTTTTTATGATCTAAGGTACCATCTAATTCATCAGATATAATATCACTAGGACAACATTTTTGGTTTTCAAGATCATTTCCCAAAAGTTGATGAAATTGGAATTAGAAGAAATACTTTCGTTATTTTGGTATAGTCTCACCATTGGTTGTTATTTGGACGATTTACACATCATCTCTTAAAGAAATGAAGTTGAATTTGTTATTCATGATGTGTTAGCAGATCATGTGATAGAATGATGGGTCATTCCATCTGTCTCAAACAAAAGGTTAGAATAGTTATCAAAAAATACATAAGTCTGTCTATAGTGAGATTAATCGTATATGGTTCCTAAAATGGACTTATACTTCATATATCATACTGTTTAATATAATACAACTAGTTTCTACTAAACAGGGAATTCTTGTAGGCCAGTGGTAGGTGATAAAGGTCAGTCGCACTTCGGTTGTGGGTTCGATTCCCACGGCCTTGTCCGACATGATGGGCTATCGACCGTCCTGCAGGTTGTCCTTTTTCTAAATCTATATTACTATAACATCCCACCAATAATATCGAAAAAACTTCTATCCTTAAATAATACTAACTTATGTCCAACATAATCCATTCCAATCTTTAGGCTTATCCATAATACTGTAGTCCACTCTCATAATATAGTGAAAATGATTACCAGAGATTTAATACCATCGTTGATCCCCATATATCATAAGATATGTCTTGTTGGTCACATTCCAAACATTCAAAGGCCTTAATCATGTATTCTCTTGAATACCCATTGAACCTTAGTGAAAACATGAATGCAGTTAAAAGTTAACACTTTCCACATACCAAAATCCTCAAAATTCTATATACTCAAACCATGATATCACTTAGTCCTTATATCAATCATGAGATCATGAATACTGTCAAATATTTTATTTTCTCATTTTCCCTTCATTATGCGCATATCATATTTTTTTCCAAAAATATCTCAATCACTTTCCATGGTTATGGGTACCATAAAATTATTGAAAACCACAATAGACCAATACATAAATATTCCAGTATTCCACGATACTATATACAACACTATTTTGGAATCCCATTACATAAACACTTAATCATCACATCGTTTTGATATTCAACATCGCCAATGGTGATCGCATGTGACTTCCCTTTGTCATTTGCCTTAAGTGGTTGCTCATGTCGATCATCACTAACCCTTGGATTAGGGCATTTATTAGCATAATGCCTCATTTCCTTGCACTTGAAGCATTGAAGTGTTGGTGGTGCGTTCTCTGCAGTCTTTTCTTTATTCACATCATTAGAAACCCTTTTTCCATTACTTCGACACTCAGCTACATGATGACCTTTTTTTCCACACTTAAAACATTTTCTAGTCCATTTAAGACAATCTCCACCATTCTTATTTCCACACTTTGAGCATAAGGAAACATTCATCTTCTTTTCACCATTATTCTGAGATTTCTCCTTGAACTCCATCTTTCGTTTCTTGTCAAAACTATGAGAATGATAAGTAACACCAACTTCCATTTCTACCTTGATAGAACAACGCACAATTTCTTCATAGCTACTGAAGTCTCTTATAGCTAATGTCCTTCTATGATTTGGTTTTAATCCACTGAAGAATCGATCAACTTTACTTTCAGGTTGGATGATAAATCCAGATGCATACCTTGCAAGCCTTGTAAAATTCGCTTCGTATATACCAACAGATTCATCATCCTTTTGCTTTAGTTCAAGAAACTCCTTCTCTATCTTTGTTCGAAGAATACGAGGGACGTACTTATTGAAAAATAAGTTCATGAACTTGTCCCATTCCATGGACTCAATTTCATCTCTTGGCCTCGTATTCTTGATAAGATTCCATCATTGATCAGCATCACCTTCGAAATGATACACTGCTAAGATGACATTATCATGTTCAGAACATTGAAGAACTGAATATATCTTTTCAGTAGTACTGATCCATTGTTCAGCAACAAGTGGATCAGAAGACCCACTGAAATAAGGTGGACGTTGCCTCATGAAGGACTCAACAGAATATTGTTCCTCTCTCTGCTCATTTGGAAGTCCAGAATGATTCATAGCTTGTGTAAGTATAGCAATAATATTTTACACTCCATCTCCCATAACATTTGTTTGTTCAGGAGGACAATCATTGCATTGTCCATTACATTGATCAACACGGTTCCTTCGGGTTCCAGCCATCGTCTAAAAACCAAAAAGAACAGTGTGAGATGCAAAAATCATGCCAGAGAAAACAATATAATAAAGGGGGAGTAACGTCAATATCTAGAATCTTAGGTTTAATTCTAATATGGTTAGCACAATTCTAGGACTATAACGTATACTTAACCTTAGGGACATCCCTAGACATACCATAGAAATATCTCTAGGGATCTCACTAACGTTTTCGCATCCTAGTTTCCAATGGTTGACTAAACCTTTCCTATGATACCAACTGTAGAGACCTGAATCTTGACGTACATTGACATTACATTAATTTTTCAGAATACATAGTAAATAACAAAAACACACACACAAGGACCATAATAGTTTAGTGTCTTTGGAAACTCGGAATATAATCTTCTAATCATGGTGAAAGATCTTCAACATCTCCCATAAAGATCTTCCTTTTTTTTATACCTAAAACCTTTATTTATATCCTGGGGAAATGAAAACATAAAAGGGTGAGCTCAAATTCTCAGTAAGGGTAATCAAAAGAAATTTCAATCACATCATATTCATAAGAACATAACATTTTGGAAATCTTAACCTGCAAAAGAGATCATAATATCATAACATGGGATAAATCATAAGAAGTGAAATGTAATCCCAATAATCATAACTTAAAACATGAAACGTTGTGTCATAAACACATAATCATAGATAATCATTTCTTATTAGTCAAGACTCGTTGCCAAGACTATCTTAGTGGACAAAGTCCATTTCTGAACCGATTTCACTCCTCATTTCAGTCCTGTTTCACTGAACCGGTTTAACCTGGCGTTCCAGCCATGTATATCTGATGAGATATAAAATATTTACCCAATACATTGGAGGGATATATAGGTCCCACCCATCTCATAATGATACCATTCTTATGTGTGCCACAAAATCATAAACCATACATCATAGCATAACCCATGTAATAAAAATGGGAATCTTAAACATTGTGACATCATAAAACAATTCATATAAGATAAAGGAATTCATAAAAATATTTCCATCACAACATAATAAAATCCATGTAATAATAGGTATTGAAATGGAACCCTATATCATCTTATATGGAAAATAATTTTGATAAAACTCTTGAACTCCATTCTTAAGGAAAATATCCTTTCTACTTCAAAAACATTTTTCCTTTTTTAACATGTCATACAATCTTAAACTAAAATAACTTGATTAAAAATAAACTTGAAAACTTGTAAATGGAGCTTCTTGGAAATAATGTTTTAAAAATCCATTCATTCCGTATAAGTTAAAAAAAATTCTTCTCGTACTTTTGTCAGAAAATTCAAAAAGTACCTCGTACGAAAAACGACAAAAGATTCCTTTCATATCTTTTACTAAAAACTCACCGAAGGGTAAAAATGGATTTAAACAATTTTAGGTGGATGGAAATAATATTACATATTGAGGAAACATGGATTTGGATGATAAAATACACCCCAGTCAATACCAAAGTATAAGAAATCTCGGATAAAAATGAGATTGTGATATTTCCCTTACCTTAGGTTTGATTTGCTTCGTAAGTGTCCGAACCTCCTTTATAATGATTTAAATAATGTCATTGACTTATTCCAGAATCATACTAATTGTTATGATATCATATATGGTTCACTTATGACTTTATATTACACGTTCTTTTGTAAATTCCATGTTAAAGAGCGTTTTGGTAAAATCGTTTCATTTTTCGTCCGTGTTTTGACTTGTAATTATTCATATGATTACTTAGATCATGATTACATAATTAGAGAATATAAAACATGGTTTATATATAATATATATTCAGAATATACATATATATATAATAGATTAGTAAATGGAAAGAAATACACCGTTCATGGAGAAGGTAGGTCGTACGTACGCATGAACACTGTTTTTGTTTCCTTATTGAGTTGAATGGAATTACGTAGATGACATACATATATATACACATAAATCCAGTATCATTATTATGTCATATATTTCATGATTAATTATTATATATACTTTATAATCATTCATGAATGGTTAACGTGGAGAATGAATCTCATCGCGTCGTGGAGACGGTAGTCCGTACGTATGCATGAACGTTGTTTTCCTTTCCTTATTGAGTTGAATGGAATTAAGTAGATGACATACATTAATATACACATAGATCCAGTATCATTATTGTGTAATATATTTCATTATTACTTAATATATATACTTTATAATCATTCATGAATGGTTAATGTGGAGAATGAATCTCATCGTGTTGTGGAGACGGTAGTCCATACGTACGCACGAGCGATGATATCGTTCTCATGATCGTGGAATTGTATTGGAGTGTATGTATACTATTTCATAATCAATATCACTTTAAAATAATCATATATAGTTATTATTTACACCATTATACCCATCCAAGTAAGGTGGTGGTGGAAAATAGATTACACCACGGCGTGGAGACGGTATTCCGTACATACGCATGCGCGGTGATTTCATTTTCCGTAGGATGGATAGATGGTGAAATAGGGTTGTTTCATAATTATAATAACATATCAGTATATGAGTGATACTGATGTTATTACTTCATAATGAAACAACCTAAGAAAAATAATTGGAATAAGAAATAAAGTTGAAAGAATCGGTAACGGACATTACCTTTTCTTTGAAGCGCCTCTTTGTGATCTCCTTTTAGGGCACTAAAATTAGTCTTTGAGGAAGACCAGAACCTCTAGGATGTTTCTAGGGAAGTGTAGAATGGAATTTGGCAGTGTTTGGAAGATCTTGAAGTCACAAAGTGGTGTGATGAAGAGAGGGAGGAGGTGCCCTTTTATAAGGGAGGAGAGGGGCTCCATTGGAAAAACTAAAACTATTATTTTATTATAAAGACAAATTCGGTTTTAAATAGCTCCAAATTGATTTATTTCTATGATAATGTAGGGATGGGTCAAACCCCTCTCATCCAATAGAATTTAGACAAGTTTAGGTTACTATTTTAACCTTATCATTTAGATTTAACATTAAGTAAAATAATTTTACTTTTACTGCGTCTTCTTGTGTTCTTATACTATAAGGTTAATAAACTTACTATAAGCAGACACAAGAACCCCAAGTTGGTTATTTTTAACATATACAACCTTATCTAAGTCATTTGGAAAAAACATAGATTTTTAGGAATAAAATAACAATTACTAATATAATAATTGTTTTAAAAACTATTTTATGTCAATTTTGACACTATTTAGTAATTGATTTTTCTGAAACTTATAACAGAATTATTAGTTCGAAAAAAGTTAATTACATCAATACTAACATGTCATATTAACCGATAAAATTAGTCGAATTCATAAAATGTCTCAAATTATATTTATTTTGGTATTTATAATATCAATTATTCTAATTTTTCACTATTATGGTAATTACCGCATCATCAGTGTGTCATAAATAAATTAATTTATTTAATGTCTAAAAATTATAAATAAAATATCATTATATAGGAAATCTTATTACCTTTCTAATGAATATTTACAATCGATTTTATCTTATGTATAACCCTACATTAAAAATGTTGTAGTAAATAATCTTTGATTTTAACTCTTTTAACTCTTCTTTGAATTAAATAATAATAAATGTCCTAATCTAATCCAAGTGGGCCTAAATGGTCTTACTTTATTCCTAATTTTTTTTTGGTCGACTTACACTTATCCAATAGAATTAGTACATGTGTTAGGGTAATAATAATAACATTTTTACCCTTAATTACCCTATTTACTTTTAACCGTGGTAAAAAAACAAAAAGTTACCATTCACCAAAAATTATTTTCATCTCATTGAACCACATTTTACTTACTGACATCAACCGTGTCTCTCGGATTTTTGAAATTCCATTCAAAGAAGCGGTAAAATTATGTTTTATGAAAAATTCATTTTTTTAACTACCACTTAGTGGTTTCACTATTCATCAAAAAATGAAAGTTTCCAGAAAAATAACAAAAATTATGCCTAAGCTATATCTGATATTATGAACTCAAAAATGATGTCTATTTTACCAAATTCAAAGCATATTAGTTTCATTAATTAATTTAAAATTAACTCCCGTCGTCAAAACAAATAGCGTGTTCTTAAGAGATAATAACTATCAAAATATTGACACTTGATTATATCTGGTTTAAATGTAAAATTACATCCAATGACCAAAATTGTATTAAATTGTAAAAATATATTCTAAATATACTTTAAAACCACTCAAATTAATAATTTATAACTATTAATTATTTTGATTAAAAAAGTTGTTTTAAATTAAAATTTAGTGATTTTCACTATTCATTAGAATATGAAAGTTATCTGAGAAGTACCAAAATTTCACCCTAATCTAATTTCGATATTCCGAATCCAAAAATTAAGTCCATTTTGAAAAATAAAATTTCAAAAATTTCAAAAATTGGTTATTACTATTCATAACAGCTAGTTCATAATAATATTATAATAATATCTTCTTTAGTGAAACTCGGTATTGCGTACTACACACGCTATCGAGGAAGATCGTGATTGCGTGTAATGAAAGGAAAGTCAAGGATGCGTGTTGTGCAAGCTCCTTGTAGTGTACAACACAAGACATTATTGAAATTAAAAAGAATATTTTTAATAAAATATCGGGGTGTTACACAATAGGTCTCAAATTCCATTAAAATTTGATGAAAACCCTATGTAAATACATGGGTAAAGTACCTAAAATGAAACGATGAGTAATTTAAGGCTTTAAACATTTTTAAATACCTATAAGACTCTACATCATGAATCATTTTCATATTCTGATTCTTCCACCATTCATGGTATAAAAATTATCAAAACTCCATATAGAATGACCTAAAACCAAATAAGGTTCCAAGAAGAAGAATAGAGGATATAGAGGGGATATATTTATAAGATATGGTGTGTTGGAAGAAGCCATAAATGGCCTCTGTTTTATGGGGGAAGAGGGGATCAATGGTGATTAGTGGGTAGAACCAATGGAGAGAGGTCTGACAAAAAAATATCATCATGGGCCTCTACTCAGTAGAATAAAGAAGGCTTTATCTGTGAAAGAATGTGTATAGACCCTACTTAAAAACCCACCCTCACCCCAATTATATTCAGAATCATGTTTTAGCCCACTAGATACATTTTGTCTCTATATGGAATCCTAGATTCTTGGGGTCTCAATAGGTACCTGGTGTACCCTCATTAGATATGCAGTGGATAAGATTCTTAAGGTGAGAACCCCTCAACCCATATAACCCTCGATTGATTCCCCCAATCACCTCTCAATCAAAAAAATCATACATAAAAATACCCTTTAGGAAAACCTAATGCCTAGATTCTTGATTTGAATATAATTATCAAAACACTCATAATATAGAGTTGAAACTGTTAAATTCTCTTTGAAATCCAAAACCAATAATGACATGGGTAATCAAATTGTGGCTTGAATAACTAGATGTGGATTTATGCTTATACTTATTTTTTTTTGTTTCTTGAAAGTTAATTATATAGTTTTCATCTGCATCGAGTGAGTTAGGTCTTCAATATTGTGTTATTATAATTGTGACAATTATATGGTCAAGATTTGATTATGCATCAATGATTTGGATTGGATGGTTCAACTTAATATTTTTTTGTTATTTTTATATACTATTAGTAGTAATATTGGGATATTAGAGTTATATAATGAATAATTTAAAAGGATTTTGAGATATAAATTTGGTGTTTTAATGATGATTTTGAATCCATAATTGGTTTATATTTCCATATAAAAGACATGTTTTTTATTTTTGAGGGATAAATGTGCTATATTGGGGGGGGGGCTCTAACACTCTTTTGGTTGAGGATTTATTGAAATTGGGAGAAATATATAATTCATTGTATTGAAAACCTGATGAATTTAAATTTTGGGTGTTTGGATCAATATGGGAATTTTTTATTTTTCTCAAGATTAAAAATTGGGTAAATTGATAGGAAACAATTGGTTTAAAAGACCATGTGTTGAAATTTTTATTCAGGTGTAAGGTGGGGTATTTGTTGGATAAAATACAAATATTATAATAATATTTGAAGTATAATTGGAGTTTTGTATGATTTTTAATTTCATTAGGACACTTCCCTTTCTAAGGGATGTTTGGTGGCAGTAAAACAAGTACTTGGATGTCCCATTGAGCGTTCTATTAAAGAAACCAAACTTCCTGTCCAAGGTATAACCCAACAATTGATTGGAACTGTTTCAATAAATTCCATATTTATTATAAATTCCCTTTATTAGTTTCTTTATCCCAGAGGTCCATACTAAGGGGAGGTCCCACCTATCCCCTTACATTTAGCTTTATTCTTCTTATATTTATCATAGATGTTATATATGGTTTTGATTAAACTGTTCAATGAAATATCTCCCATCACACCCTTAATATTCACTATGAATACTCTCTAATTTGGGTGATCTATATTAGGGATTTAGAATTTGATTTTCTAGATCATAGTGAAATCACTCTAAAGAATGGGGATTTTTAGTAAGATGATAATATGAGTCTTGGGGTTGATAAAAACATGTAATTTCATATCATTTCAATGTTATAATATTCCTAATGAGTTATCCTTTATAATTCATTGATTTCGGTTGAAATTAGGTGATGGATTAGGGATGATAAGTTGATTGTTGTTCTTATAAAAGTACATTGATTCCATTGTGAGTCATTAGATTGTCCTTGGTTGAGTTATTTACATTGTTATGCCACTTGATGAGGTTTATTTGGTACATATTGAATCTATTATATTTATTTGGATCTAATAAATTATATAATTATGGTATTTTTACATAGATGGTGACCTTTGGTATCAAGTATGGATAGCATGATCTTAGATAAAATATTGCAAGTAGTAGGAGGTAGGTTGACTTTAATCATCTATGTACATTATTTTTTATGGACAGTCCTATCATTCTTATTGGTTATATTATGTATATATATGATTATTATGATTATCATTATGGTTTTATGGAATCATGAAGCATTCTAAAATGGTATGTGTGATTTCTTGTCCTAGTATTCCTTTATATGGCCGAGATGGGTTTCCACAAGACCTCAAGTGCACCTCCATGTACTCCAGAGGCAACCTTGTAGCAGTGAGGGACTAATAAGTAATGTGGGTAGACTACATGTAACACATTGATATGTTGTGAAATATAATTTTTGAAAATGAATTTTATCAATTTCATTTTTTTTCTTATACATGCACTACAAATGTTGGCTTCTGTTGCACACAATACAAATTTTAGATAATGTTACACGCAATATGGAGATTAAACAAAACTTGATATACTACTATTTAATATGATTGTTACCACCTATTCATTAGAGTGGATGGTATGAATATTATTATTTAAATTATGAATAAATATGTTTTAAACATTTATATATAACGAATTATTTTTTAAACAATTAATTATAAATTTTAATAGAATCCTTTTTAAAATAAAGGAAATACTTTTTTAAAAAACAATTTTTTTCATAAAAACATATTTCAACTCAATAAATTGAACACCTCAAATTTAGTAAATTTTTTTAATTAAATGAATATATTATATATTAAATAAAAAAAATTTAACATTTATCTTATGTGTTTTCTAGACTGGATATAAGAATCAATCCAATTTTAAGCTTAAAATTATATTTTCGAAAGAGTAGTGTTGTCTCCTTTGGACCACTTATTTTAAAATTAATATTTAGAAAATTTTGGGAAATTATTTTGAAAACAAAAATTCTTTCTTTAAATATGTATACCTGAATTATCTTAGGGTAAATTATTTAGTTTTTTCTGAAAGGTTTAATTTTATGATGGATAGTGAGAAATACTAAATTTTAATTGAAAAATTGAATTTATTTTAATTTATTATAAAGATAAATTATATTTTAAATTAGTTTAAAGTAAAATTAGATCAATTATACATCGAAATATCCAATTTAAGTGATTTAATCAATTTAACATTGAATTTGTATATAAATTCATTTTTAATTTTCAAATATTATCATTTTAAAACCCCACTTTCTCATCGCATTTGTGGGATTAATTTTTAATTATAATTTTCTATTTATGTGACTTTAATTTGGTAATATGGATTAAATATTTTTAATAATCATAATATATATTATCTAATAATTTTAACATAATGTTTTTTTAAAAAATAGTAAAAAAATAAAAAATATTTAACGTTGTTGATGTAAACAATGTTTTCCAATTGGGAAAAATTAAAATGATAAGGGTTAAAAATAACAATAATCATATCCAAAACACATTTTCTATCTATATTTTGTCCATATATATTTTAGGCTCAATAATTGAAAATTATTTGAACCTTGATACATGCAAACAAACATGGTAGGAAGTATTTTTTTCAAAATATTACAATCATATCACTCACCTCAGTTATAAAAGGCCACCCCTTATCCTCTCCCATGAACACCTTCAAACCACTTTGGTTTAAATCACCTGGACCCAAATTACCTCCTAACATCCCTTGTCTCATTATATAAGCCTTAAAACGAATATAAGGCCATCATGGGAAGGATTTTGGTGTAAACCTGAGGAGGGTACCTGATGAAGAGGTGATTCTCATCAATGAGGGTTTTTATTTTATTTCTTCCTCCATCTACTAAACATAATATTAAAATATGATGAAATAATAACCCTTTTATAAGTTAAAAAATTATATTTTTTATTTTAATGTAATATCATTCAACCATACCAACTTTTATATAATGTCCTACAAAATCATTATTCATGTATACGGCGATCTACCACCCCACAAACTGATGTCAGTCATTTTTTCATTACCACCAATCACAGTTGGGTATGACTATCGATATAAAGTATTCCTATGATATATATAAATTTTTTATACAAATTAATTTATTGTATCAGTAATAAATTTCTTTCTTTCTATTCCAAAGGGTATATGGTTGTGTCCCTTGTGTTTATAGTGGACCATTACCTCACAAAGATATGTGATTTGTTTTCACAAATGCTTTAAATGGTAGATAATAAGTATAAATTTTATAATTACATATGATATACTTGAAATAATTATGGTATTTATGAATATTTATCATTCTTTTATTGTAAGATATAATTTTATTTTTTTCTATTTCAATCACTTAAAGATGATAACATCATTCATGTATGTGTGGATTATCACCTTCACGAAGTGATGTGACTCTGTTTTTCATCAAAAAAGTACATAGATGATATGTATAAGTATATTTAAGAAACTAATATGGTATTTATGATCTTAATATAGTTTTTTTATGGAAATATATTTCTTACCTCATTTCCATGAAATTCATTGAAAAATGGAAACATTACTCATTAGTTCATATGACCTACTATGTATATGATTATAATGTACTAAATTTATTAAAACCATTTTCATGATTGGAAGTAAAATTATAATTTATGTTACATATTATAATTATGATATAATTATAATTCACGATTTGATGTAACCATGGTAAAATTAAAAGAACCAAAAATAACAAGTCAAACATATATGAATGACAATAAAGTTATTACCAAAAATAATACTTTAACATGGAATTGTTAATAAATGGGTAATAAATGGACATATATAAATCAGAAATGGTATTATATATAAATAGGGTTCAGTAATAAATATATAATAAAATTATACTTATTATTAATTTTTTCAGAACATGAATAATGGAATTCAAGATTTAATGTAATGGATTTCTGGTTTCATTTTCATTTCTCAGGGATATACGAAAATTCAAAACTTTATTATTTTATATGGTTTATATAATAACCATTTCAAATTTTATATAATGAATATCTATATTTTAATTATATTTAATATTTTATTTTATGTTTTTCTTTATTGGGTCTTGTGATTCATATTATTTCGAAAGCGGTAAAGGATTGTCCCCTCAGTTTTCATTTCTATGTGACTTGTTCCATATTCACCACCTTTTTATATTATATGTTTTATATAGTAATCATGAATTTATATTATAATTATTTCAATAATAACTATTGTGATTTATATATCCATTTTAGGATTTATTTTTTACAGGGTTTACAGTTTAAAAGCTTCTAAAGAAATAAGGAATTTTTTCATCTGTTTACCTTCTTTGCAATATATGTTATATTATGAAACTATATTGTTTAAAGAGGTTTATTTACATCCCATATTACTTTAAATATAATGAATTTATTTTTCCTAATTATTTTTTGTTTTTAAATTAATTATATTCATTTATGGGGCTTACGTTTCAAAGTTACCAAAGTGGTAATGATTTTATGCTAAAATTTCATCGTTTTTCTGGATTCTTCAAGATTATGTTTCCGATGATAAAATATTATGATCCATATCTCAATGAACTCATTAATTTTAATTGATATAGTTATTTCATAAGAATACATGTTTTCCTTCATTTTCCTCTCTTTATGTACCTGTTGACGCTCCTTTTCGTCATAGAGTCCAAAGGAATGTAAAGGGAAATGACTTAGCACAAATTGATTCATTCTTTGAAGAAAACATCAAAAATCGACAAAGGAATGAACAAGGGTTAAAAATCACATGTGCCTTGCAAGTTCCATCACTGGCGCGCAAGTACACTTGCGCGGCGCCTAATGGCCACGCAAGTGACTTGCGCGCCGTAAAGGATAACTGCCAGGGGTCTTCTCCGGCCTAAAATAGACCATGTGGGCCCCCAATGGGAAGAGGAATTTTTCCAAAATTCATATTTAGAGATCTGAACGCCCACGTCTCTTATCTAGGTCTTCCGAAGACTTATAAGGTAATTCTTTACCTAGAATGGAAGGTCTAAGCAAGAGGAGTAAGGTCTAAGTGTTAGAATTCACTAACACTTGCATGCCTAAGGTGTTTTTTTCCTTAAGGGAAATGAACATACTTGCTCGCCGCCCAACTTCCTCACCAAAACTTGCACGCCTCTATTCTGGAAGTACCTCAGGATAATTCTAAAGGCATTGGTCAAGGATCGCTCAGGTATTACCATGTTGGTTTACAAACATCCAAGTAACCAAGTGTCGCACAGGTATACCTGCGTGACCAAGACTTGCGCGCCCACACAGTACTTGCGCACCTGCCAGGACTTGTGCGCCCCTGCCTTTTTGGGTGACTTTTCTTGCCGATTTAACCCCTCTTATGACATTCCACATCTCCTATTCAAGATTCAATCTTCATGAAACTCTTCAAATCCATTTATGGCATGATTTCTTGATTTGGATTCCTTATCTGAAAGGAACTCTGTGGAACATCTCTCAAAATCTAGTGATTCACACATCCTTATGTCCCTAAAGATTGAGATTTCATTCATTCAACCTCATTATTTAAGATGAGAGAACTCTTTTAACTTGGGACTCCCTTTCAGAAGTAATCCCTAGTCATAATTTCAAAATATGGGCATCCTCCTTAGGAGTAATACCCAAGTCCTCATTAATTTGGGCATCCTTTTCAGGAGTAAGCCCCAGTCATAATTCTCTTAAACTGAGCCTCCTTTTCCGGAGTAAGCCCCAGTCCCCTAATTTGGGCATCCACCTCTAGAGTAATCCCCAACCATAATTCTCTTAACCTGGGCCTCCTTTTCAGGAGTAAGCCCCAGTCTAAAATATGGTCATCCTCCTCAGGAGTAAGCCCCAAGCCCCATAATTTTTCAAGTCCCTTACCCTGGGCCTCCTTTTCAGGAGTGAGCCCCAGTCTTAATTTCTATTAACAAGTCCCAATTTACCTTTGATCTGGGATTCCTTCTCAAGAGTAAAACCCAATCATAAGTCCTCTCCTAATTTGGGCCTCCTTTTCAGGAGTAAGCCCCAAGTTAGAATATTCAAATCTCCATGAAGCACATATACCTTTATGGACCCTGTTCTTGGATTTCTTCCCTGAAGTAAATCCTAATCTTCATATATCTGGGCAGTCATACATACATAAGCCCCACATTATTTCATATGATTGCATCTGTCATGGCACAATTGTCTGGTTTTTACCAATACCTCTTGTTTCTCACACCGAGCATGACTCACGTGAGCTTAGAGTGTAAAAGTAATTATGACATCCGTCTTTGATCCATCAATCATAAACATCATACTCCCTTACTTGAACTACGTGGGTTCTGATTTCTTTCCCAAAATAAAGGATACGTAGGCATCCCATCTACGGGTACGATCCCAACTTTGAAATAATTCATGTCCTTCTAAATGACAATAAACATCAATTTCCCCACTAAGTGGCTTTAAAACCAGTATGGTCATCATAATGACTAAGAGACTTTTATGTATCAAAGGATACCATTTACTAAGAATCTCTAACAAATACAGATGATTCTCTATCAATGAAGAACCTCGAATACATATAAAAGATTCATTAAATTTCTTACATATCAATCAATGATTGGAAGATCTAAAGGAAAGCTCATTTTATACATGGTAATGTAATAAGGATTCACGAACATAACTTAAATATATAATGAGAGTCTCGGAGTAGACAATAATTCCGTTGAAAAGGTGTGATGAGCCCGACCTACCATCCTCTCAACCAATGCAAATTCCTAAGCCTCATCCGTCCACAACTAATTAGCACCTAACTTTGGAAAGTAGATTCAACTGGATATGGAATCATTGGTTGTTTCCGGTTCTACGAAAAAACACGTTAGAAACCGATTAGAATGTTTGAACCTTAAATCAAGGAGGTCATCCCCCAATTCCAGAGGGAAACAAAAAATGTTGAACCCAATGTGAATCCATAACCAACTTAGAATGTTGTTTTACCTATTTTTTTGGCCCCTATTTAAAACTCAATGAGAGGGCCAAAAAAACAATCATTGACATATGTGCTCATCCAAAAGATGTAGTGGCTTAATTTATCTTGATTACGACTGTTATATCAAACATGAACTCCTTCCCAAGATTCTATGTATTCTATGACATGGTTGCTCTCAAGTTCACACCTGTGAATACCGCTGCTGCGAATGCCACCACTACTACTCCTGCTGGATTGTCGTCCTCTCTGAGGATGACATCACCTACTCAGCATCTTCAACACTGGGTATCAAATGCACTGGTTAAGGAGTAACGTCAACACGGTATCATCCAAACTCTCGAGGCTACCCGACAAGCCCTCCAAGTGAACAACTCACACCGGTCGTCCAGACAATGATGACCAGTGATCAAGAAGTAGGCGGTGCTAACCACCATCTCCAACCATTTCAGGTTGTTATCCCCGGAATGCAATCACCATTCACTCCCTTATTCTGGGGAGGTGAATGATCAGGTCCCTCAGGGCCATAATTCAAGCAGACAGAAGTCCTTCCTGAGGGATCCCATAAAGAATCGCCGCCAGACTCGTGCAGCAGTGCGCCCTCAACATGATGAGGGTACCGAATCTAGGCGTTCGGCTTAGGTTCCTCGAACCCGAGCAGGCAAGACAAATCGCCAGATGTGAAATCCGGTTAACAGTGAGCAGCTTCTCATCTCTTCCATCTATGGAGAATTCCACCAACCTAACTTGGAGGAAAGAAACGAGTGGGCACACACACCTTCCCGTTTTAATTTCGTTGTCCAGCAGACTCGTCTGGAAGTAGCACGCCAATCCTGTCAGGAAATTATAGTGGAGTATTATAGATAGGAATATACACATGTTTACACGTCATCAGTTAGTCAGTAGGCACATCTGACTACATATGATGGATCTAGTCAACCACGTTCGGTGAATTGCAATCAGCAAGCACATACACCTGCTAGTATTGATCAAGCCTACCAACTGTCTCTCTTGGTAGCATTTGGAGAAGTCAGTCAGAATGCTCCAGCGACAAACAGGAGGCAGACTCAAATCTCTGCCCCTACACTTGAGTACTGTCGGGATTCACTCATAGGAAAAGGAGGACAAGAGCAGGCACATACACCTACTCCAAACTTGGAATGGATGTATATCCCCGTTCCGGCAGCTGAAGTCACCAATCATATTCTATCAATGGTGAAAGATCATAAGAAAATTCCTACTCATATCCTGGATGCATGTCAGGATATTATAACAACTTCAGCAGTATCTCAAGGAAAGACACAGAAATCTATCCCTACCAGTGGAGTAACACATCAACAGTTCACTCCGAAACAGACACACACATCTGTTCCAGTCCAAGAGGTTTGTGGGGTATACTCCCCCATATCATACGGACAACCAAGTCAGGCACATACTCCTGATTTGAGTGGAGATCGTCAGCCTAACCTATCCATCTCTCCTGAACAGGCACATACACCTGCTCAGAGCAGCCACTTTCTTCAACAAGTGGTTTCCAAGGAGATTAAGAAGGATTCTAAGAAGAAGACCCACCCAACACAGTCAAAATATTAAGAGACAATCTGTAACAAGGCCTTTCACGATGCTGGAGTTCTTGAATTCCTCAGAAAATTATATTTTGGAATCCAAGATTCTACTCCCTCATTTCCCAATAGTGGGAACATTAATTCTGATGTTCTTCAAAAGACACTTCCTCATGAAGGCTTACTTCATGACAATTCGATCTCGATGTTTCATATTCAGATGAGAGCTATAATAAACTTCTGTGTGGCCAGAAGACCAAGGAGCAAGAGATCTCATCTTTTGCTGTAACCCACCATAGTGGTCCTCCCCAAGATGATGAATTTCCCTGCGAAAGTCCTCTCCACAGTAGTGATGCACATTTTATGGAAAATGCTCCAGTGGAAAATGTAGTGCCGAGAAAGACCTCTTATCTTGAGGCACATGAAAATGCGAAACCAGTCATGTTTGATGTTTCATCGCTAGAAGGTGAAATAATTTCTCAATCATAAGATAGCCCAGGGTTTAGGTCAATCTCCGAACCACCCCTAAGTCATGAATCTTCTAGTTTGATCAAGTATTTCTCTACCAATCTTGTTGAATCTAATGAAGCAACAAGGAAACACCATCTTTGGTCAAATCAGGTAGAAGAATATTTATTGAATGATAAAAAGGAAATGATGAACATGAGAAAAACAACGGGAAAAAGGTGAAGTGCCAGTCATGTTTTGGCCTCTGGCTGACTCTCAGTACGACATTCCAAAGATATTGACAGAAGATGGAATTAATGATATTCGTCTAAACATATGGAAAACTCTTTGTCAGTTAAAAAAGAAAGTATTATCTTATGATGAATATGAAAATCATCTTACAATAATAGAATGGTTACAACGTCAGATTGATTTGGCATCTATGTCAGTCTCTTGATATCTGAAGGCTAAAAAGCAGCAAGGAACCCTTCAGCGTTCATCCCTTGGCGAAATAAGAAAGTTGCGCCAGTTAATTGCCAATTCCCCATCTCGTATTCATGTCAGAGGATGGGGTGTTCATGGAGAACTACATTTCACGGTGATCTCCATTCAGAAATGCCCGCTGAAAATGGTCTCATGTAATGTTATTGCCCATGGCTGGCCACAGATACCTGGATTTGTTTGTAATAAAAAGCTTGCCCAAGAACAGGCTTCAACTAGTTCCTCTCAAAATCAAGAATACAGAGAAGAAGTTGTTGAATTACTCCAGCATCAAGAAAACGAGAATATTGAACATGCCCCTCATTTGGATCAAGCACATCACGAAGTGAAAGAGGTGTCATAAATCATCCAATGGTCTTTTGAACAGGGTGATAAAATTGGATGTCGATTGATGCATCCAGCTAATTTCCAGACCAAGGTCTGCAAGATCGGGAGATCTTTTAAGAAAGTCTCAAACATAGCATGTCAAGAGCCACCCCAGCTCGCCTGACTGGGGACACTTCTCAACCAACCCTTGGAATCAACAAATAGGATTCGAGGAGTTGAGAAAAGACAGTAGGAACAGCACCTATCCACCAGACTAGGGACTTTTTAAAATAATCGACCCCCTCCTCAGAGAAATTAGGCCTTTTCTCGATTGGGGAAGAATCCACAAGAGGAACAAAGAGCCAAATTATCAGAAGATTCTCTCCAAATTACGGTTCGTCAAGAATGTAGAGACCCGAAGCCTGACGTACATGGACATTACATTACTTTTTCGGAATACTTGGTACATTACAAAAACACACACACAAGGATCGTAATAGTTTAGTGTCTTTGGAAACTCGGAATATAATCTTCTAATCGTGGTGAAAGATCTTCAACATCTCCCATAAAGATCTTCTTCTTTTTTATACCTAAAACCTTTCTTTATATCCTGGGGAAAAGAAAACATAAAAGGGTGAGCTCAAATGCTCAGTAAGGGTAAACAAAAGAAATATCAATCACATCATATAAATAAGCACATAACTTTTGGAAATCATAACCTGCAAAAGAGATCATAATTTCATAACATGGGGTAAATCATGGCAGTGAAATGTAATCACAATAATCATAACATAAAACATGAAACTTTTTGGAATTCACACATAATCATAGAGAATCATTTCTTGTTAGTCAAGACTCATTGCCAAGACCATCTTAGTGGACAAAGTCCCTTTCTGAATCGAGTAACCCTCGTTTCAGTCCTGTTTCACTGAACCGGTATAACCTACCATTCCAGCCATGTCTATCTCATGATATATAAAATCATTACCCAATGCATTGGAGGGAGATATAGGTCCCACCCATCTCATAATGATACCATTCTTATGTGTGCCACAAAATCATAAATCATACATCATTTCATAACCCATGTAATAAAATGGGATTCTTAAACATCATGCCATCATAATCCATAAACAATTGATATCATTTCATCATAAGAAAACTGAAACCATTTAAATCATAGAGACATTTTACTTGAAACATACATATCAAATAACGTCATCTTAGATGGAAAAATAGTTTTAAAAAAACACTTGAAATGAATTCTTGAGGAAAATATACTTTCTTCTTTAAAAACATTTTTCCTTTCTTAACATGTCATAAAACTTTAAACTAAAAGAAGTTGATTAAAAATAAACTTGAAAACTTGTAAAGTAAGATTCTTGGAAATAATGTTTTAAAAATCCATTCATGTCGTATACGTTAAAAAAAACATTCTTCGTACTTTTGTCGGAAAAGTCAAAAAATCACCTCGTACGAAAAAGCGACAAAAGATTCCTTTCATATTCTTTACTAAAAACTCACCGAAGGGTAAAAATGGATTTAAAAAATTTTAGGTGGATGGAAATAATATTACATATTGATGAAACATGGATGTGGATGATAAAATACACCCCAGTAAATACTTACGAATAAACAATCTCGGATAAAAATGAGATTGTGATATTTCCCTTACCTTAGGTCCGATTTGCTTCGTATGTGTCCGAACCTCCTGTATAATGATTTAAATAATGTCATTGACTTATTATAGAATCATATTCATTGTTATGATATCATATATGGTTCACTTATGACATTATATTACCCGTTCTTTTGTAAATTCCATGTTAAAAAAGCGTTTTGGGTAAAATCGTTTCATTTATCGTAGGTGTGTTGACTTGTTGTTCTTGACATTATTATTATTTATATCATGATTTACTTACTTCCAGAATATAAAATTTGATTTATATATCATATATATTCAGTATATATATATATAATAGATAGATAAAATGAAAAACACCGTTCATGGAGACGGTAGTCCGTACGTACGCATGAACGCTGTTTTCCATTCCTTATTGTCTTGAAATGGAAGTAAGTAGATGACATACATATATATATACATAATCCAGTAGCTTTATAATGTCATATATTTCATTATTATTTCTTATATATACTTTATAATCATTCTTAAATGGTTAACATGGAGAATGAATCTCATCGCGTCGTGGAGACGGTAGTCCGTACGTACGCACGAGCGATGATATCATTTTCATAAATATTGAATTGAATCGGAGTGGATTATACAATATATAAGAATAAATATGATGTTGTAATAACTATGTATAGTTATTCTTTACACCATTATACCCATCCATGTAAGGTGGTGGTGGAAAATAGATTACACCACGGCGTGGAGACGGTATTCCGTACGTACGCACGCGCAGTGATTTCTTTTTCCGTAGGATGGATAGATGGTGAAATAGGGTTGTTTCATACTTATAATAACATATCAGTATATGAGTGATACTGATGTTATTACTTCATAATGAAACAACCTAAGAAGAAGAAGTGGAAGAAGAAATAAAGATGAAAGAATTGGTAACGGTAATTACCTCTTCTTTGAAGCGCCTCTTTGAGACCTCCTCTTAGGGCACTAAAATTGGTCTTTGAGGAAGACCAGAACCTCTAGGATGTTTCTAGGGAAGTGGAGAAGAGATTTTGGCAGGGGTTGGCCGAGCTTGAGTGCTCAAATTGGTGTGAGGAGGAGGGGGAGGAGGTGCCCTTTTATAAGGGAGGAGAGGGGCACCTTAGGAATATCTCAAAATATTATTTTATATTAAAGTCAAAATCGGTTTATAATGGCTCCAAAGGGTCTTATTTCAAAGATAAGGTGGGGATGGGTCGAAATACTATCAACCAATAAGATTTAGACAATTTTAGGGTATTATTTTAACCTTATCAATTAGATTTAACCCTAAGTTAAATAATTTAACTTTACCATGTCTTTTTGTTTTCTTTCACTATATGGTTAATAAACTTACTATAACATGCCAAAAGAACCCCAAATTGTTTATTATTAATATATATATCCTTATCTAAGTAATTTGGCCGAACCTCAGATTTGTAGGAATAAAATAACAATTAATAATATAATATTTGTTTTAAAAACTATTTTGTGTCAATTTTGACACTATTTGATATATGATTTTTGTGAAAGTCATAACAGAATTATATGTTCGAACAAAGTTGATTAAATCAACATTAATATATCATAGTAACCTAGAAAATTAGTGTAATTCATAAAAAGTCTTAAATTACATTTATTTTGGTATTTATATTATCAATTATGTCAATATTTCATTAATAAGATAATTACTGCATCATCATTGTGTCATAAATAAATTAAATTATTTGATGTCTAAAAATTACAAATAAAATACCATCATGGAGGAAATATTTTTAGCTTTCTAATGAATATTTACAATCGAATTTATCTTATGTATAACCCCATATTATAAATGATTTACTTATTAAACTTTGATTTTAACTATTTTAACCTTTCTTTAAATAAATTAATAATAAATGTCCTAATCTAATCTAAGTGGACCTAAATGGTCATATTTTATTCCTAAGTTTGTTTTTGGTCGAATTACACTTGTCCAATAGAATTAGGACATGTGTTAGGGTAATATTAATATCATATTTACCCTTAGTTGCCCAATTTACTATTAACCGCGGTAAAAAAAGTAAAAAGTTACTATTCACCAAAAAATTATTTTCATCTCATTGAACCACATTTTAGTCCTTGATATTAACTGTGTCTCTCGGATTTTCGAAATTCCATTCACAGAAGCGGTAAAATTAAGTTTTATGCAAAATTCAGTTTTTAACCTACCACTTAGTGGTTTCACTATTCATCAAAAATTGAAAGTTTTCAGAAAAATACCAAAATTTCACCCTAGGCTAATTTCGATATTCGGAGTCCAAAAATGAATTCCATTTTGAAAAATAAAATTTATAAAATTTCAAAAAGTGATTATTACTATTCATAACGGCTAGTTTTAATAGCATATCATTGTTTAGTGAAACTCGGTATTGCGTATTACACACGCTATCGAGGAAGGTCGTGATTGCGTGTAATGCAAGGCAAGTCAAGGATGCGTGTTGTGCAAGCTCCTTTTGGTGTAGCGTACAACACAAGACTTTAATAAAATTAAAAAGAAATTTTTTTTATAAAATCTTGGGCTGTTACATTCTACCCCCCTTAAAATGAATTTCGCCCTCGAAATTTGTCGGGGTTATAAATGGTTTACTATTCGAAAGTTTCTTTAATAGAAACCCACATCGTAAAAAGGAATATCAAAACCAATCTTTAAAAACAAAAGTATGAAACGTAACGGTTACCCAAATAAACTAATCATTGGGTTTCCACATAGGTGAAAATATGGATATGGAAGAGAAATCTAACCATCATGTTCTGATGGAGAGTGGTAGAGAACATGGCTTTGGAAAAGCCAGTAATCACAAAGCCATAAATTTGTGACGATCTAGGGTATCATCTGATTCATCAGATATAAGGGCACTAGGACAACATTTTTGGTTTTCAAGATCATTTCCCTAAAGTTGAAGAATTTGAATTAGAATAAATACTTACTTTATTTTGGTACAATCTCACTATTGTTCGTGCCTTGAACAATTTCCACTTCATCTCTTATATAAATGAAGTTGAATTTGTTATTCGTGAAGTGTTAGAAGATCATGTGATAGAATGACGGGTCATTCCATCTGTCTCAAACAAAAGGTTAGCAAAAATTATATACATAAGTCGATCTATAGTGAGATTAATCATATATGGTTCCTAAAATGGACTTATACTTCATATATCATACTGCTTAATATAATAAAACTAGTTTCTTCTAAACAGGGACTTCCTGTAGGTCAGTGGTAGGCGATAAAGGCCAGTCGCACTTCGGTTGTGGGTTCGATTCCCACAGCCTTGTCCGAAGCGATGGGCTGTCGCCCGTCCTGCAGGTTGTCCTTTTTCCAAAACTATATAACATCCCATCAATAATATCGAAAAAAACAAACAGTACTAACTTATGTCCAACATAATCCATTCCAATCTTTTAGGCTTATCCATAATACTGCAGTCGACTCTCATAATATAGTGAAAATGATTACCAGAGATTTAACACCATCATCGATCCCCATATATCATAAGATATGTTTTGTTGGTCACATTCCAAACATTCAAAGTCCTTAATCGTGTATTCTCTTGAATACCTTAGTGAAAACATGAATGCAGTTAAAAGTTAACACTTTTCACATACCAAAATCCTCAAAATTCTATATACTCAAACTTAGTCCTTATATCAATCATGAGCTCATGAATACTGTTAAACATTTCATTTTCTCGTTTTCCCTTCATTATGCGCATAATATCTCAATCACTTTGAATACCACATTAGACCAATACATAAATATTCCAATATTCCAAGATACAACATTATTTTGGAATCCCATTACATAAACACTTAATCATTCCACCACATCGTTGTCATATTCAACATTGCCAATAGTGATCGCATGTGACTTCCCTTTGTCCTTTGCCTTAAGCGGTTGCTCATGTCGATCATCACTAACCCTTGGATTAGGGCATTTATTAGCATAATGCCCCATTTCCTTGCACTTGAAGCATTGAAGTGTTGGTTGTACGTTCTCTGCAGTGTTTGCTTTATTCACTTCATTAGAATCCCATTTTCCATTACTTCGACACTCAGCTGCTCGATGACCTTCTTTTCCACACTTAAAACATTTTCTAGTCCCTTTAAGTCAATCTCCACCATGCTTCTTTCCACACTTTGTGCATAAGGAAACATTCATCTTCTTTTCACCATTATTCTGAGTTTTCTCCTTGAACTCCATCTTTCGTTTCTTGTCAAACCCATGAGATGGATATGTAACACCAACTTCCATTTCTACCTTGATAGCACAACGCACAATTTCTTCATAGCTACTGAAGTCTCTTATAGCTAATGCCCTTCGAAGACTTGGTTTTAAGCCACTGAAAAATCGATCAACTTTACATTCAGGTTGGATGATAATACCAGAAGCGTACCTTGCAAGTCTTGTAAAATTCGCTTCATAGGTACCAACAGATTCATCATCCCTTTGCTTCAGTTCAAGAAACTCTTTCTCCATCTTTGTTCGGAGAATACGAGGGAAGTACTTATTGAAAAATAAGTTCTTGAACTCGTCCCATTCCAAAGACTCAATTTCATCCCTTTGCCTCGTATTCTTAATAAGATTCCACCATTGATCAGCATCTCCTTCCAAACGATACACTGCTAGGATGACTTTATCATGTTCAGAACATTGAAGAACTGAAAATATCTTTTCAGTAGTACGAATCCATTGTTCAGCAACTAATGGATCAGTAGACCCACTGAAAGAAGGTGGATATTGCCTCATGAAGGATTCAACAGAATGTTTCTCCTTCCTTTGCTCGTTTGGAAGTCCTGCATGATTCATAGCTTGAGAAAGTTGTGTGATCATGGCTACAAGATTTTGCATTCCGGCTCCCATATCGTTTGGTTGCTCAGGGGGACAATCATTGCATTGCCCATCACATTCCACATTAACACGGTTCCTTCGGGTTCCATCCATCGTCTAAAACCCCAAAAGAATTGTATGAGAGGCAAAAATCATGCTAGGGAAAACAACATAATAAAGGGGTAGTACCCTCAATATCTAACATCTTAGGTTAAATTCGAAGATCGTTAGCGCAATTCTAGGACTATAACCTATACGTATACTTAACCTTAGAGACATCCCTAGACATACCTTAGAAATATCTCTAGGGATCTCACTAACGTTTTCGCATCCTAGTTTCCAAAGGTTGACTAAACCTTTCCTCTGATACCAACTGTAGAGACCCGAAGCCTGACGTACATGGATATTACATTACTTTTGCAGAATACTTGGTACATAACAAAAACACACACACAAGGATCGTAATAGTTTAGTGTCTTTGGAAACTCGGAATATAATCTTCTAATCGTGGTGAATGATCTTCAACATCTCCCATAAAGATCTTCTTTTTTTTATACCTAAAACCTTTCTTTATATCCTGGGGAAAAGAAAACATAAAAGGGTGAGCTCAAATGCTCAGTAAGGGTAAACAAAAAAATATCAATCACATCATATACATAAGCACATAACTTTTGGAAATATTAACCTGTAAAAGAGATCATAATTTCATAACATGGGGTAAATCATGGCAGTTAAATGTAATGACAATAATCATAACATAAAACATGAAACTTTGTGGCATTCACACATAATCATAGAGAATCATTTCTTGTTAGTCAAGACTCATTGCCAAGACTATCTTAGTGGACAAAGTCCCTTTCTGAATCGAGTAACCCTTGTTTCAGTCCTGTTTCACTGAACCGGTATAACCTACCATTCCAGCCATGTCTATCTCATGAGATATAAAATCATTACCCAATTCATTGGAGGGAGATATAGGTCCCACCCATCTCATAATGATACCATTCTTATGTGTGCCACAAAATCATAAATCATACATCATTTCATAACCCATGTAATAAAATGGGATTTTTAAACATCATGCCATCATAATCCATAAACAATTGATATCATTTCATCATAAGAAAACTGAAACCATTTAAATCATAGAGACATTTTACATGAAACATACATATCAAATAACGTCATCTTAGATGGAAAAATAGTTTAAAAAAAACACTTGAAATGAATTCTTGAGGAAAATATCCTTTCTTCTTTAAAAACATTTTTCCTTTCTTAACATGTCATAAAACATTAAACTAAAAGAAGTTGATTAAAAATAAACTTGAAAACTTGTAAAGTAAGATTCTTGGAAATAATGTTTTAAAAATCCATTCATGCCGTATACATTAAAAAAACATTCTTCGTACTTTTGTCGGAAAAGTCAAAAAATCACCTCGTACGAAAAAGCGACAAAAGATTCCTTTCATATTCTTTACTAAAAACCCACCGAAGGGTAAAAATGGATTTAAACAATTGTAGGTGGATGGAAATAACATTACATATTGATGAAACATGGATGTGGATGATAAAATACACCCCAGTAAATACTTACGAATAAACAATCTCGGATAAAAATGAGATTGTGATATTTCCCTTACCTTAGGTCCGATTTGCTTCGTATGTGTCCGAACCTCCTGTATAATGATTTAAATAATGTCATTGACTTATTATAGAATCATATTCATTGTTATGATATCATATATGGTTCACTTATGACATTATATTACCCGTTCTTTTGTAAATTCCATGTTAAAGAAGCGTTTTGTGTAAAATCGTTTCATTTATCGTAGGTGTTTTGACTTGTTGTTCTTGACATTATTATTACTTATATCATGATTTACTTACTTCCAGAATATAAAATTTGATTTATATATCATATATATTCAGTATATATATATATAATAGATAGATAAAATGAAAAACACTTTTCATGGAGACGGTAGTCCGTACGTACGCATGAACGCTGTTTTCCATTCCTTATTGTCTTGAAATGGAAGTAAGTAGATGACATACATATATATATATATATACATAATCCAGTAGCTTTATAATGTCATATATTTCATTATTATTTCTTATATATACTTTATAATCATTCTTAAATGGTTAACATGGAGAATGAATCTCATCGCGTCGTGGAGACGGTAGTCCGTACGTACGCACGAGCGATGATATCATTTTCATAAATATTGAATTGAATCGGAGTGGATTATACAATATATCAGAATCAATATGATGTTTTAATAACTATGTATAGTTATTCTTTACACCATTATACCCATCCATGTAAGGTGGTGGTGGAAAATAGATTACACCACGGCGTGGAGACGGTATTCCGTACGTACGCACGCGCAGTGATTTCTTTTTCCGTAGGATGGATAGATGGTGAAATAGGGTTGTTTAATACTTATAATAACATATCAGTATATGAGTGATACTGATGTTATTACTTCATAATGAAACAACCTAAGAACAAGAAGTGGAAGAAGAAATAAAGATGAAAGAATTGGTAACGGTAATTACCTCTTCTTTGAAGCGCCTCTTTGAGACCTCCTCTTAGGGCACTAAAATTGGTCTTTGAGGAAGACCAGAACCTCTAGGATGTTTCTAGGGAAGTGGAGAAGAGATTTTGGCAGGGGTTGGCCGAGCTTGAGTGCTCAAATTGGTGTGAGTAGGAGGGGGAGGAGGTGCCCTTTTATAAGGGAGGAGAGGGGCACCTTAGGAATATCTCAAAATATTATTTTATATTAAAGTCAAAATCGGTTTATAATGGCTCAAAAGGGTCTTATTTCGAAGATAAGGTGGGGATGGGTCGAAATCCTATCAACCAAAAAGATTTAGACAAGTTTAGGGTATTATTTTAACCTTATCAATTAGATTTAACTCTAAGTTAAATAATTTAACTTTTACCATGTCTTTTTGTTTTCTTTCACTATATGGTTAATAAACTTACTATAACATGCCAAACGAACCCCAAATTGTTTATTATTAATATATATATCCTTATCTAAGTCATTTGGCCGAACCTTAGATTTTTAGGAATAAAATAACAATTAATAATATAATATTTGATTTAAAAACTATTTTGTGTCAATTTTGACACTATTTGATATATAATTTTTGTGAAAGTCATAACAGAATTGTATATTCAAACCAAGTTGATTAAATCAACATTAATATATCACAGTAACCTATAAAATTAGTGTAATTCATAAAAAGTCTTAAATTACATTTATTTTGGTATTTATATTATCAATTATGTCAATATTTCATTAATAAGATAATTGCTGCATCATCTTTGTGTCATAAATAAATTAAATTATTTGATGTCTAAAAATTACAAATAAAATACCATCATGTAGGAAATCTTTTTAGATTTCTAATGAATATTTAAAATCTAGTTTATCTTATGTATAAACCCATATTATAAATGATTTACTTATTAAACTTTGATTTTAACTATTTTAACCCTTCTTTAAATAAATTAATAATAAATGTCCTAATCTAATCCAAGTGGACCTAAATGGTCATATTTTATTCCTAAGTTTGTTTTTGGTCGAATTACACTTGTCCAATAGAATTAGGACATGTGTTAGGGTAATATTAATATCATATTTACCCTTAGTTACCCAATTTACTATTAACCGCGGTAAAAAAAGTAAAAAGTTACTATTCACCAAAAAATTATTTTCATCTCATTGAACCACATTTTAGTCCTTGATATTAACCGTGTCTCTCGGATTTTCGAAATTCCATTCAAAAAAGCGGTAAAATTAAGTTTTATGCAAAATTCAGTTTTTAACCTACCACTTAGTGGTTTCACTATTCATCAAAAATTGAAAGGTTTCAGAAAAATACCAAAATTTCACCCTAGGATAATTTCGATATTATGAGTCCAAAAATGAAGTCCATTTTGAAAAATAAAATTTATAAAATTTCAAAAAGTGATTATTACTATTCATAACGGCTAGTTTTAATAGCATATCATTGTTTAGTGAAACTCGGTATTGCGTATTACACACGCTATCGAGGAAGGTCGTGATTGCGTGTAATGCAAGGCAAGTCAAGGATGCGTGTTGTGCAAGCTCCTTTTGGTGTAGCGTACAACACAAGACTTTAATAAAATTAAAAAGAAATTTTTTTTATAAAATCTTGGGCTGTTACAAAGAAGTTCCTGATGGATTTAATCAACAAAAGGCAATGTCTCATCAAAGACATGGATGGAGACAATATCACAGAAATGCTAATTGAAGGGACGCAATGCGTTATGGATCAATTAATTTCATCAATGCCGTTGTTGCTGATCCACTAGATGAGGCTCATTCAGAGGGATCAGATGAAGATATTCCTGTTCAAGATGTTGTACGCACAGACACAAATGAAGAAGGTGCGCGTACACGAAATCAAAGGTTTACCCAAAATATGGGTGTTCCTTCAAATAACCCACTTCCCCCTCTCTGAAAGGGATCAAACAATGGAAAGGGGAAGAATCAGGTTACATATCCTGCCTTTGAAGAGGGCCAATTACTCTCACTAGAGCCAAGATTTGCGCAACAAGAGGAAGAAATGAAGGAGTTGAGGAGGTTTAATGTCGAGTTACTTCAGGGTAATCTTCTTCCTAAACATGCTGGAGTTAGTCAGCCAAGGGAGTTTTTTTTCAGTTACTGAGATGGATCAAGAATACCCTCCTTTATCAGTACACCCTCATAGGTCTAATCCTACGGGTCAAGGGCAACAATAATTGGCAATGCTACCATCGGTTGTAGTACCAGCCACCACATCTGTCCAAGCTCCAGTCATTGCACCTTCCCAAGTCCAAGTTCAACCGGATGTTTCTCAAAATTAAATAACTATCATTTAGTCATTAACAACTCAGTTAGAGACTATGGAAGTGAAGTGTGCGCAAGTTCAACCAGAAAAGAGAATTTACCCTGAATGGGTAGATTCAGTCTCTCCCCCGTCATGTTTTGGGAACCCTGTATTCCCTATTTTCAATGGATCAATAGATCCTGAATAGCATTTGACGCATTATATGTCTTATTGAGATCCTATGATGGGAACTCCGAAGCAGAAATAAGTAGTGAAACTCAGATGCTTCGTGCGAACCTTGTAAAGACCAGCCTTTGTCTAGTAAACAAGCTTGCAATCCCGGTCAATTACCGGATGGGAAGATCTCCATCAACGATTTCTTCTTCATTTCAGCTAAACTTTTCCAAAGACAACAGTTTTCAATCATACAAACTTTAAGAAAAGGGAGAATGAAGGATTCTCTGATTTCATTGATTGCTGTAAGGGGTTAACAAATTCCCTTAGCATAGCACTACCTCAAGAGGAACTGTTGCAAATTTATGTGAAAAATCTGCGTGACGAATGACACACGCCATTGATCCCTGTGAAATACACTGGTGGGTTTCGAGACCTTACCTCAAACGCTAAATAGATTGAAAATTCTCTTATACAGACTAAGGCTAAATCTCATGTAATTCCATCATCTCCAAGAAGGAGAATGGGTAAAGCAGAGACTGCTACAGTTATTCTTAAACAAGCACATGTACCTGCTTCTACTTCAAAACCTTCATCTTCTCGAAGGGCTCCACCTCCTAAGCACCAACAACAAATTCTGTTTCATCAAGACGATAAAATAAATCAAAGACAAAAACAATTTAAGGATCTGAGGTGAAAAACACACTCTTTTCGAAATGAAGAAGTTCCTGGTTACTTCATTTTGGCTGTGGAGAATAATTTGGTTCAGCTTCCAAGGACCAAGAGGCCAAACAAGGAAGGAGATGAAGACCGTCCCAATAATTTCCCATTTAATCAAATGTTGGGGCATCCCATCCAGGAGTGTTTTTTCTACAAGGACCTCCTACAAAATATGGTCGACTCGGGACAAGTCAAACTGACAGGCTCTTCAGCTCAAGTAGCATGTGTTACTGCTACAGTTCAAGAGGAGGAAGGTGAGTGGAAAGAAGTAAAAAGAAAAAAATGCACAAAAAAATGATGATTGGATGGTTAGAAAGAAGATCAACCGAACTCATGCTATTTTTCTAGTGCAATTAATGAAACCAATTGTACCTTCTGCTATGAATGCCGCAGCAAAACCCTCTTCATCAGAGGGAAAATCCTCAAAGAAATGACATTATTAAAAGAAAGAAAAAGAATCAGAAGATGATTAGTATGTGTCAAATCATATGTTTTATTTGAACTTGGTAGACTTCATGCCATCTACTTCAAATCAACAGGAACCTTCCCACCAAACGGCACAGCCTAAACAGGATAATTAGGCATAATCTTCATCGGATTAAAAGTTGATTTTTGGTTCTGTTAATATGATTCAATTAACAGATCCATATGTCAGTTGCAGTTCCGATTTTGGTGAGCCTGAATTCCCTATATCAAACAGAGGAATCAGAGGAAGTTCTAGAGGCTCAGTATATAGGGGAAGATGTGGATCTTTCAGAAGACACTATTCCAATTCTACCCCTGGTAGAACTAGGTACGCAGCATAAACTCGTGGAAGAGCCCTTCAGCGAGCTCAGCAAGAACAAGAAAGTTCTTCTACCAATAGAAAATTTAGCCCTAGAATAGTTATTTTGGAAGACTGTTTGAAGGTTCCATCTTCTTCCTCTTAGCAATTAAATGGATCTAATCGGTCTAATATTCCAAAACTAGGAATATTGCCAACTCCTATCCCAATACAAGATGCATCAACTTCCAAAGCATCTGCTTCCAAGGAACCTGCTAAACCACAAATTCCGGTTTGGAAACGCAGACCTATGGATCAAAAGTATGATGTATTGAAAAACATGGACCAAGTACCAGCAAAGTTATCAATTCTGGATGCATTGAATCTATCAAAAGATCTTCAGGAAGCACTCATCGAGGCTTTGTCAAGTCCTCAGGAGTTTTAAACTGAAATTGTTGTAGCTAAAGTCTATCACATAGAGAATAATCCTGTAGAATGTCGTGCAATTAGATATTTTACTGATGAAGATGAAGATGATGTTTTTCATGTTCATATTAGACCTTTGTACTTATCTGGAAGGGTTAATGTCTTAGATGTCCGAAGATCTTTCGTTGAAAATGATTCAGGAGTCAACCTCATGCCCATTCGTACGCTTCATCGATTGGGCCTCACGGAATCTGATTTATCTCCTTCTACCATGATGTTAAAAGGATATGATAAAAATGAACAAGAACCACTGGGGGGAAGTTACACTCAGAACACAATTTGGAGATCTTGTATCCAATTCAGATTTTATGGTTGTTGATCAAGACTCAGCTTTCAACATCTTTCTTGGAAGACCCTGGCTACATCAACATGTGGCTATCCCTTCATCATACCATCAATGTCTCAAATATTGTTTCTATGGTCATGTTGGGACACTGTATGGTGATAAGTCCCCGTTAAATACATGTGAGTATCAATAAATTGAGTCTGAATTCTATCACATGAAGGGAAGGGAGAAATCCACAACAAAGGAGATTACCAAAGTCAATGCTCCATATGGTTTGGAGAAGATTCGAGTAAATCCATTTACACATGTGAGTACATATTATGTGTTTCATATCGGTCAAATTGACATGATATAACCAAATCCAAATACTCTTATGCAAAGATCCATAATGTCAATTACGGAAATTGAGGTAGACAACATGGGATAAATTGGTAACCCACCAAGCAGTGATGAAAGCACAAATAGTGACGTCTTCATTTCATCCTCTGAAATCCAACAAGTCTATACTTCTCCAATTAGGCCAGAAGAAGTTATAGCAACATCAGAGGAGAACAATGATATCGATTCTCACTCCATCATCTCTTCTTTATTACCCAAAGAAGACCCTTCATCATTAATCAGGTCGGAAATGGAAGCTTCTTCTTCAAGATATGAAAATTTTGACATCTCTTCTGATCATGAAAATTATACTTTATCATCTACTATGCAAGTAGAAAAGGAAGAAATAACACATGAAGAAGAAGAAGAGGAAGATCTCAGAGATCCTCCTCCAGCATTTGAAGAGGGTATCTCTACCACTGTGGATGAACTCCGAGATATAAACCTGGGTACAAAAGAAGATCCATGCCCTACTTTAATCAGTAAAGCCATGACTCTTGAAGAGAAAGAGATGTATATTTCCTTTCTAAATATAAATAGAGATATATTTTCTTGGAACTATACAGAAATGCCTGGGATTGATCCTGATGTTGCTACTCATCATGTGGGTTTACCAGAAGAACATCGGGGATTTAAGCAAGTCGCGAGAAGAACACACCCAACTTATGCTTCCAAAATTAAAGCTGATGTGGATAATCTTATCAAAGCTAAATTCATCAGATAAGTTCAGTGTCCCAAGTGGTTTGCTAATATTGTCCCTATATAGAAGAAGAAGGGACAAATTAGGGTTTTCATTGATTTCATAGATCTTAATCGGCATTGTCCCAAGGATTTTTTCCCAGTTCTGATTACAGAACTTTTAATTGATGCAACAGCTGGCTATGAAGAACTTTCCTTCATGGATGGATATTCCGGATATAATCAAATCCGAATGGCTCTAGAATATGAATAATCCACAGCCTTCAAGGCCCCTCAGGGTGTGTTTTGCTACCGGGTAATTCCCTTTGCCTTAAAAAAATGCAGGTGCAACATATCAGCGTACCGTGCATCGTATCTTCAAACCCTTTTTAGGAAAGTTTCTTGAATGCTATGTAGATGATTTGGTGGTTAAATCCAAACAATTTTCTAATCACTTGGATGATTTGGAAGTCATATTCCGCAAGCTTTGACAACCTAATTTGAAGATGAACCACTTAAAATGTGCTTTTGGGGTATCCTCAGGAAAATTTCTCAGCTTTCTTGTACGCCATCGTGGTATTGAAGTCGATCCTGAGAAGAACAAGTAAATCCTCGATATATCACCTCCTCTAAATTTGAATGAATTAAGAGGACTTCAAGGAAACTTAGCCTATATTTGGAGTTTCACCAATTTGTCAGGCAAAAGTTTACACTTCACCAAATTGATGAAGAAGGGAGTCACTTACAAGTGGAATAAAGAATGTCATGAAGCATTTGATATTCTCAAGAAGTATCTCTTGATTCCACTGGTTCTTATGCCACCTATTGAAGGAAGGCCACTTTTCCTCTACGTGACATCTTTAGAGCGATCATTGGGTGCCTTTCTTGCTCAGAAGAATGATGCTGGGAATGAAAACAAACTCTACTATCTCAGTCGGACTATGCTTGAAGCAGAAACCCGGTATTCAAGTTTTGAGAAGTGCTGCCTGGAATTAATATTTGCAGTTCAAAAGTTGAGACACTACATGCAACATCACGAGGTCCAATTGGTATCTCACAATAACCCGCACAAATTCATCCTTAGTCATCCAATGCTTACAGGACGTCTAGAAAGGTGGGAAGTTATTTTGCAGCAATTTGACATTCAGTATGTGTCTCAAAAGGAAATAAAGGGAAAAGCTCGGGCTGATTTCCTGGTTGAACACCCTTCATTGGAAGACACATCTTCGGATATTGAACTCCCTAATGATGAATTCCTCTCTATTCAATAATGTCCTCAGGCATGGGAAATGTATTTTGATGGTGCTTACAGAGGTCCAATAGGGAGGAAAATGGAAAATCTGAAATTCCACAATGTTGGCTTAGGAATTGTGCTCATTTCTCCAGAAAAGGCAGTGTTACCTTATTCCTTCCTTTTTGTGGGAAGGTGGTACCAATAATGAAGTAGAATACCAAGATCTCATCGTAGACTTGGAATTAGCACTTCAAGCACATGTGAATCACTTAAAGTTGAAAGGTGATTCAGACCTAGTAATCAAACAAGTCGATGAGGATTATGCCATCAGAAAAGAATTACTAATCCATTTGTATGATTATGTCGGAGAATTAATGGCGGAATTACCTTCGGAACCAACATTTTCTTATGTCCCAAGATCACAAAATTCTCAAGCTGATGCATTGGATAATATAGCCACAGCTCTGGCAGATCCAAATCGGGACGAGACAACCATCAGTATTTCCCACCGTCGTGCAATTTCACCTTATGTTCGAATCAGAACAGAGGAAATTAATGAAATTAGTCCCATTCCTGAACCGTATGGTCATACTACAGGATGGATGTCACCTATCTGTGAATACCTTTAAAATGGAACACTTCCACCTAATAGAGCCGATAAAGAACAAATCTGGCGATGTGTGGTCAATTTTACTCTTTATGATAGCCCATATCACCTAGAGAAAATTCTCTACAAACGTGGTTTTGATGGAGTTCTATTCATATGCATTGATAGTGAAGAGACAATGGCTATCATGAAAGAAGTGCATGCAGGAGTCTGTGGTGCCCACCAGTCTGGACATAGACTTTCTGATCATATTCGAAGGCTTGGATACTTTTGGCTTTCAATGATACAAGATTTTGTTTATTTCACAATGAAGTTTCATTCATGCCACGTACATTCCATCTTCATTCATCAACCTCCAGAGTTTCTTCATACATCTAAATACTCATGGCCATTTGCCACATGGGGAATAGATGTGGTGGGGCCTTACCCTTCAGCTACAACCAAGCAGTTTAAGTATATTATTACTACTACTGATTTCCTTTCCAAATGGGAAGAGTCAAAACCTCTTAAGGAAGTCAGTTCTAAATGAATTGTTAGGGTCATCAACTCTAACAACATTGCCAGATTTGGTGTCCCTCATACCATATTGACGGACAATGGTACAAACTTCTTTTCATCCGAGGTGAATAAGTTGTATCAAGTATACAACATCAAATCCAACCATTCATCTCGGTTCCATGTAGTATCCAATGGCCAGATATAAGCCTTCAACACGACTCTTTCAAATATACTACAAAAGATGGTTGATAAAGATAAGAAATCATGGCCTGATAAACTCTTCCATGCTTTATGGGCTTATCGGACTACCACCCGCACTACAACGCGGTCAACTCCATATTCATTGGTATATGGAACGGAAGCAGTCTTTCAAATTGAAGTTCAACTAACCTCGCTCAGAGTTTCCATTTGTGATCAATCATCAACAGATGAACAGTCTAAAAAGCAATTGAATGAATTGGAACGGTTAGATGTGAAAAGATTGTGCACATTGCACCACTTGGAAGTCTATCAGAATCGAATAGCACGAGATTTTAACAAAAAATAGCATCTTTGTTCATTCACTCAGGTAGAATTGGTATTAGTTCTTAGAACTCCAATGATACCAGGAAAGAAACCTCCAAAGCATCAGCGAAAATGGGAAGGACCTTACACAATGCATAGGGTCTACTCCAATGGAGCTTATTCTTTAATCTCAATGGATGGAGAACTCATCACAACTCCAACCAATGCCATATTTTTGAAGAAGTATTTTGTATAAACACAAAATATATCAAATATGGTCCGGTATGACCTTAAACTGCACCACCGTCCAGCAAGATGTTAAATTGCATCGTCCACGGTCCATGCATATGACCTTAAATATTCTCACATTCGTCCAACATGATGTTAAACTGCGAAAAAGTCCCTAATACGTCCAACATGACATTAAATGGTGTCCTCTTTTGTCCTTACTGCATGACATTAAATTGAACAGTCTTCTTTTTGTCCAACATGACATTAAACTATATTGTCCCCATCGTCCTAACTACATGATGCTGAACTATACAGAAAGCCCTTCTTTATGTCCTACATGACATTAAACTGTACTTTGTCCCTGTTACATGACATTAAACTGTGCAGCATTTATAGTCCTAACTGCAAGACTTTAAACTGCATATCCCCTTCATATGTCCTACATGACATTAAACTGTGCATTGTTAGGGTTGTTTCTACCTCTTGTTTCTCACACCGAGTATGACTCATGTGAGCTTATAGAAAAATTAAACCATAACACTCTCTCTGGGGTACTAACCATGTGTAAGTCCAAACACCATCATTTTTTAGGTCGTTTTCCCCAAGAACAACTTGATCATTAATTCATTTTTTAATTGAACTACGCGGACTTTGATCCTTGCCTTCTAGGCTAGGTACGTAGGCAACCTCTCAAGGTTCAAGCCCAAAACCAATCTTTTCACATCGGTTCACCTCCATCTCATACAATATTGATTCATTAAACTCTACCCAGAATCAATATCTTTACATTGGTTCACTTTCGTCCTTGCTATACGACGTTAAACTATACAACACTTTTGTCCAGAATGACAATAAACTACAATATTCTTTGATACCCTCACCTGAGAGGGAATTATTATTTACATTTATTTTTCAATAATGATTCATTTCAAAGACAATGTGCATACATGGCAACGCCCAAACCTTTTATCTTGGTTTAAGCCATCATTGCACTAAAGTCCCATTTCACCCTTCACATGTACGAACCAAATTTTTACATATGGTATTTCTAGAACTACGTGGGCTTGATTCCCATCCTTATGGGATACGAATAAATGTTCGAGTTTCCCTCGAATCAAGCCCCAAGTCTTTTGGGCCTAACCCCAAATTCCTCTTTCAATCCCCTGGCTGAAAAGTCCCCATGAATACACACACTGTGTATTTCTTACAATGTTCCAAGCTCTTTGCCCCTAATCTAAGATCTCTAATCCTTTTGTCCAACATGACGTTAAACTGTAATTTATGAACTTTGTATGGTTTGATTCCCATCCTTATGGGATACGTTGTGAAGTCCAACATTTCAATTCATAACCCATCCACAACATGATTATGGTTAGTATTGATTTATGTATCTCTGAATTCATTGGACAATACCCATCTTTATGTGTCATAATCCTAACCTTAAATAATTTTAGATCTTCATAACCCTTTTCATGACTTATAGACACCAAAATATCAAACTTCTGAGAATTCATTTGTCTGACTATGCAGTATGTGCCCTTAGGCGGCCTTGCATAAACAGTCTCTATAACAGATTTGTCAGCCAAAAGATGCAATTATTTGACTATGCAGCCAATACCCTTAGGTGGACCTACATAATCCAACCCCCTAACGGGTTTCTTGGATACTTGTAACTTCATTATTGGGAAGTAAGCCTCTTTTTTCCTTATTTTTATTAAATGACAATATGTAGGGATCCGAAAAAATAGACATCTTTAACATATTTATCCCATATCCTTTTCCATGATATGAAAGTATTCAAGTCTATGGTTTATATTCTAATTCCCTACGTTTAGTTCAGACCTTTGTAGGAGTGATATCCATCCAGTTCTTCGATAATCTTGTTTGGAAATATCTTCTACATATTCAAGTACCTCTTTCCATACAGAAAACTCTATACTTTGGAAAATTTGAATCTCAATAAACTTTCAATGGCTTTTTAGCACTAGGAAAGTAAATTTATGAGAGTTCTTTTTCCTCACTATGCAGCATGTGTGCTTAGGCGACCTTGCATAAACAGTCTACATAATAGACTTGTTATCCAAAAGATACTATTTATTTGACTATGTAGCCAATACCCTTAGGTGTCCCTATATAATTCAACCCCCTAACGGGTTTGTTAAATAATGGTAACTTCATTCATGTGAACTACTTATTCTAATGACTTTTAGCTCTTTTTCATATCATTCCTCATATCTAAATATTTTTAAGTCATAGTTTACATATTTTCCCTCATACTTGAGTATGGCAATATGTTTTCAGATAAATCGTCAAGGAATTGAGTCAATTTTAATCAATTTCGGTCAAAGCTATCTCGACCGTAAACATTATCATTTTTATGTCTGACGTGCTTGAAATTAAATTGCCCACAAAATACAAAGGAACTCTGAATAAAAGTCAAGTTCCAGCTCACTAAACATACATTTTGTATTATTAAGGTAATATTGATAAATTAAAAGTTCAAAGTTTTTAGGTTTATTTACATTAATCCTAGTAAAAATCAAACTATGCTTAATAGGACCATTGTCTTAGATAAAATTTAAAGCAGGTAGCAGGAAAATATGTGCACAAGTGATTGAAGAAGAAAGAATTCTTTCCATTAGATGCACAAGAATTAGAAGGACATCCATAGATTGGAACCTATTCTCTTTTTCAGGAATTACAAAAGATTTTCAGCATTACTCTTCATTTGATTCATGGCATCCTGAGCTTCATCAGCAGCCACCTGGAATTCATTTATTCAACTAGATACCATAAGAGATGCAGTGATACCAGCTCTTCTTGGAACAATTGTAAAAGAATATTCTTGAGTGCAGTTTTTAGAAAATTTTCTTCTGATCAAACAGTGACTCTGTTTCTGTCCAAGAGACTTGGAAGATGGATACATGGATTTGAGAATGAAACATTGGAAGTAAATAGCCATTTGGAGATATTATTCTTTTCATATATTGTTCTAATTCCATGCTTTTCTTCTCTCCACCAACTGGCGGGGGAAAACATTTCATCCCACGGGTTTTCCGTTTTCATATCTACAAGGAAATGGCATGCAGGAAAAATTTGAATGTTCACGCCAATGTTGTTTCTCTTAATGCATAGCATAACCGAAATAAAGGAGTAGTAATGCATCTTCATCTCAGGCATATAATTCTTTTCATCTAGAACATTGACTCCTTGCAGATGACTATATCCATACAAAGGCAGATAAGTGCTTTGGGGGAAGTCGTGATGATATTTCTTCAGATACTTAGCGAAATCCGGAAGAGTGCTATCTTTGACGGTACAATAATCGTTGCCAATGAAGTTTATCATATCATAAATACTCTTTCTAGACAGTTCATCAGCTATTCTGGTTCTAAGATCCATTGATTCTGCACAAAAGTTTAGTAAATTACCTTTAAGTAAGTTGATTTTTCATAAAAGTTTTTACGGAATATCAGAAAAAAATGGCAATGGCATTAGGGAGCGCAAGTCTAAAACTTGGCGCGCAAGTATGGATGTGTCGCATAGGTATTAATGTGCCATGCTGGTTTATGTCATGCATGTATGACTGCACAATTCCTATTACCTTGACAGCAGTGCGACAACGAAGAAACGGCGGAAAATGAGAGACCTGCGCGGCGAAGGTGACCTGCGCAGCGAGATCTCGAGAATCCGGAAATCAGATGATATTCACGGAAAATGACCACATATTTATAGGCCAAATGGCCCACCTACGAGCCTCCACCCCCGCGTGCTCCATCCAGTGTGCTCCAGCCCAGCGCGGCTCAAACTTGAGTGGAAAGTGTTTCACCTTGAACACATGTGCCCCACCTTTCCATTTGTTTTCTTCTTTTCCTCAAAGTCACATCCTCATTTCTTTCGGATCCAACTATGAGGGGGGAATTTTTTTGACGCTCCTTTTCGTTAGAGAGACAAAAGGAATGTAAAGGGAAATGACTTAGCACAAATTGATTCATTCTTTGAAGAAAACATCAAAAATCGACAAAGGAATGAACAAGGCTTCAAAAGCACATGTGCCTTGCAAGTTCCATCACTGGCGTGCAAGTACACCTGCGCGGTGCCTAATGGTTGCACAAGTGACTTGCGCGCCCTGAGGGATAATTGCACGGGGTCTTCACCGGCCTATAAATAGACCATGTGGGCCCCCCATTGGGAAGTGGAATTTTTCCAAAATTCTGATTTAGAGCTCTGAACGCTCACGTCTCTTATCCAGGTCTTCCGAAGACTTATAAGGTAATTCTTTACCTAGAATGGAAGGTCTAAGAAAGAGGAGTAAGGTCTAAGTGTTAGAATTCACTAACACTTGCACGCCTAAGGTGTTTTTTTCCTTACGGGAAATGAACATACTTTCTCTCCGCCCTACTTCCTCACCAAAAATTGTGTGCCTCTATTCTGGAAGTACCTCAGGATAATTTTAAAGGCATTGGTCAAGGATCACCCAATTATTACCATGCTGGTTTAAAAGCACGCTAGTACCCATGTGTCGTGAAGGTATACCTACGTGACCAAGACTTGTGCGCTCACGCAGTACTTGCGCTCCTACCAGGACTTGCGCACCCCAGCCTTTTTGGGTGCCTTTTCTTGCCCATTTAACCCCTCTTATGCCATTACACCTCTCCTATTCAAGATTTAGTCTTCAAGACACTCTTCAAAACATTTATTGAATGATTTCATGATTTGGATTCCTTATCTGAAAGGAAATCCATGGAACATCTCTCAAAATCTAGTGATTCACACATCTTTATGTCACTAAAGATTGGGATTTCATTCATTCAATCTCATTATTTAAGATGAGATAAATCTTTTAACCTGGGCCTCCTTTTCAGGCGTAAACCCCAGTCATAATTTCCAAATATGGGTATCCTCCTTTGGATTAAGCCCCAAGTCCTCATTAATTTGGGCATCCATTTCTGGAGTAATCCCCAATCATAATTCTCTTAAACTGGGCCTCCTTTTCAAGAGTAAGCCCCAGTACCCAAATTTGGGCATCCACCTCAGGAGTAAGCCCCAACAATAATTCTCTTAACCTATGCCTCCTTTTCATGAGTAAGCCCCGGTCTCAAATATGGGCATCTTCCTTACGAGTAAGCCTCAAGTCCCTTAATTTTTCAAGTCCCTTAACCTGGGCCTCCTTCTCAGGAGTAAGCCCCAGTCTTAATTTCTCTTAACCAGTCCCAATTTACCTTTGATCTGGGATTCCTTCTCAAGAGTAAAACCCAATCATAAGTCCTCTCCTAATTTGGGCCTCCTTTTTAGGAGTAAGTCCCAAGTTAGAATATTCAAATCTCCATGAATCACATATACCTTTGTAGACCCTGTTCCTGGATTTCTTCCGTGAAGTAAATCCTAATCTTCATATATCTGGAAAGTGATACATACATAAGCCCCCACATTATTTCTTATGATTTCATCTTTCATGGCACAATTCTCTGGTTTTTACCAATACCTCTTGTTTCTCACACTAATCATGACTCGCGTGAGCTTAGAGTGTAAAATTAATTATGACATCCTTCTCTGATCCATAAATCATAAACATCATACTCCCTTACTTGAACTACGTGTGTTCTGATTCCTTTTCCAAAATAAAGGATACGTAGGCAGCCCATCCGTGGGTACGATCCCAACTTTGAAATAACTCTTGTCCTTCTGAATGACAATAAACTTCATGTGCCCCACTGAGTGGTTTTAAAACCAGTATGGTCATAATAATTACTAAGAGACTTTTACGTATAAATGGATACCATTGACTAAGAATCTCTAACAAATATAGATTATTCTCTATCAATGAATAACCTCGAATACATATAAAATATTCTCTAAATTTCCTACATATCAATCATTGACTGTCAGATCTAATGGAAAGCTCATCTTATACTTGGTAATGTAATAAGGATTCACAAACATAACTTAAATCTATAAAGAGAGTCCAAGATTAGACTATAATTCCCCTCAAAAAGGTGTAATGAGTCCGACCTCCCATCCTCTCGACCAATGAAAATTCATAATCCTCATCAGTCCACAACTAAAGAGCGCCTACCTTTGGAATGTAGGTCCAAATGGATGTGGAATCATTGTCTGTTTCTGGTTCTACGAAAAAAACCGTTATAAACCTATTGGAATGTTTGAACCTTCAATCAAGGAGGTCATCCCCCGATTCTAGAGGGAAATAGTACCGAAGATTTCAAAATAAGTTTTTTTAGAAAAATAATCTTTTCAGTTCAAATCCATTTTTCTTCCAAATACATGATTCCTTAAAATATTATATAAAAAATATTTTTAACATTATCAAAATTATTTATTAAAGACATTTCTACACTTTTTATAGTTTTTACACACCAGTTTTAATTTATTATTCATTCCATTTTTTAAAAAATATTTGTTTCAGTTTTACTAAAAATGTGAAAAGATTATTTGTCTTCAATATGCACAATATAAAGAGTATTTCTCATTGTCTTGACCATAAAATAATTACAATATTTTCTAATTAAATATAAAATTATTTTTCAACGAAAATTGTATCATTAATATTTTCAAATTAATTATATTTTAAATAAATGGTTTGAAAATAAAAAGGTATTTTTAAAAAAAATTTAAATCTTTTTTTATAATTAGATAGGATTTTTACCCAAAAAATGCTTCAAATTAATATTAAATATTATTTTATAAGTTTAAAATTATATTATCAATTAAAATTATTTCTGAAATCATTTATACTTTTATGTTTTAAAAACATATTTTCTATGAAAATCAATCTTCTTCGAGAAACGTTACAAGATATTTATATTTCAAAATAATTCTCTCTATAAGATTAAATAATTTGATATAACATATGATTTTATAGGTATATAATCCCAGAATATCATTATTATTATTTATGTACATGATTTAATTTTTTGATGATAATATGTTTATAAATACCAATTCTCTTGCATGGTTTAGACCATGATAATTATTTTTATGAAACCCATTTATTTTAATTGGGAATTCTATGATGAAATGTGGAATTTATTATAAAACATGTACATTTTTTATAGGTCGTGATATGGTGATATATATGTGTGTGTTTGTGTGTGTGTGTGGAATAAATTTCATTTTATGTGTTACGATATGGTTAATTTTTTGGATCTTGTGGCACACATATGTATGATTTTCATTATGTGATAGTATTTATATTATAAGCATGAATGGTAGTTATGTTATAACCAAGTTTGATGGTTACATCATAACCAATAATGGGATGGATTTATCTCTCCCTCAAACTCATTTCATGAAGATTTAAATATGAAGATATAGATAAAATTGGAATTGGGAATGAACCTAGTTTATGAAGGGAGTTTGTCCTATATGATGGTCTTGGTAGTGAACCACAAATACTATGATGGTTTGGGGAGTGAAACCAATACACTATGAGGAAAGGGATGGCATAGTTGATGGTGATGTGTCCCACCCAATAGGTTAAGGCACCCATGTAGTGTCCTAATAATTCATTTAAATGATCCTTGACTTCTAATGAAGGGATTTTCCATGATAATCTATATTTTACAATTTTATTCCTAATGTCATGCTCTCATGACTCATGTTCTTTGATTTACTTATTATTAATTTCTTATGAACGTCAAATATATTTTTTCATGACTCTAGATTTGGATCTTTGATATGTAGGGTATGGGTTTTTTATATTTTATTCTCATATTCACATTAACGTATTCTCAAATTATCTTTATGCATTTCCCTTGTTTACCATTGTTGATCATCAGAACTCAACCATTCTTATTCTCCATTTCCATCTTTTATAAATAATGTTTTTATGTTGGTTAAATCTATGAGGATTACATAATGGGATGATATTTTTCGGAAACATATAATATCATTTAACTGGTTATAATATTATATTACATGATTCTAGAAACACAAAACTATTTATGTTTGGAGGTATGTGTTTGTGTAATATAATGAATATTCATCTTGAATGACGTAAAATCCATGAATGAAAATCCTAATTTGTTAAAAAAATGTGGGATAAAATAATAATCTCAATGGATAACACAATACAAATATAATCATAATACCAAACATGTAGTTAAAATAAAAAATTATAAATCAATACATTTTAATCAAACCATGAAATGTAACACTAAATGGTGTAACAAATTCTATAATAGAAAACAACTAAAAGAAATAATCATTAATACTGACTTCCAAAACTAATCCAAAACATCATGCCTAGTCTCAACTTTTTTCTAGGATCCTAGATAAAAAATCCACCTATCAAGAAAAGGGCCCCTTTTCCTTTTCTAGACCTTCATCCTTGAAGTCTTCTTAGGTACAAAAATACCACCTGAATAATGAGTGTGAAAAACTCAATAGGACACCATTGATGGCATCTAAAAAATATATTATTAGTAGTATTTCATGTAACTATAGGATATACAATGGAATCAATTATAATTTAAATGTTGATTATCTAAATAAAATCACTAACCTTTGAGTTCTTTGTCGAAACCTTGGGTCATTCATACCTCCTACGAAACAATGCCACATGTATCTATCTATTTCCACAAATGGGTCTCGTACTATGATCCATAATATTCAAATATTATTGCACAATACAAAACATACTTATATAAAATTATTGTTCTTATGGGTAATTAAATAATCAATTTTTATCAAACCAAAGGTGAATTTAAGTTCCATGGGTTTATTAAATTTTTTATTTATAATGGACCCATGATGAAATTTATAAGGCTAATAACATATTATATGTGTCACATACAAGAAATAAATAATTAATACTAGTATACTAAAATATGGCAAACATGTTAACTACATTCCATTTTGTTTAATTCAAGATAAATTCCAATTGTCATGCCAATTACTTTAACATGTCAATGTTCTATTATAACAACTCCCAATTACAAGTCAATTATTCCATTATTCTGTGTTCCAATTAAAAGTTAAGAGATCATACCAAATTTACAATACAATATTGATTCTATTTCCACAACCAATTACCAAACCCTATAGTGTAAATAGTTCACAATTAATTTGGAAGGATACTAGGTTCACATCATCCATATTCAATTCTTGGGTCATGTGTAGGCACACTATGTGGGTTCCCAAAAGTATAGGGTATAAATAATCGACATACAAGATGGGATCTATAGAAGGTATCGGTAAACTGATTTAAGGTATACATCTGATTAACAATTAAAGGAGTTGGAACACACTATGTAGAATAATGAGTGAACATTTTATATATACCATTTATAGAAAACATGGTAATAGTTATAGCCCCATATATTTGGGTTTAAGAAAAACATTTCTATAGGTTTTTATACCCAGTCTATATCGATGTTTTAGGATAATGGTTGGGTATAAGAATATTTTATAGACATGGTTTTCTTAAACTATGTCTATAGGTTTTTTGGTTCATGATATAGCAATGGGTTTAGAAATTCATCGCTATTCGTCATGGATATATCTGAGGTACATGAAACCCATGGCAACAAGATTCCTGTGAAACTGTGGAAAAACACTTTCCACATGGAAAATGTTTGGAAATACTTATACATTATTTTTATACATAATTTAATAGTTACTGTATATGTATATATATATATATATTAAAAATATATATTAATAATGAAAATTTTATTTAGTGTAGTGTCTATTCACCTAGTGATTGACTATATATGTAAGGGGTTAGAATCCAGTTGGTTTCATTTTATTTTGACCCTATAGATATATTTTCAAGGGGATATAGCCACATTTTTTCACATAGGAAACAAATATTAAGGCCATGGGTTAGAACCCTGGAAATATTTCTATTTTCTTGGTGGAATACTAAGTGGTCTATTAGAACAGTGGAAAAAATTGTGGCTATCAATTTTTTATCCATGGTGGAAAACTATTGCTACCACCTATAAAATTTTGGCTATACCTTTTCCTTAAAGACAAGAATATATAAGTCGTGACCATCAAGAACCATGGCTATATTCTCTCTCCATGGTTTGTACCTCTATATCCATGGTTTTTTAACAGGTATAAAGATAAATTTTATTTTTATGTACTAAAAACCAAAATAATACCATAGAAAGATTCTTTAGAACACATATCTGATACATTCACCATATTAGGACCATAACATTAAGAGTCATGTAGAAAACAAAATGTTTCACTGATTTCATGAAACACATACCAAATCTAGAAGTATAGATCAAACCAAGGATCAAGTTATCATAATAATATTTATTTAATTCAAGGGATCATCAGGGAAATGTTCACGATAACTAATCTTGAGTTAGGGCCAATGTAGAGGGATTTAGTAAATAGGCATGGGTTAGGGTTAGAGAATGTGACATATACCATTGATTTTATGGTCTAAATTGGCACAGCTAGATATACATCGGCTAACACATATTAATTATTTGTATTATAAAGAGTTACTTAAACATTAGGAAACCCATCAATGAGCCACATAGATCCCATCAGCTAGTCAGAGAAAAAACATCAGATTTATGGGGTATTCTAGTTGCAATTCTGGGATACTTCTCAACCATCATCTACTTTTTAGACCTTATCAACTAGTTGGTGTCACTGTGGTAGTCATTTTATTTCATTACACTACTAAAATCTTCTATAGAAACACCTCTATTCCCAAAAAAAGAATTGGAATTCCTTTTACATAGGAAGAAATGTTGTTTATATAAATTAAATATGTTTAAACAATCTAATGGAGATATGTACCTTGATAATGGGAGGTGTATTACAACCTACCCAATATATAGTATATCATCCATGAGTTTTACCCCTTACATAACTAAGATATATTGGAAAAAACTTAACCTAATACACTCATATACCCAACAACCCTTATCATGGATCTTCTTAAACATTCCCATACATCCACTGCACTCATACTAGTCCAACAATTTTCCAAGACGATTTTCATCACAAGGTTCTATGATATAGATTGTATTCTCATTAAATTATGCATCATAATCTACCTCAACGTAATAAAAAACTATAATATGAGATTTATTAGATATATATATATATAAATCATTCAAATGAAATAGATCATGCTTGTAACTAAGGTTTAATGGATGATCAAATTCTTATACCAGTAGACATATCCTCTCTACTATATGAATAACCCAACAAGCCTGAGTGAAAGCTTCTCTATAGTATAGATACGGCATTGACCAAACCTATGTGGCCCTATAAAAAATTTATGGTTACCAACCTGAAATTAAAGAGGTCATATCTAATGGTCAACATAATATTTTATCTTACTCTGTAGGGTTTCTAATCACATTATGATCATCTGAAACTAACAAAATGTCTCTAACAAGATATGTGGTCCAACAAGTGTTGACTGACCCACCAATAACCAGTAAAAAGGAGAATGTACTGAAATTCAATATTAATCCTTGAAAAAACATATTAGTTTTCATTCATGAAATCTATTATCAAAAGATATTTCCATGGTAGAGATATGTTCCTCCAAAGAAACATTGAATACTGGAACAATAGCTCAAAACAAGTCCCCTAAAATCCAAATCATCCATTTAGATTAGTGTTCATTGTGAGGATGATAGGATTTTCTAAGATGAACCTATGATCGTATATAATTCGAAATTCCCTTCTAGAAAAATGATATTAAACATGGATCTTGGTAAGAAACAATGATCCATGGAAAACCATACAACCAAACTATCTCTCACACATGGAGGTTACCAATAACATCAATGGGGAAGGTATCCATGGGAGGAATAAAATGGGATAACATCCTTATTAGATAAATTTTAACAAAACATGAATCATTAATATGAAGTGTACATTGTGAACGGTAACAAAAAATAGTTCTATCATCTCACTTCCATTCTAGGATGGGTTAAGGCAGCAACATCCCAGCAGGTCACTGATGTATGGCCTTCACCTAATGACTGTAATATCATCATGTTTTTAATATCAATAATACTTTCTTCATCTCTATACCATATTATTTAATATATATAAAATTATATATCTTTTTTATACCGAGATATATTACCCACCTCGAAGCATGAAATTCCATCATCTTCTCTTTATGCATTCTAATAGTTTTGGACCAATCTGATATCATTATTTAAGAAGATGATGGTTGTTATAATTTTGGTTGAGGTGCTATTTTTTATTAGTTTTTTATTACTTAACATAATTATGTAAAAAATAACTTTATATTTCTACGTATTTTCAACAAAGGTGAAAACAATAAGATAGGTGATGAGACAGAGATGATCAGCTAAATTTTTGTACTGACTGTTTTTTCTAGGAATTGTTACAATGTTCCATCAAACAAAGAGTTCAGTGAAAATAAAATATCGTGATGATTTTATATTTTTATATAGTTAATATAATGATTATTAGAAGATATAAAGATCCTATGTAATGTATAATTCGAGATAATTCTTCTTAAGTGAATGGGAGGGAAATATGTTGGCATGTATAATGTTATTTCTATGAAAAATAGTAAAATAATGCCGAATAGAGTTATGGTAGTATGAAGTTTACGAAATGATATGAATTTTTTTAGAGTCTATAAATTCTTTAAATAATAGGATAGTCATTTACGTTCAAATGGGTGCTACTAAGAAAGGTCATTTAACAATTTTTAATAGGATGAAGTCCATCGTAAAAATATTTTTTTACAAATTTATATCACATGGACATGTGAAAAGTAAAGAAGAATGTTTTATAAAGTGAATGTTGGATTTTGATATGTATTTTAATTTGAGTAATTCCCACCAGATAAATCCCATCAAATGAATCATTAATATTTTATTGATCTTATTGAGGAGAGTGTTCGATATAAATTTTATCAGTTGATGTTTTTGTTTCAAGGAATTAGATGGAGGAAATGACTGAAGGATTTTTTCTAAAGTGGTCCTACAAAGTTGTTAATTATTATATAAATAATTCTCATTGGATGGAATAATTCTTAGGAATATTTTGTAAAACAATGTGAGTGGTTTAATATTTTGTAGTTTCGATGTTCTTTACAAAACAATAATGATGATATAAATGTATTGACACTTAGAAGATCATTCAATGTTCATAAAATCATAATGGAAGGTTATTGATCCTGGTGATTATTAATTATGTTTTAGGATGGGTACATATTATGGTGGATTCATGAGGCTTCATTATTCTTGTATAAGTATTGAAAAGAGGACCATATTAGTCATGTGACAATGATATTAAAAATTCATTTTTTTATTGAGGTGGTAAATAAAAACGAGTTCTCATATTTTCTCCCATGAGTGCACCTATATAAAGGAAATATTTTTTAATATGAACTTATAAACACTATTATGTTATGGATGAGTTAGAAAAAGAACGAAAGAAGTGATAATATGATCATATATAATTTGTGGAGAAATATCTTATAAATAGACACCGTAGGGATATTTCTTATCAAATAGAATAAATTAGATGATCTCTATAAAATGATATGGTGAAGAGGTTGTAGAAGTCCAATATTTAACTGTTTTATGTTGCATCAACATAAGGAGAATGATTAGAGTTTCCTAATCAGTGGAATCAAACTATCTTTTTGTAGCGATAAGACGATGAAGATGGAGTCAGAGGGTTTTCAATCAACACAAAGGCACCAAATAGAGTTTTCTGTACAAGTCCATAAACATAAATTTTATAATAAAGTACAATAAGTATTTATTACCATATTATGGGTAAGAAAGTGAAGAAGGTTATATTCGTTCATGAAGTGAATGAGTAAATAAATGACAAGTAACACACTAAAAACAAACTAGTTTCATTTGGTAAATGTTTTTTATAGTTCATAAATTTTTCTATATATCCATCTAGGTGAAGTGGACAATAATATTTTTTTATTTTAGTGTATTAAACGTTTAAACATAATCCCTTATTATTATAACCAAATAAATAGAATTTTTTAGTTGATTTTATGGTATTATATTATATCCAAACAATGCCCTGGACTAACTACTTTTTAGTAGAATACCTTGTAAATAATTTTTTCCATATGGTTATAATTGTATTATTGTTTAAAAAATCTATTTAAATAGGTGGTTCTGTTTTGTGAATAAGAAAATCAAACTAAAAATAAAGTATCATTAATTTACCTCTTCCTTTTACAAGTGATCAAATTGGTCCATTAATGTGTTATTAGAGTGAAGGTTCCCGTTGTCAATACTTTTCTAAAGATTTATAAAAATAAAATATCCCACGGATGTTCAAAATTCTATTAATAGTAAATTTGGTCATATTTATTAAGCTAAGAACTATCATATATTTAATGATTTAATGTCCTTATTTTATATCCCTTGGTTATGAATTTATAGAGGTTGTTAAATATATTTTACCTCCTAATACAAATAAAATTTCCAATACAATTTCAAATAATAAAAAAATGGAATATTATGGGAAAGAGACAAATGTTATTCTTTAATCACCCTCTAAAAGAGAGTTTCTTAGATTTAACGGTGCTTTAAAAACTAATGTAATCTAGGAAAATTTATATAACAACAATGAAGGAAAAAAGAAATTAAATAAAGAAAAGTATAAAATTAGAAGACAAGAGTATGAAGAACATAAGATGGGTGATTAGGAATATATTCAATATTTTTTTATAAGAGTGAATGAAATTTTCAGAACCATAAGATTTATTACTAATAAGATGGAAGATTTAACCATTTTTTAAAAGATAAAATTAATTTTTCTTACTAATTTTGATGTTAAAGATTCTTTATTGGAATATAGATATCCAAAAACTCTATCTATGGATAACCTATACTGTACTCTGTTTACTTAATAAATAAGAAAAGAAACGTTTATTAATAAAAATGAAATGGTTAATCATGTTTTTTCTTTTAATTCTATTAATCACATAAAATATAATAATTTTTCAAATAAGATGTTGGTGACTCTGATACTGAAGATAATGTTTTTAAATTTTTTCATGGATTTGAGCCATTTTGTTCTAAAAATGTGAAATATGGAATAGTAAATTAATAGAGGATGTTAAAATTGAAATTTTATCAATGTATAGATATTGTAAAAATTACTACAAAGATTCCACATCAAAACGAAGAATTATAAATTCATTAAGATGATAAAATATAAAGAAGACCCCCCATGGAGAAGATGAATAAATCCAAATCTTATTATATGGGAAAAGGTATATATTTATATAAAAATAGAGGGAGAAACTACTTTTATATTTGTATTTAATATGATGATAGTGAAGAGGAATATGAGATATTTTATGATGATGATACTGAAAAACTTCTTATTGAAAAAGTGAATGATGAAAATATAACTTCTGATGAAATAAGTAATCCAAAATAAAGGTAAACTCATATGGGGTTTATAATCAAAAATTAATTTAGAGAATTTCATCAAATAATTATAAAACATTAACTAGAGAAAAATAAGTTTAATATTTATAAACATTAGAAAAAAATCAAGCATCTTCTCTTCATGAAAAATAATATTTTATTAAAAGTGATTAATTTTATAAAAAAATCTCTTGATATAAAAAAAATCACAATGTCAATTTTGAATAAAAATTAAAGATAAAGTAAAAATAGTTAGAACATACCCAAAAAACCATTCTAAAGCTAAGAAGGGATTTTCAAATTTCCAAAACTCAGTTATATAATATGGTGAATGTTCTAAGATGTGTAAACCTAATAAGGATCAATTTTTTCCCCAAAAGTCTTATACTAAAAATAAATGTTCTCAGAATAAAAACATATTTATAAAAACGATTTATGTAGATGAAAATAGAAAATTAAAAAACCAAATTTTTTTAATATTAAATTTATTGAAGAAAAAATTTCTACAACTGGTGATTTTTTTAGTCTTATAGTAATTCCCATATTAAGAATAAAATATCACGAAGTAACAGAAACATTGGTTCACAAAAAAATCTCAAAGTGGAAGGGAATAAATTTAATTAAAATAACATTCAAAAATTCATATAGTATGTAAGATAAAGAAGAAATTATACTTTATATGGTTTTTACTATTATTGTGGAGTATTTGAAAATAAATAAAGTATTTTTGGTTTAAAAATTAATGTTATAGTGAATCATGGAGAAAAAAGAGGCAATTTTTTAGGTAGAGTCAAGTTACTAGAATGAACCAACCTAAGAAATTTATTTCAAAGATATAAAAAATATTTCAAACTTATGAATCTATTTTTGAATGATGTGATCAACCAAGTAATCTTGCAAAATGATGTGTTCTCAGGTTTCTAGACCAATAATATTTTTACAATAAATCTCAAAATCTATGTGATTATAAGGATAAAAAGAAAATAAAATTCCTTTCTTGTTGGATATTCTATCAAATATATAACAAAGGACTGCCCCTAGATTTTTCATAGCCGGATTTCATCCCATATTGTAGGTAAATTATTGTTATTGAAAAAAAATAATGATTTTAATGAATGAATTTTGGGAATGGTGAGTCATATAGAATCAAATTTTCCAAATATATAATAATTATGGATGAAATGATATAATCTAAGAGCGAATTGTTTCTTGTTCGCCTAAAACAAAATTTGTTAAATGATTCCAACTTTGTGATGAAGATAAAATCGTCTTTTTAATATATTTTTCTATTAAGAGGGTATAAGATGGAAAAGATGTTTTTAAAGGCTAGAAAGTAGGGGAAACATGTTCTATTCTATTTATATTCAAATTTTATTATATCTGATTATATGATATAAGTAAACAACCTATGGCATAAAAGGTAGGTGAATATTTGTTAGAGATATGTGAGAAAGATGTGAATGAGAGAGAATTTATTTGTGATATATCTAACAAGACATGTATAAGAGATTGGTTCTTCTCAATATATCAAAAATGAATGATTACTAGATATATACATAAGAAGGTGGAGATTAATTCAACTCTTCCCTTAGATCTGACACATTCTAATATTTTTAGATCAATGATTAAAGAATCAATACATGGATATAATTAATTTATTAATTCCATTCATGGATTTACTAACATTTCTTATATTATATTTTATAAAAATAAATTAGAGGCTATGAAAATGGTTATGTTTATAGAGTAAGTGAATAAAATTACTAAATATGTTTGGTGAAGAATATTCTAACTGAAAATGGTCGAGAATATAAAATTTGTGAATTTAGGAATTATCTAGAAAAGCATGTCATTTTTATGGGTTTAGTGTAATTTACAAACCATAGTATAATAGTGATACAAAAATATGAAATAGAATTTTGTTGGACGTGGAACAAAACATGTTGATAAAAAATTATAATTCACGATATTTTTTGAGGCAAGGTATTAGAGAAATAATTTATATTTATAATCGTTGTTTCTATAATCTGACCTCTAATAAGACAAATTTCGATATATAGTAAGAAGAAACCCCATGTTTGAAACAAAAATTGGTGTTTTATATTCATCCTATAATAAAAATAAAGGGTTCATGTCATGGGGTGTTTTATTAGAAAGGTTTTGATTGAATATTTCTTGGCTACCCTCCAAATAGTATAGGAAAGATGTTCTATAATAAATAAAAAAGTCTTTTTAGTTAGTGGGTGTGTTATTTCTTGAGAAGTTTAATAATATTTTTTCACAATAATTTATTGATATCAATGAATGGAAAATGATGTGGATTCAGTTAAACAATATGAAAAATTCTTAACGATAGGATTATAACATAGAAATCTTGAGTGATCAGGAACTATTTCATTCATATAATCCTATGATAAGGAATAAATTGGACGTTTAGAAGTTATTTGATGAACACAAAAATAGGTTTTAAGAACAATAACATCAATGTTATCTTAACATAAATCCGTATATCAAATAAATTATCCAATATATGTAGATTAATATTATTTAAGTATCAAGCCTACGTCAGTGCTATGAAGGATGAGCTTTACCAAATTGATAAAAATGATTCATGAGAACTTGTACTCAAACCAAAAAATAATATGGTCATTTGGTAAAAGTGGATGTTCCAAAACAAGATTAATTGGTATGGTGGTGTGATAGTAAGCAAATAAATACTGTTCTGTAAAGATTACTCACAAATTGAAATCATTTCTTTTTATGATACATTTTCTCTAGTTGAATTTTTAAAAAAATATGTATCTTCTTTTATATCACTTCTTAATGATGATATAAAATATTTCATATAGATTAAAAATAATATTTTATTAATTTATATATCAAGGAGAACATTTATATATAATAAATACATTGCATCGTGCATGGAAAGATAAAATTTATACATGAAAGTTGAAAAGGGATTTGTATAAGCTGAATCGTGATATAGGGTATTGGTATTGAAAATTATATACTAAATTAAATAATTGAACTTAAAGAAATGAATAATTTATCATAACATATATATTAAACAAAATCAAGTGCTTTCCCTCATTATGGTTTTTTATATTGATGATATCATTTTTGCTGAGAATGATGAAGACATATGTAAGATTTTTTCTGAGTAGATGCCAAAGTTATTTATAATTTCCATGCCGAAATAATTGAATTATATTCTTGTCTTAAAAATCCTACAAAAAAGAGTAATATATTTTTTGATATCAAGAGAAGTATGCTATGGTAATTTTTTGGATGTTTTGAATGGAAGAAAAAAAAGTTAGTTTCCATACCAATTTTAGTGGGAACTAAATTGAAAAAAGATAGATAAGGTAATGTAATAAACTTGAATTTTATCAAATAATTTCCCTTCTTAAAATATAATTGTGTTATATTTAGTAATATAATATTATATAATGCACAAATACTACATGATGAAACAAAACACATTTTATTATAATAATTTTAACTTTTCAATAAGAAAAATACATGTCTATAAGAATTGAATGTATTACAATGGGATAATAAACTGATAAGAAGATGATAATAGTGGAAAGAATTAAACACTTTCAAAAAGATTAATAATATTTATAAAGAAATATTCATTTTAAAAATGAATATATATATATATATAAATATATAATCATTAGAGAAAATACAACTGAATAATGTATGAATTAAATGAGGGGTGTTTATAGAATGTAAAGAACTCTTATGACTATTACAAATCTATCAATTTGAATAGCAATCGGACAATTGGAATAGTAAACTATACCATATCTAAAACCAAATTTAATCCAACCACTTCTAGTACTAATAGCACACATTAAAATAATATCTATAAATTTAAAGATATCACTCCTAAGATTTTATGATACCCTATGATTTCACCCTTTATTCTATGTTTATGGTAAAAAACCCATCCAAATTTTTGACATACAAACCAAATTTATTTAATAATTGAGATGATATTAATGAATATAATTCTCTCGTATAAAAAACAAATGAAAGGGTGAGTTCCACAAGAATTGTACCTCTAATGATGTAAGATCCAACATCCAGACTGGTATGAGTAGACTATATAGCATGAAACAAATTTTTCCTCTTCCCTAAGCTCTATCCAATCTCCAATAAGATAGTCCTTTCTATTTACACAAACCCTCTGTTGTTGGTTTATAATTCCTCATATCCCAACCCTAGTGATTGTTGAACTCTATTTTCATGTCTACTATGGGATAACATAATCCCACCAAGACTCTATTGCATGTTGTGCCCCTCATCCACCACTATATTGTTGTGTATCTCTACAAAACATCTATACGTGTGTCATATTACCCGAATCTCGACACTCTAATTTAGGGAAAGGAAACTACTAGAACATGTGGAAATTCCTACCACACAGATGGTAATTCACTTTTATGTCCCTTAAGATACTTATTTACACCAATATATATTCTAACTATAGGAATCTATGATCAAATTCATGAGGTGGAAATTCTTATTTCCAAAATATGAACTCTCTAATCATCCTACTTGAATTTATTTCCTGCCACTCAGGATCACTTTCTGGTTTCCCTTTGTGATATAATCTTAATTCACTAAGTGAGAGAATTTTTTCATGTATTATTCTTTCACATGTAACTTTATTTCATACTAAAAATATGTGTTGGTTCAATCAAAAACATTTTTGTTATTCCATAGGTTGTAGAAGTAAAATTTTGATAGGTATTAAATCCCCTTATGGGAAGAAGAATGAGAAGGATGTTTTGAAGAAACCTGAGAAGGCTAGTGACAAAATTAGAATTATGTTAAAACCTTTAGAAAACATTTTTCAAAGGTGTGAGAAACCTTGAAATATTTAAAATGTATTTCTTTTATTACTACTGTAATGACAAATGTTTCAGAAGAGTTATTAGAACTATGATTTTTTTGATGTTAATAAAAAAGGATATGATGAGCCAAAAAGGGAAAAGTGCTTAGTCATCTAGCCAAAACATGTAGAATTGGTTACGTAATTAGTGGAATCACACAAATTATTTAATAAATATAGTTTGAAATATAAATGTTAATATATAATTAACGTAAACAAAAAGGTATCAATAGATTATGGATATTATCATGCAGGGAATAATTTCAAAAAAAATCATCTATCTTTCGAGAACAAATGATAGGAATACAAAAATGGTACAAAATGATTTTTAAAAATTATAAAATTAGATATCCATAACATTTGGATGATTAAATATGATCAATTGAAATGGGATATTGATAGAAATATTGAAGATGGTGAAAATAAAATTCAACATCATAATCAAGAAGAAGTTTATTGCTGGTCAATTTTGTTTCGAAAGTGGAAAAAATTAGTTCAATTTTTAAAATTTCATGGTTGGACTTAGGAATAACATTTGGGGATTTAGATTCATAGTGTTTGGGAAATTACATCATATTCCAGAAGTATATTCATAGAATTAATGGGTCATTGAATTCACCATAAATCCAGTTTGGAAGGTGAAATAAAAATGGTTGAGAATCACAGCCTGGATGATAATGATAAAGATATGTGATGATGATTTTCTATTTTATAAGTCTCATAAATTTTAAGTTAGTTTCAAAACAAGTAATTCATGTTTGATAAAAGAAACGGGGACAACCAATTGTATTGAGAACTGATAATGATAAATAAATAAAAGAGATTCTGATAATCGTATTCTGATTTTTATGATCTGGATGGATGGACAAAAGGGTTATGAAGATCATATTCAATCTGATCATATTCATATCAATTGTATTCATGTCAGTAATATTCACAATGGGATATGATGTAATGAAGTTATTGGGATGTTATGATTCATTCCATTGAAAATATGACGATGCTAAATTTATTAGCAAATGTATTCAAAGTCATGAAAGAATTCATGATACAAGAACAAGTTTTTAATAAAAGGAATTTGTGAAAAGTTGATGTTTTTGACATTGGTCCATCATATTTAGAACACCATTGTATTCATTAAAGGTATAGTAGTTTCCAATATGACTGATAGTAAAGGAATTTAGTTAAGGAAAATGAAAAACCTAATGATAGTGACTGATCAATAATTTATTCATCGATTTAATATGGTTGAATGAATTATCTAAATAATATATTTGAATTTGACAGCTTGGGAGATCTATGAAAAATATGGGAAACATTTAGTGGGGAAAAAATCCAAAAGATGTAAACCTTGAAATAATTATGTTTATGGGTATCATATTGAGAAGAGAATGTTGAACTCTATTTTTTTAATTTTTTTCCACTTGGTCCAAAATCCATCATATCATAGTTAATACAAATTCTTCTTTTTTAAGAGAAGATGAAGTAGATATGATTGAATCAATTCATCCACATGGATCAAGAAAATATATTAAAGAGGTAGATGTATTGTTGAAGTGGAGTTTGAAATTTGATAAAGATTTTTTGATTCTTTTGTTGATGTAGAGTGATGTATTGAAGATATCTTATTAGAAATTGAAAATAAGAATTAGAATGGAGTTTATGAAGAAGCTGATAGCTACTTATTTCTTCATATATTTAAATGGTACCAAACCTTTTAATGAGGAAATTTTATTGAGAAAATTATATTCAGAAATCGAAATGGGACCGGTGTGTGGACAAATATTCTAGAGAAGAGTTGAAGTCATTGATCTGATTTGATAAGATTCGAGAAGGATTGACAAGAATTAATAAGATTTTAAGAAGTTATAAATGAAAACAAAAATCAAGGGAAATAAATATTTCATGTAATTTGGATGAGCAAGAATTCTTTTTGGATCCCCACAAAAACCTATCTTGGGTTATCTATAAATGGAGATAAGTACATCATACTATTTTGCAAACAGATGTACTATTCACAGGAAGAGAGGGAAGCTCTGATGTTTTAGGGTGGGATGGAGAATTTTTTCAAATTTATTCTTGAATAAGTCTTTCTGAATTGAATTGGAAAGTGAAGAAACAATATTTTAATGGTTTCAACTAGTCATCATATTTAGTGGGTCTTTACATTCATATGTTTACAGTATTATAGTGGTAATTTTATTCTACTGGTGATCATATTTGGTTGGATAATCAGATATGGATTTCCATATATTTATTTTCGGATTATGGAAAGTGTTTTTTATTTTCTTGATAATATTCATATAGTGTTATATCCTTCATATTCGAAAATCAAATTTTAAGATCAGATCATGATAATTGGATTGGGAAATCGGACTGAGTTTTCATTACAAATTACATGAGGTTCTTACAATATTTTGGGTATGAAATCGAAGAATTTTTTTCCATAGATTTATTTTTTTGAATTGGAAAGAAAGAACATGTAACATTTTTTGGAAAACATTTTATTGAAATAGTTGTTCTAGATAGAGAACATTCACTATTAGATTTATTTCATTATGTTACACACACTATTTGATTTTCATCAATGATCTACATGAGTGAAAGCGTATATCCAACTTATTGTATTCCACAAAATGGATTGTTTCCTAGTGGATTCTATGGTATTGGATCATTTCCAAATCATGCCAAGGACGTATCTATTATTATTGAATTGTGATCCTTGTAAATACTTTTGTTTCGATGGATTTGTGTTTTAATTGTTTTCAACAGGGAATGATATCCCTAAAATTTGTAAGAGGTTTTTCTAATTTTAATATAAACAAAAAATAAAACATATTCTGAATTCAACCCTCCCGCTCTTAGCGATACAATCATCCAGACTGGGCAATTTTAGTAATGATAAGAAATTTATTTTTTATGTACTTTTTTCAATTACCAATGTAATAGGGGAACCATTAATGTATATTGTTTCCTCAATGCTACAAAATAGATCAATCATTGGTCATGTGATCTCTTGTTTCTATGCCTTTGTAATATAACTACCATCAACTCTGGAATTCTAGGGTTAGGGTTGTTATAGTTTGTATCAAGGAATGTTTAGTAGAAACCTTGGGAACTATATTTAGAAAACATAGTTTAGGGAACATAACCCTAAGATAGACATTGAGGATAAGCATAAATAATATCCTATATTTTTGTTAAGGTAATGATTATGCGCATCTTCCTTGAAATATATCCTAGAATAGATACTACAAGTGGACGTGTTTTTGGAAAATATGTATTTAGGGATAATAACTCTAACAAGGTGTGTCAGGCCAGACTCGATGTAACCTGGTACATGACAATGGGCCTTACTGTGCATCTTTTTGGACACTCCCCTCTTATATTCCAAGAATATTAAACTATCTATTGACAAACTATTATGAAGGACTTGAAAGTAAATATGTTTTCAAAGAAACCATGTTTATGATTATGATATTAGCTATGAAAATTTTCAATTTATGTTAAGTTCTTATCAAGTTCAAAATTATGCATTATGATTCATAACCTAATTTAGTGTATTATATTTTATAGAAATTGTGCCTAATATAATTAAAGGAATCAATAACCATAGAAAATTTTCGGATTTCCATTCATAGAAAGTGAACACAGTTGCTGTTGGAATTTTGTAGATCAGGAACATACTAGGGAAATTGAATTAGGTTATGATTAATGACCATAATACACTTATGTTTGATCATTTCATACTACATAAGCCCCATATTTTAATGGGACTACTTATCTAGTGGTATCTGAAAAATGGATGAAATTCCTTGAAAATATAATTCTTGAATTGGGATGCAATGAAAATTAAAAGCTAGAACTGGAAGTATATTTCCTCAAGGGAGATGCTGATCAATGAGGAAATTTGATCCAGAATACTATGGAGAAATACAAAATAGAATACATGGAATGAAGAAATTTTATGGTAACATTTATGTAAAAATACTTCCCTTTTGAGAAATAAATTGAAATGAAGATAAACTTTAATATCTTAAATAAAAGTGAGGAAGATAGTGTTGTGGAGTGTGAGTCTACCTTTATAAGACTTACTAGGTTTTCTATATATTACATACATCATTTTAAAGATAAGATTGATCGGTTTTTAAGTTCCTAAACCAAGTCTCTAAAGGTCACTAGGTTATCAAACATTTTCATTATATGAGGAAATAGTATTAAGTGCCAAAAAACCGAGAAGGAATTTTATAGATCATATATGTTCATGGGAAATCAAGATAATTAGAGGTATTCTGATAACCATGGAAAAAGTGAAGCATCAAAGAATATTAAGGAAATAATGAAATTTCCATTATGTGAAAATTTTGGAATGAAAATTTTTGGGAAATTCATTAAAGACATGGAGTAATTAGTGTAGTGGAAAGGGTCATCAATATAAATAATGAAAGGGGAGGAAACAGATAAATGATGTTCAATGCTTAAACTATAATGGAAAAATAGAATTATTCAAATTAATGTCCCAAGAATCAATAGAATCTACATTAGGAGATGCTAAGGGGAGATGGGAAAGATTATGTGATCACCGCACCTGAAATAGAAGTACCCAATTATGTGGTGGTAGGTATATTAATCCTATAATCAAATAAAGAAAATGATTTATTTGATTCTAGATCATCTCACTCTTTTATATATACCATGTTTTCTAGGAAAATTATACATTTCCCTTTTGATTTAACAAGGGGGTTATCAGTCCAAAATCCTAAGGGAATTCACATTGCAATAAAAATGTGTTAGTTGGGACCCTTTATTACACATAAACATTATTTATTGGTTGATCTTATCATCATACATATGGTTTATATTGATATAATCCTCATTATAGACTTTATTATAAAATATAATGTGAGAATTGTGTTCAATTAGAAATAAATTATGTTTTGTGAGGAAGATGTAGAATCCATTATCTTTAGAGAAGAAAACTAATCATCATATTCTTATCAAGAAGAACCCCCAATGGATCTACTGAATGAAATCCATGGGGAGAAAGTGAAAATAGCATCTAGTGATGTGGAAATACATCTTCAAATTGAGAATTCACCAATCGTATAAGAACAAATTGATGTATTTTCTAAGGAATTACTTGGACACCCCCCAGAGTGTGAAGTTGAGTTCATAATTTATTTAATACCTAATAGAAGACTAATATAAAATAATCACTATAAAATGAACACTAAAGAATTAGTGGATCTGAAGAAACAACTAGAGGATTTGAGTAATAAGCGATTTATTCTCACCAGTTTTTCTCCATGGGGAGCCCCTGTTCTTTTTCGTAATATTAATAATGGATCCTTGAGGTTGTGCATTGAATATAGACAAATCACTGATATTATAATAATTAAAATTTATCATCTTCTTTATATTGATGATTTATTTGATCTACTCCACGACTCTCAATATTTTTCATAGATTGACTTTCGTTCTACATATCATCTATTGCGTGTGAGGAGGGAATATATTCCTAAGAAAATATTCCAAACTAGGTATGAAAATTAAGATTTTTCATTTTTTCAATTTGGATTAACTAATGAACCCTCTATTTTTATATATCCAATGAAAGGAGTGTTCAAGAAATATCTTGATGGTTTTTTTGTGATATTTATTGATGATATGTTCATATTTTCTAAAAGTTATGAGGACCATGAGAGCCACTTAAGGATTGTTTTGAATACTCCTACACATAAAGAGTTATATGGGGAGTTTATATAGTTTGTATTATGACCTCAAACATTTTCTTTTCCTGACAATATAGCCTCTAAGTCTATATTCTCAGTACATCCTATAAAGGAAAAATAAATACAAGAATGGAATAAGCCGATGAACATAACTAAGGTATGTATAATTATTGGTTTAGTAGGTTTATATCAACATTTTATTTATAATTTTCCAAATTAGATAACTCATTAACCAAGCCAACATGTAAAGGGGTTATGTTCATATGGATAAGAGAATTTAAAAAAAAAATTGTAGAATTAAATATAATATTAATAAATGATCCAATTTTAACTCATCCATCAAGAAATGATGGGTTTTTGGTATATAGTGATATATCTAATATTGCACTAGGTTGTGTCGTTATGGAAACAAATACAGGTATTTCTGATGAATCAAGGATGTTTAAGACTCAAGACCAAAATTATCCAACTCATGATCTTGAGTTATCAGTTGTTATATTTTCTATGAAGTTACGAAGACGCTATGTCTATTGTAAAAGATGTGAAATATATATATATATATAACAATATTTTAAAATAAATCATTACATATAATGAACTCAACATTAGGAAAAGGTGATGAATCTAGTTACTAAAATATTATGATTGATCAACACACTACAACCCATGAAAAAAATGAGGTGGTAGTTGTATTGCGTAGGAAAAACCATCGACTTTTGACCCAAATGAGAATTGAGAAAGATAGTATATTCATGGATTTAGTAAATATTGATATAGGAATTGTTATGGAATGGGAAAGACCATTCCTTTTTAAAATAATCGCTAAAAATCAATACTGCAGAAGACAAAAAGGTCTCAGTCTGATTATGGGAATTTAAAAAAAATTAAAATCCTTAAGGATAGAAGATTGGAATACATCGTGTTTGAGGATAGGATTATGAAATTTAGAAAGAGGTTATGTGTCCAATAAATAATAGAGATGAAAAGGGAACTATCAGATGATCTTTATAGATTAAATATCTATAGATGTCCTCGTAGTACCAGGATTTATGGTGACACGAAGGGAACTTTTTGGTGGGATAACATGAAGTGGGTAATTACAGACTATGTGTCAAGGTGTCTAGTTTTTCAACTAGTGATGGCCATGACACAACATCTTGGAGTATTCTTAAAACCTCTACCCATTCTTATGTAGATTTTAGAAGAAATTACTATGAAATGTTTTATAGGATTATCAGGGAATCCCATAAGGAATAATTCAATATGGGTTATTGTTGATTGACTTACCAAATCTACATGTTTACTCATGATAAGGGATTATTTTCCACTGGATATGAAAGAAATAATCTATATTGATTATGTTTTAATACATTAGAATGATCCTATATAAATTGTATCTAATAGAGACCCTTTATTTACATCGAAATTATGGAAGTGTCTTCAGAAGGATATTGATACACAGCTTCATATGAGTACTACTCATCACCCTCAAATCGACGAATAGTCTAAAAGGATTGTTAAAAAATTGTAAGAAATGTTGAGATAATTCTCACATGACATTAAAGGTATGTGGGATCATTATTTAACTTTGGTGGGATTTTTCTATGTCAATAGTTTCTATTCTAGTAATCAAATGGCTCCATATGAATCATTATATAGAAAGTGATTTCAATCCCAAAATTTTTTGGGATGAAGTTGGAAAGAGGAAACATATATGCCTAGAGATTTTTAACAGGACAATGAAACATGTAAAGACTGTTGAGCCTCATATTAATGTATCTCAAATTATATAAAAGATTTATACTAGAAACCGGAGGAAAATTTGGAATTTCAAGTGGGAGTTCATGTCTTTTTGAGAGTATCTCAATGGAACGGTGTCTTAAGGATTGGTAAGAAAGGGAAATTGAACCCCAGGTACATCGGACCATATTAAATTATATAAAGAATTTTATTTTTATCTTATTGAAATTAAATTCCAAAAAGTATATCCAAATTTCACAATCAATTCCACACATCATTGATAAATAAGTACATGATAGACCTTGTGCATATACTCACCTATGAAAAAATATAATTGGAACCCGGATTATCTTACTGTGAATAGCCTATCAAGAATCTTGGAACAATAGAGAATGTACTTAAAAATTAGATAACTTGACTAGAAAAAGGTTATTTGGAGAAACAACAAAATGGTAGAGGCAACATGAGAAGCTGAGGATGTAATGCTGAAGAAAACCCCACATCTATTTAGAAGGAAATACTAATGAAAAATTTGAGGATGAAATTTACAGAGGAGGGAAGAATATGACACACTATGGTTTTACGGTATGTATCTTCTTAAATAAATTCATTTCATTTGATACAATATCTTTCATGAAATACTGAGTTTAAAAAATAGTAATATACTATTAACTATTAACATTACCGTTGGAATAGTAATGTGATCATTTGGAATAGTAATGTGACTATTAGAATAGTAACCTCACTTATTAAATTATAAATAAAATTTATTCATCTTATAAAAGGAAATATGATATTATTATATCATAGTATAAGTAAATAATTTTTTAGAACTTATTAATTAATATTTGATATTTATATAAAACATAAATGTTTATAAAAAATTAATATAATGATATAAAAGAAATATTATTTTCAATAAATTTATGGAAAAAATAATATTTTGTTGTCTTATGATTATAAGATATTTTTGTGATACCGTAATTGATTTTTCAATGTGCTATAAAATCTGTCATAATATTAAATTAGGTATTTTCCATGTAAATTATGATTTTATTTAAAATTTAAATTTCTCAAAATTAAAAAATTATTATCATAAAATTGATTTGTTTTATCAATTATACATGTATAAAAATAGTTTGGCTTAATTTTTTATATTTTTCAGAAATAGTTGATTTTTCTTATAATAGTAAAATATTGAAATCTACAGTATACATACATTATAATTTAAATATACTATTCCTTGAGTCATCATTGATTTAATCTTCATTATATTGAACTCTCAATCACTATTTACTATATTTATTCATGGAATCATCACTATTTCTTATCTAGATACAAAATAATATACAAATGAATAAAATAATAAAAAAACACCATCCTCTACTATAAAAATCAGCCCTCACCACCTCTTATCCTCACATCTATTAAACCTTAAATCTTTTCATATTTTTACCCAATCCTATTACTAATAATCTCCCCAATTTCCAATTGTTTTTTCTCTCAATAAAAGGCTAAAACCCTGTTCTCTAAAGAGGTTCTCAAGGATAGGTATTCAATAGGAAAACCCCTCTATACATTTCTTTTAATTTCATTTCAATTTATTTTGTTTTATTATTATCACCTAAAATACTCAATCAAAAAATTCATGATAACTATAGTATATTATATATAATTTTATTTTATTATTTCACTGTAAAAACCATCAACAATTCTCTTCCCCTCTCCCCTTTTATTCTGAAAATAAAAACATCATCTGTGAGTTGTTTCTTTAACACCTTCGTGGATGACGTGTATTCATTTTTCAATTTGAGATTCAATTATGTTAATAAAACAATTTATATGGTTAAAATAGATTATAATATATTAATTATAGATTATTTAATGTTTTTGAATGATTATATATACATAATATTATATTATAAAACAAAACTAGTTTGTGATGATTGAAAAAACGCCAAAATAATCTAAATGATTATCACTAACATTTTATCTAATGTTTCATCCTCATTATATATAACCAAATGAAATATATAACCATTTAATATTATATAATTGAATTAATGTAATATAATTTAAATTCTATAAAACTATTCTAATTTTAAATGATTTTCCATACATGTATACAAGTAAACCGATCATGAAACCCAATGAAACAAATACTCCAAATTATGAAATTGTATCATATAACTTATCAAAAAATGACTAAATGAACAAAATAAAATTATAATAAATGAAATACATATATAAAAGGTTCTAAATTAATTAATTAATTGATTCAATTTGATCATACAGGTTATTAATATCACGTGGAGAACATATTCGGACATAAGGTGAGGTACTCTCCCCGAACATCCATTTTTCTTTCGAGTTATGATCTCTCTCTCTTTACCTCAATGTAATTGTTAATTATTCTTATTTAATATTCATACATTATATTTTTATGATCCCAATTTATTTAGTGAGCTCAATTGTTTTATTTTATGGTAAATAATGGTTTTATAAGGATCATTTTTCAATTCTACCTGATAACCAGGCCTGATTGAAGGGAAATTCCTAATTTCATACCCATTTTAAAAGTATCATCCATAATCTATTTTAAGCTAACAATATTTATGTAAAACCAATCATTTTATCCTGAAAAATATATATTTTAATTTTAAATTATATACATACAATAATTCATTTTTCATTTTAATGGCTCTTTAATATTTTCCTTACACTACTCTAAAATACTTATTTATAATGTCTCTTAGACAGTCCTTTTACATTATTCCACTTTTGTTGGACATAATTTATCATTATATATTCCTATTTTACATTATTAATTTCTATGTATGAATTAAATAAATTATTTCATCGACTCCATTTTGATATTTCCTTCTGTTATTCCTTTCATTACTTAATCCTTATGTGTGGTGTGTGTATACATATGTGTCATTTGTGATCATAATTCATTAAATATTTCATTAAATATCTAAATTTATAATATCATGGATATTATTATTTCTTTATCCATATACCGTTTTTATATCTGGTGTTTTCTGTTAATGATGTTTTCTTTTGGAAAAAATTAATGTATCTTTATCATGTACTCAATGTAGATATTTTGATAAGTCATATTGTTCATCAATTGAATTTATGTATGAACAATTATATGTAATTTCAGTGATTGGTGGGTCCTGTTATAGCCCCTCGGTGCATCAATAGGTCGTTTAAGACAAAAACAAATTGTGAAACACCTTTTTTGTTTGCTTCCAAACTGAATTAGATGGGTTTTCCCAAATACATACACTGTCATAATGGTATAATAGTTCATGTTATAGGTACATGACATCCAAATAATTGAAATTTTCAGTATTTATTATTTAGTTATTATTTTCCATGAGATATTCACTATGAATAAAATCTATTAATATATTTTAATTCTCAACTTATTGATGGAATTTGGTAGATTATTTATCTTATCTTAATGTATATGACTTATTTACTTTACATTAATTACTATTGTTTCATATAACCATTATTTATCATTTAATATCACCCTTATATATTTTTTCCTTCCCAGTGTTGTGAAGATACAATATTTGAATAATTGAAAAGAACTAGTTTATTTTTTTGTACTATATTTAATTAATAATGAAATCAGGGAACGAGGTATGTATTTAGTTTCTTCAAAAATAATAAATTAATTTATCCTTAGTTATTTGATATCTTGTTTCTTTGTCATTGTAATAAAACAACCATTAAATCTGTGCTACTTAGGTTGGATTTTTATAGGAATAGAATCCTTTACTTTATAATTTTCTCTTAAATGACTGGTAGGGGGTTCTTAAGAGCTTGGGAAAACATTGAGAGGAATTTAGAGTGGTATAAAGAGAGTAAATTCATAATTCAAGGATATACAGTGAATATTAATTTGATTTTATGTGTTTATTTCTTGTAAAATTGGGGAATTATTCATTAAATTATAAAAATAGGATTTAGACTCTTTTAATAAAATAATCCAAACCACAATAATTAAGATGGTTTTCCATATGGGGTTTATTATAGAGGATTTATTCTGTATAAGTGAGTTATGTTCATAAATAATTATTTATAATACCATAAAATATAATTTTACTTTCGGAGGATTCGTTATCCATTTATAAAATTAATAAGATTGCATAAAAATATTATTTTAAATGGAAAACAATTTTTGGTTTGCTGATAACTTTATTTCATTATTATATAACTTTTATACCATTATAATTTCATGATACATACCCTATATTTATATCATATTTAATTTTTATCCAAAAATTTGACAATCTGTAACAATTATTAAAATTTACCATTACCTATTTTTGATGCTCTGATTTCAAAAATTCAATGTTATTTTCTCGAAATAATTTTTTAAATATGATGAATTAAACTTTCGAAAAAAATACTTATTTACATGAAAATAATATTTTTTTTAAAAACTAACAAATTTATTACCCTAATAAAAATTACATAGGACTTTATTAAATTATATTTTAATTTATATATAAATAAAGATTATTTAATAAGTCTATTTCATGATAATTAAATTTATTTAAAAACTCTTAAATTTACCAAAAAAAGTGTTTTAATTGAAATTGTGTATCTTCCAAAAAAAATACAATTTTGTTTTACTTGTATCATAATAAAAAAATTCAAATAAATTTTATTATCATGTATATATATGTATAAATTAAAATATTAATTGATCAATATAATCAAAATAAAATTAAAATAAAATTTTTAAATTTATACTTCTATGGCCTAGATATATAATCCCTTATTACACCCACATATGCCCTAAGGGTAAGGTGTGAGAGGATAATACCTACCAGGGTTGATTTGATGATCATAGTTTGAGTATTGATTTCAATAAGTACGAAATTCTCCCATAAATGGTTCTTATAACGTTTTATTTATTGTTTCTTTCCCTGGTCTTGGTCTAGAGAAAATCCTAGTAAATCTGTCTCCCTTAAAATATTGTGAAAATGGGATTCATATAGAATGATCCTATTTGTCAAGGATGTCATTACTTTCTTATGTGTCAAATATATTTTATTATAACCCTTAATATATACTACTCATAAGGATCATTTTATTATGGCTATATTATAAATTTTCATTATTCTTAATGGTCTTTATACCCAAAATTTGTATTATGGCTATATTTTATAATGGTCAAAAATCAAAAATCAAATTTAATGCTTGTGTTTTCTATAACTACATTACATAACACGAATAAATTAATTAAAAGGAATTTAATTTTAGAAAACGTTCTAGTCATTATATTATCCCCCTTCAGAAACATAAACCTCTAAATTTTATTAAGTACACTAAAGTATATTAGGTTACTTATGTTTCATCATTTATTTTTGTTCCCATGTTGCATCCTCATTCTTTTTGTACTTACGTTATACATTTAAAAGATGAATTATCTTGTTTCACAGAACTTTGTCTCTATAATCTAATACCATTATTGAATTATCCTCTTATGAAATATAATTTTCTAGTGGAACTACCATTGTATTTAGTTCATGTGAGGTTTATGGAATCTAATTTCTTAAGAGGGGAACATGGAATACAATTTGTTCTTGAGATAGATTAGGTGGGAGTGTTACTTGATATTCCAAATCATTGATTCAACCAAGTATCTCAAGGGTTTATATGTATCTTGGATTGAAATTTCCCTTATTTACAACCTTCATGAATATATTTCATGTTGATATATAAAGGAACACCTTATCTCCAACCTCAAACTCTATGTCTCATTTATGGTTTTTTGCATGGATTCTTATCAAAATAATATTGATTTCATATATATTTTTATTGTTTAAATTTTTAATATCATCTATTTGAAGGTATAATGTTTTATTGTCTTCCTCCATCCATATTCAACCTGTCATATTGGAGTCTGCAACATAGTCCTATAGAGAGCCTCAAAAGGTTCTATTTTAATGCTAGAATCAAAACTATTTTTATTTGAAAACTGTCGTAATGGAAGGTGTTGATGCCAACATATTTATAAATAGATTAAAAAATATGAGTATATCCTATAGATTTTTAATGGTTCTCTTGGATTGATCATCCATATAAGAGTGATAAGCAGTGCTGAAACTCATCTATGAATCCAACACTTATTAAAGGCTTCTCCCAAACCTCAAGGTAAACCACAGATCTAGATCAGATACATGTTAAAATATTACTCTATGTAGTCTTACCAATTCTATTATATATATCTTAGTGATTTAGTAAATAAATAAATATTATCTGATAGTAATTAAATAAAATTACTCTTTAAGGTGATTGACTATCAACCAAATGGTGATATGGACTTTAGATGTCTTGGGAGGACCTATGAAAAATCCATAATTGTCATTTCTCATTTACATACTAGTATATGAAATAGTTGTATCATTCATATAGATGTTTTTTATTTCCATTGACTTATTATCATAATAGTAATTAATATAAAAACTCCATAATGTCCCAATTTATGTTATCCCCACCCCAGAAGTTTTTTTTGTATCTATATTAATCTTAGTGATTCTAGAATGAATAGAGATGTATGAGTTATGCACATTTTTTGGTAGTTACCACTTTAGTTCTACTTTTTAAAGGAAACCATATCTAAGTTCAAAATATTATAATAATACTATTATAAAACTTGAAATACAAAACATTGGCTTCATTTCTCTATAGATTATCATCCTCTTTTTAGGCATCTTTAATACTCTCATGAATGGGTAGTTGGGTGGTTATTTTAGAAAGGTATAATGGAATTAATTTTATGATTCTTATGTCCCTAATTTCCATGTACAAGAAGATTGGATCCCTTTCAATAATCATCATGGATTTTAGTATGGTATACATTCTACTTTGAGTATCTTCCACTTTATAAAACATCAAGGATGGTAGTGTATTGATCATTCACAATCCGTGATTATACCTAACCCCCTGAATTGGTGTATATTGAGTTATTTTTATATGAGTATATACTCAAAGATATTACGATTGGAATATATTTCACACTTCTCTTTATAGAGATATTGTAACCAAATATTTAAATAGAAATCACTGAATCTTATTCCAGATCATGTGTATGATAGTTCTTCCCATGGATCTTTAATTAGTGAGAGTCATATTATATCACCTTTTCATTTTTAATTAGTACACAACCCAATCCTTTGTAAATTCATCACTCTAGATCACAAATACTTCCCAGTAATGGTTTATGTGTGTTAGGCCTCATGGTATGTAGTAGTGACTGGTGGGGGGTCAACAGTCCATTTTTATTTACTATTATAAATTATAATTTTTAAGAGTTATAATATAAGAGTAAAAAGTTTCAATATAAATAAAACAATTAATGCATGATATTTTAATAAAGCTTTGGATCACCAAGATCCTAATCTTCACTTAAATATATTATACTCCCTGAGGAGACATGTATGCATTAAATATTTACTTTTTAATGGGAGTAATAACCTCAATACATATGGATACAAACCTAATATTTCATACCCAGTTGTATAACCCATGACTTTTGATGGTGTCAGCACCAACCTTTATTTTTTCTGAGTGGAATAACCCGACCGTCCTTTTAGATCGAATAAATAACCTAATTACATATTTTGGATGGTAAAAGGATAATTTAGGACTCTAGGGAACAAACATGTGATTGGAAGAATTACATTGGAGGGATAAAAGAGAACAAATACAATAACATATGGTCAAATGATTAATAAATTTTGCGTATCATGATTTCTTTGATCACATAAATGGAGGAATATGAAGAATATAAAGATCTTTGGTGATTATAGTAGAACATCAGATGTCGAAGAAGTTTATTGATTTATTCAAGGGCTGTAAGAAAAGTATTATCATATCCTTATTGAATGATTCATCTTCACCAGTAAATATGTTTTTATCTTTGAAGAAATCTCTCAATATATTAAAACAGAAATATACAAGAGTGCGTATGCATTTAATCTTTGAAAAACACTTATTAGTTTATTAGAAATAAAATAATATCAATTTTACCTTATTTTGTTGAAGCCACACTATAATAAAACACATTCAGACAAATATTTATTCATGAAATATTAAAATAATAATTTAATATACTAAGAGTAATATTTAATAAAAAATAATAATCGAAAATAAAATCATAAAATAATATAATTCTGAAAATTTCTACATGAATAATAATATTAGAAAAACATATCATGGTAAGGAAACAATTTTCATGTGCATATGCCACTGAAAAATTTCAAAAACTATATTTTAATCAATGTTTAAACTGTAATTAAAAATAAAATAATAATATTTTTTAGTGTAATAAATTTTATTAACATTAACAAAAATAAAGAAAATAAAACGTTTCGAAACAAATTTTTAATTAATGGTCATATATTACTCATTGTTGAGAATTAAGAGCAGTGAGACATTTCACACCATTGAAAACATAGAGTGGTGAGATATTTCTCACCATTTGAAATTTGGACTAGTAATACATTTATCACCATTGGAAATGTAGAGTGGTGAGACATTACTAACCATTGGAAATTTATAATTGTGGAAAAAACATAGTATTACCTACCATTACAATATTAAGAAAAAATAAATTGAATTAAAAAAGTTGAATGCATTTATGTGAATCTTAATATAAAAAGTCACCATGAGAATAATAAAAAATCACTCACTATTGGGTGTCTAATGGTGACTAATGACTCACTATTGTGTTCCAACGGTGACTCATTTCTCACCATTTTGTTTCAACGGTGAATTTTTTTTGAATTTAACAAGAAAGTTATAATGAACATAAAAATGTATAATATTACTATTTTTATCAAAGAAATATAAAAATTAAAACAAAATGAATTGAAATAGAAAAATACATTCATACATGAATTAAATAGAATACCAAAAATATTTATTCAAGAACTTAATTAAAATATTATTATAAGAATAAGAAAACAATCCTAATTCAATAAAAAATAAATTGTATCAACACATTAAAATATATACATGCTCATGAATTAACATGGAAAATGAAACAACCAAAAAAATGTGAAAACAAAGAAAAAATAAGAGATAAAATTAATTAATACCATATGATACAAATAAGAAAACATAGTTAACGAATTTATAAAAATGAAAGAACAATGTTCCGCCTAAAGGAAAAAGATGTAACTTATACAAGAGGTTGAATAATGAACTACCAAACTATATAGAAGAAATAGAACACCCAACGGTGAGTCAAAGAAACGATATTGGGTCCTAATGATGAGTAAAATTAATCATCATTGGTGAATATTTTTAGTAGTTACATGTCTCACCAATGGTAAAAGAAAATGTGTCAAAATATTCTTCATTGGTTAGTACCAATGGTTATAAAATGTGTTTCACAATTAGTGAATCCAACAGTGATAATTTTCTCCCCATTGGATAATTTTCAACGATGACTTAAATCTATTATTGTTGGTTTCTTCCAATGATGACACCAACAGAAGGAAATGGACCAAATGAAAATAAAAATGATGAAAACCCAAGAGAAATAAGGTAAGATATAGAATAACAATAGGTCAAGACACTACTTGAGAGATTTTTTGAAACATATTAAAATAAATAAAATAAAAACATTAGAGAAATAATAAATGTAGGAACAAAAACCATTGTTGAAGAGGGAGAAAATTAACCAGATACAATATGCTAAAAAGGTTAATAGATGATCTAGTCGAATAAGAAGTGGAATAAGAAACACATGGGAGAAGAAAAAGTAATATGGGAGATCAAAAAAATGTTTTTTTTTTGAATAGGTATATCAGATAGATGAAATAAAATGAGATGGGATCAAATGGATCCTATTTAGTTTCTGTATAAATGTTGGTTCCCATATCCAAATAAACCTACAGAGAAGTCTGTGGTATATAAGCCAAGGAATATAGATACTCATCCAGAACAAAACATAAAGGACACATATGGTAGATGGGCTAGTAGGTGCACTCTGGGGCCTTATACACAGGGGCATATGCATTAATAATATACTATGCTTTAACAGGAACAATGGGATCCTCAATGTATGGACCTCACATAATTTAGACCTCTAGGTCCCCCAAAATGTGGTAGAAGTTTCGGTCTATGTTTCATAATCATTAAAGCCTTAATTTTTACACAACATGAAAAAATTATATAGTAAAATAAATTACATATCATAAAAAAATATGAAAACTTATAAATAAGAAATAATTTTTTTGAACAAAATTTAATTGAATTAAATTTTATTCAAATTTAATTTATCAAAATAAAAAGAGATAACAAATATTTAATACCTAATTAAAAACAATATTTCCCTTTTTATAAATTAAAATTCCAAATATTTATTAAATTTTTATAAAACATAATAAAAAATTGTTAAATCTTCAAAATAATTCTCCACTTTTTTAAATACATAAAAAATAATAGTATTAATAAATAGGGAGTGAAAAAAAGTAAAATATTACATTAAGATGCAGTAAAATATAGTTTAATTGTTGAATTTTAAAAATTATCAACTAATTATAATTTAGACATAGTGGGAATTAAAAAAACTTATAGTTGTAAAGATTATATTCATAATGATACTCAATAAAAAACTATGATTAAATAATAACATTCAAATAATTAATACATACAAAGAAAAAAAATAAATTTATCAAAACTAAAAATGTACTAAACATAAGTTAATCTTCCATCATAACCAATTCAAAACACATGTTCTAAAATATAATATAATCTAATGGTTTAGTAAAAATATCATCTAATTGTTTCTCTGTTGGAATAATTTCTAAGCATATATTGCCTTTATTTGCAGGATCCCTAGGGAAATAAAATCTAAAATCAATGTTTTTATTTCTTGAGTATAGAAGTGGTTTTTTAGAAATTTAAATATAACTAGTGTTGTCACATTAAAGAGAAATTTTATCAAAATTAATATTGAAATCGTACAATGTATGATTTATCCAAATTTTCTGAGAAAAAAAATTAAAAGTAGAGACATACTTAACCTCAACTATTGATTGTTTTAATGACTGTAGTTTCATAGATCACCCTGAAGCCAAAAAAAATCCATAAAATATACACATACCTAAATTTCTTTTCTGAACAATTTTGTGACCTCCAAATTCAAAATCAAAGTTGTAAATTAAATCAAATCAATTTTCATTAGAAAAAAATATTTCAGTATATACAGTTCCTTTGATATACCTAATAATTCTTTTAATAGCCTTAAGATAACTTCATTTGGGGCTATACTGATATCTATTACATATAAAAATAGAAAACATAATATAAGGCCTTGAATAAGTAAGATAAAAAAGGCTTATTATCATAAATGTTTAAAAAATATAATGGAAAGATTTTCTAGATTCATCTACATCTAGTATACATTTTTTTATCATAGGGGTTCTCATAGTCTTAAAAGAGTAAATTCCAAACTTTTTAACATGTTCCTTGGAATAGTTGTCTTGATTTAAGAATATATTTTCATTACATTGGCTAATCTACAAACTAGGAAATAAAATTAATTCCCCCATTAGACTCATGTCAAACACATTTGTCATTACTTTTTAAAAATCATTACTTATTATCATCGTAGGCCGTCTGACGAGATAAGCATGTCCAATCTCTATAATACAAGATCCCCTACTCTAAAATACATGATCCACTACTATAAAAAATGATCCACTGCAAAATCCATGATCCAATACCCAAAAAAATCATGTTTCACTGCTCATAGGAAAAATATGTTCCACTACTGAAATAAAATACATGATCCAATCCACTGCTCATAGACAATGAAAGATCCACTACTATAAAAAATGATCCACTGGTCTAATGCATGTCAAGTCATATTTAGTAAAAGTAAATGTAACTAATAACTCAAATAAAATATAATGATCAACTACTCCTTAATATGTCACTAATCTTTTGTTGCACCAAATTCTAGTCGGTCCATCATGTCACCTAGTATGCAGGATCAAAACCTTGCACCACCATAGTGGAATGGTTCACCGAATTCCTGCTTATGATAAGTACTGTTTTATTATGTGTTACATTTGGATGTTAAATGCTTCATGAAAAATCATAAAAAAAATTAAAGAAAATAAAGTTTTTGTTTTACCTGGATTTTTATTTCTGAGTGATAGTTGTGGAAGAAGAGGTAATGATCTAGGAGTTTGAGCACCTACAATATCATCCCGCATGTTTACATACAGATTCAATAATGTTTAAAAATAAGAAGACGTACTAATGAAGATTACCTTGGCTATATTATGTAGTGAAACCTCATATATTATAAGGATTCATTCAGCACATACTAATACCACATATCAAACTGACCATATCAACCATGACAAAAAATTGTTACGCCGTTCCTGGGTAATGTAAAATACATAGTCAGTTTAATAATGTAGGTTGCATAGGTTTGTTAACAGTAAAGAAATTGTTACCTTTAGGGTGATATATTCAGCCAGAAGTCTGTAGCTATAAATAGTTCCAAAGGAAGGGATTGTTTGTGAGTTGTTGGTATAACCATTCATCCACCAGCAGCTGAAGGAGTAGATTTGTGTTGCCTGTTCTGGTTGTATTTGATGTAGCAGACGCTTGAGGTACACGGCGTAGCAGTGGAAGAAACCGGAAACCCCTTATCGTCGGAGCAGTGGAAGAAATCACAATCCCCTAATCGACGATACGTGATGTGTAAGACTGAATAGTTGAGATAATGAGTGGAAATATGAACTTAGCATCGAATGAAGATACTGTAGATTGAGATTAATGTGGGAGGAAGATGACGGAGAAGCTTGTCTTGAGACGGAAATAGATTCAGATCATTTCGGGAAGGAGACGGTGGAGGTCGATGGCGGAGGTCGATTGTGGAGTTCGATGGTGGAGGTGGATGGATAATCGTTGGTGGAAGGTGCTGGGATTTAGATACCGTAAGAAGGTAGACTGGTTGCGGGTAGGCGATCTTCGTAGGCGAGTTTCAAGAGGATACTGGTGGAAGACGGAAACCCTAGGTGGGGAGAGGCCTCACGGAATAGCGTCGGTGGAACGCGATTTTTGAAGGGTTAATCAGGAGTTTGAGTAGAATGTTAGGGGTAAATTGGTATTTGGGTAGGTGATTTGGGAGACGTGGAGCATTCTTGTGGTGACACGTAAGCATGGATGAACCCAGGTTTAGTAGATATAGTGGATTACCAAGACTTAAATTATGCTTTGATACATGTAAGATTTTAATAAAATATAATTTTGGTGATTGCTAAACCAACATGTATTTTGTATATAAGTACACACAAATGAGCATGTATTATTCAATAATATATTTGAAATTACCCATGATGTGTTTTATGATAAAGTGTGTATTTTGTATTGATTAAAATATATTAGAGGATTTAGGGTTTATGGGATAAAGTTATCATGTTTTGTTCATTTATTGTCTTATTACACAGTGAACCTACTTTGGTGAATGTATTAGTTAATCAAGTTATGGTTTAATTTATTTTCAATTTCAATGACATATTTATCACCATAACTGATGTAAAGTGAGTTCTTTAAGTATTTATTTTCTATGAAATAATAATTTTAAAGATTCATCAATTTTTTATTTCATGTGACAACCCCTTTTCATTTACCATTTGATGTGGTTTAGTACTTGTCCTTTGTACATATAATGTCTACTAAACCATACATTCTTTTGATTAATTAGTCCATGTTTTTAATGTTATCTGTCATTCCATGTGTTTGTAGACCAATTGTATAATTGTTTTTCTTTGTCCATTTTATTGATCATCCTACATTCATATGAAACATCATAATAATGAACCAAGAATCAAGTTACCCAAAGTGTTATGGGACACCTTGGGTAATATAAAAATGAATTATTCAAGGTGGTATGGGACATCTTGAATATACAACCTCATTGAAGTAAAGTATGATCTATGTGGATCACATGATAATAAAGGAATATTAAGGGTGTGCCCTGATAGTGCTCCAATGCATTGGGTAAAGACGTAATATCTAGGGATGACCATTTTAAAGATACCTTGGTGAATAACCTTGATATTTTTTTTAATGACGCCTTAGGGGTGGACCTTGGTGATACGAAAATGATTTTCTAAGTTAAATGTTGAAGCCACATATTCAAGTTATGTTACAAGTTCATTTCAAAATGATATGCATATTCTTTCACTACTCTTGTCCCTATGTTTTTATCAAGTTCATATTGATGTCACAAGTAAATGTTTAAGGCATGATTTGTGTTTATCATTCAGTAATACGGTAACCAACTTATGAAATTGATGTTGTTTCTTTCACGCGCAACTCTGATTAGGTATTACTCTTAACTGTTAAATTTGTGCTTAAATAATCATATGTCATACTTGTTTATGATGACCTTAATTACTCCTTTGGAAAAGGTTATAATTGATTCATGTATACCTTGAAAATCTTCATAAGAAATTTTATGATATGTTACATGTATTACAGTTTTCCTTCAGAGACTGTTCTATGGATAGTTTTAAAGAATGATTTCAAAAGTTACACTATTTTAAAACCCCTTACTGTGCATTCTTATGTTCACCCTGAATTTTGATTTAAATTTTTCATGTAACAGCTTTAATCAGGTGAAACATCCTTGAATTTGTTGGTTTCCCATAGCCCGAACCAAACTCAGTCCTCTGTATGGGACATGATGTGTGTTTATCAGTGCATTTTTTTATTTTAAAATGACACATCATGTTCAGAAGGCACTGGCTCCTGCTTTTCTGGAGTCGTGTCTTCACAATCTCATACTTATTCCTTTATGTTTCTCTAAGTACGCCAAGATACTTACTCTAGAGAAGAATCATGTGCCCATATTGGGGCACTTCTCGTTCGGTCATAAAGAATTGGAGTTTTCTTTTCCTAAAAGTCACACATCCCCAGTTCTAGGCACGAGGAGAAAACATAGATCATTGATTATCCAAGTAGGGGTTCTTCATTTATCTCACTTTATCGTGCATCATGGAGGGTGGGTATGATAATTATCCTTAGGGATATTGGAAAAACCAATTATTTTAATAAATATAATTAAATGACTCTTAAATAATGAAGGGTTAGGAATGATGATGTTGATGTTTCTATGTTTTACCTTTGTTTTATTTTATGAATTTTAAGGAATCTTGTCCACTGCAAATTATGGACATTGGTGGTCACATCCTGCAGACTGATGAATCTCTTTTTTTCTAGATTGTCTTGTGATTCAATGGATATAACATGGAAACTATTTAACCACAAAAACTTGGTTGATTAAATGGATTCTCGATGAATAAAAATCCCATGTGTGATCACCCTAATTTACCAAATAGGAAGAACTCAACGAATGGTGTGGATAATTATAAAATTTCCTTTCTTTGTTCTGGTAATATGTATGGTAGTTTTGTTTAATGTTTGTTGGGTTACTCAAAAAAGGGGATGTGATGTTTTAGTCGAGAATTTTTTATCCTCTAAATCTAAGGCAACGTGGATCTGGTAAGTTGGGTCTTGGTTTTGTTTCAGTACTTCGAGGGATCTCACAAATCCTTTTTGTTGTGAATTTAAAAGAGAACTGAGTGGTAATGCTTTAATGTATGCTTGGTTTCTTTTCATTCAGTTGTTGTTTTGTCTTGTGGATATGCCTGTTAGTTTCCTGGTAGTGATAGAATATTTAAATGGAATCACATGAACATGATAATGTGAATTGTTACAATGGAGGATTTCATTCCAAAAATGGGTTGTGCTCTGGTTGTGGCTGTTGTGTATTTGTGCATGTTGGGATAACAGAGAGAGTGGTTATGTATGGGCGGCTTGTATATTTCAAAACCCTTAGGTTGGGATTAGTGTTTGATTACCTATATTTATAATGTTTAGTTATTTCTTTTCTTATACCCACCCCACCCATATTGATAACTTCATTCTGAACACCCCCATTTCATGGGGGGAGGGTGTTTTTCACATATTTCTTAAGAGTGGCTGATTATTAGCTCATTTCTGCTCCCTCTACTAGGTATCCCAAGATCCTTCAGGTAGGCTATGATAGCCTAATGATTATTATGGCCTATGGCTCTTTGGGTAGGTTTTTTTTTTGGTGGTTAGACCAGGTGTGTGCGGTCATCTTTGTTTCCCAAGTGTCTTCGGGATGAGGCCCATGTGTCATCGGGTGTGGCAGTGGTTATTCTAGCTTAGATGTCTTCGGTTGCAGTGGTTGTTGTTGTGAACCAGTTGTCTGTGGGAGTGGTTATGTGTGTTTGTAGTATAATAGGTTTCTGTGGGTGGGTTGTGTGGTTGGGATGGCCCATATGGATGTTTTTGGGGGTGGTAGTGGAACTGGAGTGGGATTCATGGGGGTGGTTTAATGCGTAAGATGTCCTAAATAACCAGTGGAAAAGTAGTACAGGGTATCCTAATATTGATTTTAAATTACTAATTTTTTACTTGAATTTTTTTATTTGGGGAGTGTGCCTTGGTGAGACATGGTGGATAGTTTTCCTTGCTAGGTGTTTTATTTACCTCTTTTTTTCACGGGGCATTAGAATTTCTCCCCACTTATGAACAATAGATTTTCTTCCCTACTAAGTAAACATGTATACTCACTCTACATATATAAAACTACTTTCAAGTTTCCAGGAGAACCTTGAGGACCAAGCCAGACTTTACTAGCTCCGTCTTCAAGAATTTTTCGTTTCTTCTTTTGTCTCTATTGGTATTTTTCATCAAAGTTTTCTCGTACCTTGTATCATTTTGTTTTGAACATGCATATGGGTATGGTTTTTTTAGAATTACTTTTACTTTTAGTTGTTGGAGTTTTTTTTTGATTTACCATATTATCTTTTGATATAATTAAATAAATAGGGTATTTCCTTCCCTTTTGTGATAGATTCTATACCATTGGTGCTAGTCACCACTCTAGGACCTGTTGAAGGGTGGACTCGAGGGTGTCATTATCTCTTATTCAACTTAATTATTGAAGCATCTGGCAGTCTTCTATCCCTTTCTCTCATCTTGGTGAAGGCGGGTCATGAAAAAAGTTAATAAAACAAAGAAAGTAACATTTTTTTATTTTCTTTAGATAAAGTATTATAAAATTAAAGCACATGGAAATAGGGAAAAAGGTCATATATTTGAATTTTGGATGATTATAGATAAAATATTCTCATAAAATCAAATTAATATAAGTTTTTTGTTACTATTTTGTCCTTATCAAATTATTTTTACCCTTAAATAATCAATTTTATCTTTACTCTAATAACAAATTTTTACTTAGGTTACTATTCAAAATGAAAAATAATATATGGGACCTATTATATTGATTATGAAATCCTGATTAAAAATAAGGAAACTATTTTTAATATTTAAAAACACATAAGTAGAAATATTTAATTTGAAATTAAACATGGAAAATGTGAAAAAAATAATTTTTCAGAAAAATTCCTACCAAATTCAACAATAAAAATGATTACATTGAACTTAATTTTAATATTAAAAATATAATATAACATATTTTACATTTAGACTATTTTAAAATAAAATTTATTTTCATAAATGTTTGAAACAAAAATATAGTTTTCTATAAAATCAGTATTTCTCAGAATTCACTGGAAAATAAAACTTTTTAGAAAAATACAAAATATTATGTCTTGGTTAATTATGAAATTATAATTTCAAAAATGATATCATTTTTATAAAAAAAATTTATAAAATATGTATAATTTAATTAAAATATTTTCTCATAAGAATAAATAATTTTTTGGGAAAAATATATTTTTGAAGAAAAAATGGTTGTACTAAATTTTGAGTTTTTATTTACTAAATATTTATCAATAAATTTATATTGAGAAGAATATTTATATATATTACATAAATCAATTAACCCTATATATACCTACACTGGTGCAAAAGAAATTTACCACGTTAGTGTTTTTTATGTCATTTCTATATAACTGATGTGCAAAGTAGTAAAAATTTGTTTATAACATCAGTTATTTTACAACTGACTTAAAAAATATAGAGATCCGTTTTTTAACATTGATTATTTTATAACAGACATGAATGATCAAATATGGGCGCTTTATCACGTTGGATATTTTATAACTGACATGATAAGTTAAATCTCAGTGATTTGTCACATCAGTTATAAAATAACCGACGTGATAAAACTCCATTTATGACGTCAGTTATAAGAAATCTGATGTTATAAACATAAAAAAATAGGTTATTAGGTCAGTTATTAAATAACCGACATGATAAAGCTTTTAAATTATTTATCATGCCATGTATTCTGTTATTCTTCTTTCTTCAATTGGGAGACCTATGACTCATCTCTCTCACGTGGAAAACCTAGAAAAGATTCTTCGAAGTCATTCCCTCCAACCTCATTTTTCCAACATCATTCATCATTTTTATTATCACAAGATCTATCAGGTCAACTTATAAAACTCAAGTAAGCCTCACATGCCTCAGTTTCATTTTTTATTTTTCACGATGCCCTAAACATATGTTTTGAGATTTTTTTTTTCTATTATTGTTCTTTATGTCAAGGTAAGTTTCATAGAGTTATTTTATTCCATGCTAAGTTCTTTTCTGGTATGATAAACCATGGGAGTGATATCATGAACATTCTACGATTTTTTTTGATGTTGTGCTTATTCTATCATGTGTGTGTGTGTAAATTCATGTGTGTGCTACCATGAAATAATTATTGTGAATTTTCTTCCCTATAACCTTACAACCAAGGATGTTATTCAATACAATTTTTTACTAGAAATAATTGTATCATTATTTAATTTTTAATTTTGGTAATATATTCAAATTAAAATTCATTTTATATTAAATATTTTATTTTTCCATATATGATAAAACTATTTATTTGTGTTTGAATCTAAACATACTTACTCTACTATTCCATTTAAAAATAAACTTGGTTGGACACAGCCCCCTCCCCCACACCCCATGGACACCCCCACCCCCTGGACCCCCCACCCCACCCCTTAGACTGCCCCCTCTGGACACTCCCACACCCCTGGATAGGACCCCACCCACCAAGACATGCCCACCCCCATAGACAACCTCCAACCCCCTGGACCCCCCCCCCACCCCCTTTGACACCCCCTAGACACCCCGACCTTCTTGGACAACCCCACCCCCACCCCCTGGGCACCCCCTACACCCTTGGATAGCCCCCAAAACCCCTAGACCCCCCCCCCCCACTACTTTGGGCACACCCTAGACACCCCCTCCCCCATGGACTGCCCCCACCACCACCACCTGGATAGACCCCCCCCCCCCCCCCCCCCGGACACCCCCTACCCACTAGGACATCCCCCTCACCCCCTGGACACCACCCCCACCCCAAGGACACCCCATACCCCCTTGGACAGCCCCCTCCCCCCTAGGAACCCCCACCCACCCACCCCCTTAGACACCCACGAGAAACCCCCACACCCTTGGAAATCCACCCACCCCCTAGACACCCCCACCCCCAAGACACCCCACCACCCCCACCCCCTAGACAGCCCCCTAACCCACCTAAAACCCCACCACCCAAGGACACCCCCACCCCCATGAAAATCCCCCAACCCCCGGACCTCCCCCCCCCCCCCCCTCGTACACCCCCAACCCCCGAACAACCTCTACCCCCGTGGACAGCCCCCTCTCCCCCTGGACCCCCCCCCCCCCCCCACCACCCTTTGGATAGCCCCCCAACCCCACTGGATAGCCTCGCCCCATGGACAGCCCCCACCCCCTAGACACCCCCACCCCCATTGCAATAGACTATATACTATAGTATTTATGCAAATAGTTCTCGAAGAGTTGGTATACATATATCCCAATGGTTTACATGAAATCATTAGAATAGATTTCATGATGGACATCATGTATACCAATGGTTCATAAACAGTTGGTATATATATATTTCCCAATGGTTTCATTGAAACTTTTGACATATATTAACTTCAGGAAGTCTATACTAATGGTTCCTGTAGGACCATTTTTGTACGGCTATTGCAATGACCGTCATGCAAACGGTGTGTGAAATCATTGGGATAGGTTTAATTTTTAGTAGAGAATGTATAAATATTGTAATATTTATACTTCATATTTCATGCTAACAGAAGGGTGAATTTGGTATCCAGTTTCACCAAGATGTATTCTTTGTGTACCTTAAGAAGAAATGATACAACATGAATTTATACTGTTATATCATGATCCATATGATAGAAATATAATCCTAAAATTATTTTTATATAACTATAAAACATTTATATCTAACTATATTTGCTTTTTAAAATCATTTTCATGCATATCTTTTCCAAATACGCATATATTTGTTTTAGATTTGAAAAAAATACATTCAAATTATGATATTTTTCATATAAATATAAAATTGGATTATCTTAACAAGATGTATAATTTCGATATTTTTTATTTGTAATAATGAGTCAAAGTTGGATTACAGCACATCAAATGAGTAATGAATATGTGGAAGGTGTTAATAACTTTTTGGAATTTTCTAAAAATAATCTTCCAAGAAGTGAAATTTTTTCTATCCATGCATGAAATATTTGAATTTAAAGAAGCTAAAAATTAGAGAGATCAATGATCATCTGACTTTTCATGGTTTTAATATGAGTTACAGCCCTTGGATTTGGCACCATGAAACTGGACAGAATGTCAGATATACTGATGGTGATGATTTCCAAGATGGTAACTCTGATGGGAATGGAGAAATTATTCATGATATTGTAGAAAAACAAATTGAGCTAGAACCAACAGTTGCACATCTATATGGTGAGATGAAAAACCATTGTATCCTGGTAGTATGGATTTTATGATTTTGTCGGTGGTGGTAAGATTGATTAACCTAAAGAAGAAACATGGATAGAGTGGTAGTTGTTTTACAGAGCTGCTAAAATTGTTGAAAGATATTCTTCCAAAAGACAATGATATTCTAGATTCAGATTATAATGATAATAAAATATTATGCCCGATGTGATTGGGATATACGAAAAAATATTCATCTTTTAATGATTATATGATATATAATAAAGAATATGAATTTCTATGAGAGTGTCCTAAATGTGGGATATCACTGTATAATTTGAAAGAAAAATCCCAGGGTGATGTAGAGATTACAAAGATCACTACAAAGGTATTTTGGTATCTTATTATAATTCATTGTTTGAAATGTTTATTTTCTAATCAACATGATTTAAAAAGGTTAATAAGGCATGTTTATGAGCAGATATGTGATGTAAAAATGTGTTATCCAAAAGATTTTCCACAATGGAATAAAATTGATGAGCAGTATCCTACATTTGGAAATGAAATATTAAATCTCAGACTTAGGTAGTGCACAAATGGAATGAATCCATACTGAACCCTCAGTAGCACACATAGTTCATGGCCTATTTTATTGTTAATTTACAACCTCTCTCCGGAAGTTTGTATGAAGCAAAAATATGTCATGTTGAGTTTAATGATCTCTGGTCCGAAGCAACTCGGAAATGATATTGATGTTTTCCTGTCACCATTGATTGATGATTTGAGACTTTAATGGGAGGATGGTATTAGGGTGTATTATTCTTATAAAATGGAATATTTTCAACTGCATGTAGTTCTTATGTTTGCTATAATTGACTTCTCAGTATATGGAACTTTTTCATGAAATAGTGTTAAGGGGCATAAAGCATGTCCAATTTTAAACAATAGACCTCATATTGTCAATTGCATCATGAGAGAAAAAGAGTTTACATGGGTCAAAAAAATTTCCCTGTGGATCACTCTTATAGATGACTAAAAAAAGAATTAAATGGATCACAAGAATTTGATCTTGCTTAAAAATATTTATCCCCAGATTTTTATTTTGAGAGGGAGAAAAACCATAAAGTTACATTGGGAAAGACACGTAAATCTGGTAATGATGGACATATTTGGAATAAAAGGTCAATATTTTTTGAGCTACCATATTTGAATGTTATATGTGTGAAACATTAGTTTTTCTCAGGATCTTGCGGTTTTGGTATTGTTCTGATGTTTTTATGCTATGGATTTCGGTCTGGTTTTGATCTGGTTTCTACGTTTTCAGGTCTACTTTGGCAGATCATATATATGGTTTCATAGATTTTTTTAAAAAAATTACATCGGTTATTTAACAACTGATGTAATAAATTCCTGGGTATATTTTATTACATCGGTTATTACAAAACTGACGTTGTATATCCCCTTCCACGTTGCTTATTTAGAAAATGATGTGAAAATCCCTTCGGAGGATAGATTTATCACTTCAGTTATTTAAAACCTAGTGTGGTATATAGTTTATTACATCAGTTATTGAATAACTGACGTGATAAATCGAGCCTCTGATGGGGTTTTTATGTCATTTTTTAAATAACCAGTGTGGAAAACACTTTAGAGGCTTGATTTATCACGCTGGTTATTTAATAATCGATGTGAAAAACTATATATGACATCGTTTATTAAATAACTGACTTGATAAATTGATCCTCCGAAGGGTATTTCACATAAGTTATTTAATAACCAACGTGAAAAAAATATTTGTATTTATACTTTTTATGTCAGTTTTAAAATTACCATTGTAAAAGAAAATATTTATAACGTCTCCTTTAATAATGTCAAATAAAAATTGACGTAAAAAAATAAAAAAAAACTGACGTGAAAAACATTTTATGCCCTAGTGCTACCAACATAAAACTAGTTTATAACTGTCTTATTTAGATAATAATATGTCATGGTTTGTTTAGGCTCGGTGTTGTGTTTTGTATATGCAATCGAACATAGTTTTATATTTAAAATATTAGGTTGTTATAGTTTTTATAGATGTTCACCTTTTTATTTTGGCATCATATACTAATTCCACTATAAAAGTGTCTTATAGGGTCACACATTTAGTGAATTCATAACCTTATATAAATTATATTTGAATTTCACATATTGTATAAATATTATTATTGTATATGGTTGAACAATTATTGACGTTGGTATGATTTAAAATATTCAATCACCAAGTATGTGACATAATATATATATATATATATATATTTGTGTGTGTGTGTGTGTGTTGAATATTTAATAAATATTTATTAACGAAGTAATTATTTATTTAATTACATGAATATAAAATATTCATTTATTCTACTAGTAATAAAATATTTATTTATTTATTTATGTTAATATTTAATACATATGTATTCACTAATTGAGTGAATATAATATTTATATATTTATTGGATAATAATGTAGTGATATTTATTTAATTAAATAAATAGTCACTATTCAAGGAATGATAAATATTGAGGATGATTGGTTAACCGAGTTTCATAGTCTAGTGATAAATTTTAGATTAAATATTATTTGAATAAATATTAATTTATTTATTCAAGAAAATAATATTTCTTTTCTTCATGAGTTTAGAACATGTATAGTAAATTTTATTATTAATAATAATATTTAGATATGGGGATCATTAGGAATTAAGAAAATAGTAAGTTTTTTTACTTAATTATTTATTTTGATAGACAATCACTAAATATCCCCAATTATGAAATTTTGTGCAGGACCTAGCTTCATTCCATAATGTTGTACAACGTGTTCTAAAAAAATTCTCAATACTAAGAGAGCTCTCCCCTAAAACACACCAAATAATTAATGTATTATATCATCCACCAATAAAGTAAACTTCTTCTCTATTGAATGGTTTTGTTGTGACTAACATCGATCATCACAATCATTAGAACCATTATAACTAGAACACTAAGGATTCTACAACTACAATCATAGGTTCATGAAGAAAATATTGATCCCTTATTGAGGGAATCTACTCTTGATTATTTTGATACAATTATAGTACAACAATATTTTCCTATTGAATCATTGACAAAGAAAGAATTTAAAAATATATAATTCTTTAATAAATGAACTAATAATAAATTATATGTAAAGAGATCCTCCCTTATTGGTTACAGGTTCATGTAAATTAATATTCATATTAATTTTGTTGGTCATGATGATTATTCAACATGTACATCTTGGATAATTGATGTATTATGACAATATTTCCTGATTTCTAGGCCTCCACCACTGCTTCAATATTTCTTGGGACCTACAAGTGGTATTAGAGAAGACTTGTTATAATTTATAATTATTTATTATTCCTTGATTGATTATACGAAATTTGTGTAAGCTATCACTTATCGTTTATTCATTATTTAAATCTATATTTTTAATTAACTTGTTTTAAACATATTAATTTTCTTCATTCCAGTTTTATAGCATCTTAAACATATTAAGAAAAAATGATTAATGATCAAAGTTTATACTGAGAGGTGTCAACGATTCTCATTAGTACACATGGATACACAGAGTGTGACCAAAAGTAAATATTGTGTTCCCAAGTTCACTACACATGGTCATGTCATAAGATTCATGATGCATCAAGAAGTAATAATAACAAGAAAGTTAGGAGTCAGAAAAAACCGCTCCCAAGGAAATAAAATAAAAATTAAAATGTACATGACAAGACATCACGGAGTCACTCTACCAAGACGACTATAAACCTCACCACAATAATTTGCATGAACCAGACTATCACAGTAATCAGGTCACACAATAGACAAAATGTATGTGACTTCACTAATTTCCATTTTCGCAAGATCATTAGCCACATGATTGGATTCACGATAAACTTGTGTAACTTCAAGAGAAAGTGAGTCAAGAAGTCTAACGCAATCAGTCCAAGCTAGTAGAATCCTCCATGGCACATTCCTCGATCGGTCTTTCAAAATTTTAACTACAATAGACAAATCTAATTCAACCCATAAATCATTCCAACCAAAATGGACAGCATACCTGATTCATTGATAATATCCCAGACCTTATCTTCAATAGAAAACCCATTGCTAATGAAATGGAAGAAGCAGCCTTTGACAAGCCCCTGAGAGGTTCGAAATACACCACCACATTTTGAGGGCCCTGGAACACCTGAAGTAGCCCCATAAACATTAACCTTTATCCACTGTGGATGAGGCAGAATCCATCGGATGTATTTCACCATTAGTGGCTTCTTTTCCCTGCAATTAATACCAAGAGATCTCAATAGAACAAGATCAGAAACATCATTTATCATAAAATCGGTTTGGATATTGGAAGCCATACGAATGGTACAACGCATTACTAAGATACCAGTATGAAATATCGGCTGAATGTTTTTGAACAACAAGTCATTTTTGGACTTCCAGATGAAGTCAATAATAGCCGCATTTTCACCCAAGAGTAGAGCATGCACCTACACACTGAGATTAGAATTTCCAATGGCCTGCAATAAACCATCAACCGATTTAAAATGAAGGAATTAGTGAAAATATCTTTCATATAACACCATATCCTTCTAGATATTTTTCATGAAAAAAATAATTGGGAGATAGTTTCATCTACCTCCGAGCATAAAGAGAAGTCTGGGGCAAGAGACAGCCCAGTACATTGCAAAAGATCCCGCAGTGGCAGCCTGTTTTTCCATATTTTCTAGATAAGTAGAGAACGCGAAGGGGGAATAAAGGTTTTATTAAAACCCATAACCCTACTTGGGGGATGCATCAAGTCCCCACAAAGAGAATTTTAACATTCCTTTGTTCTTAAAATTCCATTCAGATTGGGAATCCACACCAGAATATTATAATTAGTAAAGCATTGCCTTATGATATCCATTCGCAGGTGTCTAGGCTGGATTTCAATAAGGTCCGGGTCTGCACAAAAATCAGCAATCGATTTGAGCTTAATAAATGATGGAATGAAAATCTCATCACAAATGGGATGGGATAACTAAGTGGTGGTCCAACAATTCAGATTGGACTATTTACAGACCATCCATTTCGATCGAGCCATGAGATCATAATAGGCCTTCTTTAGAGCAATCCAGATGGAGGATCTCATATAATTGACATATTCATTCTATAGCTTTCCAAAAAATCTAATTTTCAAATACTCAATGGAGGGATCAGGACATGAAAAAAGTTTCCATGTGAACTTTTTAATCAGAGTGTCATTGAAGATCCCGATGTCTTTAACACCCAGACCTCCCATTGGTACTGGCTTAATACAGTCTTTCCAGGTAACTTTAACCAATTTCTTTTCATGAATTGAGCCAGTCTAGATGAAGATTCTTATTCTTCCACTTAACTGTTTAATCAGCGATCTTGTCCACTTATACAGAGAAAAGTAATAAACAATCATTGATGTAATCACTGAATTTACCAGACATATTCTCCTAGCTTGAGACATACTTTTCCCTTTCTAGATTGACAATTTATTGGTTATTTTAAACACAATATTTTCTAGGTGGCATCTTTTAACTCTTCCCAAAAAAGAGTTACACCAAGGTATGTAAATGGGAGAGAACCCCTTTTATCTCCCAGCTTTATTGAAATTCTATTTTTCTTTGATATAATAACTCCATCACCGAAAAACAAAAAGGACTTTCCCTAATTAATGACCTGACCTGCAACCTCTTCATAGTGTGAGAAGATGCCTTTAATACAAGATATGGTATAATTGATCGCCTTCCAAAAAAGTAAGATATCATCGGCATATAGTAAGTGTGAAGGGGCACACAAATCCCTTCCAATTTTCATTTGAAGATACCATCCAAAATTGAGAAGATCAGTGAGGCACAAACTTAAATAGTATTTTGTTATAGAAAACAACATACTAGAAAGAGGGTCGCCCTTCCTGACTCCTCTTGAGTGTTGAAATTAACCTCTAACATAACCATTGACTAGAATATAAAGCCTTTCATGGGATAGAATGGATACAATTAGATCAATGAACCTCTATGAGAAACCATTAATTTTGAGGATAGTAAACAGATATCTCCATCTTATGGTGTCAAAGGCTTTTGAAATGTCAATTTTTAAAGATGTATCATCATCTGTAACCTTTCTCTTCATAGAATTTACACACTTAGAGGCAGTAAAAAGACAATTTTGTATGTTTCTCAGGGGTACAAACCCAAACTAACTTCCGGAGATAAGCCCCTTAGCAATTTCACCCAGCCATTGAGCCATAATTTTATTAATGACCATTTGGTATTGTATTCCCAATTGAAACAGGTATGAAATCTTTTATGTACAAGGATTTATCCTTTTTAGGAATTAAGGGAAAAATTTTGAATTCATCCCTAAGGGAATATAATATGATCTAAAAAATTAATTCACAGCATTGGTAACATCAGTGTGAAAAATATTCCATTAATACATGAATAATTTATTAGAAAAGCCATCTAAACCAACTACACTATCAATATTTAGTGATAAGAGGGAATTGTGTATCTCCGTTACACTAGAGGTGTCAACAAGCCTCTTATTCTTATCATCTTCAATAGAAGGGTCAAAACACTGAATGATTTTGTCAGAATTATCATTTCCACTATCTGATTACAACTTCACAGAGTAATCTAGCACAACATCAACAATATCATTCTCTGAATCTAAAATATTTACATCAATGCTAAGGGCATTAAGACTCCTCTTGGCCTCTTTTTATTTGTTAATTCAATTAAATAGTCTTGACTTCTGATCTCCTTTATTTAACCACCTAACATTGAATTGATTCCAAACCATATTTTCCTTAAGAGCCAACAATTTGTCTAAACATAAAGCAGCTTGTAATTCCACTAGAGAGGGAACATCATGAGAAATATTGTTATATTGATTTTATGACAGGATATTTTCAGCCTCTTTGATATCACTATCAAGAGTGTAAAATGACTCTTTACTCCATTTCTTTATCCTTTCCTTAACTAATTTTAGTTTACACCATAGAATGTGCGATGAGCAACCCAAATAAAAAATTTTCCAGGCGTCCAAAACAATTTCTTTACACCCAGGAATGACATGCCAAGCATTATTGAATTTGAAATGAAGAGGGTCTGAACTTACTTTATTGGGATAAACATCAAGAAGAATGGGATTGTGATCAGAATATAGTTGTGGTAGGGTTCTCTCGACCATATCAATCACCCCATTCATATCATCCACTTGCACAGAGCATCTTTCCAGTCTACCTACATGTCTCCCATTAATAATGTATCTACTCCACGTATATTTAGCACCAAAAATGGGAACCTCAACAAGACAACATTTTTCAATGCAAGTCAAAAATCAGAGGTCGAAGTACAACAGAAGTAGTCCCCAATTTTTTCATCAGGCCTCAGTACCGTGTTATAATCACCATGATGAATCCAACTATTCTTCATACTCATAGAAATGTCAACTAAACTTCTCCACAATTCTCTTCTTATTATGTTAAGATTTAAGGCATAAAGATATTTTACCCCAAGAGAGGCATTATTATTGAAACATGAGAGGGTGATAGATTTAAAATCATTTAAAATGGAATTAACAACAACACTATCATGTTTCATAACCCACAGAGATTCAGAATTCCAAGTGAATTGATTGCTTTCAACAAGGGAATATCACATATAATCCCATTTAAAGGAACTCTAATTCTCAAAATTCAACCTTGGCTCTGAAATACCGACTAGAACCAGCCTATTTCTCATAATAAGATGTCTAAGGGATATGATCATGGGAGGGTTCCCAACCCCTTGATAATTCCAAAAGAGAATCTTCATTTTCTTTTGACCTGAGCCTAGTGCTTGGCCCATCATTAATATGTTTGACATATTTTTCAGAGAGAGGAATGCTAGTTCCATCAGTAGTATCTAGTATTTGATCATCAATTTCTGTTTAAATATCATCAGTAGTATCAGAGGGAGGAATTCTGGTACCATCAACAGTATCCTCCCCGATCGAGTTTCATAGGGATAATCTGTTAGCCGAGTCAGCATGAACAGGAAACATGCTAGCATATAATTTTCTTTTTTCAGCCTTATAAGTATGGACTTGTGAAAATTCCCCCAGATAAACAGAAACAGAAAATTGATCTGCATCATGATTAGGGTTCATTCTAGGGACTGCATCATGACATTTAGTCATAGGAGGATCTATTCCAAAACCTGCATCATGGCCTTCATTCACAGGATTAAAAATATCTATAGCAGGTTCTGCATCATATTCTTCACAAATCACAGTATCGACATCAGGATCTGGAGGGACAATGCGGGGGGTATCAACCAAGTCTTTATCCTGAAAATGTATTCCTTCACCGGGTTTTGCATCAAGATCTTCAGCAAACACTACAGAATCATCCGAATCAGCAGGGGTAGAGGCCTTGTCAGCAACCTTAAGTTGTCTCCCTTCATTTTCCTTCGATCCACCCCCAAACGAAGGTACCACATCATGAATTTTAGGGCATTTAGAAGAATGAATTCCAATGTGACCCAATTCAGGCTCCATAGAAAATGCATCAATCTCAGTACTGATCTTCCCACTATTATCACCAGCTCCCTGAGAGAGACATGAAAATCGAAACACACAGTGTGTAGCTCATTAGTAAATATAGTTTAACCTAGTTGAGATACACATCAATCCCATATGCATTTACTCTATATAAATGTAAAGTGATGTACATGAAATGTATCTCATTAGTACATGTTTTGTAGTCACCTAGTAAAGAATAAAATTAAATTACATAAAGAATAATATATCACAGTATAAAAACCTTAATTATATTATCCACATATAATGTGTTAAATATTTAATACATGTTTACAACATAAATAAATTATCAGTTAATTTCACATAATTTTCAGTAATAACGGGTCATGTCATTTATTTACCATATTTTATTTAGGATAGTTATCTCTAAGAAAATTTGGATGGTAATTTAGATAAAGATAATTAATTCAAGTATGTTTATCTTAATAATAATGAATGAATATAACTAGATGTTTTCTAGTGTAATTTTACCTATTTCTTGCATATGCATGGATGATAAGGTCTATAAAATACCTTTTATATATGAATGGTTTATTTAATCTAGTATTGCATGATTTTTGTAATAATTAATTAAATTAAATAGGTATTCTGAGTCATTCCACTCCTCTTATAATGTATGTCTCTACATACCCATGGTTTCTTTTATGTAAACCCTACTTAACCAATTATTTAGTTCTTCTCACCTATGTGTCTATAAATTTATGTAATGGGTGGATCACATAGGTGAGTATAGGTAGTTTAAGTTTGGAATTGAGGAAAAATCAATCCAATAGGTACATAAGATCATATCCAAAATGCTACAACTCAAACCAAGTTTGTATTGATGAAGTAATAAACAAGGTTCAAGCATATGTTTATCATCTACTAGATAAACCAAATATTAAAGGCACTCAAGGTCATACCACTCTATTTATTTTATTTTTTTCAATTGAACTGTTAATTATTCATGGATGTTTAAATTATTAATTAAATTAATTAACAAGAACGCAATATGGATGTCAAATAAATATTATAATATGTGTAAACATTATCAAGACAAGCTTAATAACGTAAGTAAAATCCACTTAATATTAACAATCATATGATAATTTAAAATGGGTAGTTTATAAATAATGATAAAATATCCCTAAAAATTAATTTGGTATAGTATTCCACTACTTGGGTAAAAACTGAACCATAGTTCAAAGATACTGATGAACCCCTATTTGGGTGCTTTTAATTATCAAGGAATCTCTAAATTTAGTTTTGATTTGACTTGACCTTGATTGAATTAAGGTTTTATGACCTCCAAGAGTCTTATTGAAACTATTTTCCTATGATTTGAGGAAGTCCTTATCTAGGATTTTAGGTTTGGTTATTACACTCAATGGATCAAGGAACTATGAGTCAATACTGTTGGGAAGTCACACCAACCTAAATACCTTTGTGTAGCTATCTAAACCATAGTTTTGCCTATGAGAAGTGATATGTAAATCATTTCCTCTAGGATATCTATGTGGAAGGATATTCAAAAACCCATGATGATGGATAATGATTTTAATTAAAATAGATTGAAATTAATAAATTTAAAATTTATTATCTGTTTTAGTAATCCAGATAATGTAATAAAATTATTCTATTATTTATTATAGAAATGGAATCCCATGTGACTTCAACTATATCACTATGAATAATATTTAAGAATGATAAACTTATCAATGTATAAAATATTTGGGAATGGTATAATCACCTATGCATTATACAACACCATGACCAAAAATTATATATTCTAGAAAACCCTCTTCCTCAGGTGCCTGCCAAATATGCTAGTGAGGAAGAATTGTCTCTTTATTAGAATAATTTGGATGATTCCATAGATATCCAATGTTTTATAAAATCATCCACGCCAAATGATATTTTAAATTAACCTAAGGATATGTTTTTGTATTGAATATTCTCTCACCTTTGTGATATTTATCAGGGGAACGATAGACAAGAGAGATATGAGATCTCTAATTCATTGTTTGTGTGGAAGCTTGGATAGTCGGTGTCATCTTGGCCTCACATAGTCAAGAAAATTGACTATATTTTTCTCCTATATATCTTGGGGTTTATGATACCTAATTAGATACACACAAATCTCTTTATTTCCTCACTACCTAAGAGCTTCTCTATTTTAATTTTTAATTATAATATGAGTAGTAGTGAGATTTCTCTCTGGGAACTCCATACAATGATTCACCAAACTGATAAAGACATGGGGCGTGATAGTCTTGTGATCACTATGGTGAATAGAACAACATGTAAAATGGTTCTAAGACTCATACCAAGTATAAGGAACCCAAGAACCATCCTTCCATGAAATGGAAGATCCAAATATATGGCAGGTAAAGGAATGCAGTATATTTTTTATGTGGAAATTTTGGCCACTAGAGGAAGAACTATACCCATTTAAGGAAGCATAGGAAAGATTCTTGTTCATTTTTTTTACAATTTAAACCATTATATATCTACTAATTTGGTATTAGATACATTTTTTGGTGAATATATCTATATTCAAATATAGGACCCAAGAATATTTTGAAATATTTTCAGAGGAAAGATTGATTTGTGGGTTTTTAATGGTACAAGGTTGGATTCTATTACCATTAGACACCACAAATTTTTATTCTAAAATAGATCATATTGGTTTTAAAAGATTGTTGTTATGTACCAAATATTACCAAAAACATAATTTCATTATCTTTCCTAGATACAAATTATTTTATTTTTACGTCAAGAAATAAAAAAATCTTTTTTTAATATTGTATATGTTATGGTATGGAACAATTATATAATATGACTTATATATTTAACTAATACAAACTAGTATTAGATATTGAAAATGATTTACGTTCACATGACTAATTTCAAACCCAAATGTGGAATCATTTTCTTGGTCATGTAAATAATAATTGTCTTAGAATTCTATATCAAGATGGTTACATAGACTCATTTGATTTAAAACCACTTCATAAATTTCATGCTTTTTACAAGGAAAAATTACCAATCTACTGTGTTTGTACGTGGTAATAGAGCTACATAGATTCTATAATTGGAACATAGTGATGTGTGTGGATCATTTTTAGTAGAATATAGACTATTTCATTCTTAATTCATTAATTTTACCTATTAATTGAGTTATTATTGATATTTATACTTAACAAGGTATAAGTATGAATCCTTTGGGAATATTAAAGAGTTAAATAATGAATTATAGTATAAAATTAGTAAGAAGATAAATAATATTCATTGTTATTGAGGTTATGAGTATCTTAATTAATAATTCATCAACCTTTTATTATAGTTTGTGATTCTATCCTAACTCAATTTTCCTTATAAATAATATTGTACTGGTGTTAGTGAATAGAGGAAATATACCTTTATTTAAATGGAAAGTTTGATGGTGAGCCATGAAAGTCCTCGAGTATCATTTTTGGGATATTAATTACATATTTAAGAACACATTATAATCCAATTACCAACTAAGGTGGTAGGTGGTATACCATATGAATCAATGTTGTGAAAGAAATTGGATTTGCTGCATACTCATTCATGGGGTTTGAGGGATTTTTTAAATCCAAATATCATAAAAAACTATCATCCTAAGGCATGAATTATAGAATTATAGTTTTTCTAATGAAACAAGGGGATACTATCTATACCAAACCTTATAAAAGAAGATTATTTTTTAAATAAAGTTAATTTATCTTTAGGGGTAGAACATACTCAAGAAGTATAGTATTATAATGATTCACTTTGATGAATTTGATGCTCATGATACCCAAGAGTTGGGGTCGGATCAGATTCCATATGTCCTTGTAGAAGGTGTTGTTCATGAAACACAAGTGCTATGTGGGAGCAGAATATAGGTTAGAGAACGAAAACGATGTGGTGTTCAAGTTATAAAATATGGCGACTAATTGTAATTTTAAAATAATGATCCTCTTACCTATACAGAGGTAGTAGAATAATCAAAATAGAAAAGATAAAAAGAATCCATGAATTCCGAGATGGATTTCTTGTTTCTGATTCAAGTATAGGTTTTATATCATCAGCCAATTGATATAAATCCCATTGGGTGTAAATGGGTATTAAAGATAATACTAGAAACGAAAGGTTAAATGAGTTCTTATAAAGCAATTCTGGTGGATAAAGGGTTTAAATAGAATCATTTAAGTAACTCTGATGAAACCTTTTCTCCAGTTTCCATGTTTAAATCCATCTAAATTAACCTTTAATAAAATATTTTCATGATTATTTGATTTAGAATATGGATTTCATTTTATCATTCCTTAATGAAAAACTTGAAGATGTGTTCTCTAGCGAAAAAAAATTATGGATTTGTGACTCTTAGAAATTACAATAAGAAATTAAAGTGGAAGATATTAAATTATGAGTTATGGAAAGAATCTATTTCATGGAAAATTCACATCTATGAAGTTAAAATATATTTTGTTTTCATAAATAATATATGTTATCCATGTGTTTATGAGTGGTTTTGTGAGAGTGTGGTCATATTCCTAGTAGTATATGTTAATGATATATTACATATTGGAAATTGTATACATGTCTTACGGTCAATTAAGGAATGGATGAAAAAGTGATTATCTATGATGTAAATAATTGAAGAATTATAAATTACTTGGGTCAATATCATTTGTGATCGATCAAAGAGGATTCTATGAATAATTCAATTTATATACATTGTGCAGATACTAAATATATTTAGTATTCAACAATTTGATATTGGATTGGTTCCAGGGTCACATGGTATATATATCTTTAAGAAAATGTGCCTTCAGACACAACAAGATAGAGGGATACTGAGAATTATCGCATACATATCTATGATTGGATCTATCATGTATACCATATTATGTGCTAGGATTGATGCTTCATAATATTTAATCGTGGTAGGTGGATATCAGGGCAATCTAGTAGAATAGTATTAGTCTGCTATTAAGGCTATCCATAAGTGTCTGATGTGGGAAAAGGATATGTTCTAGGTATATAGGGGATAAAGAAATAGTTAGTAGAGGATATAATTCTAGTCTCTGAACAGATCATAATGATATGTTCTTAAAGTTAGGATATGTATTCCTTCTTAATGGTGGAGTTGTGATTAAGAAGAGTTCAATGTAGCCAGTTGAGAGATTATACAATAGTTAATATGTATATACTGTAATTTTATGCACCAAAAGAATCATTTTAGATTTTTAACACTAACCAATATATCTATGTGTTACCTAGTAGTAAATATCCTATCATATGTTATTGTGATAACACTTCTAAGGTGGCTCTTGTAAAGTATTCATTCTCTCATCAATGGACAAAAAACATAATTTACAAATTTCACCACTTGAAAAAAAAATCTCAAAGTGATGAAGTCAATATGAGAGGAGTTTCTACTGAAAAAAACATGGCAGACCCATTGACTAAAGCCTTATCTCCGTAGAAGCAGGAAAATCATGTGAGACCTAGTAAACTAAAGGTTGTTAGATGTTATCTCTAGAGAAATTGGGAGTCTATTAGAGTTAGTGACCTAGAACAAACTACTATGTACCCTAGGATTACTTGTATTCATGTATTTTAATATTTGTAAAATTTATTATCCCATCATGATTGATCTTCTATATGAAATATAATTTGATAATGTCTTAAGGGTACTTTTTTCACTTAAAATTCATAATAGTACTCTACAATGATGAGAAAATCAAAGTTCCACAATAATATTCTTAAATATATGTAATATAGTTAGATGATGACATTTATTGTGGAATAAATGATATAGGTTATCAAGGGAAGAGACTCATAGGATTTTGAAACATTTTCCCATGGTTTAGGCCCTTGGTAATCACTAATTTAATGGATTATGAGAACATAACCTATTAAAAATAAATCCATATTTATATGTCTCATTGGATGTTTCTATCTACAGACATTTGTACTGATCATTATACTTTAAAAAAAATTAATTATAATTATGAGTCATATACTTTTATGTATTTCTGAAAACTATGATGACATATTCTTATGGTGAGGTATGATATGTTGGGTGCATCATGAGTGATGTTCTATTAATGAATAATATGATAAATTATTTATGTTTTATTTAATTTAAGGTAAATTGATATTCCAAACCCTTTTATGGGAATTGAACTACCTTATTAATTCTATTTACATGGTTGTGTTGACTAAAAGTTTATATATAAAAATTCAAAGAAAGATACAACATGGATATAGGTTTATGAAAATAAAATTCAACCTTCTTGATTAGATATATCAAAATAATGGAATTATAATACACCATGTACATTCGTCGGATGATATATGTCGTCCAGATATTGAATTCTTTCTCTATGGGATACATAGCATGTTACTAGATGCTAACCGTAGACTTGTGTAATAGTAGCTGAATTCTACTGAGAGAGGCGCTTAGAGGGTTTCACAATAAATATATTCTGATCCTTAGTTAAATTCCATATGAATTTAATGTTTTGAATAAATATTATTCATGCATTTGGTTTAATAATTATTCATGTTGGTTTGATCACAATTATTAAATCACATGTTATTTGAGAGAATATATATGTGGGTTGAATATTTTATAAATTTTTATTCGCCAGGTAATTATTTATTTCATTGCATGAATAATAAATATATTATTATTATTATTTATTCACAAGGTAAAAAAATTAATTTTGTGATGTCAGTATTTAAAAAATATTTATTCACTAATTTAGTGAAAATATTATTTATATATTAATTATTTAATGATATAGTGATAATTGTTTGATTATATAAATATTCATTATTCAATGACTGATAAATATTGAGGAGTATTGGAGAACTGGGTTTTATAGTCTAATGAGAAAGGTAATATTAATTTTTTTTGAATAAATACGAGTTTATTAATTAAGTAAAATAATATTTATTTTATATTTTATTTTAGTTCATGTAAAGTAAGTATTATTATTGTTATTATTATTTAAACAGGGTGTTCTCAAAGAATTAAAAAAATATTTTTTGTGAAATAATTTATTTTCTAACCATATCACTATATAAACTCGGTTATGACAATTTTTCAAGCCCTATATTCATTCCACGGTTGTGAATAGTAATTTCTATAGGGGATTATTTGAATCCCTATATAGAATTACTCTAGATTTCTCTAAATAACACATATCTTTTCTCCACCTCCACCAAAGTGAATCCTTTCTCTCTTGAAGAATTCATTTGGGATTAACATTGATCATGGAAATTGTTACAACCATTTGTGATAGCATGTGAATAATTATATGGAGAAGATCAGATGTTTGCGAAGCACGTGTAGACCACCTCTATTGCTAATCTACTCTTGATTCCTATTAAATAATGGTTGTTCGAAAAAATTGGTCTAGAAATTCATTAGGGAAGAATGGAATCATGAAAATTTAATTAATTATTTATATTAAGTAATCATAAATTATATGTGAAAAGATCATATATTCTTGGTTTTGGGTTGTTGTAAATTAATCTACATTTTAATTCTATTTGTTGCAGTGATTATTTATTTTTGTGAATCAAGAACAATTCATGTATGAAAACAAAAACTCATATTTCCCATACCTCTATGGACACTTACACTATGCCTAAAACCTACAATTCACCTTTGAAATTAGTATGTATCATCAGTTTCATCAGTGGAAGTCTCAAATTCAACATATTTATCAAAACCATCACTGTTTTCACACTTAGATATGTAGTTTCTCTTTTTATATATAGATAAACTATTTTTATTAATTTTTTTTAAAACATTTATTTATAAAATTTAGTATGTTTATTCTAAGGGAATCTTCTTGTTATTTCATTTCATATTATATGGATTATTTGTCTTTTAATATCTGATAATTTTTATCAAAATGTACAATTTATCCACACTTGAAACATTTTTATAGAAGAATCCATTTGAATTTTGTCTTTTCTCTTCTCATAATACATTATATAAGTGACAAAAATCTTTTCAAAATTTTCATCAATATATTTTTTAGAATCTAAATATCTAGCTTCACCTTAAAAAAATTAATGGAATCCCCACTTTTTAATACGTTAACTTTTGATTTAAATGGTACTAACATTGGATATTTTAAAGTTTTATTTCTTGTAAATAAAGTACATAATAACTGAAAACATAATAAATTCTTATAAATCAATTTTAATATATTTTCATAGGTTCATTATAAGTAAATTTACTAAATCTCATATCATGGGGACATACCTCAAAAAAGGGTTGAGAATACCGCCTAGTAAGGGAAAACAGTTTACATGTGATCATGAGGATTATTAATAATAACAAGAGGAATGTCATTAAGGCATGAGAAAAGGAAAATTAGTAATATAATAATTAAAATAACATTAATAATAAAATTAAAAAATTTCTATAAAATTTAAATTATACATTCATATGTATATCACCAAGCATTGTCACGGAATTATCATACATGAAAATTAACAAGGTTATTCACAAAATATTCATAAAAAATCATCTCCAGAGGATAGATTATATACCCAATGAATTGGAGCGCTATCATGGACCACCATTCATAAGGATTAATTTTATATGATACACATATATCATAATAAAACATTTCATTAATAGTCCATGGAGATTAAAGAACGGTTTTCTTATCAATATCATTTCATATAAAAGTTCTTAAATATATTGTCATTATGTCATTATTAGCCCATGAAAAGGTAATGTTTGTTTTTTATGTGTAAATACATATAAAAAATAAATTATTTTTAAATATATGTGAATACCCATAGAAAATAAAATGTATTTGGTATCCACAAAATGAAAAAAAAAAGATAATAATTTGAGGTGAGGATAGAATTTTTTAGAAGTAAATTTAGCAACATAACGGGTATAAAAAAATGTTTTTAAAAAAGGTTAAAATGAGATGGTAAAATGTTATCCAATTGATAAAATATAATTTTTTTGCAATATTTTATCAAAATAATATTAAAAAAGATAAATTATAACAATTATAATTCTTATACAAAAAGATATTTTTGAATTGAAGAGAAAGGAAGAATCATTCCCTTACCTTGAAGAGTTACTCTGAGATCATGAGGAATGAAACCTTGAAAGATTTAGGAAATATTAGGGGAATAATTTGGATGATAAGTACAAAATAATAGTGGAGGATTTGTTATGAATGAAATGAAATGGAGAAATGGGTGGGAACTTATTGAAAATGTGGTGCATTTGTTTAACAATTTCCAAACATTATCCCTGGAAATATAGGTTTTGGAAAATGAAAAAGCAAGGGCTTGATCATGCTTTTTCCCATTTTATTGGAAACTTGGGAAATAGTTTATGATATTTTACCCACATGAATCTATCATAATTTTATATTACTTATTTTTACATGGAAAAGAAATGTTTTAAAAAAATAATATTTTTAATGTTACTTTTTCCATTTTAGGAATTGGAAAGTAAGATATAGGATTGGAAATTGATTATAATATATTAAAATACTTGATATTTATAAAATAAAATAGTTCAGGTATTGTATTATGGTTAATTAATAATTAAATAATTATGATGTAATTATTATTTCATTAAACATACTGAAATATCCAAACTATATATTTACTATTCCCAGAAAAATAAAGTATTTTATAAAATTGTAATAAATTAATCCTAAAATGATTTTAATGTGAGGATTTAAAATATAATGTTTAATTGATTATAATAATTCTCTAATTATGAAAATATTTACTTTTAAATATAAAAATACTTATTTATTAAAAAAATAGCGGGTTAAAAAAGCATAGTACAATTTCTCACACTTAAATATTTTTAATGACTTAATAAAAAATTTTGGTCATTTTTATTTCAATAAGATTTTTTTATGATAATATTTCATTAAAATATATATTACTCATAATACATTAGTTTATTATAAAAGATTTACATCCTTTATGAATATCAAAATTTTTGTTAAAAAGCAACTTTTTCAAATTCGACATATTTAAGAAAAACTATTCTTCAAAAAGGAATTGAGGGGATAACAATTTTTTATACAACGGAATTAAACTTTATGTAACTAAGTCCTATACATGTAACCCCTTACGACACCCACATACAAACTAAGGGTATGTTGTCTGATATTGATAGATCTATGTAGTGGCTCGACTAACATTGCTCGAGTGGTAATTTCTACTGACTTGGACTTCTCAAGTAGGTGATTTCATTCAAGCTTTTCTTATTGAAGAAATGATTAGGATTGTTCAAGGGATGACCCTAGTGATTCTACCTCCCTCCCTAGTTCAAACAATTGGAAATCATTGGGAATTACTCTACTGGTTGAGGCTATCACTTTTTCTTTATGCATTAATTATGCTTTGTCATTTCTACTTATAAGTACTAATTATAACCTTAAAATTATTACCAATGGTCATATTGAACAATGTTCATATTTAACCAATGATCATCTAAAAGTATAATCATAATGATCATCTTTACCTCTATACTCTATAAATGAAACTTCATTGTTAAAGAGATCTATTTTTATTGTGTAAAATAAAATAGCACACATTTTTAAGAAACATATATCATTTAAAAAGTATAGTTCGTTACATTCTTCCCCCCTTAAAAAATTTCCTCCCTGAAATTTCAAATCATTCTCCCAGTTAAGAAAATATGTGGGTGATTTTTTCTCATTGTCTTCTATGGTTCCCACATTGCTTATTTATAATTATTGTTCCTCCAAAACATATTGATGATGCAGGTAGTATTTTTGTGTAGAAACATCTCTCCATGTTCCAATATCTTCATTGGATTATCCTCATAAGAGAGGAAACGTTCAAGTTGTACCACCTTCAGATTCAGTACATGTGAAGGTTGGGGTATGTACTTCCTCAAGAGAGATGTATTGAGTACACCATGAACTTGAGATAGATTTTATTGAAGTACTAGTTGATATGTCAGTGCTCCTTTGTGATCAAGGATTGCATAGGGTCCAATGTACCAAGGAATAAACTTCCCTTTCTTCTCAAACCTCATGACTCTCTTACATATTGATATTCCAAGGAAAACATTATCTCCAACATCAAAATCCAAGTCCCTTCGATAGTTGTCATCATAGCTCATCTAATGACTCTGAGAATACTTTATGTGTTTTTGGATGGAAATTTTTTTTTCTATCATCTCTTGCATAAGATCATGCCCAAATAGCTTTCTCTCACCAACTTCATCCCGACAAGAATGAGTTTTACATTTATTCCCATATAGAACATCATACTGTTCCATTTGAATACACGAGTGTATTTGTTTTTGGTATGATAACTCTAATAATGGTAGGTTGTGATCCCATCCACCATTAAATTAAATTTATCATGTTCTATGATTCTCCTCAAGTGTCTGAATAGTCCTTTTAGAATGGACATTAGTTTGGGGGTGATAGGTCCTACTAAAATTCAATTTAGTATTTAGGGAATATTTAAAAATTATCCAGAATTTAGAAGTGAACCTTGTATCATGATTAGAATGGATAGAAAGTGGTTCCCCATATATCCTCACCAATTCTTTTTTATATATCTTGGAATGTTGGTCAATAGAGAAATCATCCCAAACAGCCATAAAATGGGCAGTCTGGTGAGTTGGTCCTCTATAACCCATATTGTATTATTTATTTTGGACGTTACTGGGAGACTAATGACAAAGACCATAGAGATATTTTCCCACAACTATGTGGGTATGGGTTGTTGTAATAATAACCCTTTAGGAATTTATTGTTTCTCCTTCACTTGTTGATTCTCCACGCTCCTTTTATTGTAATTAAAAGTCTACCTACTTATATTATTCCACTTATAATGATCCTGAAGATCCCTATACATTTTATTTATTCCATGAAGAATATATAATGTATATTTATGAGATTCATACATCATTTCATTCTATATTTCTGAAATTGATAGATCACAATGTCGTGCACAAAATTTAAATACATCTTATTGATCAATATTGAACTTAGGAAACATCGCATTATTCGCAGCCTCTTTCTTCTTTTGTAACAAGGAATATTTTATTTTATATTTCAAGATATTCTATAGTAATGATGGTTGAGAAATCATTTTGGATAGGGTTGATTATTTCCCTTCCCTTACGAATCCCATGACTTGTTTTACTTGGACTTTGATCAAAGGATCTACATGAATCCTCATCATTTCTAGCACAACAGGATCCTTCCTATAAAATTCATTAGTGAATTAGTTTGATCTTATAGGGTGATAATGAATTGAATATTCATTATCTTTAAAAATTTCCAAATATCTTATTTGTCTCAGGTTCAAATCCCTTTGTGTGAAAATATACATAAAAAATATTTCGTTTGTGTATATATTACATTTCTCTCCATAAAGATAGTGTGTCCATATTTTTAGTGAAAAAAACTACATCTAGCTCCAAGTTATTCATTTTAAAATTCTAATCATGGGGATATAGCTGTCGAGATAAATAAGCAATCACCTTGTTATATTTCGTGAGGACGTATCTAGTGCCTTTGAAATATTCATATATAAAAATAAAAAACCATTATCTGATATAGTGTTGATTTAATATAGGTGAAGTAACCAATATCTTCTTCGGTTCCTATGAATATTTCTTCACACTCCTTAGTCTAGATGAACATATCCCATTTTTGAGTAAACATGGTCACTGGATTAGAAATTCATGAAAATTTCTTGCATACCTCCTATATTATATAACTAAAACTAGAAAATTGAGAATATTAGTTTCTATTGTATGATGAGGCCACTCCTATAAGTACATTTTCTTGGTAGGCTCAACTAAGATTCCTTCATTGGTTACAATGATCCCCAAGAAAGAAACTTGTTGTAAGCAAAATTCAATTTACTGAATTTCACAAGTAGTCTCTCCTTCCTCAAATTATTAAATATGACCCTTTGATGATTATCATTATCCTCACAAAATTTGGAATATATCAGAATATCATCAAAAAAACTACCATAAATTTATCAAAGTAATACCTAAATACTCTTAATCAAACCCTTAAATATAGAAAGAGGATTATTTAATCTAAATGGAATAACAAAAAACTCATAATGTTCATATCTTGATCGAAAGGGAGTGATTGGAATATATTCTTCACCATTAATTGACGATAAGAAAATATAAGATCAATCATGGAGAAGAATTGAGCCCCACAAAATTGTTCAAATAAATCATCAATCCTTGGAAGAGGATATTTTTTCTTCATTGTTATCTAGTTAAATTATCTATATTAAAGGTATAACTGCATGGATCCATCCTTCTTCTTCATAAATAGAATATGTTATCCCCAAGGAGACACACTTTCTTGGATAAAACCCTTATCCAAATGTTCTTGAATTTGTTTATTTAATTACTCCATATCTACATTTGAAATTATATATGGGGTCTTTGATATCAACTTGGATCCCAGTATGAGTTCAATGGAGAACTATAACTCTATTTCTGGGGAGTTCAAAGTAACTTTTTTGGAAATACATCTGTGTATTCCAGAATGATTGTCTCATTTTATATTTTTATACTTTAATATACTTCTTCATATCCAATAATCAACTCTATAAAGAAGGGAACATGAGGTTCTTCTATATAAATATTAGGTCGCAATATAACTCCTTTGAAAATAATTATTCGTTTTTGATTCTAGAATACTAATATTTCATTCATTTTGCAGTTGATCTTAGCAAATAAATTTGTGATCTAGTCCATCCAAAGTATAGTGTAGAATTACACCAAGGAAATGACTACTAGATTTGTGATGATATTGTTATCACCAAAGTGAATACTGTTATTTATATACACTAATTATTTCTATACACTAATGAAGGTGTGAATTGATGCATAACGGACTCAAAAAAATTGTTCCATTCGAGGTTAATCCTTTCTCTTAGATTGATTCAAGTTATTGTTCTGAACTTGAGTTAGTTGATTCATCATTCTTATGAATTTTTCCATTCTGACTTCCCTTATAGGGTCATTTGTACATGGTTCGTTGTGCTCATCGTTTACATGGTTCTACCAATTTTGTACCACTTTCTAAAAGATTAAAACCTTAGTGATAAATATATTTATTTTAATAATATTATAATTTTAATAACGTTTTTGGTCTTAAAACATATTTCATAAAAAATTTATTCTTAACAAAAAAATATATGTTTTATATAAATCATGCATAATGGTTCATAAAATTATTGTGATTAACCAAACATATCCCCCAGGAGTGTCAAACCAAGAGTGAAACAAGGGATATTTTCATGTACCATTTCCTATTAGAGTCAAGCTTAATGTGATTATTTTTGGTGTTACCCTAGATACATCTATTCTAGAGCCACATACACTTCTTTTTATCCAATCTTGGATTTCATTTCTTAGAAGCCACTTAGCATTTCACCAAAATTCCAGGATATATTTTTATAATGAAAATATACAATAGGTTTCTTCATAAATTTTTTAAATCATAACATCCATAAATAACTAAATATTCCTTTGATACAAAAAATGTAGTCCTACCTTTTTATTACTTAACCTTTTCATTTACATGGTATAAAGAGAGGATGTCTTAAAGATTAATTTTGTTGAAATAAAGTACACAATACACCAAAACATAATAAAATCATATAGATACACTTGAAATCATACTCATGGGTTCATATTAAGTAAATTTAATTCATCTCATATCCTGGGGTAATACATCAAAAGAAATGGGTGAGAATGCGGCCCAATTAGGGGAAACATTTTACAGGTGATTATGGGGAATATCAGAAAGAACATGAGGAATGTCATTAAGGCATGAGAAAATGAAAATAAGGAGAATAATAATAAAAATAACTTGGATCATACCATGGAAATTTGGCTACAAAATTTAATGGATACATTTATAATCATATCAATAAAGTTTATCATTGAGTATTCATAAATGAAAACTACCATGGTTGTTCACTAATGTATTGTAAAACAAGTCATTTATAAGGATTTAATTATTTACCCAATACATTACAGAACTATCAGGGAACACATTTTATATGTTTTAATTTCATGTGAGACACATTGATCATAATAAATTATTTTATTTATAACCCTTTGAGATTAAAAAATTGGTTTATTATCAAAATCATAGCGTAAACAAGTCCTTAAAGACATGATCATTACGTCATTATTAGATCAAAAAAGAGAATATGGGTTTATTATGTGTAAATAAAAAAAAAATAATATTTACATCCAAGTTAATACACATTGAAAAAAAATGGATTGGGTATCCACACAATAAAAATAAATGTTAAATTATTGAGGAAAAGATAGAAATTTTGAGAAGTAAATCTGATAGCATACCAGGTATAAAATTTGGTTTAAGAAAATGGTAAAATGAGAGGATATAAGGGTATACCAATGATAAAAAATAATTTTCAAGTAATTTTACCATAAAAATGATAATAAATAAGATAAATAAAAACAATTAGAAGACATATACAAAAATATATTCCTTAATGGAAGAGAAAGAAAGGATAATTCCTTTACCTTGAAGAGTTACTCCTAGTTCTTGAGGAATAGAAAATTGGGAGACTGAGGACACCATGGGGGGATAATTTAGAGTACAAAATACTATATATTCTTGGAGGATGGATTTTTAGTGAATTGAAATCGAAAATGGGTGGGTACTTATAGAAAAAGTGGATGGTTTGTTTAATAATTTTCAAATATAGAACTCCAAAATCTTGGTTTCTAAAAATGAAAAACTATAGGATTTAACATGTTTTTTTCACATAGTTATGGATATTTAAGAAATATTTTATTTTATTTTAACCAAAAAGAACCAATAACAATTTTATATTGCTTATTTTTTCATGGAACAACAAGGTTTCACCAAAATAATTTTTTTAATGTTAAAGTTTCCATTTTAAACTTCAGAAAGTAACTTATAGGTTTTGAAATTGATAAAAAAATATATTAAAATACTTGATATTAATAAATTACCACATTTTAGTTAGTAAATGGTGGTTAATTAATTATTACATCATTATTACATGATTATGATATTATTAAACATACCAAAAAAACACAAACAATATTTTTACAATTCACAGAAAAATAATGTATTTTTGAAAATTCCCAAATTTTTAACTTAATCTATTTTTGATGTGGTGATTTAAAACTATTGTTTATATTAGAATAATAATTCTATATGTATGATAATATTATATTTTAAATATAAAAAACCTTATTTATTGAAAAATAAAGGGTTGGAAATTCTTAGTATAATTTCTGACCCTTAAAAATTTTCAATGACATAATAAATTTATTTTATCATTTATATTTAAATATGATTGTTTTTATAAAAAAATTAAAAAAATAAACATTATTCATAGTATCTTAGTTAATTATAAAATATTTATATCCTTTCTAAAATGTACATTTTGTGTCGGAAAATTAATTTATCAAATTATTTATATTTAAGAAGAACTGTTCTTAAAACGGAATAAATGGAAAAAAATTTAATTTATACAATGAAATTATACATTTATTTACAAAGACACAGACACATAGTCCCTTATAAGACCTACGTACAACCTAATGATAAGGTGTGTGATAGTGATAGATTCATGGGGTGGCTCGGCTAACATTGCCCGAATGGTGATTTCCACTCACTTTAACTTCTCTCATAGATGATTTCGTTCAAGATTCACCTCTTGAATATCATATTGGGATTAGTCAAGGGAGAACCCCAGTGATGCTACCTCCCTGCCCAATTCAGAATAGTGGGATTCATATGGCATGCCACTACTAGTTGAGGTCATCACTTATCCTATCTGGATTAATTATCCTTTGTCATTTCTACTAATAAGAAATAATTATAACATTAAAATTATTACCAATAGTATGGTTTCTAATAGTAATATTGACCAATATTCATATTAACCATTAGTTATATTGACCAATGGTCAAATAATGACCAAATCATGATGGTCACATTTCCCTTCATACTCTATATATTCCACTTAATTATTAAAGATACGTGGTTTGGTTGTGTAAAATAAAATAACTAATATTTTTATGAATAAAATATCAATTAAAATTTCTAGTTCATTATATATTTTATTTATAAATTTATTTCTGTAAGACTTTAAAAGAAAATTATTTTTCATCCTTACACTTATTCATGGTAGATTTTTCCTTCCGCGTATCGTGTTCTATGAGAATATTATATAGATCATCTATAGAAAGTATACCTGGACCATTATCTTTAATAATTGAGACTTTATCATAAAACTTGTCTGGTATAATTAAAACTATATTTTCAAACATCATTATATCTTCCAAATTCTCACCATAACTCCTAATTGTGCTCACTATTTTAGTCACCCTCACAAATAATCTATTTATTATTTCATACTCTATCAATATGAGTTCAACATACTTCAGCCTAAATATATATATTTTTTGTTTCTTTTCCTTGTAATTTCATTCATAAATGTCCTCAAATTTATCTCATATGCCTTCGGTTATCCTAAAACCTTTTAATATTAAAAAAATCTATAGAATAGATAACATAATGGGATTTACAGAAAAATAATCCTTATCAAGGTTATTCCTTTAATCCATTAAAATAACATTCTTCAAACATAGTAGAAATCAATTAGTTATAGACTATAGAACTTCTAAACATATAGACAAAAGATAAGGTAGTATCATGTCCATACAAATATGATAATTCTTCTAATAAAAGGTAATAATACCCCTACACTGAATTCAGGGTATTCATTGTAAATCATTGAATAATAATCAATATGAGAGAAACTCTAAGAATTTCATCATTTAAATTAATGTTCCACTACTACAAATAGGGCTTTTAAAAGCGCTAAAAACAAACATTATCAGTGCAAGAAAAGGGGTTTTAATCACAGAAAATATAAAGGAAGGTGGGTCCCCTTTAAGAGTGCTAAGAATCGTAGATAAAGGGTTCCCTTTATCCATGCTTAAAAAAGTGATGATAATGGCCCCCATTTATCAGTGCATTGTTAACGTGGATAAAGGGGTCCTTTATCAGTGATTTTTGTAGCACTGATAAAGCCACCCATTATTAGCACTATTTTGAGCACTGATAAAGGAAACTATTATCAGCTCTATTTTGAGCAGTGATAAAGGATTCCTTTATCAAAGCTATTTTGAGCGCTGATTAAGGCCATGTTTCCTGAGAAAACCCAGAACCTGGACACCTAAGATAGTACCTACACACACAGCACTAAACAACACCTTCACACAAAATAACTGCACAAAACAACACCTACACACAAACAAATCATAGAAAAACAAAACAGTGCACACAAGAGTTTCTTAAACAATGCAATATACATTTCCTTGAAATCATGAATAAAAAACAAACACTTCTATATACATTTCAAACATTGTTTCATATGGTTAAAATTAGAATTATCCAACAAGTAGTTAAAAACATTAATGTTTCATCCTTTTTGCACCTGTGATCCCCTCTCAAAAATTGTCGTCCATGGTATTAGTTGCCGAACATAGATTATGAACTGAGGAAAAAAAATTCAACCTATATATGAAAACAAATATTCTAGTATTAAAACAATAATAAATTAAATTTTACATTAATATGAAAGTATACATTAATGAGATGTCAATTTTTAATAAAAAATGCATTTGGGTAGGTAGGGGTCCATAAGACTAGGTGATACTTGATACCTAACCATGATATTGATAGGTAAGTATCCATGATAAGCTACTAGAGTAATAAAAAAGAAAAAAGTCCCCAAATTACAACAATTAATGATTTTCATAGGTTTCGTAGTGCATGGACTTTCCCACTTTCTCTTCTTAGTCCTCTTAGAAGAAATAACTTCAAAAGATAACTTTCTGGGGCCAAAGGTTGTACTGATGGAGGCACAAATGGTGTTTCCTTTGGATCAGAAAAAACAACATCCATGAGCTCCATTTGACTTGGAAAGCCCTGATCATCAACCTCTCAGTAAATTATTAATCCAACTTTTGCCACTGTGTCCCTAGGAAAGTGAACTAGAGAGGTGGGAAGTGACCAAATTTGAAGAGTCTCTTGAAATATCCAAGAGAAAAGGGCTAAAGGCTTCTCCCCCCGTGACGATGGAGACCACCGAGTTGGTCCCTCCCCCAGCGGAGGGTGAGGGACCTCTGTCATCCTCCAAGAGATTGATGGCCTCTTTCTCCCCATTCTTCAAACCCATGCTCCATCCGCCTTTCCCATAGATCTTCTTATGACCTAAGGTTTCCGAGCTCTATGCAGGGAGCCCCAATTTTCCATTATCAGTCATGGAGTTCAACGATTCCTCAGCGTTCCTCAATCAGACCTTGGTATAGCGTGTTTCCCTTAGATGAGACCATTGGTGGAATCCATTGATAGGTTTTTTTGGTTCTTGGGATCTACAAGAGAGGGAGATGGTGGGTCTTCTCGACAATATATGAATTTTGATCTGTTTCGCATCGGAGGACGTCCAAATAAATGCTTGGTCTATTGTGACTCCCAGCTACAATGAGAACCACTTCTTCCTCCAAATAGGGTCTTATGACATCCATATGAAGAGGGACTCCCTTTGGTGGTTATCTGGGTGATTTTCTATAATCTCCCACTTTCTTTTCAAAATCCTTCAATCAATATGATGCTTTGGAACCTCATAGGGATGTATTTATCCTCTGATCGTTGAACCGCTGATGTGTGCCATCCTGTTAATACATGTGTGTCCATGGATGTGGATGCATCAAGGAAGCCTCCTGATTTCATTTGGATTACTATTGGAGATGAATACCATTGTAGACAGCAGGTCATTTATGAGTCATGGGATGGCTTCTGTTTTTTTTTTGCAAGTGTTTGGGATAGTCGTCGGTGACATGTAAATGTGGTTCTGGACACTAGATTTTTGTTAAGTAGAATATGGTCCCAGGTGAGGTTATTGTTTGTGACTACCCCACGAGGGTCTATTGCAGTGGCCAAAATGCAGAGGGGAAATTGGATACTCCTGATCAATCTCACTTCTAGGGTACCGGGAGTATAGGTATGCAAGAGGTAGGCAGGGGGTGTTCTAGCAAGGGGTGGGGAGCCCTATCGGCATTGTGGTGTTTTAGTGTGCTACAGGGGATTTAGGGGAAGGCTCTGCCTAGGGTTATGACCTTAATGCAGGTTTGGAGAGCTCGGACTCTCAGTATCCCTCTCAAGGATGGGATATCCTACTAGATAGATATCTTAAGTTAGTTGTGGAACGCATTGTCTCTCCTATTTCAGAGCCTCCATGTGAAGAAGTCACGGTTCCAATGCCATCTTTGGATTCTCAGAGATGGAGGTCCACATGGATGCTATAATGATGTCGCATAGTGAAGATGCTTAACTTCTAGGGAATATATTGCAATAGGTGGCCTTGCTGACTATTGCGGTACCTCTATATAAAAAAGGGAGGCTTGATGAGGAGAGTGTGGCCAAGCCTCTGGGAATGTAGGAGGTGAACTGGTTATCTGTAGCAGTGTCTGAACCTAGAAAATGGAGTCGGGATGAGGGGAGTTTCTTGGGACAGTTGGACCCAAACATTTTCATTTCAAAACCCCCATCCTATTTAAAGTATGTGTGTATAGGGAAGAACAGGAAGAGCCCTAGTGACATGGGCAACTGTTTTGGGCTGAGGCCCCCCACGTAAGGCCCAGGGGTTGAGTTGAGAAACTATTTTAAAAGTCTAGTTGTTCAAGATCAATATGTGTCTCATGAGGAGGAGGATTCTGGTGATGACAATTATATCCAACTCTTAGTGGAAAATTGGGACGATTTTGAAGGGAAAGGTCCTAACATCCCTATATGGAAGAAAGGACTAAAAGGGAAGCGTGACCCTGGGAAATGCATTGCCGTCCAGGTGAAAAAAAACCCAAGGGGAGTAAATACTATCCTTACTTTCCCAAACCAATGGAAACCAGGTCAACCAAGAAAGGTGGGATCAAGGAAATCAAATATCTACAAGATGGGGAACGTGGTGATCTAAGAAGAGATCCAAATGTGATGGAAGAAGTGGTAGGGGAGTGCCTGAATCTCATATTCTACTCCAAGGAAGAATGAATTGAAAACTTCCTTCATCCCAACACTTCAAATGAAGATATTTTAAGAATTTATCATTATCTAAGCTATGGGTGTGTAATGGTATTGGAGTTTGACAGAATTAATCACCACACTAAGTTCTTGGAGAAGTTATTTGACTTTAATGGGCTGTTGTTCGTAGAAGATTCATTTGGGAACGATCACACTCCCAAATCCCTTTAACTCTATTTCCACTTGACACAACACTCTCCAGACCTATATGGTCAATTTATTCCTCCTCTATATGTCCTAGTACTAGAATGTTATGGAATACACAACCATTATTAGAGAAGATCCCACACAGAATATAAATTCTTTCATGGGAACCTCATACATTATTACAAAATCCGTGGGCGCCCTCATTGTTGATGGTGTTAGATATAAGTGCCTCATTTTCTTCTAAGACATTTAGAGATCTATTGGTCTTATGGAAGATTTTTTTTGTCTAGAATCTAACTTTTTGATGATGCCAGAGCCCCTGTGTAGGGGAGGAGTGATTAATTTCATCTGAACGCACTGAACTATCACCCAAACTGGTATGATGCATACCACTCATCAGTTAATCCAAGTGGGTAAAATCATCGCAGCATATAAATTTCATGAACTGGTAACTTGGAATGTTTTGAGTATTAAGTAACTCATATCCACCAATGTTGACCCCCATACAACCCCAACACAGTTGGAAGGAGATGAATTTACTCATCATACTTTTCTCCTAATATCATCGCAATGTAGATCATCTTAATTTCCCATATACTGATGTTGAACTCACCATACATAAAATTAAATGTTTTCAGGTATTGACTCTAAATATTGAAAAATTATACCATCAGTATTTTGTGGCAATAAGTAATGGTTTGGTCAAACTAAAGAGATTCATAAAATCCTTTCTTTTTCAGCTCAACCACAAACTCTGTGGCAGTACACTGAACCAAGAAGGGACAACCCTGGTTCATCCCAATGCTTTGACCTGATCGAATAGCATAGCCAAATAACCACCCAAACTTCTAATTTGATATATAATTATACATTTTTTATCTATAAATATGGGTTTTATGCTTGAAATAATGTTTTAACCACATAAAATCAATCCACATAGGCTTCAAAATTAAGTGAATGAGTTGTTCAAAGTCATGTGATCACATGACCATAATAGGATCATGTGATCAAATGAAACTGTGAGATTTATATGATTACACCGCCCTTGAAGCTTTATGTGATCATATAAATAAGATAAAAATACATGATTCATGGTTCAAGTGAGTTACTTTGATTATGTGATTTGTTTATGTGATTTGATCATGTGATGAGATCACACGATCAGTTCACATGAAGAATTCATACAAAGGAGATTATGTGACATGATCACATGAAGAGGATTATGTGAATTAGAGAAAATACCTAAGAGTTCTCATAGATATTTGAAATATTAATTCATTAGTGAAATATATTTCCCATTACTCTCTTATATATAAAAAATTTCATGGGATACCAAGATTACCATAGAATAATAATATAAAATAAGAAGGCTGTGGGAATTAGTCAGGTATTCACTTATTTATAACAATGTCATTTTTTCATCTTCTAGAATTTTTATGTGAGATGTGTATGTATCTGGGCATTGATGTGATGCAGGTTCTATATGAGGTGTGTAGGCACCCAGATTTTTATGGGCATGCATATGTATATATGATGCGGGTTTATTTGAGCAATTTTTGAGATGCAAGATCTATGGAAATTAATTTTAATATGAAAACATCACAATTACCTCTGTGATTGAGCAGACACAGCGTTGTTTCTATTCCTTCAAAGGCATGTCACATGGACAAAAATTTTGTAAAATATACTAACCCATCAAGGAATAATGAAAATGAAATCAATGTTTTTTGATATAATTTTTCATTAAAATAGACATATTATATTGTAACACTACCTTTACATCTTTCCAAATGGTTTATTTGGTTCAACTATAAGCAAATAACAGAACTAATGATTCTTTTTTCACTTTACCAATGATGGTTAAATACCACTTAGCATAGCATCTGATCTGAAATCATGATATGGTGTCCCCATGATGCTCTCATCTGACACCATCTCAATTATCAATAAAACTAGCTATGGTAAACAATAAATATACCTCTCCATGTGTTACTCAGGACCAAAGTAGATCACACACATATTCCCAACCACCTGATCAATGGAACTAGATATGAGAATCCCATGCACTAGAATGTTTTGGTATCCCACATGTGATCTATATGTAGTGTTATAGACTAGTTTTTTAGTGTGTATCTTGAAATATAATGTCTCTAGTCAAGAACTATGGTACTATACTAATAGATGGTGTGATTTTCAATAGATTTTTTTGTGTGTGGAAGGATTCATTACATGTTTTTATGGTTATTTGACTAGGGTGTCCATAAATTGTCTCATATAGTCTTCTAGTGAAGTGATTTTCATAGATTCATTGGAATTGCACTAGTAACAACATGGTGGTTCCACTGAAATGGGTAAAATTTGGAATGAAAATCAATGGTGGAAGATTTACAACATCGAAAAAAATGGCATACCAATCATGCCAACAACCGTAACACCATACAAACACACAATCGTTCTCACAATCGCAACACCATACAAATAAAACAATCACAATTTCAGATTTTACAAAGCTATCCTTATTAAATTTCTTTTGATAATTCAGGGGTTATCACAGATGTTTTATCATCTTGGGGAATTCATTCATTAGTAAGTATATATAAATTACTGATTTCTATATTAAAATCTTAAACAGGAACCAGCCAACATTCAATTCAATTAGTGCACAAACAAGGACCACCAACGGTTGTGATTTTTAGTGGGGCATTTAGCCCTTATATTTCAAAACATAAACATCAATATCAAACATTAATAACATGAAAACAAGAGGAAACTAATGAGTAAAAGGAGAAAACTCACTGAGAAGGTGTCATTCATCACGCAATAGAGGTTTGTTTTCTACAGAGCAAAGGTGCACGACAGAAGAGATTTCCAACTAAAAAGAAAACATAACATGAGAACACACATGTTAAACAATTTTATTCATAAATAGTAGGATTTTATTTTCTATATATGATATCTTATTCCTATTTATTTATTTATTTCATATCTACTATTTTCATAGATGTTCAACTTATGAATGGGATAGTTCCGCTTTTTAGGAGAAAGATCATTTTTAATTTACTCTTATTTAGGTGTAAAATATTCCACATTAATTTTATTCTTTTTTCAGGGGATAATTTTTATCCCGTAGGGATCATGAACACACCTTAGGTTTGTGGATGGTCAGGTCAGTTGTTGGTTATGATACAAGTCTGAGTTGTACCATTACATTTCTAATTGTAATTGACCCATTTCTATTTAAATATAGGATTTGGGGGTAACACACTAATATATAAAAGGGATAAGATAGGTAAAAATTATTCAAGGCTCTTTAATAAAAGTGACGAAAGATGAAACATAAACCAGGTGAGGTAGAACCACCCAAGAGGGGAGGAGGGGGAGGTTGGTGCACCACGAATGGATTATAAACTTGTGTTTTCTTTTCATTACTAATGATATGATTTTCCTCATATATCATGACTGATTATTGATGATTGATCACTATTGTTAATATTTTTTACATGGATACAAATAGCCTAATTTACCTAAGGGTAAATATCCTCCACCAACTCAATTTTCATTTCTACCTCCCAAAAAAATTGATCACCTTGTTAAAAATCGTAATACATTAGATAAATCTATTTCAATTATTTAAAATGAATTGGGTGGGAAGATATATGATGGAAGATTTGAATGTTTTTCATTGGAAGAGATAATGAACATGATGTTCACAAGGGAAAAACAATTATAGATGTATAAGTTGAGGCATGGGAACTTTTATCTCTAGGGAAATTAGAAAAAGGGAGTTGAGACCAACTCCCTACTAGCCACCAGACGAACTACTTTGACAACTAAGGAAATCCATCCATATACATTCCCTTCAATAATTTTTGATTTCTTTACTCTTGAGAAGAATTGTTTTACACTAGAATAATATCTATAACCTTATAAATTTATAGAACAAAAAATACATTAGAAAATTAATTTGGGTGATTCAATGTTTGATCTCTAGTTGCATCGTTGTTTCTCCTAGAAATTGGGATGACCTTGTTTGTTTAAGGTTCAAATTTCCAATCGGTGTCTAACGGGATTATTCGTAGAACCGAAAATACCCAATTATTCTATATCCATTGGGACCTAATTTCTAAAGGTGGGTACTCATTAGTTGTGGGCCGATGAGGCATAAGAATTTTCATTGGTCAAGAGGATGGGAGGTCAGACTCATCACACCTTTTTTGGGGGAATTATTGTCTACTCTGGGACTCTCTCATAGATTTAATTTATGTCCACAAATTCTTATTAATTTACGAAGTTTGAAAATGAGTTTTTCCTTTTGACTTTGCAATCAATGATTTATATGTATTGGATTTAGAGAATCTCTTATATGTATTTGAGGTTCTTCATTGATGGAGAATCATATGTATGTATTAGAGATTATTAGTCAATGGTATCCTTCAATACATTATATATAAATCTCCTGGTCACTGTGATGACCATACTGGTTTTAAATCCACATAGTGGGGCACTTGAAGTTTATTGTTATTCAGAAAAACATGGATTATTTTAGAGTTGGGATCATACCCGCAGATGGGATACCTACGTATCCTTGTTAAAGGGGAATCAGAACTCACATAGTTCGGGAATTAAGATTAGATTAATATCATATGGGACAGATGAGAATTAATGGGTGATGGGATTGAACCTTAGAAAGGATTCTTATGTTCTCTATTTTTAAGGCAGAGATCAAAGTCAACGTAGTTTGATTAAAGAAGTATGAGGTTTATGCATGATTAATGTCCCAAAGAGAGGTTTCGTAATTACTTTTACAAACTAAGCCCACGTGAGCCATGCTCAGTGTGAGCAACAAGAGGTATTAGTAAATCGGACGATTGTGCAATGAAAGATGAAGTCATAAGAAATGATTTGGGGCTTACGTATGTATAACAGTCCGAGTAAATGAGGAACATGACATAATTTAGGAAATAATCCCAAAAGCAGGGTCCATAAAGCTATTTATGCATTATGGAGATTTGGAATTTTAACTTGGGGCTTACTCCTGAAAAGGAATACCAAATTTGGAGGGACTTATTATTGGGTTCTATCCTAAGAAGGAAGCCCAAATCAAAAGAAAATAATGTTGGGTCTTACTCTTGAGAAGGAGGCCTAGATAAATGGAATTTATGATTGGGTCTTACTCCTGAGAAAGAGGCCCAATAAATAGGACTTTTTATATGGGGATTACTCTTGAGAAAGAGGCCCAAAGCTAAAGGAAATTATGATTGGGGATTACTCCTGAGAATGAGGCCCATTTGAAAGGAACTTATAACCTGGGGCTTAATCCTATAGAGAATGTCCGGATTAAAGGGAATGTTTAACTTATGCTTGGGTCTTACTCCTGAGAAGGATGCCCATTAACAGAGATTCTCTCATATTAAGGGTTTAGTTTTAATAAAGGAAACCTCTAACCATAGTGATATAAAGTTATATATATCACAAGGTTTTGGGAGATATTCCACAGAACTCCTTTTAGATAAGTAAGAAAACAAAGAAACCATGCCATAAGTGCGTTTAAAGAGGGTTTTGAAGGCTATATCATGAAGAGGATTTGTGTATTTGAAGATAAGAGGTGAATAGGGAGGAGGGGCACCCAAAACAAGGTAGGCGTGCAAGTCCTGTTTGGGCACACAAGTCATATTTGGGTGCGCAAGGCCTGGTCGGGCATGTATACTTTCACGACATGAATTCACTTGGGATACGGAGAACTAGTAGGGTAATAATTGGGCTAGATTTGGTCCAATACCTTAATATTATCCTTAGATGCATCGAGAAGGGCGGCGCGCAAGTTTCCATGAGAGGACAAGGCGGCGTGCAAGTGTCACTATTTCCCTTGAGGGTTGGACACTTAGGTGTGCATGTATTGATTAGTTCCAATACATAGGCCTTATTCTTCCTCCTTAGAGCTTCCATTCTAGGTAAATAATTACCTTAGAAGTGTTCGGAAGTCTTCAGACAGAGACTTGGGTGACCAGATCTTGAATCTGAGTTTTGGATTTTTTTGTCCCTGAAATGGGGGGCCCACGAGGGGTATTTATAGGTCACTGTGCACCTTGGGAGAAAAAAGAATATGGCACGTAGGTGACATGCACGCCCAAGGCTGGCGTGCATGTATACTTGTGCGCATTAATGCCTTTGCAATTTTTTGATGGATCTTCCTTATTCTTTGCTTGAGGTACTCTCCTTAGTCAGTCCATAGACTCTATGACGGAACGGAGCATCAACAAAATCCCCCCCCCCCTTAGAGTTGAATCCGAAAAAAGGAAGGAGGCTATAACTCTGAGGTAAACAATACAATCAAGGATTTTGGGAGCACAAGATTCGGTGCGCAGTTATCGGCATGCAAGTGTGAGTCGCACGGGTTACTGCACTTAGGGTGCTACTTTGTCTATAAATACAGGCGTCATTTTCATGAAAAGCACTTGGATTCCAAAGCTTCTCTATATCATCATGCAGGAGTATGGTTGTTCGCTCGTACGTGCTTCTATTCATTGCATTGTGCTTCCTTAGTTTGTTTTTGAATTGTGCACCAGTACTAGCGCGATAAAACTGGGGTGACTGGATTAGACTTGCACCCCAATTTTAAGCTTGCACGCCTTAATGCCTTAGTAATTTTTTCTATTTATTCAAAAAATTTATGAAAAAACAAATTACATAAAAGTTAATTATTTGATATTTGTGAAGATTCAATGGGTCCCAAAAAAATTGGATCAGCTGATGAACTGGAAAGGAAAATAATTGATGACATGATGAACATCATTGGCCATGATTACTATGATATCTATGACAACACCCTCCTAGATTAGGTCATGTACTTGAAGAAGTATCATTTCAATTTCCCATAGATCATTTATCTACCTTTATATGGCCATGGTCATCTGCAAGGATTCAACGTTCCAAAGACAATGAACTATCTCCCACATTCCTGGTTTCATACTTACTCCAATTTTTCTTCAGAAAATGTCTCAGTTGCAGGATCATTTGTCAATGATGGAATAGTGGATAAGGCCTTCATAATGTATCATAGCCCATGTGCTCCAAATCTGAAACCTCAAAATCCTGAGCTGCAACTGCATTTTTATCCCTCTATTTCAGTTATGTTGTGCATTATGATCAGTAACAATGGTGTGAACTTTCAAATTTTTCCTCCATGCCACTTCCTTGCAGATATGAAAATGGAAAACCCATGGGCCGATATATTTTTCACTACCAGTTGGTGGAGAGAAGATGATCATGACATTAGAACAATATCTGAAAATAGTACTCTCTCCAAATGGTTCTTTATATCTAATGATCGATTCTCAAATCCATGTATCCATCTTCCAAGTCTCTTGGATAGAAGTAGAGTCATTGTTTGATCAGTAGAAAATTTTCTCAAACCGCACTCAAGAACATTCTTTTACAATTGTTCCAAGAAGAGCTCATATCACTGCATCTCTTATTGTATATAGTTGAATGAATTAATTCCAGGGGACTGCTGATGAAGCTCAGGATTTCATTTATCAAATGAAGAGTTATGTTGAAAGCCTCTTGTAATTATTGAAAAAGATAAGAGACTCCAATCTGTGGATGTCCTTGTAAGTCTTGTGCATCAATGAAAAACACTTTCATCTTCAATCATTTGTTCTTGCATTCTTTTTCTACCTGATTTAATTAATATTACCTAAACCAATGGGCCTAGTAAGCATAGTTTGATTTTTTCTAGTGTGATACAAACAACCCCCAAAAACGTTTCATCTTTTAATTTCTCAATATTACCTAAATCATACAATATGTATCTTCAGTGAGCTAGGACTTGACTTTTGTTCAGAGTTCCCTTGTCTTTTGTTGGCAGTTTAAATTCATGCACGTCGAACATAAAGAGGATAATTTTTTAGGTCGAATACCTTTGAGTGAATGGCTTATAATTGACTCAATTCCTTGATAATTTTCTTGAAAACATATTTCCAAATTCAAGTATAGAGAGAAAAATTTTAAACTGTGACTTAAGAAATTTTGAATCTAAGGAATGACATGGGAAAAGGGATAAAAGGAATTAGATAAGGTATTTCCTAAGAATTAAATTACCACTAGTTGAAAAACCCCTTAGGGTGTTGAATTATGCAGGGCCACTTAAGGGCATTGGCTACATAGTCATATAATAGCATCTTTTGGCTGACTGGTCCATTATGTAGACTTTTTTATGCAGGGCCGCCTAGGGGAATGTGCTTCATAGTCAGGAAAAATAACACTCAGAAATTTTACTTTTATATTGCTAAAAGCCAGTGAAAGTTTATGAAGATTCAATTTTTCCAAATCATGGAGTCTGTTGTATGGAGACAGGTACATGAATATAGAGAGGATATTTCCAATCAAGATTGCCAAATATTTGGATAAATGTTACTCCTGTGAAGGTCTGACCCAAACATAGGGAAGGGAAATATAAACCATGGACTTAAACACTTTCAGATCGTGAAAAAGAGTATGGGGAAAATATGTTAAGGATTGACATTTTTTGCGGATCCCAACATATTGTCGTTAAGACAAATAAGGAAAAAAGATGTTTTTCTCCAAAGAATGGAATTACCACTATTTTAAAACCCCGTTTGGGGGTTGAATTATGGAGGGCCACATAAGTGAATTGGCTACATAGTCAAATAATAGCATCTTTTGGCTGACAAGTCCATTATATAGACTACTTATGCAAGGCTGCCTAAGGGAACGTAGTGGTTAGGCAAAAGAATTCTCGAATATCAGACATTTTGTGATCATAAGTCGGGAAAAGGGTTATGTAGATCTGGAAGTATTTATGGTTAGGAGTATGACACATGAAAATGGGTATTTCTCAATGCATGAAGGAGATATGTAGACCAATTCTGACCATAATCATGTTGTGGCTGGGGCATGAATTAAGGTGATGGACTTCACTATGTATCCCATAAGGATGGGAATCAATCCATACGTAGTTCATGAAATACAGTTTAATGACATGTGGGACAAGAGTGTAAGAGATCATAGTTTATGGTCATAGATCTCAGACCATAATGAGGAATACACATTGTGTGTTTTATAAACCTTATTTGAATGAAGACTAGGGTTTTTCATAGCACATTTATGTTTTCACATGGAGACTTTTCAGCCAAGGGACTGAAAGTGGATTTTGGGGTTAAGCCCAAAGACTTGGGGATGGATTCTAGGGATTCTCGAACGTTCCTACGTATCTCATAAAGATGCGAATCAATCCATATGTAGTTCTTGAAAAACCCTCTGTACAGATTTGGTTCGTACATGCAAAGGGTGAAAGCGAACTTTAGTGCAATGATGGTTGGATCCGAGATTAAAGGTTCGGGAATTACCATGTATGTACATAGTCTTTGGAATATTACATGATTGGATATCAATGTCAATGATGATTCCCTCTTAGTTGAGGGACAATGGGGGACTGTATAGTTTAACGTCATATAGCAAGGACGATAGTGCTGCATGGTTTAGAGTCATGTATCAGGGACGATAGTGATGCACAGTTTAACGTCATGTGAGACGAAGGTGAACCAACATGAAGAGATTGGTTTTGGGCTGCTTCACGGATCAACATCATATGAGATGGAGGTGAACTGATGTGAAGAGATTGGTTTTGGGCTGATTCACGGATCAACGTCATATGAGACGGAGGTGAACCGACGTGAAGAGATTGGTTTTGGGTTGCTTTAAGGATCAACATTGTGTGAGACGGAGGTGAAACGATGTGAAGCGATTGGTTTTGGGATGCTTCATAGATCAACATCGTATGAGATGGAGGTGAACAAACATGAAGAGATTGGTTTTGGGCTTGAACCTCAGGAGGTTGCCTACATACCTAGCCTAGAAGGTGAGGATCAATGTCTGCGTAGTTCGATTAAGAATGAATTGGTGATCAAGTTGTATTTGAGGACAACCCGAAGATGTTGATAGGACTTATGTGTGGTTAGTGGCCCAGAGAGGGTGTTATAGTTGAAGCTTACTCTAAGCTCACGTGACTCATACTCAGTATGAGAAGCAAGAGGTAACAAAAACCCAAACGATGCACAGTTTAACGTCATGTAGGATGTAAAGGAGACTGTTTCACAGTTTAAATGACATGTGTCACAGTCATGGGGTTCTTGGTAGTTTAACTTCTTGCATCTCGGACGAACAGTTTAACATAATGTTGGACAAAAAAAGGGAACAAATTTTAACATCATGTTGGATGATAGAGGGACCATGCAGTTTAATGTCTTGTAGTAAGGACTAAAATAGTTTAAGGTCATATGCATGGACCAGTGCTGCACAGTTTAGCATCATGTAGCTAAGACAATAGTGCTACACAATTTACTGTCATGTACAAGGGACATAAGTGCTGCACAGTTTATTGTCATGTAGTAGGGACAATAAACAGTTTAACGTCATGTAGGACGTATTGGGGGATTTTTTAGTTTTATGTCATGTAGGATGAATATGTGAATAGTTTAATGTCATGTAGGACAACAAAGTTTTACGTCATGTTGGACGTTGGGTTGTATAGTTTAACGTCGTGTATCCAAGATGATGGTTATTCAGTTTAATGTCTTGTATGACATAAGTATTTGTGTTACAAAAAATAATTTTTCAAGAATCTGGCAATGGTTGGAGTTGTATTGAGTTCTCCATCCATCGAGATTAAAGAATACTCTCTATTGGAGTAGACCTTATGTATTGAATAAGGTCCTTCCCATTGTGGCTCATGCTTTGGTGGTTTCTTCCCTAGTATCATTAGAGTTCTGAGGACCAATACCAATTCTCCTTGAATGAATGAATGAAGATGAACTTTTTTGTTGAAATCCCGTGCTATCTGATTCTGATAGACTTCCACGGGGTACAGGGTGCACAAACATTTTTCATCTAATCATTCCAATTCATGCAATAACTTTTGAGATTGATCATCTATAGATGACTAGTCACAAATTTCCACTCTGAGTGAAGTTAATTGAACCTTAATGGTCAAGATTTCTTCTTTTATATATACTAATGAATATCGAGTTGACCGAGTAGCAGTGCGGGTGGTGGTCCGATAATCCCATAAAGCATGAAAAAGTTTATCAGGGCATGATTTATTATATTTATCCACCATTTTTTGTAGTATTTTTGAAAGATTCTTATTGAACGCCTCTATTTGGACATTGGCTGTTGTATGATATCAAGATGAATGGTTGGATTTGATGTTGTATTCTTGATACACCCTCCTTACCTCAGATGAACAGAAGTTGGTGCCATTGTCTATCAATATGCTATGAGGGACACCAAATCTGGTAATGATGTTAGACCTGATGAAGCTAACAATTCTTTTAGATCTAACTTCATTGGGAGTTATTGTCTCAACTCATTTGGAAAGGAAGTCAGTAGTAGTAAGAATATACTTAAACTGCTTGGATATAGCCGAAGGGTAAGGTCCTACTACATCCATTCCCCATTTGGAAAATGGCCATGTGTATTTAGCTATATGAAGTAACTCTGGGGGTTGATGAATGATGTTGTAACATACATGGAAAGAATGAAAATTCTTAGTGAAATCAACACAATCTTGCATCATTGAAGGCCAGAAGTATCCAAGCCTTCAGATTTGACCAGATAGTCTATGTCCAGACTGGTGGGCACCACAGACTCCTGCATGTACTACTTTCATGACAGCCATTGTCTCTTCATTATCAGTACATCTAAAGAGAATTACATCAAAACCTCACTTGTAGAAAATTCATTGGTGATATGGACTATCATAAAGAGTAAAATTGACCACATGTCTCCAGATTTGTTCTTTCCCGGCTCTATCAAGTAGAAGTGTTTCATTTTTAAGGTATTCCTTGATAGGTGTCATCCATCCTATAATATTACCATATGGTTTAGAAATGGGACTGATTTCATCGATTTTATATGTTCTGATTTGAAAAAAAGTTGAAACTACATGACGGTAGGCAATACTGATGATTGTTTCATCCTGGTTTGGATCTTCCAGGGCTGTGGCTACATTTTCCGGTGCATTAGCTTGAAACTTTTGTGGTCACGGGACATAAGAAAATGTTGATTCCGAAGGAAATTCCACCATTAACTCTCTGACATAATCATACAAAGGAATTAACTCTTCTTTTCTGATGGCATAGTCCCCATTGACTTGTTTTATTACCAAGTCTGAATCACCTTTAACCTTTAAGTCATTCACCTGTGCCTGAAGCTCCAATTCCAAGCCTGCGATGAGAGCTTCATATTCTAGTTAATTATTTGTACCACCTCCCAATAATAAGAAGGAATAGGGTATAACTGCCTTTTCAGGGGAAAAAATCTCAATTCTTAACCCAACTTTGTTGAATTAATGATCCTCCAATTTCTTCCCTACTAGACTTTTGGAAGCACCATCAAAGTACATTTCCCATGTTTGATGATTATCTTGAATAAAGAAGACTTCCTCATCAAGAAGTTCGATATTTAAAGATGTATCTTCTACAGATGGGTGTTCCAAAGGAAATAGGCCAAATCTTGGCCCTTTATTTCATTTTGAGACACGTACTTTATATCAAAATTCTACAAAATAACTACCCACCTATCGAGACGTCCTATAAGCATCGGATGACTACAGATAAATTTGAGCAAGTTATTGCGAGATACCAATTGGACCTCAAGATGTTGCCAGTACTGTCTCAATTTCTTAACTACAAAGATTAATGCTAGGCATCACTTTTCAATACTTGAATATCAAGTCTCTGCATCAAGCATAGTCTGACTAAGATAGTGAAGGTTGTTTTCATTCCTATAATCATTCTTTTGGGAAAGGAAGGCCCCCAATGAACGCTCTAAAGTTGTCACATAGAGGATAAGTTGTCTTCCTTCAATAGGTGGAATTAATACCGTTGGACGCAAGAGATATTTCTTGAGGATATCAAATGCCTCTTCGAAATCTTCTGTCCATTGGTAGGTGACTCCCTTCTTTATTATTTTGGTGAAGGGTAAACACTTGCTTGCTAAATTGGCAATGAAACGCCGAATATAGGCCAAGTTTCCATGAATACCTCTTAATTATTTCAAATTTCAAGGAGGTGACAATCCAAGGATTTATTTTGTCTTCTCAGGATCAACTTTTATACCACGATGGCATACACCAATGCTGAGAAATATTCCTGAGGTTACCCTGAAAGCACATTTCAAGGGGTTCATCTTCAAATTGTGTTGTCGAAGCTTGTGAAATATGATTTCAGATCATCCAAGTGATCAAAACATTATCTATATTTAACCACCAAATCATCCACATACATTCAAAAAAAATTCCCTAAAAAGGGTTTGAAGATACAGTGCATGGCACGTTGATACATTGCACCTACATTCTTCAGGCCAAAGGGCATTACCCGATAGAAAAACACACATTGAAGGGATATGAAAGCTATAGACTCCTCATTATCTAGGGCCATTTGTATTTTATTATACCTAGGATAACCATCCATGAAGGAAAGAGCTTCATATCCAGCTGTTGCATCAATTAAGAGTTCTGTGATCGGAACTGGAAAATCATCCTTGGGACAATGCCGATTATGATATCTGAAATCAATGAAAACTCTAATTTTTCCATTCTTATTTTTCACAGTGATAATATTAGCTAGCCATATAAGATATTTAACTTCTCTGATGAAGTTATATTTGATAAGCTTATCCACTTCAGCTTCAATTTTGGATGCATAATGTGGGTGTGTTCTTCTTGCTGCTTGCTTGAATCCTCGTTGTTCTTCTGGAAAACCCAAATGATGAGTGGAAATAATGGGATGAAGACCAGGAATATCTGTATAATTCCAAGCAAATACATCTCGGTTTTTCTTTAGAAAATAAGTATACATTTCTTTCACTTCAAGATTCAAGGCCGCGCTAATTAAAGTGGGGCGTAGATATTCTTTTGTACGCAGATTTATTTCTCTTAGTTCATCCACAGTGGTAGAGATACCTTCTTCAAATGCTGGAGGAGCATCCCTGAGATCTTCCTCCTCTTTTTCAATATGTGTTTCTTCTTCTGTTTCTACTTGCATAGTAGATGAAGAAGCAGAATTTCCATGGTCAGGGGAGAAGTTAAAATCTGAACACCATGGAGAAGAGGCTGCCATTTCTGACCCTATTGATGATGAAGGGTATTCCATGTGAGGTGATAGGGAGGAGATGATGGATTGAGAATCAACATCATTATTTTCGTTTGGTTTTCCTATAAATTATTATGATATTGTTGATGAAGTATAGAATTGCTGGATTTTAGCAGATGAAATGAAGACATCTCCATTTGAGCTTTCATCACTGCTTAGTGAATCAATGACCTCTACCATGATGTCTGGCTGGGTTTCCATAATTTACATTATAGAAGTTTCCATAAGAGTATTTGGATTTGGGTATATCCTATCAATTTGAATGATATGAAACACATAATCTGTACTCACATGTATAAATGGTTTAACAGGAATCTTTTCCGAACCATATGGAGCATTAATTTTGATGACCTTCTTCGCCATGGATTTTTCTTTTACCTCCATGTGATAAAAATCTGCATCAATGTATTGATATTCACATGTTTTGAATGGTGATTTATCACCTTACATTGTCCCAATTTGACCATTGAAACAATATTTGAGACACTGATGGTATGAAAAAGGTACGGCCGCATGTTGATGTAGCCAAGGTCTTCCAAGAAAAATGTTGAAGGCTGTGTTCTGACGAATAACCATGAAATCTATATTAGAAACCAGATATCCAAACTGAATTCTGAGTGTCATTTCGCATAGAGTTTCTTGTTAATTTTTATCATATCCTTGAAACATCAATGTAGAAGGAGATAAATCAGATTCGGTGAATCCTAATCGAAAAATTGTACGAATAGGAATGATATTGACTCTGGAGCCATTATCAATGAATGCTAGTCAGATGTCTATATCATTGACTTTTCCAGATAGATACAAAAGTCTGATATGTCCATGTACAACATCATCTTCATCTGTAAAAGATATCACTGCATGACATTCTGTAGGGTCATTCTCTATATAGTAGACTTCAGCTGCAGAACATTCAATTTTGAATTCCTGAGGACTTGACATAGCCTCAATGAATGCCTCCCAAAGATCCTTTGATAGATTCATGGAATCTAAAATATGGGCAGGGATTTTTTCTGATCTTTCACCATTTTCAGAATGTGGTTGGTGACGTCAGCTGTCAGAACAGGAATATACGTCCATTCCATGTCAATATTAGGTGTATGTGACTACTCCTGTCCTCCTTTTTCTGTCAATTAATTCCTATAGTACTTATGCATAGGGGCAGAGAGTCGAGTCTTCTCAAAATTTGTCATCGGAGCTTTTTGAATAACTTCTCTAGGTGCTACCAAATGAGACTGTTGGAAGGCTTAAAGAACATTGGCAGGTGTATGTGCCTGATGGATATTCCCCGTCATGTATGGATAAAAAACATCCTTCAATACAGGCATATGAGACTACTGACAGAATTGGTGATTGTAAGCAGTTCAGTGTTCTTGTTTACAGGTGGTCACCATATTTGGTTGGCGAGCTCCTTTGGATGCAGTCAGACGAGCCTGCTGACTGGATGATGAATTATAAGCAGGTGTATGTACCTTCCTATAGTAATTTTTCGTAATTTCCTGATGGGATTGGTGGGTTGCTGCCAAACGAGTCTACTGGATAGTGGTATAAGAACGGACCGTTGTGTGTGACCGCTCATTACCTGCCATCAAGTTAAGTTGATGGACTTCTTTGGAGGGGGGAAAGGTAAGAACCTGCTCCCTGTTTGCCAAATTTCTCCATTGGCGGTTCGTCTTGCGTGCTTGTGTCTAAGAAACCTGATCTGAACCCCTAGAGGTGATACCCTCATCATGTTGAGGGTGCACTACTACACGAGTCTAGCGGTGATTGTTGATGGGATCCCTCGGGAAGGATTCCTGTCTTCTTGAACTGAGGCCTTGGGTAACCTCTTCATTCACCTTCCTATAATATGGGAGGGACTGTTTGTTGCCTTCCATGGATAATGACCCGAAATGGTTGGAGACAGTGGTTAGCACTACCTACTTCTTGATCATTGGTCATCAATGTCCGGACAACCACGGTGAATTATTAACTTGGAGGGCTTGTCGAGCGGCCTCCAGAGTCAGGATGGTACCGTGTCGACAGAATTACCTCACCAATACATTTTAGACCCAGTGTTGAAGATGCTTAGTAGGTGATGTTGTCCTTAGAGAGGACAAGGATCCAGCAGGAGTAGCACCCAAAGCATTCACAGGTGTGAAGTTTAAAGAATCCATTCTGTGTTGCAGAGAAATCCTGGAAAATAGTGCATGTTTGATATAGCATACACAATCAAGATAAGTCTGGCCAGACTAAATCTTTTGGATGACCATTTATGTGATTTATTGCTTGTTTGGTCCTCACATTGAGTTAAATAGGTTCCTAACAAATAAGTAAAATATCAGTTAACTTGGTTAAGGATTCATGTCGGGTTCACAATTTTTGTTTCTCCTAGAAATGGGGATGACCTTGTTTGTTTAAGGTTCAAACTATCCAATTGGTGTCTAACGGGTTTATTCGTAGAACCGGAAATACCAAATGATTCTATATCCATTTGGACCTACTTTCCAAGGTAGGTGCTCATTAGTTTTTGGCCGATTAGGCTTAAGAATTTGCATTGGTCAAGAGGATGAGAGGTCAGACTCATTACACATTTTTGGGGGGAATTATTGTCTACTCCGGGACTCTATCATTGATTTAAGTTATGTTCACGAATCCTTATTAATTTACCAAGAATGAAAATGAGTTTTCCTTCTAAACTTTGCAATCAATGATTGATATGTATGGGATTTATAGAATCTCTTATATGTATTTTAGGTTCTTCATTGATAGATAATCACTTGTATGTATTAGAGATTCTTAGTCAATGGTATCCTTCAATACATTTTATAGAAATCTCTTGGTCACTATGATGACCATACTAGTTTTAAAGCCACTCAGTGGGGCACTTGAAGTTTATTTTCATTCAGAAAGAAATGGATTATTTTAGAGTTGGGATCGTACTCGCAGATGGGCTACCTACGTATCCTTTTTAATGAGGATTCAGAACCCACGTAGTTCAGGAATTATGATTAGTTTAACATCATATGGGTTGGATGATAATTAATGGGTGATGGGCTTGAACCTTAGAAAGGATTCCTACGTACTCTAATTTTAAGGCAGAGATCAAAGTCCACGTAGTTCGATCGAAGAAGTATGAGGTTTATGCATTATTAATAGCCCAAATAGAGATGTCGTAATTACTTTTACACTCTAAGCCCACGTGAGTCATGCTCAGTGTGAGAAACAAGAGGTATCAGTAAATATGATGATTGTTCCATGAAAGATTCAGTCATAAGAAATGATGTGGGGTTACGTATGTATGACGGCCTGAGTAAATGAGGATCATGACTTAATTTAGGAAATAAGCCTAGGATCAGGGTCCATAAAGGTATTTGTGATTTTTTGAGATTTTGAATTTTAACTTGGGGCTTACTCTTGAAAATGAATCTCAAATTAAGAGGGACTTATGATTTGGTTTTATTCTAGGGAAGGAAGCCCAAATCAAATGAAAATAAGGTTGGGGATTACTCCTGAGAAGGATGCCCAGATTAAAGGAATTTATTATTGTGGATTACTCCTAATAAGTAGTCCCAATTAAGAGGACTTGTAATTTGGGGCTTACTCTAGAGAAAGAGGCCCAAAGATAAAGGAAATTTTGATTGGGGATTACTCCTGGGAAGGAGGCCCAACTGAAGGGAACTTTTAACCTGGGGAATAATACTAAGGAGAATACCCAGATTAAAGGGGAACTTTAACTTATGATTGGGGCTTAATCCTGAGAAGGATTCCCATTAACAGAGACTATCTCATCTTAATGGATGAGGTTTAATGAAGGAAACCTCTAACCATAGTGATATAAAGTTATATAAATCATAAGGTTTTGGGATATATTCCACAGAACTCTTTTCAGATAAGGAATCCGACAAATAAACCATTCCATAAGTGGCTTTGAAGAAGGTTTTGAAGGCTAGATCATGAAGAGGATAGGTGGATTTGAAGAAAAGAGGTGAATAGGAAGGAGGGGCACCCAAAAAGAGGTAGGTGCGCAAGTCCTTTTTGGGTGCACAAGTCCTATTTGGGTGCGCAAGTCCTGGTCACACAAGTATACTTGCTGGACATGAATTCACTTGGGCGATGAAGAACCTGTAGTGTAATACTTGGGTGAGACATGTCTCAAGCCCTTACTATTTTCCTTATATGCTTCCAGAAGGGCAGCACGCAAGTTTCCATGAGAGGAAAAGGAGGCACGCAAGTTTCCCCATTTCCCTTAAGGGTTGGACACTTAGGTGCACAAGTATTGATGAGTTCCAATACTTAGGCCTCATTATTCCTCCTTAGGTCTTCCATTCTAGGTTAATAATTACCTTATAAGTGTTCACAAAACATCAGACAGAGACTTGGGAAACCAGAGATTGAATTTGAGTTTTGGATTTTTTTTCATCCCTGAAATGGGGGTCCCACATGGGGTATTTATAGGCCACTGAGAACCTTGGGAGAAAAAAGAATACGGCACGCAAGTGACTTACACGCCTAATGTCTGGAATGAAAGTGACTTCTGTGCCCAAGGCTGGCGCGCAGGTATACTTGCGCGCCTTAATGCCTTTGCAATTTTTTGATGGATCTTCCTTCTTCATTTATTGAGGTACTCTCCTTAGTCAATCCTTGGACTCTGTGATGAAACGGAGCATAAAAAATCACCTAATAAAAATACCACAGCCTATAATCCTTTTAAAGAATAATGTTATAAGTATGGAGAATAATATTCTTCAAATAAATTCCAAACTATCATATATTAGATCTCCCCTATTATATAAAAAACAACACATATCATTTTTTCTCCTTCAATTCCAAATAAATGAAATTATCTAATGATTGACAACAAAACATCTCCCACGATATCTCTGGATCCTCATAATCACCAAGAAACAAGATATATTCCTAATGAATAACTACCATAAATTAGATAATAACCAATGGAATCCAATGTTTATTTATATTAATAATAAAAAAACATTCTAAAAATCCTCTAACCATATATCTATCTTCTAATTAGGGATTTTTACATCATAATTAAATATGAACTAATAATGAAACTCACAAAATGAATTCCTCATAGAGTTATCCTACTTAGGTATCACCCTTATATAGTCAATTGAAGAATCATGAATCACCCCACCCAACTCAACCAAAAGTATAATCCTCTTACCATAAAACTACATATCACAATGAATGAAACAATACATATAACATTGGTAATGGTTTGAAACCATGAACCTCAATGTGGATGAGGATGATTAAGAGGCCAGAGGAGGAGGAGGACACTATGTTGGTAGAGGATGAGAAGAATCAGAGTCACGGTGAAGGATGGGTCGTGGCAGAGGAGGTGGAGAAGGCAGCAGTGGTGGGGGAGGAGGAGGATGGTAGCGACGAAGTAGGAGGAAAAAAGCACCGGCAGTGATAGTAGAGGAGCAGGAGGAGTCGCGGCACATGGTTCAGCTTCTGTGAAGGTTTCAATGTGTGTGATGGAGGAGGGTCCTGTTAGGGTTATTTTATAAAAAATGCTTGAACATTTATCAGCGCTAGTTAAAAGAACTGATAAATGAATGTTTTATCAGTGTTAAAATAAATGTGCTGATAAAATATACCTTTATCAGTTTTTTTGAGTTCTCATAAAACAAATATTTATAACTAATAAAATTATATTGCTGATAAATACTTATTTTAGCAATCATTTTTAATTACATATATATATTAAAAATTATTATAAATTTATAAATAAAAAAATATAATAACAATATTAAATATAACAAATATAATAAATACAATTAATTAATCTAATAAATATAATATATCCCTAAAAACATTATTTTTTAATATAAATATAATTATTTTATATAAATTCATAATAAAAATATTTATCAGCGCTAATAATAGTGCTGAAAAGTGTACACTTTATAAACGCTAAAAAACACTGATAAAGGGTACACTTATATCATTGCTGGTTTTAGCACTGATAAAGTCTACATTTATCTGTTCATTTTTCTAAGCACTGATAAAGGGCAGTGCTTCCCTTGCACTGTTTTGTGGTAATGGTCATAAAAGAAGGGAATCGGGCTCTGATAATGCTTGAAAGGACCCTTAAGATCAGTGAAATCACTACTAGAGGGTAAATCAAGGATTTTAATTTTATTTTTATTTTTATTCAGGACAAAAATTCACCACATAATAATATGTGTTAATAGTATCATTTTCACACACAAACTAAAGAACACATAGGAATGTATAATATATTTATAATGTTCACCTCTCAAAAAGTGAAGTCTAATCCTTGGAATAAACTGAATTTTTCTAAGAACATAAAACCCAATAATATAAAAATATTGATATAAAGAATGTTTAATATCATTATAAACGTGTTAAAATAAGTATCCTAGCTATGATTTAGATTTTTCACTATTACAATAAGAAAATAATTTTTCTCCCAATAATAAGAAATCCTTCAACCAAATTGTAATTCCAAAGTATTATTTTTTTGTGGATTATTTTTATTATTTTTCAAAATCTATTATTACAGGTTACCTCTATTATATCTATGTGAATTGTACAACCCCTACTTATTCTTCTCTACCTAAAAAATATTCTTGGTATATCTATAGATATAAATATCCATAATTTTTCATAGACTCCTTCATTCATGCATAACACAGTAATGATATTGCACACCGGCAGGAGAAAAATTTCATGTTAAAATTCGAATTTGAAATTAAAATTCAAATGAATATATTTAATTAGATATTTTTTTAAAAACTATTATTCTTATTACTTACTTCCATTTTCATATTTTAAACTTATTTTTAGATTAATACATCGTTTAAGTGAGAGATACAGCATGACTGAGTGGAAATTTTTTAACTCCTTTATTATTCATATAAAACATTTTCCTCATGTTTGTTACTTTTTCTCAATTTTATTGAATAAAAAATCACCTTTTTTATGTTTTATTCATAAATTAACAAATTTATCATCGTATTATGTAAACATTTTCTTTATAATATTTATTCTGAAATTATTTAAATTCTAGAGAATTTTTCCAACTCTAAAGTCATATGCAATCACTGAATTCATATATGGCCCATATTAAAGAATAATTTGAATCCAATAATTATAACACAAAATTCCTCATTTAGTATCAATGTATTACACACAGACTAAAAACTTCTTACATGATCTTCACAAATACTTACATCATATCTCAAAGGAATTCACTTCTTCAAAGACATACACCTTGCATGAATGTTTGACATGGACAACTCAAAGTCTTATTCATAGACTAAAAATTCATACAAGGTATCCAAAACTTATAAAAACATCTAATTTTGGTAATATATAAATTATAATACACATAATCAAAGTTTCATGTTATCACATGAAATCTTTTGGATTGACCCAAACTCTTATGAAAATATCATTCCTTTATCATTTCCAACCATAACTGCATAATTCCAAACATAGTCACCTGATTTATTAAAAGTTTATCCAAAAATATATAAAAATATTATAAAAACTTCAAAACATCCATAAATACAATCAACTCACATAATACACTTTACATAATGTGATTTTATATTTTATTTATGTATCGATAACCAAAGAGTACACAGTAACCACATATACATCCAAACATACAATTTTATCTTGTCAAGATGAATTATAAATGATAGAGGGAACTTATTATCATAAATAACTCCTCATGTAGTCATAAAAATACAAAAAACTCTTGGTAACAACATAAACCATCACATGAAGTGGATATTGAGTGTGTCATATTAAATTGGAAAGAGTGCGGAAGTGATGGTTGGAAGATCCAAAATGCTAAAATGTTGGGATATCAAGTGAACTTCCTTAAAGGTATTATAAATTATGAAAATATTAATATGGTGGGGAAACATTCTAAGACTAATAGGCATTTTTATCTATAAGGTCTCACTCAATAATAATAAGAGGAAGGGATAATATAAAAGGCACTAGGTCAGGGGGAAGTTGATTTTGCATATCAAGACTCACAGAAAGTGGAATATTGATCTATGTAGATCAATGATATCCTAGTGAAATATTATAAAGGGTATTCATCTCAATATTCTTTTCTTCATGATGTTGAATATTCAAAAATTCAAGATAAGATTAATACAAAGATGATTGAATTGATTTATTGAGGTTGGGAAAAATTGGAGGATGACTCTTCACTTCAAAACATAGCTTTCAATGATTCTCCAAAAAATGGAATTAAGATTAAATTTGATATGTAGAGATTTCACAAGGTGCCTCCTAAAAAATCAAGGTTAAGGAAAAATTATTCTCACTTATATAAAACCATGGTTAAAATTTCACAAAGTTTTTAATTTTATAATTCATATTCAATTGATGGATTGTATTTTAGAAATTATTGTTATATATTGATTTTTAATGTTTCTTTACAAATTTTTTATTTTTTATTTTCATTGGTATGAGGTTTGTATTTTTTTTATGATTCCTTCCTACCATTATACAATTTTTTTAAGTTTAATATAAGGGTTGTATTCAACTGATCCATTTCTTTACCTATATTAAGAAAAATCTCACAAATCAAATCTAATATATGTATATACATAGTTCTAATACTTTTTTCATGGATTTCTAAGAGAGATAATGATATAGGTCAAGATATGAATATATTTATATATCCCACCTTCATTGCAATGATTATTTTATCCTTTAATTGTAGTTATCATGAAAATACTTGAAGATAGAATCCAAGGACACCCCTAAGAACCATTAAAATTTAAATGAGTTGTTTAGAATATATTAAGAGAGTTAAATATGGGTTTATAAGTTTATCAAACTCAAAACATAAATCTTAAATTTAAATTAAACTTTTATTCTCATGATCACTTGACCATACAGCAATTGTAAATATCTCACTACCCAAAATATCAGAAATTCATGGTTTGTTTTTACACCCATGCATGGTCCATACATCAGCCACTGCCTACATATGCATATATATGTAAATTTATTTAACCATGAATAGAAATTGTGAAACCATATTTTATCAAAAAATCATATTCTTAAAAAAACTCGTACTCTAATGAGAAACACTCATTTAGAACACTATAGTATAATAAAATTTTATTTTATTTTTATTATGTCATCCATTCCACACCTCGATTTCCCATGGTTAATAAAACACCCCTTGAAATACCTAAATTAAAAAAATAAAATTTTAATGTCATTGAAAAATGATTCAAATAATCTATATATATATATAGTATTTATATGTGTTCACCTTTTAGATTTCCATGTAAAAAAATAAAAAATAGAGGTATTTAAATATTTTATTTTAATCATTTTATTTTGAGTGGTATACATTGAATTATCCATATATAAAATATATAAACAATTCAACATATTTTATATTTTATAAAATATTTAATTCATTTATATATGACAACTCTTATTCTAAATAACGAAATAAAATCCTTTCGTACCCAAACAAGAAAAAAAAATTATATTTTTGAAAAGAACCTAGTAATAGTTATATAATTCAAAAGTTGACCCACTAAGAATATATGTATTATATACTCTTTATTCCTATCCAATAGTTATTAATTTATTTCCAACACATATATCTACTTCTACATTAATTAATTATCTTTTAATTTTATGTTAATATCAATCAATATAAATGAGTGATGTAAAACTAATATGAAATGACCATGTGTAAAAAGTAGAAAAATGATAATTATAACATTAAATTATTTATAATTATTTTTCTTCACTTTGAAACTTGGAACACTTCTCAAGTAATTGTAAAAAAATGTAATAAAAATAAAATATAAATTATGTGTTTACTTTCATTTTAATCTATAACAAAATATATTTATTATGTAGTAATAATTTTTTACAATGTAACAATAAGAATTTCAATTGAATATTTTATTGGACACACTAATGTTGTTACAATATATCTCATTTTATACTATGTTTTAATGAACTCAAAAACCCTCAATTTTCATTCTATTTATTCTTTATTTAATTATACAAATCAATATCTTAATGTTCTAAATGTTATATTTTTAATTTATTAATTTTCTACGAGAAGATTTTATCTAAGAGTATAAGTCATATGTTCATGTCATATAAATTATCTAATAATTACACTAAATCTTCATGTTCGTTATAAATTCTAAGAAAAAATTTCGCTTCTATAAATTTTCCTAGTTTTGGAATCCTTATGATCAAAAAAATTCTTATATTTAATAATTGTTCTTAGATAAATACTTATGATGATGTTTTGAAATCATAACGTCTTATTATAAAGACTTACAGACAAAAGTAAGTCTCATCATAAATTTCTATCGTAAAACCTTAAATTATTAAAATATTAAGAGATCCATTCAATTAAGAAAATCATATCATTAAAAAGAAATTTGAAAATGACTTACAGTCAGATACCCAAGTTTTGTATTCAAAGAAGTCTTACAATCACAACACTTATAGTGTTGAATACTTATGAAGTTGAGCATTCTTAAGTAAGTTTATGATATTTTATTACTATTTTTTGGAGATTATTATCATTCCAAAATATCAATAAAACTATAATTATTATTTAGTTTTTTCAAATTTAAAAATGTCTAAATAAGGGAATGCTAGATTAAGTAAAGCTATTATTTTCATGAAATGAAAAGTTTCAAGGAATATGAAAGCCTCAGCAACATGATACTCTATTTTTTATATTTTCAGAGGTAATTGGATTAAAAGTAATAAATAATTAATTTATAGCTATTATATTATTTAATTACACCTTTTTGAATTGAAGGATATTTTCAAATTCATAAGGGACGTATTGTATATATTCATACCGAGAAACATACATTTCATATATATATAATCTATTGTTATGATTTTTTTTGTTTTCAGACTAAAAACAAAACTAGTATGTTTTTTGTTTGATTTAAATTTATATATATATATAAAACATAGGACTTTTTTACAAGACTATTCAATATTTTGAGAAACCTGCTAATTTTTTATTTGCTACTTACAACTGTTCACTAAAGATACTAATATTTTTAGTATATATTTTTAAATAAAGTGTACACTCTTTATACTAATTATGTTGTGACCAATGAGATGTATTTGAAAAGGGAGATCCTTGAAAAATATTTTGTAACGTTTTTTAACAAGTTTGAATTATTTGATCATAATTTTGGAGGTCCCTATGAGAAGGACCCATATAGTGAAAATCACCAAGATCACTAAGCGAGTGATCGGTGGAGTGAACTATGTGCTCTTTAGGCCTCAAAACACTATAAATTTCAGTTGTTATTATTCCATAATGTTTTTTTCAATCTCAACTACTTATCTGATTTAATGTAAAGTATAAAATCTTTTATGTTTCAAACTGGGGGGTTTCAAGTTGGAGAAATTTTTAACTACTCAATTCACCCCCCCCCCCCCTCTTGATTCATCCTGAAACACCTATCAAGATAATAATTGGTTTTAGTGAAAGTGTATTTTGATTTCTCAACTTTTTCTAATTAAGTGTTTATGATCATTTATTAAAGATTCTATGATGGTTGATTTTAAAGAAGAAATGTTTATGATTAGATCATTGTACATCAATATAGAAAATTATATATAATGGAAGGATACAATGATTATATATTTAAATAACTTTATATAAATAGTATATTTAAAGCCTCTTAATCCATATGTAATTCTTAAGGGTGAACCAGAGACTTGGTATACTACATTCGAAGCTAAATATGACCAAAAATGCTGTAAAATGAATCCAATCGTCAATAAGTTAGGTCCTGATGAGTATAATTGTGTTTTAGAGTGTGGAACAACCCATAAAATGCAATATAATAATTTATTTTCATATGGTGTAATTTTAAATAACTTAAATTCAACACATTTATAATTATAGATGGAGACATCATAACTTAAGTGAATGGAATAATCATAGAAATTGTCAATGATGTTGCTAATTTGGGAAATCATTTTCATTAACCAGATAAACCATTGATATTTCAAAGAGATTTACATTTGAAGTGTATTTGGGTATCTTATTCCATCAGGAAATCTAAATTTTTCAAAGATCAAAAAATTTAGGTTCTTATAGGAATTATGATACTATATAAAATAGAAATATAGGCTAAATAAGATGATCAAAGAATAATTAGAAAGGATAATATTTCCTTTAAAGTGTCAACTTATAAGGATTAGAATAACTCTAAAGAGAAAATATTATTTGACTCATCCCATAAAGAAGATTTAATATTCTCGTAATCTAATAATGAAATTCCTCAGTTTTCATGGAAAATTAAAAATTAATATAAAACTAGAAATGGATTCAATAATTATTTTACAAAGTAAAAGAAATTTCTTAAGGTAATTCAAAATAATTAAGATTATATGAATGTAAAAATATCAATAATATTAATCCAAGATTCTCTCAGTTTAAGGAAAATAATAAATTAAAAGGAAAAATGATTCATAAGAAATATGATTATAAGAAAAATAAGAAGAAGAAAATGAAGGCTACATAGAGATATATTGAAGAATACAATGTAAATCCATATTCTAATTTAGATGATGGAAAATCAAATGAAAAATACAAACAATGATTTATGTATTGGATAGAGGAGTTACATCTTTTTTATTATTCTTCCACTGAATATAACTATGAAAAATATAATTTTTACTAACTTTTTGAATATTTCTCAATTCTGGAAGAAAATTTTTCGTCACATAATAAAAATAAAAAATAACTAAATAAATATTATGATACTATTAAAAATAAAAATGAGGTTTGTCAAAAAAATATAATAAAAATGATAAATGGATTCATCTACTTATACATTTTTTTCCATGATAGTAAAATAAATGAATTAATGTCTTAAATAGAATCCCCAAATAAGTATTAATATGTTTTTATCAAAGAATAAAACTACCTTAATCCAATACTCAAAATTAAAAAAAATGTAAAAATGTAATATGAAGTAATGGAGAAACACTTAATATGTATTTGAATTACTTTGCTCCTATATATAATAAATGTATGTATATAATGACTAGATCTCACTATGGAATCAATGGTCATTATAAAAACTATTTTTATCTTAAAGAACCAAAATTATATGGTGTCAATAATACTTTTATTTTAAAAAATATATTTATTTATTTAAAACTATAAATTATGGAAAAGGAAACAGATTTTGAGTTTCCAAATATTTGTTTGCTAACATTGTTGGATCCAAGAGTATGTGGGTACTAGAAAACCTCTTTATTAAATTTATTTTAAAAGGGAAAATATAACAAGAACATAAACACTAAATAGTACATGGATAATGGGTTTTTGAATCATATGAGTGGTGACTTATAAAAGTTTCACTCACTCTCAAAATATGATGGAGGATATCTCAGCTTTTGTGACAATTAAAAATAAAAAAAACATTGGTGTTGGTTTAGTTATAGATATAGACTATGATCTAATAAAAAATCAATATACTACAGACCTGAAAAAAATGATATGTATCTCTCAAAACTCTAATGATGGGTTTCTAGTTGACTTTATAACAATGTATTTTATTTTTTTAAGATGAATTTCTCAAATTTGGATCACCAAGAACTGAAAATGTTTACACCCTTAATCTGTGTTTTTTATATAAATAAAATATGAACTAATTGAATACTTATATCAATGAATCTTGGATTTAAAATAAAAGTTATGTAAATTTTAGTATTAATTATTTATAAAAAATATCTAAGATAAACTTTATTTTATATTTTCCTCATCATAAATTGGAAAAAAAAAGAAACTATGTGATGCAAAAAAATGGGAAAGAAACACAATTCATCCTTCAAAGTAACTAAATAGTTTTTATCTTATATACAATAAGAAATTATTCATTTAAATTTTTTGGTCCCCATAGAACTGAAATCCTGGGTGGAAAAATCCTTTTTAGGTTATTTATAATTTTCATGATTTACTGGGTTTTATTCTGTAAAATATAAAATATTATTATTATTAAATATTATTATATAAAATATTATATAAGATTATGTGTTTTGATATATTTTCAAATGCAGTTAATTTTTCTCAATACATGCAATTAAAAAAACCTTCTCTGCCCTAGGAAAACATATAATAATTATGTTGTTGAATTGAGCAATAGGACATTGCAAGATATTTCTATAAAAAATTTCTTTGGATATAGTATGACCACTCAATTTTTTGGATTAAACTATTAACATGGAATGTTATTTCATTAATATAGTTTTAATAAGATCTACAATTAAAAACCCATTATGAGATTTAGAGTATTTTAATGTCAAGGGTTTTTTTACTTTCATGTTTTCAGGTGTAAGGTCTACATCTTGAACACCATGAATAATATTGGTAAATTTGATCCAAAGGGTGATGAAGGAATATTATTAGGTTATTCAAAAACTTTTAAATATTAGGTAGATTTCAATGATAACTAAAAGATAATTGAAGAATCTACTCAACTAAAATTTTATTAAAGTGGACCCTTTCACAATGAACCAGCTTGGGTAAACCAAACACATCCCCTGATCTGGCCTACTATAAGACCTCAAGAATGCCTCCTCATATGATAGAGGCCTCTGACTAGAAGTAAGGGTCTAAACGATATTGTGGGTATACTATTACCTCTAGTAAAAGTGTAATAATATAGGAACGTGACCAAAAACTTACACAGATATAAACATAAGAGTATGGATAATAAATAAACAAAAATGGAAGGATGATATATTAAATGAAGTGTATCATATAGTCATACAAACTCAGAGGCAAGAAAAAACAAAAATTTGGTGTCCCACTGGGTGGACCACATATAAAAAATAAAATAAAAATAATTATAATAAAATACATTGAGATCAACTACCAAATCCAAGTTAAACCACATACCCAGAATTTATGAAACTTGAGTTGTATCAGTCCGATCTTGAGACTTCACATGTACATCTCCACTCAATCATGAAACATTGAGCCCCAACCCCTTACACTATGAAACTTGGGATATATCCTGAATTTAGATATAAAATCTTCATGAGAACTGGAGTACACATATAGGTGGTAGAAATAAATCTAAGTAGGTCACTCCTAATGGTGATTCTATAATATTTTCTCATAACAAGTGTATACACACATGATATGCTAGCCTAGTTGAAAGATAATAACAGTTGGCATAAAAAGAAAAACTTCATAAAAATGGGCCCAGAAAAAACAAGTAAAATAGAAAACGATAGGTTCAATCCTAACACTTGAAGTAATTTTAGCCCCACTTTGGCCCCTGCTATGGAATTTATAGCATGTGGCTCACCCAGCCACATGATACCAAGAACATCCTCTAAATCTAAACAAGAGTTTCATGAATAATAAACAAAATTGAAAGAATTTTATACCCCATGTAGTAACCATAGGTTTTCATAAGGAAATTCTCATTTAATAGGATCTAGGACTCCAAAATAATGATCTAAACTGACAATAGAGTCCCTATTCCACACTCAAGAGAAACAATAATGTTTCGAAAATAGTAGAAAATTAATTGGACTAAAATATAGACCTGATAGACAAATCACACATGGGATCCATCTAGATGGACTTAAAGAATTAACTTTCATATGGGTTATATACATAAAACTAGGATCTCTAAGCATCCATGGTAGAAATATTGCAACAGTTTCCTTGAAATCATATATATATACCCTCTATCTTGGGAGTTTACTAAACTAGAGGAGGTGCACTTACCCAGATCATCCATTATCTACCTAAGATCATGTAACCATATCCAACCAAAGGAGGATAGAACCCAATCAAAAAATTTTGTCAATATCTAATTCATGATATTCCAAGGGTCTCCTTCTTAAAAAAATTCCTAAGAAAAAATAATTAAAACTTCATGGAAAAAGGACAATAGAACATGGGATGATCCAACACATGAACACACTATCCAAAACGTTGAACTATAAATGTTGATTAAATCTTAGCAAATAAAGAATGGGGATTTATCAGTCCCATGTATCTTCCTATCCAATAAATATCCACCGAGGGCTATTTAGAAAACTCCTTAGGGATAAACCAAAACGTGTGGATCCCATGGTCCCCAGGGTCACAACATAAAGTGATGTCTGACTAGGTACTCACTTGTTGGACCCATGATCTTAATCCACAATCTTCCAAGGATCCATAATCAGCCTAAATTCCATTGTAAGATTATAAAACCCTATGTGGGGTTCCTCTATCTCATCCAAATCACAGGACTCCCCTAGTGTGGAAACATCTCAAATTGTCCTTAATGGACTATAACAAATACTTGATCAACAACGCTTCCAAAGGGGCATCAAAAAGAATATCACACATACACAGGAATTTCTAAAGGTCCTCATAGACACCTAAAAAACAAGATACCCCACAAGTGGTCCTTTTCATAATCAAAAATTCATTTAAAATCCCACTTATGAAAACTTTATTCAGCCTCCCTAATAAACAACCCATCATTGGGTATAAACTCACCCACAAGGGCATCCAAATTAACACAATGATACATAATAATTATCAACTACTTAATATGAAACCCACTGATAACTTGATAAAAACTATACCACAAGTGAATTCTAAAGATTCTCGTAGACTCATCTCAACATTACAATGGCACTTGACTGTAACTGACATCCCATGGAGTCAACCCAAGCCTAAGGGTCCAACAGTCCTAACCTCAAAAACCCCACCCTAAAATTTTGGTAAAATCCAATATCTCTTCATAGATATGAATTGATCCTACCTTCCAAGACCTATCTGAATTAACCTTAAACAAAATCATTCTTCTATCCACTTTCCATTTCAACTAACGATCCTGCAACCCTCACCTAGGTCTCACATCTCAATATCCAATCTTCTAGAGGATTATGAATCCCAACCATAAATAAACTATCATTCAAAAAAGAAGGCTTGTGAAAATTTAAAGGATAGAACCATCATGTTATAAAAAAATACTAAGACTGGAATACTCACAAATGTAATTTTATCTCTGGGATAAAAAAATAGGAAATACAAGCTATGTTAAGAAAAAGTATGTGGTATGTACTTAGATTACACAGTGTGTACCCCCAAAGATCCTCTCTAGATAGGTGTCACAAGACACTAATCATTTAATTTTACAAAGTATATATTTGTTTCACCATATATATAAAATTTACCCCTACATAGGGTACTTTTACATGTGCCTCAACTACACTCGGCATGTAAAAGGCCTCACTACAAATCATGTATCAAAAAACATTGCATTTTTCCTATATGAGGTACCTATTTGTGTAATCTAAATGGGTTATTTCCAAGTTCGCAACATGATCTTTTGTTGTTTACTCTACACGACTATGTACACTGACATAGAGTGGTTGGTCATGCCACAGGTAACACCCCAATTTTCCGACACACGACATGTACCATAGTTACATTATGTGTAGTTTAAAAAACTACATCTTCCACAAACATGAATAATAAACAACATGTGTTCCCTAAAACACATGTAATGTACATAGGTTCTCTAGAATTAAAACGAACCAAAATCGCCTAAAACACCCCATTTCACCTGGATTAAGCCAATGTTGACCATTAGTGGGTCCCCATAAACCATAATAAGGATTTAAAACATGGAAATAAGATATACTATGGGGACATAGAAAAATAAATTAAACACATTCCCACCTCCAGGAGGAAACCTCCTGACATTCGCAACAGATCTGCACAACCCACCCCTTAAGCCTCGATCTTCTTCTGGAGGAACTCCATGGGTGATGCGTCCTCCTACATCTCCCTATTCTCTCCCTCTCCCTATCTTATCTCTATGACACTAAATACAAATGGTTAATTCATGGGAATACATAGAGGGAAAATCAAAGGATAAAAGGAAAAAAGTAAAAAATTAAAAAAAGAAAATGAAGAATGAAAGGAGTCAGGCCCCAGCCCCAGCGCTTATGATCAAATTAAGCATTTCCTAGGAAACCCATATCTCCCCATTATATACTGAACCACATATATAGAATCACAATTGGAATCTCTATTTAAAATTTATCATCTAATGAACTTTTGAAAATAAGTTATTATTTAATTAATTAAGGGTTAAATATTCCATGAAAATTTAAACTACTCGACTTTCCACCAAAACCTTATCCTAGGGTAAACAACCTATTCCAATATCAAAAGAGTATTTGAAAAAATTATAAAAGGTCATTTAATGGGGGAAATAACTACTTTTTCCCTAAAATTCTTATGGGAATAAAAAGTTAAAATTTATCCTAATTTTCACATCCCATGATATTGTGAGGGGTCACAAAATCCCCACCCCAAATTCTTATCATTCCTAAGAAACCCCAATGTTTAACCAGTATCCATTCTCTCACCTAGGAATTGGCTCAATTAATGATATCTTAATTATCTAATACTCAATGTTATTGTGCCCATAAGTCTCCCCGATATGAGAGACATTGAACTGCGACAAATCTTATGCTCCCTGTTATATGACTATTTTTAACATCACCCAGCTTCCTAAATAGAAAACCACATTGGACATGTTACAACCATCACTAAATAAAATGGATAGACATTAATAAACCACTGACATCTGAGTTTCATTATGAAAACTATGACACCAATATCTTGTTAGTGTCTCTCTATAAATTGTAAAATTTTCACTCAATAAACCACTTAAATTGGTGCTCACAGCCTCCAACATCATATGGTTCACTCTACACCACTAGGAATTACATAAACCACAAAAAACAAGTATCATGGCTCATGATCATATGGGAAAAACTTTACATAGATAGTCTAATGCACCAAAAACCAGTTACTATACTTCTCATATAGGTCGGTTCTAAAAAAATAGAGCACCATAGAAACTCCTATTCAAAATCAAGGGATCTCCCTCATGCTAAGATCAACCACATGACCACCCTCCAGTTAAACATTTTTTTTGAATCTATAATAATCCAAATATTCTCTAACAGTATTAACCAAGGTACAACTAAAAATGGGTAGGGCTAGGTATCTAAACAAACCTTTTTTATCATGCCATCCATGGGACTAGGAGCACTCCCAATGCTCCACTTATCAAGAATCAAGCATCATCATTCATAACCACAACCTAGTGATATCAAACCTCAATTTCCCTACTAGGGAATAACTGTCATTCCCACCTAATCCACTGAGGATAGTTGGCACACATGCCCCCCCTGCAAGACCTAATAGACAACCCAAAGCACGAATAACTCCCTCTCAAGAAAATTGAACCAGGGACTTCATAGATCCCTCATAGAAGGGACTACATCTCCATCGATCCACCAATAGGGAAATCAGAGACCATTACCAACCCACAAGGGACTCCATCGATCCCTCATAGAAGGGACTACATCTCCATCACTAGTGAACAAATCTACACAAGATTCACATGACCAATCATCATAGAAATGCATATACATATATATATATATATACATGCAGTATAGTTGTGTAGAATTCCACCAAAGAGCTATATGTGATACACCATATAGGTCGTTAGAGACACTTTCAACAACTGAACATTCATTATTAGTGATATCACACATAGATTAGAGTATTTCATGTGAATCATAGATTCCTAAAATGATACAATAAAATTGGCCTCATTCCTAGAGGCTAAGAGATAAAAATAGGGATAAACTATAAATCCAAAAAACATAAGTGCATCACACTAAGTGAAATAACACAACCATAAACACATAAACTAAGAAAATAATACCATTCCTGGGAAACCAATGAATCCAATCAGAAAAGGTGTTCATTAAAAACCAATCCTATATCTATCACAGGTTTCAAAAGATTCCATGTCCACTTATCTACAAACTTCCCAAATCATAAAACCAAATAAATCATATACTATTTTGTAATGAATTTTCTAGGTTTGACACAAATCGTCACTTAATCTGGCCACCACAAGGCTTCAAGCACTCATCGCCATATGCTAAAGGATACCAACTAGTAGTGAGGGACTAAAAGATAGTGTGGGGAGACTATTATATCTGGTTATAGTGAATTAATAGTTTAAAATGAACAAAGACATACACAGGGATAAACATCGAGGTGAGAATAATAAATAACCTGGAACACCAAAATGTGATGTTATAAATTTAGTTTGTCATACAGTCATACGTTATTACAAGAATTAAAAACAATCAATAGTTGGTTTCCCACTATTCCCAACTTATATAAAAATGAAAAAAACTAAAAATAAAATATATCAGGCACTACTACCAACTCCATGTCAAAACACAAACCTAGTCTCCATGACTCTCAAGTTGCATCATACCGATATTCAGACTTCACAAAAGCATCTCTTCTTCATAAATAAACATCAGACCACATCTTCAACCACCACATGACCTATTATCCAACTTGAAATAATATATAATATCTACAAATATGTTGAGGCTCACGTATAGGGGGTGATAAATAAATCTTAATAGGTCACCCACAAAAGTGATCCTATAATCAGTTTTCAAAACAAGTTCATTCACATATGATATTCCAAATCTAGTCAAAATTTAACTATATATTCGTTAAAAGAACAATGATATAAAAATGGGGCTGAACAAAAAAAGGATAATATCCAACCATGGGTTTTATTCTAATGCCTGAGGTAAGTCTATCCCTTATCTATCTGATACTAAAGGATTTATAGCATGTTGCTCACCCAGCCACATGACACCAGGTGTGTCAACCATATCTGCAAAGAATATTCCAGATGCTTAAACATAATGGAAAGATTACCAAACCCCATTGTGTAACAATAGGCATCCACATGGTGAAGTCCATCTACCATGACCAAGGATTTAAATGGGAGAACTATTATTGGTAATAGGGTCTCCATGCCACACTCCAGAGAAACTAACGTCCCAAAATTCATATATAATGACTCATGATAATATATTTACCTAGTATATACATTTAAAAGAGAATCCATCAATATGGACCTAATAGATGCACATCTCTATAGGCTCCATATAAAAAAACTAAGAGCTAATAATCCATGGTAAGGGTAGCCTAATATAATCCATGACCTCCATATATATTCTCTATAGCCTGGGAGAATACTCAACTAGTAGGGGTGTACTCATATAGTTTGTATATTGGATCCCTAAGCTTATCTAACCATTTTTTTCTAATGAAAGATAGAACCAAATCAAAACATAGGGCCAACACCTGATCCATCTCAAGGGTACCCACACAAACCAATGTCTGGAAAAGAAACTACCTTAAACATTACATAAAAATTACTAATGAACAATGTACAATCCATCTCTCATACCTACAATCAAAATAGATTAACTAGCAGAATAGATCAACTCTCATCCAAAAAATATTAGGGCTCTCTTAGTCCCCTGGATATCCTTATTCAAAAAACATCTATCATGGGATTTCCATGACCCTCCTCAGGGACAAAAAAAATCCCACAGTTCTCAGGGTTATTGAATAAAGTGATTACCCAATAGGGACTCCACCACTAAACTCAATATCTCAGGTCATTCCTATCAAGGGATTGAAAACTAGACCAAATCCACAACAAAAGTCAGACACCCTTTAAGGGTCTCCTTTAGATCATCCAAGTTATGGGACATGACTCTTGTGGAAATATCCTAGAGAGACCTCAGTTTCTTATAACTTATCTTTGATCAAAAAAGAACCCAAAGGGGAGTCAAAAATAAAATCATGCCAATAAGGGAATTTCAAACTGTCCTCACAACCACCTCAAAAAAAGGAAACCTCATAAGTTCTCCTTAGCATAAATAAAACCTCTAGTCAAATACCATGCAAGAAAACCTCAGATGGGATCCTTAGAAAAAAATCATCATCAAGTACTAACTCAGCCATAGGGGCATCTAAAGTAACACCATTCCACTCATGAATTCTCAACTACTGACTATGACACCCAATGATCACTTTTACAAAACCAAACCATGATTGAAACCATGAGTGTCTCTCAAACTTATCTCAAAACCATAACAACACTCATCCATAACAGCCATCACATAAGGTCAACCCATATTGAATGCTCCAATAGTTATGACCTTGAACAACAAGTCCTTGAAGGACCCCGGAACATGCTGAGAGAGGAGGGGTGAGTCGGGGTGTAAAATTTTTCTGTTAAACTGATGGATCTGGTTCCCATGTTGGTAGGAACCTGTTTAATGTTTCTAAAGAGGAAGATCAGAAAATAAACAATCACATGCAATGCAATGACACAGTAATTTTACTTGGTTCACCATTAAGGGCTACTTCCAAGAAGAACACACTGAAAATGTGTCAGTCATACCAAAACCACTAATATTCATGAGATGTGGATTACAATAGTTTAGCACAATCACTTTGTTCCTGGCCCACTACCATTAAAAGTTTTTAGGGATAGAACACTGCATCCCTCAGATCACTTCCACTGACTCCCCTTTTCTCACTGATTTTGAAGAATCTTCACTCAGTTTATCGACTTGAAGGTCGCTTTAATGGTTTAGAATTAGCTCATGCATCCTCTGCTGTAAATGGATTCTCTGTTGAAGTCCCATAATCACCCACAGATTTAATATATTTTTTATATACACTGATATGTTATAGAAATTAATTTTGAAATCTGATTTGGTTAATTTCCAGGCTTCTTTGGGTGTCCCATGTACTGATTCTGTTTTAACGTACCACTGTTGTTTCCGTGTACCAATGTTGTTTCCGTGTACCGTATAACTCCTCTACGAACTGCACTACTCTTCTTTCTTCCCAACTATGTGTACTACTCTACACCTCTACATACTATCCTGATCTACGTACTTCCTTGCTCCTTCACGTACTGTGCAAGCTTGTTACGCAAACCACACACTCGTTTGCGGATTGTTTTCCATACATGGATGATTCTTTCCATGTACCGTCTTCTCCCCTATGAACCACTTCAGACTTCACCAGATTTATTCCCAAAATTTTAATCTCCAATATCATACCTTAACAAAGGGGGTTACTATTACTTAAATAGGCATGTATCTCCACAAATCTTACAAAACTGATTTACCAAAAATTTCAATGTGGGACAATTTTCATTGCATGATGAACTCTATCTGTGTACGGTAAGCATCCACCGCGTACTACTTCTATTCTGTGAACCACAGCAATCCCGCCAACCTTTATCATTTTGCGTACCACATTCCTTCAACACATATTGTCGTTGTGAACCAATTTTTATTTCAACCTTCATCATTCTACGTACCGCATTCCTTCACCATGTACTTTTTTTGTGAACTATTTTCATTTCTGCACACTATTCTGTGAAACGTTTCCACTTCCTCGAATGCGGCCGCAAATCATCCCTAGAACAAGGTACATGGTTGATGTTTTGAGGTATGTAATTCCATTATTTTTACGATTTTATTTTTCGTTTCACATACCATTCACACATATTTGAAAACCTTTTGTTTACCAACACCAATCTCCAAAGTCATCCATGTGTTGATTGACAAAAAACACAAACCAAACTCCATTATAAGAAATGAACATACATGGTTTAAACAATCTCCCCCTTTGGGTTTGTTGGGAATCCCCAGATAAATTCATTGATGTTCCATCCACAATCAAAACCTAAACCTTCAAGAAACAACTCATCCATCACTCTAAGTCAATGTGAATAGTGATCAGTGTAGAAAACAAGAGAGAAGACATGAATTGAGTTCTCATTCTTTTCTTTCCCCTCCCCCCATAGTTTTAGTTATGGCTTTCCATGTATCTAAAAAGTTAACAGATCCCTCTCTATTGAATTTATCCATTCTCCCCCATTGTCAATAAACCCAAAGTCTGGTATTTAAACATTGTAGAGCTCATTACATACACCCCATAGATCGTATCACCCCTATAAACATGCAACACATCCACAAATAGATTAAAAATAGTTAAAAATAGGGAGAGGGAAATATTGTAACCCATTTATTCCATAGGAGGTGGCTGAAAAATGAGGTTCAATTAATGTTTCTCAAACATATCCACTAATAGTGGCTTGGTCATAATTTCATCCACTTGCTCATCAGTTCCCACATGGTCCATTTTTATCATGCCTTGTTCAAATTTTTACATGATGAAGTGATATATGATCTCAATATGTTTTGTACGAGAATGATGAACATGATTCTTCATAAGAATAATTGCACTCTTGTTATCATAATAAATCACCATTGGTTGTTTCACCTCACCACCTATGTTAGAAAGTTGTTACTTCATCCAGAGTAACTGAGTGCACGCCTTGGTAGTAGATATATATTCAACTTAAGTATTACTTTGTTAAGTACATTCTTATTTCTTTATTAACTATACAAAACATTTATTCCCAATATAAAATGCTCCACTACTGGTAGAACTTCTATCCACTACATCTCTAGCCTACTTATAATTAGAAAAAGTGGATAGTTCACTATCTCTTCCAGCATCAAAGTATATCCTATAATTATATATACCTTGAATGTATCCCATGATTTTTTTTTACTACCACCCTATGTTCTTCCTTTTGATTACTCTAGAAGCGGTCCATAAGGCAAGTTGCAAAGATAATATCTGGCCATGTCTTCGTCAGGTACATTAGGCTTCCAATGATTATTTTGTACTTATTGGGAACCACAAAAGTCCTTTCCTCATAATTCTTGAGCTTTTTTCCAACCAAAATCATATTCGACATTGGTTTGGAATCATTCATATTGAATTTCTTCATCATCTCTCTTGCATACTTTTCCTAAGAAATGAAAGTGTAATCCTTCTTCTAAATCACCCCAAGCCTAAAAATTATGTGAGTTCATCAATCATGGACATTTCAAATTCTAATTTCATGTTATTGGAAAATTAATACATTAATCTACATCTTCTTCCACTAAAAATAATATCAACCATGTATACCAATACCATGAACTGGTCCTTTTGATAATTATTTAAATATAGATTGTGATCCACTCTTCCTCTTTTAAACTCAATCTTTCTCATATAAGAGTCCAACTAAGATTACTATACCCGTAGAACCTATTTCAAACCCTAGAAAGATTTTTTTAATATGAAAACCTTTAGTTCATCATTTACAAGAAAGAAACCCACAGTCTATTCAATTTAGACTTCTTATTCTAATACTCCATTTGAGAATGATTCCTTGACATCCATTTGATACACTTTATAGCCTCTTTAGATTTCCATGGAAACAAAAAGTCAGATTAACTCTACTCTCACTACTGGATAAAATGTATCTTCAACATCAACACCTTAGATTTGTGAATGTACCTTATAAACCAAGTGCGCCTTATTTCTAATCACATTTCCATGCTCGCCAAATTTTTGTATTCAAAATCCACTTTGTACCAATCACATTATGACCTTCAAGTATTCTGATAAGATCCCAAGAATGATTTTTTTCAATTTGATCTTACCCTTTATTTATTCCTTTCACCCATGATATACCCTTTGTAGCCTCTTCAAATGAGGATAGTTCCACAACTGATAGAATTAACGATTGAGAATTATTCCTCATTCTCCTTGTCTGTGTAGGTGAATTCTAATCCCCAATATTGTTGGAATGATCAATCTATGCTCTTTGATTTCTCATTTGAGGTTTGACCAAATTCTCTCTAGCTACAGATTCTTCTTCTGAGTAAACATCTTGATGTGACTCTTGAGATTTTTGAACATATTCCTCTAACTCTGTATTGTCATTTGTTCTGTGTACACATTCTTCCTTGTCTTCTATCACATCAGCATAATAATTTCTTAAATCATTCATATTTTTCACTTCAAGGATATTAACATCGCTACTCTTCACAATTCTTTACAAGTGCTTATTGAAAAACTTGAAGCTTTTCTGTTCATTGTGTATCCATGAAATAGTCCTTTGTCTGCATTGTATCCATACTTCCCTTGATTTTCTTCTTTTTTCGGATAAAACATTTTCTTCCGAAAACACAAAAATATTTCAAATAGGGAATCCTTCAATGCCATAATTCATGTGTGGTATTTAATTCACCCATATATAGCCCTATTCGATTTTGAATATACACTGTATCTTGAACTTCCTCTTTCCTGTAATTTTGAGGAATATGACTCTCAATCAGTATAGTTCTGTCCATGTTGTTTACCTATCAATTCTTTTTCTCAACAACTACAGGTTTCTATAAAGTTCTCAATGTAGATAACTTATGTAGTATCAGATGCTTCTATGGGTAATTTTCAAATTCAATGGACGTGTATTCCCCTCCATTTTTATATCACAACTCTTTGATTGTTCACCCAGTATCATTCTCGGTGATTCAATGATATGTTTCCATGGAGTCAAGCATTTGTTGTTTCCTTTGTATATCCACTACACATTCCATTCTACTTTAATAATTTGTGAAAAGGATAAATTACCTTTCAACATGAGTTATAGAAAAATATATCGTTCCACACACGTCTGTATTAATGTGATCAAGAAGATAAGGTTCCCTTTTATTCTTTGGATGATATGAACTGTAGAACAGTTTCCATCACATACAAGCATCACAGGTATTTTATTTTTCACACTTCAGATTAGGGATATCCAATACTATATTTAGTTGAGATACCTTCTCCATGTCTTTCTGACTGATGTGCCCCAATATCTGATGTCATATGTTTTTTTCCCTTCAACTGTTAAGTATAAAATGTTCTCTTTGGTGTCAACCTAGTAAAATTTTTGATCTGTTCTATAGCCTTTCATGAGATAATTCCTAGCTATTCCTCTTAAATTACAACCCTTCTGATTGAATGTCACAATAAGGCCGGAGTCACAGAGTTGACTCACACTCAAAATATTGTGATGCAGACCATCCACATAAAGAACTTTAATTTTCTTTACCTCTTCATTATCTAGCTCTGTACTTCCACTGCCTTTTATCTTCAAATAACCATCATTACCGAACCTCAATGTTTCATCGACCTTTTTCTTGACATTCGTTAATAGGTATTCATTACCCATCATGTGAGAAGATTATCTGCTATCAGGAATCTATGTGTTATTGTTCTTTTTAGATTTAAGGGATACTTCTGCAAAATTGGAATTTTCAATTTTCCTCTTTTCATTCCATGAGATATTGTATTGAGTGTAAGAAACTGATGTCCTTTTAATTCTCTCTTCCATTTACATGGGTTCTTCATATTAAAGTTTTTTTTTCATAGGATAAAACATTTTTGAAATAGAATCATCGTGTTGTTGATGAGTATTGAATCATCACTGAGCATTCAAAAAATTTCTCCTATAATATCTCTGCCTATAATACACATCTTTATGGAAAAATTTCTAATAGTGAAAACAATATCTATAGAAATTATTTCTTCTATAAGAAGTAGGATATGAATATTTTTTACATTGTTGAACTCATAACTCTTTCTGATTCATATAGATCCTTTCCTCTTCCTAGTATGACATGGTATGGACTAGATAGCCAAAAAATTGACACTTCATGAATGGAAATGTCTTCTCACTTCTATTTCTCCTCATGCCTTCTTCCTCGGAAAAATAGTTTGACTTCATGTCATTTCTAAAAAATCAGGGATAATCTTCATTTCTCCATTTAGTTTTATTTAAGGGTTTATTTTTCAGCACTTCTGGTGGCTTTTCAACATGATCAAATTTCAACTTTCCTTTATTCTGGTTGACTTTATTTATAGAATTTTACATTTCAACATCACAACCAATTCCATTATTCCCCATGTATTCGGGTCTTTGATCACTCAAGATATTTTCAACTCCATCTGAACCACTTTTTTCTCTCTCTAGCAGGTCAGCATCTGAGAGCCTCCCAAATTTTATTTTCTTCTTGGCTTCTTTTGAAATTGATTCTCATTTTAGGTTACTTGTTGGAGTAACAACTTATTCTTTCAGTCCCTCAATGGTTTTTGACTTCTCCTCCAGTCTCGAGGTGTGGTAATTAATGACCTTTTCTTGTTCTTCATTTATGAGTTTCAGTTCCATAACATCATTAGTGTTTTCAAGTATTGATGAATGAACTTTCACTAGTTCTTTGAGTTATTCAATTTCTGATTTCATCTTGTCAATATATTCTGAAGATTCCTTCACCATTTCTTTCCAAGTATTTCATCTCTTACATTTATTCTCAATATTACTAATCACATCATTATGTTTCACCTTGGGATTGATATCAGTATTCAACCAATTACTCATAGCTTTATCTATCAATGGTTCTGACATTTCAATGGTATCCATCATGGAATAAAGGTTCCAACATTATAATTATTCTTCCTCTTCCTCAAAGAGATTGTTTTCATCATCTTCTTCTTCACAAACAAAAATTTTCTATTGAAATTTCATTCCAAATTTAAAATATATCTTTTTAAAAAACATTTTATGGGGCTTTTAATGTCTTAATATTCACTTTATTCATCATTGAACTTTCATGGGAAACGAGAGGCAATGTGCCCAACTTTTCCCTTGGGAAAACATGCTAGAGGTAGTTTACCTTAAAATTTCCCTATTCCCTTATTGGGTTTCATGGAAATGAGTGAAAGAACTTTTTTCCCTCATCATCTTCATCAAAATAGTCTCCTAAAATTTATAGTTTGACTATGGCTTTGAATTTCATTTCCATTCTTAAATGATTCATAGCTTCTTCTTGTTTTATTCTCATTTCATATGTCAATAGATTTCTTAGTGGATCATCCACTGAGAGTCTAGAGAGATATTTTTCCTCAAGGGATGAAACCTTTGCATTGTAACAGGTTAGAAGTCCTCTAAATATTTTCTTTACTATTTAAATGTCTTTAATTTTGTCACCCAGACCTCGAATTCTTCCTACAACTTTAGTAATTCGATTGAAAAAGGAGTCTACATTCTCATCAGGCTGTATCTTCATATCATCAAACCTGTTGTGTAGTACTTTATGTTTCTCTTCCATCAATCAGTTATTTCCTTCATAAATATTCTATAGCTTATCCCACATTGACTTGGTAGATGTACAACTCATTACCTTTATATAAATCTGATAATAAAGTGTTTTCATGAGATAATTTTGTGCTTTTGCATCAGTATAATGTAATTTCCTGTCAGAATCTATCACTGATAGTTTTGTAGGATCAGTGACGTATATTCACTACATAGTAGAAAATAAGACCTCCATTACAAGATATCTTAAATGAGATATCATCATGTTTTTTCATTTCTAAAAGTTACTTCCATCAAACAAAGTAACTCCCCTAACATTTAATGTATTCTCCATGTCAGAAAAAAGGACAGATTTAACACGAGCAACCTTTAGGCTCTGATACCACTTTGTTTCCGACGCTTTCTTCCAGGGCACGCACGCACATCTGTCACGCAGGGGAGGACGCATGGCTTTTGGCACCGCATTCCCTTTTTCCAAAGGCGGGCGGTATCTGTTCCTTGTTCAGGGACGTCTACCCCTTGATCGAAACCAGGATGATGGGATGTTAGTTCTTCCTTCTGTGGATTCCTCCTCGGAGCTCGTCACCTATTCTGGGTCTCCCTCATAGATTTAAGATGTATTCGTGAATCTTGTTCCCGATGCCATATCTTCAGGGACACCAGTTAATTACGATGCTTCCGTCGAGACGCTCCAAGGGGTCTAGTCAGGGCAGCAACCTTCGGTGAGGAGAATGGTCACGCTGGGGCATCGTTGGCATGTCTTGATGATGGGGGATTAGAATGTCTGTCTTATTTCCCTTATTATACGGATTCTCAAGGGCGCGGAAGCCCGAGGAATCCCACATTGAACTTTGGGAATTGGCATTCCATAGGCATTTATATGAGGTTTTCCTTAGCTACCCATGTATAACACGGGGTATGCTGTGAGTTTAACGTCTTGTGGAGATGGATCGGACTGATGGGAACACTAAGAGTGGATCAGATAAAAGGACCCCCTGAAGGGAACTCCAATGTTGGGGCCAGCACGTTGGCAGCTTCCCGAATACTATGGAGTGGAATAAGGTGGCATGACCCCACCAGGATGTGGCGGCCCGGGTAGGAACCAGGATGGGTGATGGAGTGGAGGTGGCTTGGACCTCATGGAGGCCACCTACGTACCATAATTTGACATGGATCATAGTCCACGTAGTTTGAGCATAATGTTTAACATCATGCGGGATGGGGTTATATGGTGATTACGCTCTAAGGCGGCCCACAATAGATGGATATGGGGCTTACGCTCCGAGGCGGCCCACAGTGGTAGATATGGGGCTTATGCTTTAAGGCGGCCCACATTGGTGCATATGGGGCTTACGCTTTGAGGCAGCCCATAATGGTGGGTATAGGGATTACGCTCTAAGGTGGCCCATAATAGTGGATATGGGGCATACGCTCTAGGGTGGCCCATAATGGTGGGTATGGGGCTTACGCTCTAAGGGAGCCCATAATGGTGGGTATGGGGCTTACGCTCTAAGGCAGCCCATAATGGTGGTTGGTGAACTAAAACTAAGGGGTCAGAACAAAGGAGTGATGGGATTGAACCTCGTGGAGGCTACCTACGTACCATACTTTAGCACGGATCAAAGTCCACGTATTTTGGGCATACAGTTTAACATCATGCAGGACGGTATACAGTTTATCGTCATGCGGGATGAGGCAGATAGTTTAACGTCATACTGGATGGGAATACAGTTTAACGTCATGTTGGATGGGAAATTTGGGGCTTACGCTCTAAGGTAGCCCAAAGAGTTGGCGAACCGACGTGAAGAGGTCGGAATGACCGGGTGGTGGGCTTGAACCTCGTGGAGGCTACCTACGTACCATGATTTATCACGAATCAAAGTCCACGTAGTTTGGGCATACAGTTTAATGTCATGTGGGATGTTATACAGTATAACATCATGCTGGACAGGAAATTTGGGGAATATGCTCTGAGGTGGCCCAATGTGTTGGAGAACCAACATGAAGAGGCCGGAATGACCGGGTGGTGGGCTTGAAAATTATGGAGGCTACCTACGTACCATGATTTAGCACCAATCAAAGTCCTCATAGTTCACTGGGATAGAGCTTACACTCTGAGGTGGCCCATAAGAGGGTTTCATGGTCCATGCTCACTCTAATCCCATGTGAGTCATGCTCGGTGTGCGAAACAAGAGGCAGTAGGGACCAGATGATCACGTCGTGAAGGGTGCATCCGTGAGAAGCAGAGAGGGGCTTACGCGTTGAGCGGCCCATGGTGTCGGGACTTACTCCAGGATGGAGGCCCGTGATGCGACAAAGCGCATAGGGAAGTACGGAGGTGCATGGGTGCAACCTTCCACAGGAGAGGATAGGGGATTACGCCCAAAGGCAGCCCTTCCCCCGTGGAAAAATGCCACTCTGAAAGGGAGGATATTATTTTATGTGAGGAAGAATCCATTCCCGTGGAGACGAGCAGTGTAATGAATGTCCGAGCCGGGGGGACCCTGCGTGCGAGGAACGGGGTCGGATCACAGTTTAATGTCATGTGTTGAGGATGAGGTGATTGGCAGTTTAACGTCCTGTAGCTCGAACGAGGTGGGTTTTCTCCACACCCCTAGGGCTTACATTCCAAACACCCTCTACCCCTTGTGGGAGGGAAGGCATCGGGAAGGCCATGGTTAAAGGGGGTCATAGGGTGAACCATTGAGGGGCCCATGTTAGCGTGGCTATGCGAAGAAGCAATAGCCGTTAGTGTGCCTATGAGAAGGAGCATAAGGCAAAGAAACGTAATTGGAAACACCGAAGTGGTGGATTTGGTGGGCACTTTGCGCGCAAAAGCCAAACGGGGCGTGAAAAACTTCGGGTCAGGGCGGAATTCGCTTTCCGCGCAACGTAGAACCCCGTCCTCGCCTATAAAAAGGGAACCAGGGTCCCATGTTTCGTCATCAAACTTTTCTGCGTGATAGACTCCGAGATCTCGTGCGCAAAATTGCCTTGGCAACGGCGCGGAGAACACGTGGTCGGCCTGGATGACTCTGCTCGAACCTTCCCAAGATGGAATTTTCCCGGCATTGTGGTCAGCCTAGATGACCCTGCGGCAATCAATGAGCTTTGAAGCCATCTGGAAGAAGATAATGCAGGATGAGATCCAGATTCCAGAGGTCGGTCTCATTCGAGTTACCGAACGGGTAAACTTTCATCGGCGGCATGCATATCTAACAGCCATGGACACATACGCGCACCAAAGGGGTCGACGTGCGGAGAAAAATTTCCTGGTGAAAGTGATGCTCAGCCAAGAGCATGATCTGGAAGTGATGTCGCCGGGAGAAGGTGACAGTGATGAGGAGACAGAGGGGGAGGAGGAAACAGAAAAAGATTAAGGTGAAGGAGAAGGTGAAGGAGAAGGTAAAGAAGAAGGAGAGCCCTAAGGCGAGGGGTTGCAGGGGGCGGCCTACCAAGGGAGTCTCCGGGAGAGCAGCGAGATTGTCAGCTATGATCTCGACATAACCAAGATACTCGAGGTTTGATCTATCCTTATTCATCTTCCTTCTTCGTCCATTCTCTTCTGAAATTTCTAATCCATGTCTCTATTTCACTCAAGAGCACATAGGTGCTGATCAGGAATCCCCAATAGAGGAAGGAGGAGAAGCGCTGGTAGAACAGGGTATGACTCTGACGCCCATCGTCGAACTGACAAGGCAGAGGGTTCTCCCGCCACGACAGCTCCTGTAGTGGCCAGAACACTGGAAGATGATTCTATCGGTTCATGTAAGTCCCATGCTTCGCTACTGGTGATTACTGTCAGAAAAAACAACTAATCAGAATGCTCCTCGTACAGTGATCTCGGCGTTGGAGGCTCGTCGGGCTATTGAGCCCGGGACGTCTGTGAGTGGAATAGTGGCAGACGTACCACCTCATCCAGAACATACCTCCCAATCTGAGTCGGCCCTAGTAATTGGTGAGCAGGGGGCGGCGGACATCAGCGGTGCTGTCATTAGAGCATGTCCGGAAGCTGACTGAGGCACCGTTGTTGTCGGGGCGAGAGAGGAAGGTCACCCGGACGTCGAGGATCATATTCCTTGTGGAGGCATCCTTGAGGCAGACCCTACTGCTCACCTTCTGGCTGCCTTTCCTACGTACCGGCCCGCTGATCCTAAGGAGATAGACGATTCAGACTCAGAAGCAGCCGAGGAGAGCCAGATTACACGGCGCAAAGGGTGGAAGTGTATCTAGCGCTTTCTCAGGCAGCCTCAATCGGATTGGCTGAGGCCGATGGGATCACATCAGACCTATCTCCACTTCCTGTATGACGGAGGGGGTGACGCTCAAAGCTTTCATCTGACGGTCTGTGATTACATGGCTGAGAAGATATGTGAGAGCAGTTGGCGCACCGACGTTGCCCAGTGTCGGGAAAGATCAGTGAGCACCCGAGCATTCCTGAGGGTGGAGCAGGAAGTCTGGAGCCTCGAAGGGAAGGAGGCAGAGAAGGAGGTCTTCATCGCAACATGCTCTGAGCTCGTGGAGCAACTGACGGCCCGGCTGGATGACGCCCAAGAACAACTGATGGAGGTGAGTCACCAGATGACCGTACTTTAAACGGAACGAGCATAGGCACAAGCTAGTATTGATGAACTACGCTCTACGGCTGCTGATGCAGATAGAGTCTTTAGGGAGAGAGAATCAGTCCTGGAGGCTACCATCCAAAGGGTAGCAACGTTGGAAAGATCAATCCGGCACGCTGATCCTTATGGGCTCTGTTTTGGCCTTCCCATAAACTTTTTTCTTTCACTGCTCAATATTTCGATCCAATGTGTGGACCAATCTATTTATCTGTACCTTTGGATTAATGTGCTCAACCATAATCCTGAAATGAATAACAAATCACCCCTAAGTTCATGTGGGTTTCACCTAATGTGAGAAACAAAGGATGCTCATGTTATCATTTCGTCTGACTATGGGGTGTCAACCAGGCTGCAGGCATTCAAAATCGGGCCCGGATTTCTAAGGAGGAGAGGGAGGTCCAGCCGAAGGGAGGGGACCTCAGACCAATTGATATATCATCTCCTTAATGTGCTCTAACACATGATTGGGGCAATTCCAGGGGCATTGAAATCAATCCGAACATTGGGAGATGAAAAAGTTGAATCATGTTACCCAAATTCGGAACACTATGGGTGGGCGCGACGATGGAGGATAACTATTAACCGTGGCAGAAGCGCAGCATCCATATCACATTGTCCAGAAATGGGGAAAAAATGAGGGCTGAGTGCTGACCATGTTTTCAACACTGGGCCTAACTCAAATATCATCGATCAGTATTTCGGAACATTGTCCCAGGATAGCTGGCGGACCGTAGGTTAATCATCCATATTGTTACAATAGGCGGACCAAACGTCTATCATCCTTATTTTTACAATTGGCGGACCAAAGGTCTATCATCCATTTTGTTAGGGGGTCCCATCAAACATGACCAGTCTTCTAGAACGTTGGCCCAGGACATCAGGCAGACCGTAGATCAATCATACATACTATTGCAATAGGCAGACCAAAGGTCTATAATCCATATTGCTACTGCGGGCGGACCAAAGGTCTATCATCCATACTGTTAGGGGGTCCCATAAAACATGAAAGAGGATGAAGATCTGAATAATGGGGCATGAAAAGTGTGGAAAGTGGAGTGGTGGTTTGTTCGAACAGAATCCAACACTCCCAAGATTGCGCCACCGTGGTGGAGGCGCATTAGGCAGATGTATTAATCTGGTCACGGATCATCCCAATCTCTAAACAGGACCTCTCTGGCGAGAGAACTGTCACATCCCAATATTACTATGGGGTATCCCAAACTTAGTCAGGGTAAAGATCACAATTACACCACTCCCCAAGAAGCCATGCCAAGGGGCCGACAGTGAGGAGGGACGGGATTTGGTAATCCCTGGGGCTGGACCCAAGACGAAATGTCTGGGCGTTCCTACGTACCTCATAAGTATGAGAATCAATCCACACGTAGTTCTAGAAAATGATATTAGTTTAAGGTCTTACAGCTCGTACCAAAGAGTAAGGGGAGCGGGAGACACAGGCCAAAGCGATCGTGAAGCCTGACGTGAACGGGGACAAGGTCCTGCTTACCATGTGCTCCTTGGAGATGTGTTTAGGTTAAGGGACCAAACACGAAAGTTAGGATGGGCCTGTGGGGAAGTGCCCAGGCGCTCCTACTTATCTCATAAGGATTAGAATCAAGCCATAGGTAGTTCTTGGGGGCACCTTTTAACATCGTGCAGGACAAGAAACAGGAGGGCTAATTCTCATAACAGGGCACACGTGGTGTGGCTATCGCAAACCTGACGTTAATGAGGACGTAGTCTTGCTCACCACGCCATGCGGTCTCGTGGTAAAGGTCCCAAAGGTGGGACATACATGATGAATTAGTGGCAAAGATAGACCCAAAGAGGCGTGCGGGTCTATCCCTCACCCCAAGAGAAGCGGTATTTGATATATCTTGTATGTCCTTGAAAGGTGAATGGCTTTTCTTTCGTGGAACAACCATCCTAGGGTAGAAATTCCTGGCATCGCCACAATAATCAAGCCATATACAGGAGTTGACAAATGGTATGGTAATTGACCGATACCCAACGTGATGTACCCTATGGGGAGGTCACCACAATGCAGTGTCGTTTTTTGTCATGGGGCCGAGACGATATCATCACAGTTTATGGTCGTGTGGTAGGACCAATCAGCACAGTTTAAGGTCATATGGCTTGGAACTAGGGGAACATGCATGATGCGATAATACGCACCCGCTGTAGATGAGTTCAAATCCTCATACCATCAACGTGTGCGATTCCAGGAAAGGAGCCTCGGGCCAAGGAGCCGAAGAGGGTCCAACAATCAGGGGACAGGAGACACTAGCTTATAGCTGAGCTGGGCCCGAAACGCAATGTCTAGGTGACTCCTCATTTCCCATGGGTATGAGGGTCAAGCTGAGAATGATCCTTAGAGAAAACCCAAGCATATAACCTTGGTTCTCACATCAAGTTAGCCACGAGAGATGTTGTCACGCAGCTTTTTCTGCATGACGTGTGGAGGTGCACTGAGGGTTAGTGCAAGGAGTGTCGAGATTCCACCTTGACGTGATAGGGTGGAACATAATGTGAATCATGCAACCAATATTCAGGGCCTAAAGGATCCGACGTGACGACTGAGGATTACTGCTGACCATGTTTGCAACACAACATCATGTCGCGTTAGCCTAAAATTGGGACAATCAAATGAGCATCGACCGCTAACCATGTTCGCAACGCAGGATTTGTATCAATTTTTTGTCTAAAATCCTCTGGGGCGTTGGCATGTGACGGTAGGAGATCCCTTAGGTGTTGTATCCAAGACATTCCTGGGGGTACCTCCAGGTGTGAAAGATAACGGGGGCCTGAATGAAAGGGAGCATGAAGCTTGACAAGCGGACAAAAACTTTCCTAAGTCGAATCTGACACTCCAGGTCCTAGACCAGAGTACTCTGAGCACATTAGTGGACCACTGGAAAGGGTCGAAGGGCTCATTTTGAGAGTGGCCAAAAGATGGAGAATTCCCGGGAGAAGTGGGAATAGTGCCAAAAACCATGTACCACACCTATGTATCCACCCGTGGGGAGGGACAGACCAATAGACCGAGGTGATCGGGAGATCGTGGGATCTCATAAGAGATGGGGCTGGACCTGAAACCTAGACGTTCAGGCGGTCCTATGTATCCCATAAGGATGGAAATCAAGCTGCACATAGATCTAGAAGCACAGTTTAACGTCATGTAGGATGATGAGATGAATTTGATCCATTAATGTGAACGACACGCCAGGTAACCCATGGTGAATGAGGACATAGTCCTACACTACACCGCACACCTTGGGCAAGGACTGGGGCTAAGGGGCCCGAGAAGGCCAAGGGGCCTGAGGCTGGGCCTTGGTCAGGAAGGCCTGACCAGTTTTCAGTTTAACGTATTGCAGTGAGGACGAGCATGCAGTTTAAGGTCATGTTGGACCAGAAGGATCCTAGTTTAAGGTCTTAGAACTCGGACCAAAGGGGCCCAGATGTAGGGCCAAGTGCAGTTTAAGGTCATGCTTGACCTAATGAAGTTTAGGGTAATGCAGGACCGGGTGCAGTTTAGGGTCATGCGGGACTGTTATCCAGTTTAAGGTCATGGGGGACCCCGTAGAGTCAGGAAAAATACTTCTTGAGGAACATGGGGTTGGTGGGAGGAGTGACACACTCGCCATCCATAGTCACCAGGGAGTACGCATCATTGGGAACGACCTTATGGACGATGAAAGGCCCCTCCCATTTGGGCTCCAACTTGGGTGGTTTCCTGCCAGGAATCATTGGCGCCATGAGTGCCAGTACCAGGTCACCTTTCAAGGAAGAGCGGAGGCGAACCTTCTTATTGAAAGCTCGATCCATCCTGCTTTGATGCCTTTCCAGGTTGTGAAAAACATAAAGCCTATTCTCGTCCAGCGCTTCTAATTCTGCTAGATGGATTTTGTAAAATCTATCTGGCCCTTGTTGGTCGTAGACCACCATGCGCAATAAGAGAAACTGAATCTAGATGGGCAGGACGGCCTCAGTTCCGTGCACAAGGTAATACGGGGTCACCTAGGTGGAATTACGATTCGTCTTCCGATAAGCCCAGAGAGCATTGGGGAGCTTGTCCGTCCAACTTTTCTTGTTCTGACCAACCATTTTTTGCAGAATAATAGAGAGGGTTTTGTTAAACGCCTAGATCTATCCATTCTCCTGCACATGATAGCGGGAGGTATGGTTAGATCAAATGTTGTACATGGAATACAATTTTTTTAGCTCGGCTGCTCAGAAGATGGTTCTGTTATCCGTGAGGATAGTGTGAGGCACTCCAAAGCAATAGATGATGTTTGAACTCACGAAGTCATTGATAGAACGGGCTTTGACTTCCTTTAGAGGAATTTCCTCTACCCACTTGGAAAAGAAATCTGTAACGGTCAGAATGTATCAGCATTGGTGAGTCGTCACCGGTGGGTAAGGTACTACGACATCCAACCGCCAGACTGCAAAGGGACAAGAATACATGGTAGTGGTGAGGGGCTCCAGTGGCCGATGCACAATGTTATCATGAACTTGGAATGCATGAAACCTCTTGGAAAACTCGATGCAATCATAGATCATGGAGGTCCATAAGTACCCCACCCTCTAAATCTGGTGAGACAACTTCGACCCAACCTGATGGGCGCTATAGGAACCAGCATGATCCTCTTGGATAACCTAAGAGATCTCGACTCCTTGAAGGAAACGGAGGGGAACACCATCAAATTCGCATCTGTAAAGGATCTACTCAAGGCTGGGACCACTCTAAAGGGTAAATTTCTGCACGCGGCATTGGATTCGCTCACGCTCGGCCCGGTCTGATGGAATATTACCACGTTGGAGATATTCAACCAAGGGAATCCTCCAATCAGGAACTATGTTGTTCACCATATCTGAAGTACCTGGGGCTCCCGATATAGGGGCACCAGCGGTAAGATGGTTCACCTACGGGCCACAATAATCCTCCGGGGTAACGGGAGCAATGACTCTCCGGTGCGCTACGTGGATAATCAGTTCATCCTATTTGGGCACCATAAGTGATGCGGCCAAGCTGGCCAAAGTATCTTCTCGACTATTCTGCGATCCGGGAATATGAACGACCTATGGCTGAGAAGGGAACTGAGCCATTGGACGAAGGGTTCACTCCAACAATGGAACACGTTCTGGATTTCTGACAACATAGTCAACATTGACCTTCTTGATGACCATCTCAGAGTCCCCTTTCACATGTAGATGGGGCACGTCAATCTCGATGGCCAGTTCGAGGCCAGTGATGAGGGCATGACATTCAGCCTCATTTTTGGTGCAGCCCTCGAACAACAGGAACGAATATGGCAGGATGAATTGCTCCGGGATGATGAAGATGATACCCAGGCCCACTCTGTTGAGATTGAGATCGTTGAGTCTTCTAACAGTGGGGCTCTAGGAGGCACCGTCAAAGTGCATCTGCCAGCATCGGATGACATGATCTACTGAGAGGATTACCTCATCAGGAAAACCTAGGTCCAGTGGATGATACTCGGAGGTTGGGTGGGTAGCTAGAAAGTCTGAAAATGCTTTTCCTTTGATAGCCTTTTGAGGTACGAACCTAATGTCGAACTGCTGGAGGATCACCGCCCACTGCCCTTGTCAGCCAGTCAACATAGGTCGGTTCAGGATGTACTTCAACGGGTCTACCCAAGAGACCAATTGTACCTTGTGGTGCTGCAACTAGTGCCGCAATTTTTTTATGGTGAATACGAGCGCCAGGAACCTCTTCCCAATGGGATAGTATCTAATTTCTTTATCGAGGAGCATGTGGCTGAGGAACTAGAGGTTGTTCTCTGTTCCCTCATTGTTCTTCTAGGCGAGAAGTGAACCAAGGGACTGTTCCAGGGTGGTCATGTAAAGGACCAGTGGCTTCCCGAAAATGGGTGGCATCAAGACCGGAGGTTGGAACAGATACTGCTTATTTTCCTTGAAGGCGGTCTAACACTCTTCACCCCATTCATATGTGGTGACATTCTTCATGAGCTGGGAAAAGGGCTTAAAATTCCAGCCAAATTCACAATGAATCGGCGTATGTAGGCTAAGTGGCCTTAGAGACCTCAAAGCTTCCGAATATTGCTCAGGGAGGCATCTGGCAGATGGTCTTGATCTTCTCCGGGTCGATCATGATGCCTCGGTATCTGACAACAAATCCCAGAAACTTCTTGGAGGTGACTCCGAAGGAACACTTCAATGGGTTCATATTCAGGTGGCGGGAATGGAGGAATCCAGACACTTTCTCAAGGTCCTTGAGATGGTCCTGGCGCTAGCGATATTTGACCACTAGATCATCCACGTTGCATTCTACCAATTTCCTGTTAATTGGCTTGAATATGCGATGCATGGCCCACTGATAGGTGGTGCCTGCATTATTCAGGCCGAAGGGCATAACCTGGTAACAAAAAGTACCTTAGGGGGCCCTCAAGGCAATGAACTCTTCATCCTTGGGGGCCATCCAGATTTGGTTGTACTCGGAATACCCATCCATGAAAGAGAAGGATTAGAACCCGGTCGAGACATCAATCAACAACTCTGTCACTGGAAGGGGAAAATCATCCTTCAGACAGTGGCAGTTGAGATCGCGGATGTCGATATAGACCCTGATCTGTCCATTCTTCTTCATGACTGGCACAATGTTGGCTAGTCACCGGGGGTACTGAAAATCCTTGAAGAAGTTGGATTTAATAATCTTGTCATCTTTGGCCTCAACCATGGCACCGTGAGAAGCGTGCATCTTTCTGGGAGGCTGCTTGAACCCGCGATGGTTTTCTGGAAGGCTAAGGCGTTGGATGGCTACCTGAGGATCTAGTCCTGGAATCTCATTGTAACTCCAAGAGAACACGTCACGGTTCTGTTTAAGAAAGTCCACATATTGTTGCTACTCCTCGGGGGGCATGGTGGCGCCGACCAATGTGGGTCTTGGGTCCGCCTCGCTACCGATTTTCACCTTCACTAACTCATCGACCGTGGTGGAGACGCCTTCTCCAAAGGCAGGGGTATCATCCTCCAGATATTCTTCTCCACTTGTGGATGGATCTTCCATAGGTTGAGTTGTTTTGGGGCTACCAGACCCTGATGGGAAGCCGGTGCCGTCTTAGGCGGCAGTGGTCATCATATCAGGAGACTCATGCGCCATTGAGACCATAGCGATGAAGGAAGTCGATCCAATCCCATCTAGTCTTCGGCCCAAGGGTCCATGCTTGATGACATCAAAGCAGTAGTGGCTTGTTGGTTTGAGCCGGTTAATTCCATCCCAGCAGAACAGACATGTATGACGCACCGTCGTTTCCATGATCCTGACGTTCATATTCCGTATAGGGGTTGGAGGTTCTGGAATCACCTAAGCCTGGTTGGTGTAGGAGTATGAGGTGATTTTCCGTCGTCGCTTGGACCTAGGAACATACCTTCCTCTTATACTCGATACCACAAATCATTGCCCCATGCCGGGGGTTGTGGCCTCCAACCGATGGATTGGGAAGACGTAAGCATCATCCAAACTTGCCCAGGGATCACCTGTGAAAGTAGCGGGCTCAACCTCACCTGCCAAATCCAACTTATCCTTTCTCTTGTAGTAGTTGGCGTCCAAATAACGGGCTTCACAACAGGAAAAAGGAGACGCATCTCCTTGGAGAACACCTACTCGACCATTAAGGGAGTATTTGAGGCATTAGTGATATGATGAGGGGACCGCCGCATGAAGGTGGAGCCGCAGCCTGCCCATCAATGCATTGTAGGCGGTGTCTTGAGAGACAACCATGAATTCGGTGCTAGCAATTAGGCCACCGAACTGGGTCTTGAAGTGAATCTTTCCAACTGGAGTTTGCTCGGTCCTGTCATACCCCTGAATCCTGAGGTTGGAGGGAGTTAAATCATCCTCAGACAAACCAACTTCCGTAGTGTCCGAGTTGGGATTAGGTTAATCCCAAAACCCGTGTCAACAAGACAGCGGCATACTTCCATACCATTGAACTGTCCAGTGATGTACAGTGGGAAAATGTGCCCCTATATGCGAGGGTCTTCATCATAACTGGAGAATGATATATCCGTCTGGAATTCAGCGTTCTCAATTGCCTTCGCGTGTAAGGCTTCTACAGCCTCTACCTCTATCTCAAACTGGAGGGGGATCCTCAGGGCCTCAACGAGTGCCTCACGCATTTCAGATGACAGGCGAAGAGCCTCCAGGATAGAAAGCCTTGCTGGAATGCCGGTCAGGTGCTTCAAAACATTATACTTCTGGGACAAACGCGAGCCCCTACTTGCAGGAGGCTGCTCTGTGATTGGAGGCATGACGGGCCCTGTCGGCTCGACCGGTAGCTGACTGGTACAAGGAACGTCTTGTTGTTCATTAGTTGAAGCCCGGAGAGTGGCTGCCGGATTAGGACTGGAACACTGGTATAATGACCCATACTTTACATACATTGTTAATACTTCAAAATTGAAGCATACTTATTACAACATATAACAAAACCACAAAAGGACCGTATAGGTATAGTGTTTTTAGAAACTCGGAAACATAAACAATTGGTTCATAAAGTGTCTACACTGTCTCCCATTTATTTCATCATATCTATAGTCCCTTTTTGTATATCTTACTTAATAACCTTCTTCCTGACCTGGGGAAAGAAAACAAACCAAAGGGTGAGCTCAAATGCTCAGTAAGGGTAAACAAAAGAAATATCAATCACATCGTATACATAAGCACATAACTTTTGGAAATCTTAACCTGCAAAAGAGGTCATAATTTCATAACATGGGATAAATCATGGCAGTGAAATGTAATCAGAATAATCATTACTTAAAACATGAAACTTTGTGGCATACACACATAATCATAGAGAATCATATCTTATTAGTCAAGACTCATTGACAAGACTATCTTAGTGGAAAAAGTCCATTTCTGAACCGAGTCACCCTCGTTTTAGTCCTGTTTCACTGAACCGGTATAACCTACCGTTCCAGCCATGTCTATCTCATGAGATATAAAATCTTTACCCAATGAATTGGAGGTAGATATAGGTCCCACCCATCTCATAATGATACCATTCTTATGTGTACCACAAAATCATAAACCATACATCATAGCATAACCCATGTAATAAAAATGGGATACTTAAACAACATGACATCATAAAACAATTCATATAAGATAAAGGAATTCATAAAAATAATTACATCACAACATTATCAAATCAATGTAATAATAGGGATAGAAACAGAACCCTGTTTTATCTTAGATGGAAAATAATTTTGATAAAACACTTGAACTCCATTCTTGAGGAAAATACCCTTTCTTCTTCAAAAACATTTTTTCCTTTCATAACATGTCATACAATTTTAAACTAAAAGAAGTTGATTAAAAATAAACATGAAAACTTGTAAAGGAAGCTTCTTAGGAATAATGTTTTAAAAATCCATTCATGTCGTATAAGTTAAAAAAAGCATTCTTCTCGTACTTTTGTCGGAAAAGTCAAAAATTACCTCGTACGAAAAAAAAGATTCCTTTCATATCTTTTACTAAAAACTCACCGAAGGGTAAATTTGGATTTAAACAATTGTAGGTGGATGGAAATAACATTACATATTGAGGAAACATGGATCTGGATGATAAAATACACCCCAGTAAATAATAAAGTATAAACAATCTCAGATAAAAATGATATTGTGATATTTCCCTTACCTTAGGTCCGTTTTGCTTTGTAAGTGTCCAAACCTCCTGTATAATGATTTAAATAATGTTATTGACTTATTCCAGAATCATAATTATTTTTATGATATCATATATGGTCATTTTCATAGCTTTGTAGTAATATTTCATTGCTACTTGTTATTCGGGTGTTTATAACTTTTTGTTCTTATGCGTGTTTTGTCGAATAAATTCTTAGTCTTATATTTAGGTTATAGATACCTCATTTTCAGAATGGTATTAGTGTAATATATATCATATTCATTCATTCAATTCATTTATATAATCATTATGGAATGAAGATCATGTAGAACGAGTCGCATCACATCGTGGAGACGGTATTCCTTACGTACGCACGAGTGATGATATCGTTCCTATGATCATGGAATTGTATTGGAGTGTATGTATACTATTTAAGAATCAGTATCACTTTATAATAGTCATATATAGTCATTATTTACACCATTATACCCATCCAAGTAAGGTGGTGGTGGAAAATAGATTACACCACGGCATGGAGACAGTATTCTGTACGCACGCACGCGCGGTGATTTCTTTTTCCGTAGGATGGATAGATGGTGAAATAGGGTTGTTTCATACTTATAATAACATATCAGTATATGAGTGATACTGATGTTATTACTTCATAATGAAACAACTAAATAAGAAGAAGTGGAAGAAGAAATAAAGATGAAAGAATCGGTAACGGACATTACCACTTCTTTGAAGTGGTTCTTTGAGACCTTCTTTTAGGGCACTAAAATTGGTCTTTGAAGAAGACAAGGACCTTTAGTATGTCTCTAGGGAAGTGGAGAGGAGGAATTGTCAGGGTTTGGCCGAGCTTGAATGCTCAAAGTGGTGTGAGGAAGAGGGGGAGGAGGTTCCCTTTTATAAGGGAGGAGAGGGGTACCTTTGGGAACACTAAAAATATTATTTTATTATAAAGTCAAGTTCGGTTTTAAATAGCTCAAAATTGATATATTTCGAAGCTAATGTGGGGATGGGTCTAAATCCTCTCATCAAATAGAATTTAGACAAGTTTAGGTTCCTATTTAAACCTTATCATTTAGATTTATCATTAAGTTAAATAAGTTTACTTTTACCGTGTCTTCTTGTGTTCTTATACTATAAGGTTAATAAACATACTATAAGCAGCCAAACGAACCCCAAGTTATTTATTATTAATATATATAACCTTATATATTTCTTTTGGCCGAACCTTAGATTTTTAGGAATAAAATAACAACTACTAATATAATATTTGTTTTAAAAACTATTTTATGTCAATTTTGACACTATTTAGTAATTGATTTTTGTGAAATTCATAACAGAATGATTAGTTAGAACAAAGTTAATTAAATCTATAATAACATGTCATATTAACCTATAAAATTATTGGAATTCATAAAAAGTCTCAAATTACATTTATTTTGGTGTTTATAACATTAATTATGTCAATATTTCATTAATAAGATAATTACTGCATCATCTTAGTGTCATAAATAACTTAAATTATTTTATGTATAAAAATTATAAATAAAATACCATTATGTAGGAAATCGTTTTATATTTCTAATGAATATTTATAGTCCAGATTATCTTATGTATAACCCCATATTAAAAATTATTTACTTATTAAATGTTGATTTTAACTATTTTAACCCTTCTTTAAATAAATTAATAATAAATGTCCTAATCTAATCCAAGTGGGCCTAAATGGTCATATTTTATTCCTAATTTTGTTTTTGGTCGAATTACACTTTTCCAATAGAATTAGGACATGTGTTAGGGTAATAATAATATCATCTTTACCCTTAATTACCCTATTTACTTTTAACCGTGGTAAAAAAAGTAAAAAGTTACTATTCACCAAAAAATTATTTTCATCTCATTGAACCACATTTTACTTACGGACATCAACCATGTCTCTCGGATTTTTGAAATTCCACTCACAGAAGCGGTAAAATTATGTTTTATGAAAAATTCAGTTTTTTAACTACCACTTAGTGGTTTCACTATTCATCAAAAATTGAAAGTTTTCAGAAAAATACCAAAATTTCACCCTAGGCTAATTTCGATATTCCAAATCCCAAAATGAAGTCCATTTTCAAAAATAAAATTTATAAAATTCAAAAAGTGGTTATTACTATTCATAACGGCTAGTTTTAATAATATTTTAATAGCATATCGTTATTTAGTGAAACTCGGTATTGCGTACGACGCAAGCTATCGAGGAAGGTCACGATTTCGTGTAAATTAAGCAAAGAAAGTGTTATGTAGAAAAAGATTCCTTTGATGATTTATATAAAATAAAAGTCTCGGGTGTTACATTCTACCCCCCTTAAAATGAATTTCGCCCTCGAAATTCGTCTCTTTGTAACAAACAGATGAGGATACCTCTCCCTCATCATATCCTCAAGCTCCCATGTAGCTTCTTCTAATTGGTGGTTCCTCCATAAAACTTTAACCAATCGAGTGGTCTTGTTTCGTAGGACTTTTTCACTACGATCCAGAATCTCTATCGGTTGTTCTTCATAAGAAAGATCTTGCTCCATCGGTACAACTTCTGAGCTGAGTACATGTGAAGGATCAGGTATGTACTTTCTCAGGAGAGATACATGGAACTCATCATGAACTTGAGAGAGATTCAGTGGAAGCCTCAATCGGTAAGCTACCTTCCCAACACGATCCAGTATTTCGAAAGGACCGATATATCTAGGGCTCAACTTCCCCTTCTTTCCAAATCTCATAACCGTCTTCCATGGAGATATTCGTAAGAACACTTTATCACCCACTTCAAACTCTAGGTCTTTTCTTCGGTTGTCGGCATAACTTTTCTGTCGACTCTGAGATGCTCTTACGTGTTGTTGAATAGATCTGACCTTTCCTGCCATTTCATCAATGATATCAGGTCCTAATAGCTTTCTTTCCCCAACTTCATCCCAGCAAGTTGGAGTCCTGCATTTCTTTCCATAGAGAGCTTCATAAGGATCCATCTGAATACCGGAGTGAAAGCTATTATTATAAGAAAATTCCACCAAAGGTAGGTGTTGATCCCAACCACCTTTGAAATCCATAGAGCAAGCTCTCAACATATCTTCTAGGGTTTGAATTGTTCTCTTAGACTGACCGTCTGTCTGAGGATGACAAGCAGTGCTGAAACTCAACTCTCTATCCAGAGTATGCTGAAGACGTCGCCAGAACTTTGAGGTAAATCTCGGATCCCGATCAGATATAATAGAAAGTGGTAATCCATGAAATCTTACCACTTTCTTTACATATACCCTGGAAAGCTGATCCAGAGAGAAATCCTCTCTAATAGAAATGAAGTGTGCAGACTTTGTAAGATGATCAACTATGACCCAGATAGCATTATTTTCTTTGGTTGTTTTAGGAAGTCCTGTGACAAAGTCCATAGTGATGTTTTCCCATTTCCATTCGGGTATGGGTAATGGTTGTAACATCTTCTTAGACTTCTGTCTCTCAGCTTTAACTTGTTGACAAACCAAGCATCGAGAGACATATTCAGCAACATCTCTTTTCATGCCATCCCACCAGAATTACTCTTTTAGGTCCCTATACATCTTCGTGCTTCCAGGATGAATAGAGAATGAAGAAATATGAGCCTCATCCAGCAGCACCTTCTTTAATTCGGGGATGGGAGGAACACAAACCCGATTCTTGAACTTTATTATCCCATCACAATCAAGGTTGAATTCAGGAACATTTCTCACCTTCTTTTGTAACTCGACATCTTCTTTTTGTGCCTCTTTTATCTTCACATGTATAGATGGTTGAACATTCATTTGAGAAAGATAATATTTTTCCCCTTCCATTATAATTCCAAGATCCATCCTTTTTAAATCCATAAATATTGGATCTTTTGTGATCCTCATCATGGATAAACTAGCATGGTCTTGTCGACTTAATGCATCTTCCACCTTGTTTGCTTTCCCAGGGTGGTAATGGATTGAGCAGTCATAATCCTTAATCAGCTCCAACCATATTCTTTGACGCATATTCAGCTCCTTTTGTGTGAAAATATACTTTAAACTTTTATGATTAGTATAAATATCACACCATTCACCATAAAGGTAATGCCTCCAAATCATTAATGCAAAGATTACCGCAGCTAACTCCAAATCATGTGTTGGGTAGTTTTGCTCATGGATTTTCAACTGTCGTGAGGCATAAGCTATCACCCTATCATTTTTCATAAGAACACACCCCAATCCCTTCTTGGATGCATCACTATAGATCACAAACCTTTCTCCACTACAAGGCAGTGTGAGCACAGGTGCACTGGATAACCTTCTTTTCAACTCCTTGAAATTCTCTTCACATTCTTCCGTCTAGACAAACTTAACTTCTTTTCGAGTCAACTTGGTGAGTGGATTAGATAATCGTGAAAAAACTTTCACAAAATGTCGATAATATCCAGCCAAACCAAGAAAACTTTGGATCTCAGTTACTTTTGTTGGTCTCGACCATCTTTTGATAAACTCTGTTTTTGCTGGATCCACAAATATCCCCTCTTTTGAGATTATGTGACCCAAAAATGCAACTTTTTGAAGCCAAAATTCACACTTGGTAAATTTGGCATAAAGCTTCTCCTTTCTCAGGGTCTTTAATATAATTCTCAAGTGATCTTCATATTCTTCCTTGCTCTTTGAATAGACAAGAATATCGTCTATAAGGACTACAACAAATTGATCAAGATAGTCTCTAAAGACTCTATTCATCATATCCATGAAGATAGCAGGGGCGTTAGTATGACCAAATGGCATCACTATAAATTCATAGTGTCCATACCTTGTACGGAAAGCCGTCTTTGGTATATCCTCCCTTTTGACCCTTAATTGATGATACCCTGAACGAAGATCAATCTTGGAAAAGTATTGAGATCCGCATAGTTGGTCAAATAGGTCATCAATGCGCGAGAGAGGCTATTTGTTCTTGATAGATATCTTGTTAAGTTCTCGATAATCAATGCAGAGTCTCATTGATCCATCTTTCTTCTTAACAAATAGAACAGTTGCTCCCCAAGGTGACGCAATAGGTTGTATGAATCCCTTTTCAAGATTCTCTTGGAGTTTCTTCTTCAATTCCTGCAACTCAATTAGGGCCATTCTATAAGGTGTCTTTGAAATAGGAAAAGCACCCGGTACGAGTTCTGTTGAAAACTCAACTTCACGATTCGGTGGAAGACCCGGTAATTCCTCCGGAAAGACATCATCAAACTCCCGTACAATGGGCATATTCTTAATCGTGATTTTCTCACCAACCATTTGAGATAAATAACCTTCATTTAGTGGAATCAATACCCATAAAATGGAAGAAATTTCCATTGGAAGGCTATGTTCATCCTTGCATTGATAGACGATCATAGATTGATCTGGAATATGAAATGTGACTTCTCTTCTTAGGAAATTGATATGAGATCCATATAAAGAAATCCAATCCCTGCCAAGAATCACATCAAATTCCACTATAGGAAGGATCACAAGATTTGCAGGAAGCACTTTCCCACAAACTTCGATCGGAGAAGAATTATAAACTTTTGATGCGACTGTTGTGCCATTTGGTGTTGTCACAGCTAACTCAACATCTAATTGTTGAGATAATATGGTGATACCCTTAGAAAATTCTTCAAAAATAAAAGAGTGGGTGGATCCAGAATCAAATAAAACATTTTCTACTTTAGAGTGGATGGTAAGTGTACCTTTCACTACATTGTTATCGTACTCCACATCACTGATAGAAATTGCATGTGACTTTCCTTTTCCTTTAGCCTTAAGAGTTTGTTGATGTCGACCATCATCATCAACCCTTGGATTAGGGAATTTATTGGCATAATTCCACATCTCCTTGCACTTGAAACATTGAAGTGTAGTAGGTTCATTCTGTGTATCCCTTCCTTTGTTTGCATCATTAGACATCTTCTTCCCATCATCGCGGCATTCAAATGCCTGATGACCTTCCATTATACATTTGAAACATTTACTTGTCCCTTTAAGACAACTCCCTCCATGTTTCTTTCCACACTTTGAGCATAAGGGAAAGCTCATCTTCTTTTCAGTGTGCTCTTTAGATTTTCCTTTGAATTCCATTTTCCTCTTCTTATCAAACCCATATGACTGATGGGTTACTCCAATCTCCATCTCGACTTTGAGAGCACATCGAACGATTTCCTCGTAGCTATTGAAGTCCCTTATGGATAACGCCCTTCGAAGACTTGGTTTTAAGCCGCTAAAGAATCGATCGATCTTACTCTCAGGTTGGATAATAATACCAGAAGCGTACCTTGAAAGTCTTGTAAAATTTGCTTCATAGGTACCAACAGATTCATCATCCTTTTGCTTCAGTTCAAGAAACTCTTTCTCCATCTTTGTTTGGAGAATAATAGGGAAGTACTTATTTCAAAATAAGTTCTTGAACTCGTCCCATTCCATGGACTCAATTTCATCCCTTTTCCTCGTATTCTTAATAAGATTCCACCATTGATCAGCATCTCCTTCCAAACGATACACTGCTAGGATGCCTTTATCATATTCAGAACATTGAAGAACTGAAAATATCTTTTCAGTAGTACTAATCCATTGTTCAGAAACTAATGGATCAGTAGACCCGCTGAAAGAAGGTGGACGCTGCCTCATGAAGGATTCAACAGAATGTTGCTCCTTCCTTTTCTCGTTTGGAAGTCCTGCATGATTCATAGCTTGAAAAAGTTGTCTGGGCATGGCTACAAGATTTTGCATTCCATCTCCCATAATGTTTGGTTTCTCAGGGGGACAATCATTGCATTGCCCGTCGCATTCCGCATTAACACGATTCTTTCGGGTTCCAGCCATTGCCTAAAACCAAGAAGAATAGTGTGAGCAACACTAACTATAATAGGAAAACCACATAATCAAGAATAAAGTTTCACACTTAAGTTCTTATCCTAGGTTATTCATGGCCATTTCTAAAACACTAAGATTGTGGTCTATGCTTAGACTTATCCTTAGGGTTCTTACTAAGGCTTTCACATCCGAGTTTCCAAAGGTTGACTATACCTTTCCTCTGATACCAACTATAAGGACCCATACTTTACATACAATGTTAATACTTCAAAATTAAAGCATACTTATTACAACATATAACAAAACCACGAAAGGACCATATAGGTATAGTGTCTTTAGAAACTCGAAAACATAAACAACTGGTTCATAAAGTGTCTACACTATCTCCCATTTGTTTCATCATATCTATAGTCCCTTTTGGCATATCTTACTTAATAACCTTCTTCCTGACCTAGGGAAAGAAAACATACAAAAGGGTGAGCTCAAATGCTCAGTAAGGGTAAACAAAAGAAATATCAATCACATCGTATACATAAGCACATAACTTTTGGAAATATTAACCTCCAAAAGAGATCATAATTTCATAACATGGGATAAATCATGGCAGTGAAATTTAATCACAATAATCATAACTTAAAACATGAAACTTGGTGGCATACACACATAATCATAGAGAATCATATCTTATTAGTCAAGACTCATTTCCAAGACTATCTTAGTGGACAAAGTCCATTTCTGAACCGAGTCACCCTCGTTTCAGTCCTGTTTCACTGAACCGGTATAACCTACCGTTCCAGCCATGTCTATCTCATGAGATATAAAATCTTTAACCAATGCATTGGAGGGAGATATAGGTCCCACCCATCTCATAATTATACCATTCTTATGTGTGCCACAAAATCATAAACCATACATCATAGCATAACCCATTTAATAAAAATGGGATTCTTAAACAACATGACATCATAAAACAATTCATATAAGATAAAGGAATTCATAAAAATAATTCCATCACAACATTATCAAATCAATGTAATAATAGGGATATAAACAGAACCCTATTTTATCTTAGATGGAAAATAATTTTGATAAAACACTTGAACTCCATTCTTGAGGAAAGTATCCTTTCTTCTTCAAAAACATGTTTTCCTTTCTTAACATGTCATACAATTTTAAACTAAAAGAAGTTGATTAAAAATAATCTTGAAAACTTGTAAAGGAAGCTTCTTAGAAATAATGTTTTAAAAATCCTTTCATGCCGTATAAGTTAAAAAAAATTCTTCTCATAATTTTGTCGGAAAAGTCAAAAATTACCTCATACGAAAAAAAATGATTCCTTTCATATCTTTTACTAAAAACTCACCGAAGGGTAAATTTGGATTTAGAAAATTGTAGGTGGATGAGATAACATTACATGTTGAGGAAACATGGATGTTGATGATAAAATACACCCCAGTAAATACTAAAGTATAAACAATCTCAGACAAAAATGAGATTGTGATATTTCCCTTACCTTAGGTCCGTTTTGCTTCGTAAGTGTCCGAACCCCCTGTATAATGATTTAAATAATGTTATTGATTTATTCCAGAATCATAATTATTTTTATGATATCATATATGGTCATTTTCTTAGCTTCTTAGTAGTAATATTTCATTGCTACTTGTTATTCGGGTGTTTATAACTTTTTGTTCTTATGCGTGTTTTGTCGAATAAATTCTTATTCTTATATTTAGGTTATAGAAACCTCATTTATATAATGGTATTAGTTTAATATATATCATATTCATTCATTAAATTCATTTATATAATCATTATGGAATGAAGATCATGTAGAACGAGTCGCATCACATCGTGGAGACAGTATTCCGTACGTACGCACGAGTGATGATATCGTTCCTATGATCGTGGAATTGTATTGGAGTGTATGTATACTATTTCAGAATCAGTATCACTTTATAATAGTCATATATAGTCATTATTTACACCATTATACCCATCCAAGTAAGGTGGTGGTGGAAAATAGATTACACCACGGCGTGGAGACGGTATTCCGTACGTACGCACGCGCTGTGATTTCTTTTTCCGTAGGATGGATAGATGGTGAAATAGGGTTGTTTCATACTTATAATAACATATTAGTATATGAGTGATACTAATGTTATTACTTCATAATGAAACAACTAAAGAAGAAGAAGTGGAAGAAGAAATAAAGATGAAAGAATCGGTAACAGACATTACCTCTTCTTTGAAGTTATTCTTTGAGACCTTCTTTTAGGGCACTAAAATTGGTCTTTGAAGAAGAGAAGAACCTCTATTATGTCTCTAGGTAAGTGGAGAGGAGGAATTGGCAGGGGTTGTCCGAGCTTGACGGCTCAAAGTGGTGTGAGGAAGAGGGGGAGGAGGTGCCCTTTTATAAGGGAGGAGAGGGGTACCTTTGGGAAAACTAAATATATTATTTTATTATAAAGTCAAGTTCGGTTTTAAATAGCTCCAAATTGATATATTTCGAAGCTAAGGTGGGGATGGGTCGAAATAATATCATCCAATAGAATTTAAACAATTTTAGGTTCCTATTTTAACCTTATCATTTAGATTTAACATTAAGTTAAATAAGTTTACTTTTACTGTGTCTTCTTGTGTTCTTATACTATAAGGTTAATAAACTTACTATAAGCAGCCAAACGAACCCAAAGTTGTTTATTATTAATATATATAACCTTATCTATGTCATTTGGCCGAACCTTAGATTTTTAGGAATAAAATAACAATTACTAATATAATATTTGTTTTAAAAAATATTTTATGTCAATTTTGAAACTATTTAGTAATTGATTTTTGTGAAACTCATAACAGAATGATTAGTTCTAAAAATGTTAATTAAATCAATAATAACATGTCATATTAACCTAGAAAATTAGTGTAATTCATAAAAAGTCTCAAATTACATTTATTTTGGTGTTTATAACATTAATTATGTAAATATTTTATTAATAAGATAATTACTGCATCATCTTTGTGTCATAAATAAATTAAATTATATAATGTCTAAAAATTACAAATAAAATACCATTATGTAGGAAAGATTTGTATCTTTATAATGAATATTTATAGTCGAATTTATCTTATGTATAACCCCATATTAAAAATTATTTACTTATTAAACTTTGATTTTAACTATTTTAACCCTTCTCTAAATAAATTAATAATAAATGTCCTAATCTAATCCAAGTGGGCCTAAATTGTCATATTTTATTCCTAAGTTTTTTTTTGGTCGAATTACAATTTTCCAATAGAATTAGGACATGTGTTAGGGTAATAATAATATCATCTTTACCCTTAATTACCCTATTTACTTTTAATCGTGGTAAAAAAAGGTAAAAAGTTACTATTAACCAAAAAATTATTTTCATCTCATTGAACCACATTTTACTTAATAACATCAATCGTGTTTTTCAGATTTTTGAAATTCCACTCACAGAAGCGGTAAAATTAAGTTTTATGAAAAATTCAGTTTTTTAACTACCACTTAGTGGTTTCACTATTCATCAAAAATTGAAAGTTTTCAAAAAAATACCAAAATTTCACCCTAGGATAATTTCGATATTCTAAATCCAAAAATGAAGTCCATTTTGAAAAATAAAATTTATAGAATTTCAAAAAGTGGTAATTACTATTCATAACGGCTAGTTTTAATAATATTTTAATAGCATATCGTTGTTTAGTGAAACTCGGTATTGCGTACGACGCAAGCTATCGAGGAAGGTCGTGATTTCGTGTAAATAAAGCCAAGAAAGTGTTGTGTAGAAAAATATTCCTTTGATGATTTATATAACATAAAAGTCTCGGGTGTTACAACTGGGGTTGGTTGGTAGTAGGGCGGATCAGATCGCGGTACGGCCGAGTTGGTTCCGCCTGATCGAGCAACACAAACGGTGGCGGAGGCGAAACTGTCGACACCGGATAAAGGGGCCGAGTGTGCTGTGATCTGTACTGGGCATGCTGCCTAGTCTCAGTGGCGTGCATGTCCTGGCTGGAGGTGCCAACTGTCTTTCCCCGGTGATTCATGTTGCCATGGCTCCGCCGACGTTGGCGACGGCTAGGGACATTGGGAAGGTCCACTTGTGTCCCTCATTATCAGGAGTCAAAAATGGATTTACCAACTCTATGGTGTTAACTAAAGCGTACCCCTGACTATCACTCAAGGAGTCATCCATTACCGGGCGGAGTCTCGGAGGGATCCCCATTTCTAGGGGTTTGAAGTCGCCAAGAGTGCGGGATGACGACGGCATTGGAAGGGTGCATTCTTTCTTCTTGCACCGCCGCAACTTTCTCTTCTGGGAAGAGGACAGCTGGGATGACAATGTCGAGGTAGAAACCATAGATTTTGAGGGATCTGGCTGATATAGGCTTGCGCGGATGATGCCATGGGCGCGGGCAACTGACTTGCGGGCCATCCAGTTGTTATACTTCCGGGACCCACGGTCGGAAACCTGCTTCCATTCATCCTCATCAATACTACCGCCCTTTGATATGATAAAGACACCTCCTACTAGTGCCGGGGTTGGGCCCAACCTAACTATATTGTTGTCAATCTGGTCTTGGATCCAATCCTTGAACACGTAGCATCGTTGGATGGTGTGTCCCACGGTCCGGTGATAAGGGAAGTAGTTGGGGTGATCAGTGAGATGCGCCTCTTTCGGCTTTCGGCACTCAAGAAGCCGCAAAATTCTCTGCTCCAAAGCACTACAGAAGTAACAAGGGACCAGAACCTCGTCGAACAGGTATGTACAATTTCTTCTGACTGAAAAGGGGGCTCTAGGAGGCTGGCCCTGATGAGGGGCCGGAGGAGCTTGCCGAGGAGGTAGAACCTGATTATCTCTCCTAGGTGGTGGCGGTGCGTTACGTGGAGGCACTTGCTGATTTTGAGGTGGTCGCTGCTGGGCCGAAGGCTGTACCCATGGGGGTGGACCCCTATGGGGCTGCGGAGCTGGCCTCACTGTTAGCAACTTTATCTAACTGGGGGCCTCCATCTGGGCCACAGCAGCGGGCTCGACTCTGGCAGCTCTCCTTGCATGGATTACAGGAGGTAGCGGGCGTGCCTGACTAGCCAGTTTTAGGGCCTCTTTGAGGTGTTGAACCAAGTCTGAGAAGTCCCAGAACCCTCTGGGGTAATTCTGAGTGATCAGGGAAGGGACCAGCTCTGCCTTGACGTTCCCTATGAACATTTTCAGTAATTTCTCCTAAGTTAGTGGAATGTCAAGAGAGTATATGAGCCCCTTCCACTGGGTGATAAAGTCCACGACTCACTCATCGGGCCTTTTCTTGCACCTGAAGAGGTCTGCGATGTTCGAATTCTGGGTTTTGGAACTGAACTGGTAGAGGAATTGCCTGCGAAGGTCTTCCCAGCTAGTCACAGATCCGACAGGGAGTTGGCTGTACCAAACGAATGTTGGACCTTCTAGTGTCTGAAAAAAGCAACAGAGCTTGGCAGCCTCCTGCTGCACCGAAGTCCCTAACATAGGACCACACCTCGAGTTGAAGTGGGCCAGGTGTTGTGGCGGGTCTCCTGTCCCATTAAAGGGGTAGAAAGTGGGGTTCCCAAATCCTGGAGGTGCTGGCATATCATCCACCCATGCTGGGTATGGCTTGCCATCCGGTGGGATTCCAACCTGTCAAGTTTCCAAAGCCTTTAAGTGGGTGATGAATGCCGCCATCCGAACGTCTGGATGCGGGTTCATGTCTTGATGGGGATCCCTAACCACAAGCGCATTGTTGGGATCTTCAATCCGGTAGTCAAGCTCAGCAGCTCGGGGGGCGACTGGTGGAGTGACTCTTGGGGCAGCGGTAGGAACCCGAGCGGGGTCTCTTGGGTGATCATGCCATTCAGGAGGGTTTAGTGAAACATATCGCACCCTCTTTCCATGAGCTCTGGCCTCTCCTCTGTCAGCGAACATGACATAATCGCGGCTACCCGGGAGAATCTTGTCGAGGGGTAGTTGTTCCTTCCCCTGTTTTCCCAGCCTAGGATCACCGAAGTCGGGCCACCTCTCTGCAATGCATTCGGCCAGAAGCTCATCGACTAGCCTCTTCTGCTCAGCAAGTTGTTGGCACAACGCGACCTTCTTGGGATCTTCCTCTACCTTCTGCACAGAGGAAGATGGGTCGGCGATCTTGACAACCGAGATGTGTTCCTTACCCTTTCCGATGTTCCGGCTCAGTGTTAATGACTCAGTGGGTGCAGGGAGACCTAGGAGGTTTCTTTGTTGGCGAGTAATCTTCCCAGATAGGTCCAGTAGCAGCCTGTCCTCAGGGGGTGAGTCCCCATTGAGAAGTTCCAAACCATTCCCCTCTCTTGACAGGTCGGCCATGTTGACTGCTGCTGCCCTCGGGGGCATGCCCTCAAAACCGCTCGGTGAGTCTGGCTACCGGAGAATCGTACTGAAGAGAAGGGCAGTGTACTGCCCCTATCCACGGACGTGCGCGTGGGGGGTGGCTTCCTCTATTACTTTGTGGAGTACTTGAAAACTATGGAAGCATTGTTGTTGGAGGGCCCTATGGTGGCCAAGTGACTCGGGGTGCCGAACCAAGGGGAGCGTGGCCAGGTCGACCGGATGACACTGCTCACTGATATCCTTGAGATGTGTTGGACTCCCGGGATAAGTCAGTTGCTGATGGCGAAGACGGGAGTGAGTCACCCGGAGAGTCTGGCGGAAGCATTAAATCTCTCCTGGGGTGAGCAATCATAGTATATCAAAATCAAATACTGCGACCGTCCAAAACTTCTTGGGGAAGTGGCATGCTGTGAGGATGGTCCAGAATCTCCATGGGTCAGGTTCAGGATCCGGCCCTTGCTGGCCCTCCTCATCAACTGAAAATGGATGGGGAACTGGCAGCAGTGCCGAGGCAGGCCGCGGGGCCGGTGGGCTGGACGGTGGAGAATACGGCGAGCAGGCCGATTGGATGCTGAATCCTAAGTCGCCCTCCTAGGGTTGCAGTGTTCTGGCTATCACGTCATGATAGGATGGGCTAGTGAACAGGCCTCCTGTCATAGTGTCGGCACTTGCCGAGGGTGTGCCATATCGCGACTCTTCTGTTGTTCCCCAAAAAAAATTTCCACCCTCTCTGACTAAGGTGGAAGGTGCTTCCAGAGAGGCCAATGGTAACTGAATGTTTGACCCATCGGGGTATGTCATGTCCTCGTCCTCCTGGATATACCTTCGAAGGGAGGCTGGGATCATACGGATCTCGCATTAATGGAGTACGAGTCTGATGTGTTGCATCCATATCCCTGCCCTTGACTCATAGGACCGCGGGGAGGGCTCCATCACCGAGTCGTACTCTGCCTCCGAGTCTGAGAAACAGACTGGTCTGATTTCCGTCCAGCCTTCCCTGGCGTTTCTCTTGTGGCGACAACGTCCCGCCTTCCTACCCCTGGGTGGCTCCTCAGGGAAAGGATGATTCCCGTCATGGAGTCATCTGTCCGCAATGGTACTGGGGATGAGGGGATTGAAGTCCGGAGTGCGAGGAGCACCAGGGCAGATGTCAAAAGAGAAATGGGGAGGACCTCCATGAGGGTGAGTGACCGGATATGCAATGGCTCCATACTCGTGGTCAGTGGTAGGGGAAGTGGCCTCGTACCCAGCACAGTGAGCACTGGAAAGAGCCACACCTGGTGTGTAGCTATCACGGGGAAGCCTTCTGCTTTCCAGAACGGTGGCACGGAGTACGCCTTTACGATGGATGGAACTACCACGAATTGGTATGCGGTTTCCATTTTCTATGCCAGTGACCGAAAGAGTTGTCCCAACCTGCTTGTGGGGCGTTTGGGGCCTCGATCTGAGTCGGGCATGTAACTTCCCCTGCTCAACGTGTGCGGGGGTTTGGTGACAGGAGCCAATAGTGGCTCGGGCCACAGTGGTTGTTGACGCTGATGCCCCAGGTCGGGCATCCTCTTCTGCTCATGCCCGACACTAGCATCGGGTTAGATGGGTTGGAGCCGGTGGTGCGGGCACATGGATTGCCTTCTCTTTGGCCCGGGGATTCGGGTGGTGGCGTCGACATTGCCTAGCGGGGACCTTTCCATGAACCCCTAGAGCGAGTCCCCGATCGGGCGAACTCGGACATCCCCCACCTCATCAGAATATGGAAGGGAGGGGTCGAGACGTTCCAGTGATAGGCTCCCGAAACAGTTGAACGTTGGTGTGGGAAGTAGCGGCTCCCTGTGCGGCCCTCAGGGGTGGCGATGGTAGTGAGGCGCAACTTCCACAAGATCCAAACGGGCCCTGTCTCTTTTCAGGATGACACCTTACTCCTCGTACCTACACAAAAGATCATTGATCACCCTCCGTTGGATAATCTCTATTAGAGAGAGTGGGAGCGAGCACCCGGCAGTCGCGGCGGTCAGAGCAGCTGTGGAAAAGGTGGGACCACGCGGGGTGGCCGTATCGATACTGCCCCTGCCCCTATGCCAGTGGGTAGGTGGCGATCGAGCTCTGGATGTAGTGATCTGATCCCTTAAAGCAGGGAGATGAACCCATTAACACTAGCAGTAAAAGGAATCAACAACCAATAGCCCAGCGTCATTCCTCCATCCGTGGTCGATAAGAGGGATCCACGATGAGGACATCACAGAACGGAGTGATCAACGTCCTGACCTCCCCATCCCCTAGTGGGTTTCACATCATGGTGTTGGGTGCCCGGACCTGGTGACATGCTAATCTTCCGACACCCCAAACGCTATCGGTCTCCGTATTGAGGAGAAGAGATTCACATCGGGTTAATCATTTTATGTTTCCTACGCATTCTATTGGGGCGCGTGTGCACATCCATCACGCAGGGGTGGCTGCATGGATTTTGGCCCCGTGTTCCCGCTTTCCAAAGGTAGGCAGCATCCATTCCTTGTTCAGGGACATCTGCTCCTTAATAGAAATAGTGATGATGGGATGTCAGTTCTTCCTTTCGTGGATTCCTCCTCGGAGCTCGTCACCTAGTCCAGGTCTCCCTCATAGATTTAAGATGTATCCTTGAATCTCATTCTCAGTGCCATATCTTCATGGACACCAGTTAATTATGCTGCTTCCATCGAGACTCTCCAAGGGGTCTGGTCGGGGCAGCAACCTTCGGTGAGGAGAATGGTCACGTTGGGGTGTCGTTGGCGTGTCTTGATGCTGGGGGATTGGCATGTCTGTCTTCTGTCCCTTATTATAGGTCTTCTCTAGGGCGAGGAAGCCCGAGGCATCCCAAATTGAACACAGGGAATTGACATTCCATAGGCATCTATCTGAGGATTTCCTCAGCTTCCCATGTTTAACACGGGGTATACCACGAGTTTAACATCTTGCGGAGATGGATCAGACTAATCGGAACACTAAGAGTGCATCAGATAAAAGGACCCCCTAAAAGGAGCTCCGGTGTTGGGGATAGAACATGGGCGGATTCCCGGATATTGTGGAGTGGAATGAGGTGGCATGATCCCACCGAGAAGTGGTGGCCCGGGTAGGAACCAGGATGGGTGATGGAGTGAAGGTGGCTTGGACCTCATGGAGGCTACCTACGTACCATGATTTGACATGGATCAAAGTCCCTGTAGTCTGAGCATGCAGTTTAACGTCATGTAGGATGGGGGCACATGGGGCTTAAACTCTAAGGTGGCCCACAATGGATGGATATGGGGCTTACGCTCTGAGGTGGCCCATAGTGGTGGATATAGGGATTAGTCTCTACGGCGGCCCACAATGGTGGATATGGGGCTTAGGCTCTGAGGCGGCCCATAATGGTGGGTATGGGGCTTAGGCTCTGAGGCGGCCCATAATGGTGGCTATGGGGCTTATGCTCTGAGGCGGCCCATAATGGTGGGTATGGGGATTATTCTCTAAGGCAGCCTATAATGGTGGGTATGGGGATTATGCTCTGATTCGGCCCATAATGGTGGTTGGTGAACCGAAACTAAGGGGTCGGAACAACCGATTGATGGGCTTGAACCTCATGGAGGCTACCTACGTACCATGATTTAGCACGGATAAAAGTCCACGTAGTTCGGGCATACAGTTTAACGTCATGCGGGATGGTATAAAGTTTAACATCATGCGGGACGAGGCAAACAGTTTAATGTCATGCGGGATGAGCATACAGTTTAACGTCATGTTGGATAGGAAATTTGGGGCTTATGCTTTGAGGAGGCCCAAAGTGTGGGCGAACCGACGTGAAGAGGTCGGAACGACCGGGTGGTGGGCTTGAACCTCGTGGAGGCTACCTACGTACCATGCTTTAGCACATATCAAGGTCCATGTAGTTCGGACATATAGTTTAACGCCATGAGGGACAGTATATAGTTTAACGTCATGTTGGACAGGCAATTTGGGGCTTATGCTCCGAGGCGGCCCAAAGCGTTGGTGAGCTGACGTGAAGAGGTCGGAACGAACAGGTGGTGGGATTGAACCTTGTGGAGGCTACCTACATACTATGCTTTACCACAGATCAAAGTCCTCATAGTTAATCGAGATGGTGCTTACGCTCTGAGGTGGTCCATAAGAGGGTTTCATGGTCCATTCTCACTCTAAGCCCACGTGAGTCATACTCGGTGTGAGAAACAAGAGGCGGCAGGGACAAGACGATCACGTCGTGAAGGGTGCTTCCGTGAGAAGTGGAGAGGGGATTACGCGTTGAGTAGCCCATGGTGTCGGGTCTTACTCCAGGATGGAGGCCCATGATGCGACAAAGCGCAGAGGGAAGTATGGAGGTGCATGGGAGCTACCTTCCACAGGAGAGCCTAGGGGATTACACTCTGACGCAGCCCTTCCCCCACAGACAAAAACCACTCCAATAGGGAGGATATCATTATATGTGAGGAAGATTCCATTCTCGTGGAGATGAGTGGTGTAAATAATTTCCGAGCTGGGGGGGACCCTGTGTGCGAGGTATGAGGTCGGATCATAGTTTAACGTCATGTGTTGAGGACGAGGTGCTTGGCTGTTTAATGTCCTGCAACTCGGACGAGGTGGGTTCGCTCCACACCCCTAGGGCTTACATGCCCAACACCCTCTACCCCTTGTGGGAGGGAAGGCATCAGCAAGGCCGTGGTGAAAGGGGGCCGCAGGGCGAACCATCGAGGGGTCTACATTAGCGTGGCTATGCGAAAAAGCAATAGTCGTTAGTGTGCCTATGCGAAGGATCATAAGGTAAAGAAACGCAATGGGACACACCGACCAAGGGACCTTGAGGTTACTTCGTACGAGCCTGGAAGGTCATACGGGAAAACAACACATGGTGTGCATGCTTGGTATAGAGGACATCGGCCGCCTATGCAGGGAGGCACCCTGGGGGGCGTCAAGGTGAGGGGTCCTAGGGTTTGCGTGCAAAGATAAGGATTTCTTGCAAAACACCGGGATGGAGCGCAATTGGGGTATAGGGATTGCGCGTGGCTAGGTGGATTGCACGCAACAGGCTTGGATTGCGCACGGGGGAAATCGGTGATCCCTAAGGTAGGGAAAACCTAACGACATGATTTCACGCAATTGGGTTTCACACGCAAAGGAGGGAGTGCGCGCAATGGAAGTGATTGAGTGCAAAGGAGTAACCCTAACGAGTTTGCAATTTTATTTAAGATAGTTGGATTTTGCGTAAAGGCGAACCCTGGGGCAAGGTTGCGCAAAAAGGGTCAATACCTGAAAGTCATATTGCGCGTACGGGAGTCCGATTTCACGCACGGGAGCTGGTCCGAATTCCACAACCCCCGAAACGGAAGGGGTATCCTTCTATTTGTATGCCGCAAGCGTCGCATAATCCGGGCGACACGCAAAATCTTCGGTGCCAGGACCGGTCGGCTCAAAAGACCGCATCACGCGGAACTGGGCGCGCAAAATTATGTGCCCCACCGGAGCTTTTTTCGGGAATCCCGGACTTCCTTCGCACGGGCAACATTTTTTCACGCAAGTCCTCCGTAATTTTGTGCCCCACTTCCGGGTGCTCCGGACCGAGCCTCTGGGTCTGAATATGACTTCGCTTCGTCATTTGAAAACTTCCTTTAGGAATTACAGACTTTTTCAGCGTCTACAAACTTGAAGGACCCTGAAACACCTTGAGAGGGGAGGGGTGAATCAGGGTGTCAAATATTCCCTTCCAACTGATGGATCTTGTTCCCATGTAGGTAATAACCTGTTAAACTTTTCTAAAGAGGAAGTCCAAAAAAATAAACAATCACATGTAATACAATGACAACAATTTTACTTTGTTCACTACTAAGGGCTACATCCTATGAGAATACACCGTCATTCTGTCGGTCATACTAAAACCACTAATATTCATAATTTGTAGATTATAAGAGGTTATAATATTTAATATGTGCTAAGAAAATGGCCTTTACAAGGTTTTATAGATTTCATACTGCATCCCTTAGATCACTTCTTCTGTCTCCCCTTTGTTCACTACATTGAAAAAATATTCACTTAGTTTATCGACTTAAAGGGCGCTTCAATGGTTTACCATTAGATCATGCATCATCAACTATAAATGGATGCTCCATTGAAGTCCTATATTCACCCATTGATTTAATTTATTTTTCCCATACACGATTATGTTATGGAAATTAATTTCGCAAACTGATATGGTAAATTTTCAGGCATCCTTGGGTGTTCTGCATACTAGTTCTTTTTTCACGTACCACGGCCATTTCTGCATACCGATGTTGTTTCCATGTATTTTTCATCGCCTCCATGAACTGTGCTACTCCACATTATTCTCTACTCCCTGATCTGCTTTACACATCCATGTACGGTCCTGATTCGTGTACTGCCTTGCTCTGTCGCGTACTATGAGATCTTCCTATGTGAACCACACACTCTTCCATGGACTGTTTTCTTTATGCTGATAATTCTCTCTTTGTACCGTCTTCTCCTCTGCAACCCGCTTTGGACTTCACCATATTTCCTCCGAAAATTTTAATTTCCAGTCTCATATATTTAGAAACGGGATTATTATTCCTTAAATAGGAACGTAACTCCGAAACTTTTTCTAAACTGATATACCAAAATTTTCATCGTGGGACAATATTCACTACATATTGAACTTAATATGTGTACAGTTTGCCTCAACTTCATATTGCTCTTGTTTTTCAAAACACATAAATCCCTACAACCTTTATCATTCTGTGTACCACATACCTTCACCTTTTACTGTCGCTGCGAACCATTTTTCATTTCAACCATCACAATTCCAAATACTGCATTCCTTCATAACATAACGTTGATGCGAACTATATTCAATTCCAAACATCGCTCCATGTACTGTTCCAACTGCCTCAAATGTGGCCGCACACCCCTCCCAGAATAAGGTACATGGTCCATGTTCCACGGTATGTGGTTCCCTTATTTTTCGGATTTTATTTTTCATTTCACATACCATTCACTCATAGGTGAAATAATTTTGTTTACCAAAACTAAACTCCCAGCATTGAGGCCCAAAAAGCTGGAAAAAAGTAGGAAACTCTACCACCTTCAATACCGCTTTCAGCCTCAAAAGTATTACCTCATTCTTTACAACCTCCCTAGTCAGCCATGTTTAGATTGATAACAAACACAAACAAAACTCCATTATTATCAACAAATTTCCTTAGTTTTAACAGTCCCAACATCCATGGATAATACATGATCTACTCATAGATACCACTTGATCCCACCTTATGGGATACTTTTGAAAGAACCTAAAACAGATTCATTATGGAATCAATAATCTATTTCAACTAACAACCTAAAAACCCTCAATTAGGCCTCGTATATCACTACCCAACCCGCTAGAGGATTTTGAATCGAAACAATAATGAAGTACTCCTAAAAACACTCTCCCAAACCAAAATCACCATCTATATGGACTCTAAACAACTAATTGATACCACCCTCATGATCTATGTGAAAACATGCTAAAAATGGACTACCCAAAAGTCTGATTCTGAGCTCAGGATAAAAAAATAAAAAATAATCGAAGTAAGAACAAGGTACATGGTGTGTACATATGTTATAAGTCATGTTACCTCAGTACACCCCCCCCCAAATCCTTTTATACTAGCCACTAATCAGGTACTTCTCTAAAGTACAAGGTGTGTGCGTCTTGTACACGGCTTACACCCCAATATGGGGTACCTTCCCGTGTACCTCACTCCACTCGGAATGAAAAAAACCCCAACTACACACTGTGTAATGAATACACAATGTGTGTATCCCTCATGGGGTACCTATCTATAAGCACTATATGGGGTCTAGCCAAGTTCCCTATAGAAAATCTAGTTGTGTACTCTACATGGCCAATTTCTCTGACACTGTGTGTACCCTATACACACCATGAGTCACCCCCTACATAGACTATACCGCAGGTACATGACATAGAGTCCCAAAAATATATCTTCTTTAAATTGGAAGAACACATAGTGTGTGTTCCCTAAACTGTGTGTCATGTACATGTGTTCTCTTGAACAGAAAACCCCCAAATGGCATGAACCTCTATTTCTCCATGATTAAACCTATATCAATACTCATGGGGTCCCCAATAACCCAAAAAGGCTTTAAAACATAAAAAATATGATATTTTTATTTATAGTAAAACATTAAAAACATTCCTAATTTTGTGCAAAAATCGTTGAAGCTTCACATCAGATCCATGCCACACACCCACTAAGCCTCAATCTACCTACGTATAAGCTCCTCAAGTAGAACCTCTTCCTCCCACTCCATCCAATCCTTATCTACTTCTCATTCACTCGATACAAAATACCAAAGGGTACTGCATGGTAATCAAAAGGGTAGAAAGTGATGGAGACAAGAAAAATGAAGAAAAATGAAGAAAAATAAAGAATAATAAAAAAGGCCCAGTCCTGGACCCCGCCCCGAGACCCACATCAGAATTATGACTCGCCAAGGTAAAATCCAACATTACATACTCAATCATAAATTTATAATATCAGTTTGAAACTTCATTTAAAATATATCATGGAAGGAACATGTGTCAATAAAATCATATTTAATTAATTAAATATTAAAAATTATATGAAAATTATAATGGCTCAGATATCAACCAAACCTTTTTACTATGGTGAACACCCTATTCTTGGGATAATAAAGTTTTATGAAAGAAATATATGATATCATCTCACAAGATAAATTAAAATGTTAACCTAAAACACTTCTAAGAAAAAAATTAAAATTTATCCAAATTTTCACAACTCGTGATTACATGAGGTATCAAAACATTGATCAAAAAAATATTTAGATTTATTACATGAGTGATTTTATGGAAAATATGATAATTGAACCTCTATTTGGTAACAAAAATGATAATTATGGTTAAAATGATCATGTAAAATATAGTCCTGAAATGTTTGAACATGAAAAACCTAAAAGTGTTCTACTTAGATAGCCTAGAACCCTTAAAAATCATCCCTTAGAGACTATTGTAGAATTCCTAAATTATGGTGTGAGAACTAAAATAATTATGGTAATCATAGCTTAGTTTTATTTATTTTTATCCCACCTTAATCCTAAAACAATATAATGGTCCTTAAGTGATGATAATTAGTTAGTTTCCATATAAGAAGTAATAAACCAGTTCAAAAGGAACAAGGAATGGGAATTAGTTGATAGACCCTATGATTACACTATTATTGGAACTAAATTGGTATTTGGAAATAATTAGGTTGATCAAGTTGTGATTACTATAAATAAGGTAGGTTAGTTTCTAAAGTTTATAAACAAGAGGATTTTATAGATTATGAAGAAACCTTTCTCCCCTATTTATAGACTAAAATATATTATGATCCTTATAACATATACATCTTATATGAATTTTAAAAAATTAAAAATGGATATAAAATCATTTTTTCCATTTGAATTTTTAATGTAAGATTTTTATTTTGAATAACCTCCAGGTTTTGAAGACCTTCATTTTCTAAATTCCGTATTTGAACATACCAAATATTTTTATGGCCTTAACAAGCACCTAGATCTTAGTAAAAAAGGTTAAATTAATTCCTTTTATTAAATGGTTTTTCTATGGGCTTTTTATACCCTAATATTTTCAGGAAAACTAAATTAAATGGAAGTTTGTTTTTTCAAATTTATATTAATGATGTGCTTTTTGGTTCAACAAATCAAAGCTTCTCTAAGGAATTTTCCAAACTCCTAAAAAATTATTTGAAATGGGTATTATGGGTGAGTTGAATTTCATTTTTAGATTTAATATTTACAAAAAAATATTTTTGGAGTGTTTTAAATTAATGAAAATATATGTTATTAACTTAAATGATTAGTACCTAAAACCTAAATATTTATTCAAATCTTATGAGTTCTAATATGAAGCTTTATTTTGATGAATTAAGGTAACCGGTTGAAAAAAACTATATAACAGAATAATTGGTTGATTTATTTTCATAATTGAAAACAGATAAAATATCATGTTTGATGTGTTATTATGTTCTCAATTTCTAAAAAACCCTTAGGAGTCTCACTTGATTGTTTCCTAAAGGATTTTAAGGTATTTAAAATGAAGAATTTGTTTATCCTTTATTTATCCCAAAAAAACATATTATTTTGATTTAATTTCATACTCAGGTACCAATTCTAGTGAGTGTACATTAAATATAAAATTTACATTCAACGCCTGTCACTTTTTAGCAAAATCATTAGTTTCACGGTAAAGGTTTCAAAAATCACTTCATTGCATTATCAATTACTAATGTTGAGTACATTGAAAATAGTTGTTTTTATGAATTATTGTTATAGATTAAAAAAATTAATTTATTTTAGATTCAAATTTTATTATATACCAATTAAACTTTATAACATTTATTCTATGAAAATTTCAAAAAAAAAAATCAATAATTCTTTCAAGAATGTAATATATTTATTCTAGGCATCATTTCGTAATGGATCTCTCAAAAAAATGGTGATATTTTCTTACATTCCATTAATAATGAATATTAAATAGAAAAAATATTTACAAATACTTTTTCAGCTGATGAATTATATTTCATTAAATTTTAATTAGTATTAGTTGAATTTATTTGATTCTATATTGATTAAATATGGCTCAAAATAAATAAAGTATTCTAAGATATTTAATTAAAAGCTTTTGGATTTAAATAAATTTAACTATATTTATAATTTTATATTTTAGTGGTTTTTATATTTACTTTTATTTTATGAAATCACATTCCATATTACTCAATGTGGCATTTGGGCAGGTGTCGTCCAAAATAATATAGAATTTTAACTATCTATTGGATCAAACCCACTTATTTTCAATACTTGGAGCTCCATCTTTCCTTAACTTAAATATTAACCAAAATCCATTACCTTCTCAACCAATCATATTCTTCATAGGTATGGTCAAATATGATATGTATTTAAGAATTTTAAATAAATATATGACAAGTGTTAATAATTGGAGAGTTATTCTAAGAAGAGGTGTGGATATTGGTTCTCTAAATAACAAAAAAATTACTTAAGAGAGTTAAATGTTTTCAGAAATGGGAATTTATTTTTGATAAGAATAAAACTAAATATGTAATAAAAAAGTATGTTGGATAGTTTTATGTGAATTCCCAGTTATTTTCTGAAGCTAGAGATTCCATACAATTGAAAGTGAACGGGGAAGACTTCACCATTTCTTTTGAGAATATAGTTCATGTTTTCCAATGTCCCCAAGAGGGTAGGTATCTTTATAATCACTATTTTATATTTAAAAATAAAACTGGCTCATTTTTTATCATTGGATCCATGTTTGGTAAACCTATTATTGAAAAGAAATTGCAAAAAGGATTATATTCTAACCAAAGGGTCCCCTATAAGTTGATATAGACAGGAATAGATCAAAGAGCCATAGAATTTGAAAAAGTTAATTATTGTGATACCAGTTTGATATATCTATTTTTTATTGATGGGAAAGATAAATTTTCGAGATATATGATTCATTATATACAAAATTGTTTTTAACCAAATTATAGGATTATTTTTTAACATTATGGAAGAATTTTGACCATGATATTAAATAAGAAGAATGTAGACTGTGCTGATCCTAAGGTGAAAAAGTGTTAAATAATTCACACTCTATATGAAGGACTATTGAAGAACAAGTAGTTTTTATAGAATTATTCCCTAAATAAGATATAAGTGAAAATTAAATGGGAGAAATATGTATAAGAGAACATGATTTGTAAGTCAATGATCATGCTAGGGGAAATGATAGTGTTTTGGATCCTCTTTTTTCTATTGTAGTTTCTCATGAGTGAAGAACTATTATAGTTCAGTGGATGTATATTAGAGAATATAATGTAGATTAGGATGCACTTGTAGAGGAACCTTATAATGATATATAGAGTCAGTAATTAGGAGTTCAAACAAGTGGTGAGACCAAACCTGAAATAGATGTTGGAGCATGTGTTTCTGTCACAACTTTTCGTATAGGTCAAGCAGAATCTGAAGATTTTAGGTAGGCTATAAAAAGAATAGAGGATTTATTATATGATAATTTTTAACTTTCTCATGTAAAAAATAAATAATTATGTTTTATCAGAGAATAATATTTTACTTGTAATAAAATAAGGAGATGTTGGGTGTCTTTGGTTAGTGATGCTTTGAAGATTCCATCCTTTGGTATAGAAATTCAAGATGTTGAAGTGTAGTCTATTAATATTACTTTGATCCAACTGAATATTATCTCAAGATTTGTACCTCCCTGGTATAAACTTGTTTATAATAATGTTATTGAGGTTGATGAGGAGAAGCTCAATAACATTTTTAATGTAATTTTATCAGTAAAGACATCAAGGAATAGATATAAAACTAGTATTAGGGATACTGGAAATGAAAATATCCCCATCAAACCTAATCTTGAAGTCCTTAAGCAAGGACTTATTAATCCTAATTCAAAAATTTCTTCTTCTCAACCTTCATCCAATCCTAATCCTCTACATGAACCATCAATATAGCCCAATCCTAAGAATATGGACTAATGTCTCTATATTTTATAGTTTCTATAAATTTTTTGTCTCCTTTTAATTATATTTGTTTGTTCAATGAAATTTCAAGGCCTTACATTCCATCTTTCCTTAATTATTAACCATTACTTTTTGTTCTTTCTATTTTTTTTAATAAGTTTCTACTAGTCAATTCGAAACTCTAATTAATTTCAATAATCTTTTCTCCTTATTATAAAATTTGTTGTGCATTATTTAATGTATTACATCCATTATTATAACTTTCTATATGATATCATATAAATGGGTACAACAAAATAAGTTAAACACAACATTTTACTCATTTTAACATTCTATAATATTTTAATTAGTATCTTACTGAATTGTTCTAATTTTGAAATATTCACTTATGTAATTAAATAAAAATTTTCATTTAATGTTTTATGGGTTTTGTGATCATCAACAAGGAGGATATTGTAGTAACAGTAATGTTTTTCCAAAATATCTTATTTTATTTTATTTTTTAATGATTTCAAAAACCATCAATTATATTTCTAATTATTTTCATTGAAGTTTTAAGATCAATATTAATAAAGTTCTAAATATGTTTTATAAGATAATTAAATTTGGGTTAAATAATTTATTTGTGTGTTGAGGGCCTGAATTCATGTCATATGAAGTAGTAAATCATTATGTCTAATCCTTACTTTAGGTATAAATACTAAGAAAAATACAATTTTTATAATTTCTACAAATTTTTAAGTCATTTTAATTAGTAAAATTCTTACATTTAAGACTTACACTCAAATAAAGACTTACGATGGAGTCTAATGACCATATATTCTTACGATAAAAACTTATGGCTAAAAACAAGTCTCAAGGTGGAGTCTTATGATAAAGAAACATGTTTTTAGTAAAGTCTTATGATGGGAAGAAAAAATAATGAATATGAAATTCATAAAATCAAAAATTATGATTATAATGACTAATAGTCAAATTATAAAGTCTTTTGATCAATTGAAAACTTATGATTTGAAGTCTTATGGAGCTTGGTATTCTTATTTAAGTTTAATATATTTTAATATGGTTTTGATGAAATTATTACCATTGAATTATATTGATAAAATTTTAATCATAATTAAGCTTTATCAGAAATATAAATTTATAATAATGACAGTTTGAGTTGACTAAAATTAATTTTTCTAAGAAACACTAAATTTTAAGGAATATGCAAGTCGCATCAACATGATACTATGTTTTTGAAATTTCTATATAAAGTTAGTTGAAAAAAAAATTAATTTGGACTATTATATTATTTTAACAATGTCATTTGAATTTAAGAATCATATAAAATTTAAAATTGAAGTGACGTACATGTTCAAGTGACTCTATCGATATATGTACATTACATATGTGTAGGATCTGTTTTTCTTCTCATTTTAGTTGGGAGAATAAAAACAAAAATTGGATGTTGCTTTGTTTTTTCAAGTTACATCTATATCAAAATAAATTATTAATAACTACTTAAAAAGTTTAAACTATCTCTAAAGAAACTCAAAAAAAAATTATTTTTTCTTGCAACTGTGCCCTGAAGCTATATATATTTTTTCGTTACTTTTTTTGTAATGTATAAACTCTTTTTATAGTAAGTGAGAAGATTGAGTGTAGCTTTTATCCTAGAATAATATCTTGGAACATTTTCTCACAATATATATTTTCTTTTTACCAACTTTTGAGGTCCATAGGAAAGTACCTATATAGTGAAAATCACTAAAATCGTTAAGAGAGTGATTGATGAGTAGACTATATGATATTTGTGCCCTGAAACTCTAAATAATTCACATTTTCTACTCCTTCTCTTTTTCTATAAAATTTATACTACTAATATAACCTAAATGAGATAATAGAATCACTTAACTTTTGAATATGGTGGTTTCAAGTTGATGAAATTTTTATGAACTCAATTTATCCCTATCTGGAGTCAATGGACAACACCTATCTAACCAATATATTTTCCCATTAAAATGATTACCCAATACATCATATTTATTACTGTATAAGATTTACATCTCACTATGATTTTTTTATTTAGTATTTATCCTATTAAATAACTATTTAAGTTCACAATTATATTAATTATATTGCATGTAACACTTACATAGTGAGGTGGACAATGACTTATCAAGATTTATCTTATAAACTATCATATCTTCATTCTTATTAGTTCATCAGATTTTAGTTTATCCAGTTAATTTCTACCCAGATATCACAATTTGATATAGTTACCTATATTGATGGGTTATCTATACAAAAAAATGACTTATAAAAGATAATTCATAGACACCTAACATTGAGGGTCACTCATATTGAATGATTGATATATTTGTGAATATTTACTTTGAAATAAATTTTATACTTTATATTTTAAAGGGATTTTACTGAAGCAATAATTTCTTATTTGTATCTCATTTATTGTCTATATTACTGAATTCTTATAATGATTTAATTTACATATTTCATGTCTTCAACCAATTTAACATGTTATGGTCATATTAATGTATATTTCTTATACAACTAATGATTTGTATTATAATTTCTCCATGAAAAAGTTAATTATAATATTTAATTGATATATATAAATATATATGATCCTTCTGAATAAGGTACATAATATCATTTAATTTAATGTACTAAAATCATCTAAACCAAAATTGTACTCAAGGGAACATATGGGTTAACCCCACTTTTCAAGAGAAAACCCTAGTTTCTAATCCATTGGACTTCTATCCCAAAATATCTCTATCCATATATTAATAATCAATAGTTAAATCAAGTAAAATATAAATTTTAACTCAAATATATATAAATTATTATAATAATTTCTACATAATTTTTTAAAAAAAACAAATCAGTAATTTTGGTTGGCCTACTAAGCATAAAACTCATTAAATACATTAAATAATACTTATATGAAGCATTTTAATGATTTTAAATCAATATATTCAAATATTTTTAATATAAACGCATTATAAATATTAATATTAAACAAATAATTTAAATAAATAAATCAAATATTTATTATTAATATAAAAAATTTACCTTGTTTTAAATAAATAATGTAAGGATGTGAACATTTATTATATTTTAATATAATAATGTCATATTACATTGATTATATTATTTATAAACACTTTAAATAATATATTTTAATTTTAAAAAGAAAAAAATAAATGCATTATATCGTATACAATGATTACCATATATCATTGTATGTGATATCCTATATTAATTTCTAAATGGGACATGCACCGACCTATTTATTATTACAGAACCACTAGGAGAACCAATAAAAAATGATTCTATAATAATAGTAAAAGATAGAAAACAAAATAATAAGATTAAGAAGAATAAGAATATGAACATTAATGATTTTTGTGGTACAGGAATAATCTCTATGTTCTTATAAAGGAATAATGATTTCATTATTTTTAATAGAATATTACAAGGCACGCACAAACAATCACAACCCCTAGCTAAAATATGATTTCATAGATAAATATAGTTCTATAGTATCCTTTATTACAACAGTGCTAGATCCTCATAATATTTCAAGCTTCTATAGTACCCTTTTTGGTAGAGTCTACACTATTATAATACCTAAGTTAGTAAATTCAAAAACTACTACAGTTCCGGAGTTGATAAAGTCAACACGGCTATAATTATAACTATTTTTATTATTGTAACACTCTATTATAGATGATCAGGTTTTCTATAGTGCCTCTATAATATTTATTATGTCCCTTTGACCCCTGAACCCCTAGTATGGGGGAGCTGGCCCTTGGAATCCCCAATGACCTCACCATGGAGGCTAAGCTGCAAGAGTTGTTGGACTAGTGCCTAGTACGGGTCGTGTGCACTTTTCCCAATGTAATTTTGTGGATTGGGATCCACCATTCCAATGGTAAACAACCATAAATGAGTTTATTGTTCATTGAAATATATGTTTGGATGGGATATTACACTTATCACTAATTAATTTTAGGTTGCAGCCCTAAAAGGGATTATGTGTTGCGATAGTATTGACTTATATGGAAGAATAAAATCCAGATAAGTGGTAACAGATTACATTTAAAAAATATTTCCTTCTATTCTAGACCTTCGAGGCCCCAAAAATAATCCATTTCATGGTTTCATCCAAAAACCAATAAATAATATATGGAGTGTCTCATATAAGCTTATATGTTAGAAAAAAATCATCTCATTTATCAATGTGGGATTTGTGTTTTCACCCCACATCTATCACTATTTATTTTATCAACATAATACAACCTATGACACACATGATAAATATTATCATTATATCCCCAGCACCTATCACTTGTTTTGATAGTGATAAAAGTTGAAAATAGGTATATCACATGCAATAAAATCCCCATATCATGGGTGCATTATGATGCCCTATTTTTTAACACATGGTTAATAATTATCATGGAAAATGATACTCTTACCATTGTCTATGATACTAGTGTGAATGAATAGTGTTGAGGTAAATCATGTCATCGATAATGTTAATTGATTATTGTTTCTTATATTCATTTAATGAATGATGATATCACTGTATCTCTATTTTTTATATAAAAATTTATTTATTTCAGTAATATTTTTTAACATTCAATGATTCTTCAATCATTCTGTAAAGAAGGATTAGATACCACTGAAGGGTTTAGAAAAAACAAAACAAAACTAAAACCAATGGAAACACCACACATATTAATTTATAATCATTCATAATATTTGATATAAGAATAAATTAAGAGCACAAATGAAACATAACCTTGTCTAATATATTTTTCTTATGTAGCTGACAGTAACCACTTAGAAACAACCTACTAGTTCTTTCCCAAAAATATAATCCTTCAGTTATATAATCCTTAAAAAAATTTATAAATATACTCCTACCACCCAATGATATTCTATCATCCCATCAGATAAGGAAACAAAAAAATAAGTTAATTTTTACAATAATGAAATGAAATTGAGTTTCTAACAAAATATGTATAAAACGCCTTTTGTAGTCTTCCATTATTATTGAAGAGGATTTATTGAGTTCAACTATTTCTCAAAATATTTTCTAACTTTTGTTAATATATATTATAGTATTTTAATTTTTTTAGCATTAATTGTAAATGATCATTGATGAATTCATTATAGCACCACTTTGGGACATACTGAACACTCAGAGGGGGTGAATCAGTGTTGAGAACTTTTTCACTAATTATAACTTTTATCCATTTTACCATTTATACCTATTAATATCTAGATTCTTATATTATATTGTTCTTATCACATGAAAATATATGAAATAATTAAAGGATAGAACATTATGTTTTTACATGGTTCACTACTCAATTAGAGTACCAAGTCCTTGACATGGTCTGGAAATAATCTAACCACATCAACACTTGGTAAAAAAATCCATTAATTAAGGTTACAATGAGTAGGAAATATCCATTAACTTGTGTTTCACTATAGTTAATCAACAATTATTGTTTTATCATTCCTATATGGTTCTTTATACTAAATTTGAAGATATTATTCTCCTTTTAAGGTTATTTTTAAGACCAAGAATTATTTCCACTAAGAATATTGATGGACGTCAAAGTGCTGATTTTTTTCTTACATTGACTTCTTAACCTCTTACTTTCAAAATAAGAGGAAACAAAATCTTATTATACTTTTCAATAGAAAAATGACACTTCCACAATCTTATTCTTCTTACTATAATAATAGATATTTATAGTACTCTCCTCTTCTTATTTCTTGTTTACTGAAAAATAGAATGCACTAATTCTTCTTCTTTATGCTTACTTGAATCACACACTTCCTTTGGGATTATTGAAAAAACAAAAGGTCATATCATCTTAACATCATCACAATTATTTTTTTTCTTTTTTTCCTTCGAAAAATAACATGAGATATTAAATTGTAATTTTGGATTCCTCAACTCTTTGATACCCAATATCAATAGTAAGGATTTCATTGGTTCTCTATGATTCTTGGTGTACCAGCTATTTGAGTAACTGAGTCACAATGTTCTTCTAATATTATTTTATAACCTTTCACTACTCAATACACCTTCACAGAAAGTTTTTATATCATGTTCATTAAAACCTTTCATATTGAAAGAACAGATTAATTTGGTATCCTTATTATTTTATATGATCACTCAATGCATTTAATAGGTGTAATATTTCATTCAATGTGTTTCAAACATTTAGATGTTCATAGAATCATGAATGTTTTATTCTTCGTGTATTTTTAGTGACGAAAAACCAGTTTAATCTATCTGTTTCTCTTCCCATAAAAAAAATGGATGTAGATATCTATTCTACTTCTTCACACACACCAGAACACGTATGTGATATGTCTCTTTCACACAAAAATGTGAATGATGTATTTACTATTCATTATGTATTATCAGATTACATAGTATTATTTTCCTTCATCACGTAAGAGTACATTGGAATAGAAATACAAAAATATTTGAATATTGTGGAACATTTATTCATTATATGAGTATAGAGAATCAAGGGTCTAGTTCTATTTGAAAAATATAAGTATGTAATAAACTCAAGTATGTGCTATCTCAATGTAATGCCTTGACCCCGGTTTCCCAGAGTCGGTGCATTATTTTATTATATTGTAATGATCACAACAAATCAAACCCTGAAGGATCGATCAGTTGATTATCCTTAAAAATTCTAGATATAAACATAAGATTTATATTACATATTGAAATAAAAATAAACATATTATCCCCTTTGAAAACTCTCATATCCATTATACTATCCCTGAAGGTCAATCATAAAATACTTCTTTTCATCCTGAGGAAAATGAAGCATAAGAAAGGCGTGATCTCAAATGATCAGTAAGGATAAACAATATAGGGGAAGATATCATAAATAAGAATAAACTTTTATGTCAAGGAATAAAATAGAAACACAAGCCTTTTAAACAAAATACTCAGCATAATATGGAAAGAATAGATCAAATTATTCCATTAAAACATTCTTATGGGTATTCTTCTAGTTGAATAATCACATGTCATAAAAATCACATAACAAGGAAAAACATAATGTCGGACATCATAAGAATACCCTCATGGCCTGGTGCCAAGACACTAGTTGTCACGACCCGTACATTGTGGCCCATAACATGACTACCCCATGCCCACCTACCGAATTCCAGGGTATGGAAACTAGCGCCAAAGGTGTCAACATGCAAGAGGGATGCATTTTTTTGAGTACATGTATGTACACACACCCCCAACAAAGTCCCACACACTAAAAGAGAAACAAGGATCGCTAAGAAAAACTAGAATAAGAGTAAAACAAATATAAGAGGGCCAGTATACAAACCCAAAAAAATAACTAAAAATATAAAAGTACAAAAAAAACTCTGATGGCCTTCAACGAAATACCCCACCCGATAATGATATTATTGTAGCTACTGGAAGACAAAGTAGAACGTATTTTCCACAAAATCTTATTAGGCCCTGCCTGGTCCAAAGATACCAAGTCCAACATCATATCATTTGTTGGTCCCATATCCCTAAGAACCTCTAGGTCCTAGTCCACCAAAGTCTCCATAAAAATATAGATCATCTACACCAAACACAACATGTGAAGGAAAATCCCGTGTAGGGGTGAGTAATAAAATACTCAGTAGGGACCCAAAAACAAAAAATAAAGACCACACCACAATCCTCAATGTAAAGCATGAAACAAAAGATAGCTCACACTAGGTATATATTTAGGGTAGTGATAGAAGAATCATCAGTCACATCATCGAAAACCTCAGCTTCTAGGAAACTCCTCCTCTATCTAGTACAGTGGGCCTTCTAAGTCACACAGAAGTTCTTCCCACTAACCTTGGACTTCTTAGGTAAACCTCTTCATTGTGTACCGTGGGCCTTCAAATTCACACAGAAGTGCTTCCCACTATTCTTGGACAACTCAGGTATTCCTCCTCGTCACATACCATGGGCCTAAAAAGTCACAAAAATGTTCTTCCCACTGTGGGCCTACAAATTCACAAATAATTTCCTCCCACTAGGCCATAGTCGAGTCATACAGAGTCAAAAGTCAGCAATCCTCAGGTCTCTGTCAACTGTACGGTTCCATATGTAGCGCGCTTGGGAGAACCACTCCTCAAGACATTAGTCAAAGTTAAAATTACATGAAATCCTCCTTAGGGAATTCCAAAATATCTTACTTGTATAGAGGGTCCAAACGCCGCAAAGGGATGGTCCATCGGACGCCTATTTTTCAAGTTATTAGCGTTTTTTGTAAACAGGGGTCGGTTACGTCTGAGTCTGGTTCGTCCTAGTCGGACGGACCTGACCAACCCAGCCCAGGGTCCCACATACACTGGTTTAGTTTTTACTGACTCAACCTGACCCGATTCAGATTTGGGTCGGTCCGGTCTAGCCAAGCCAGTTGGTCAGGCCCAAAGGGCTTTGCTTGGCCTAGCCTGGTTTGGCCAGGGGTCCACCCCACCGGGTCGCCCGGTGACCCGGTCTCGTCTAGGTTGGCCCAAAGGGCACCGGTATGGCATGTCAGCGAGGGTCCAGCCCACTGGGGTTGGGTATGGCCCACCGGTGTAGGTCCACCCAGCCCAGCGGCTATGGGCGCAGGCCGCCTGGCTGGTGGGGGTGGGGGTGGGGGCTCGCTAGCCCGATGACCAGCCGTGTGGGAGACCATTGTGCCGCTCCTGGGACACGACAGCCAACTGTGTCAGGTCTTCCCGCCTGCCCTATGGATGCACGGTGATCCTCTAGTCACGGTGGGACTACCAGGTCTCCCTAGCCACTCGGGTATCCTGGATGTGGGCCACCCCTCCACGCGGTGCCTTCCTAGGAGATGGAAGCTGACCATGTCAGGTCTTCCCACCTACCCTGTGGACGCACGGGGCTCTTCTAGTCACGGTCGGGTGACCATGTCTCACCAGCCACCCGGGCGGCCCGGATGTGGGCCACACCTCCACATGATGCCCTCCTGGCACCTCGTCCAGCCGGTCACATTACACCGGCAGTGCATTCTGTGTGCCCCAAAAATTTTCTCTAGTGGTCTGTTTTCGTATTTTTCTATGTCTATGGGCTTCCCGGGTCACCACAATCCTAGAAATGGCCCCAGATTCCTCTTTCTGCATCATTAAGGGTACAACCACAATGAATGCACACGATGGGGGTGCTCGGTCCATGTTCATGTCATCCTGTGCACTCCAAATTAAAGTTTTAAAAACATGGGAGGTCTGAGGATTTCAGTTCAATCAACAAATGATAACTTTAATCCCGATTAAAAAAACCCCAAAAAGTTACCCTCCCGCATAAACACATGATTCTCAAATCATCCTATTATTGGGTTGATCTGTGTTCACTATTTCTAGAAAAGAACAGGGAAGAACTCGTAAAAATTAAACCACTACCTCTTTAATGTTTGATGTCACAACATTTCTTCCTCGAGGTTACAAGACATCTCCAGCGTTCATCTATTCCTGCTCCGTTCTTCAAGGTGCGTAGAAGATGATTAACATTCGTCGGTGTTGACGTTCTATTGAACTCCTCATGTGTTAATCATGTTTTAATGATCACAATTAATATACATTCTCTAAATATTATTAATTCTATTTAATATATCTAAAATCATGTGTAAAGATGATTAGTTTCTTTATGCCTTAAATAATTATTGTAAACTATTTTGTTTCTAATGAAATTTTCTAATGGATGATTAAATTTAATTCATTCTATGAATTTCATTGTTAATGTCAGTATACAGATATTTGGATAAGTCTGAGAAATCGTGATTCTGCCACCAGTTGGGTTTTTCTGGAAAACTATCCAGACACTGTGACCATCCAGACACCGAGACCATCCAAACACTGTGACCATCTATACCCTGTGACTATCTAGACACCATGACCATATAGACACCATTTCCATCCAGACACACTGACCATCCACACACCGCTTACAACACCATTTCAAAGAGACACCATTTCATGGAGACACCATTTACAGACAGACTGGGACACTGTTTCTTAATATGTTTTTTCATTTTTCAATTAATTTTCTAACTATCATATTTGAAGTTTTTAAATTCCCTAAAATAATTAATGTTTTTTTGTAGACATGTTACCTGACAGAACGAGGTATGAGGTGTAGAGTACATGCATCATATCGGCTACAACACATGCATTCCATGAATTCAAAGAACAACATAGCCAAAATAAAAAAGAGAGACCATGGTGATTGTGGTGAGGATAGTGTAATAGAAAAAACAAGTGTGTGCGTGATAACGAAGAAACACAATCATTCATCCAACCAGACACTACTGAAGAACACATAAAGCATAATTTAATCCTAGAGTCAAGAACATTTCTACACCATAAACTCCATGAAGAACATGAGCCGGATCTAGCTAACTTATGGTACTCTATTTTCCGAAAGAGGACTCGATTTATGCATCTTCTTCATCCCATAAGTCCATAGCTCCATAGAAAAACACTCAGAGCACTTCTAACCTTATCACATCATTTCTGCTCTATTGTGTATTATTTTCATCTTTCGATTGGTGTGTGTATCTGTATAGAAACATGCACTGTCTCCTGCATCAAACTTAAGGATACAAGATATCTTTTCTCTTATATCTTTTTTACACTTGTGTATTCCCACGGATAAGCGTGGAAGAGGTCCATGTGTGTCCTGTTAGATCATACCCATGAAGAACTATGGAAGAGGTCGTGTGCCCTGGATATTATTGTGTACAATTGTTAACCCGGATCTAGAGTGTGGATCAGGTTTATTTATATAAACTACTTGGTGACAGTTGATCACCAAGTCGAGTGGATAAGGTCTCTTCTTGAGACTGAACCACTTGTTTTATATCGGTTGTGTTGTTTATTTTAGTGTTCCCTATTTTACTATTTAATTAAGAAATCACTAAATTTATTTTGATAGATAATATTGGAAAGAAGTTATAATTGATTTTCCTTATTATAATAGCTTCAAAAGTAATGGTAATAACTGATATTAAGAGTAATTAGAATTAATCATTCTTCTAAGAAGTTATTTAAATATTCAAACTTTCATAAACGTATAACCTTGATGACTGGGCTATATTTAAAATTATTTGGGAACCATTTTAAGAATAATTTTTTAAACATAAATTTTTATAGATACTAAATACACCCCCACCCCTCTTGAGTACACCACTCAGAATAAATTTGGTATCAGATGTTATTTGATAAGATTCTGTTTTTGACCTTATTTAACTGTGATTGTAGTTGTACATTAATGATATTGAAATTTATATTAATTCTAAATTTCTAGATCTTTTAAAATATTTCTTTATTGTGGATAATATATTGGAAGGTGCTACAAAAAACAGACCACCATTCATTAATATAACCAATTATACATAGTGGAAAATTAAAATGAAAATGCATTTAGAAAGTATGAGTTTTGAAATTTGGTCTTCAATTATATATGAATATAATATTCCTACTACTGATAGAATCACTTGGGATGAAGTTACCAAAACTGCCTACAATAATAATTGTGAAGATATGAATACTTTATACTGCTCTTTATGAAATAAGGAATTTAATAGAATCTCTTCATGTAAAACTGCCCCTGAAATTTGGGATACCATGTTTATTTCACATGAAGAAACTTCTAGTGTGAAAAAATGAGACATAATACTTATACTATTAATTATGATAACTTTAAAATGAAACTTGATGAGAATATTTCTGACATGTTTCTCAAGTTCAGAGAAATTTTCAACACAATGATTTCTCCTGGGGGAGAAGTCACTGCCAAAGAACAAATCATGAGGATTCTCAAATGTCTACCGGACAGATGGAGAGGCATCGCTATCTCTATTAGAGAGTCATGCGACATCATTAGGATACCTATAAAAGAGCTCATTTCAAAAATGATGATGTATGAAGAGGAGATGAAAGTCAACAAGGAAGAGGAGGATGAACCCAAAAGAAAATCTATTGCTTTCAATACCACCACCTCTAAACACAAATAAATAGAGAAATTGAAAGTATCTATGGAAAGTTCTATCAGTGAAAAATCATCACCTAATATTGATGAAGAGATGGATCAATTATCCAGAAGGTTTAAGAGATTTTAAAAGAAGAAGAACTCTTTCCAAAATCCTAACTTCAAGGAATGATATGATCAAAAATCATGTAGGAATAAAGATTGGAAAATAAGTGACATGTCTGATGAGATTATTTGCTATGAATGTAAACAAAAGGGACATATCAAGGCTGAAATTCCCAAGCTCGAGAACAAAAAGAAATATGTGGATAGAAAAATAAATAATAAAAAGGCAATGAAAGAAACGTGGAGTTCTTTTGATGACAGTTCAAGTGAATCAGAATCTACACATGATGAAAAGGATAACAAATCCAGTATGTGTTTTATGAAAAACACATTTGAGGTAACACTGAAATCTCCTTTACACAATTCCTATTATTCTGGAGATGAGATTGACTCTGAAAATATGTCTAGTGATGAAATTATTGAGTACTGTAATATGCTTTAAAATACATGAAATGAAAAAAAATATAAATACAAGTCTTTAAATAAACCGGGTGCTCTTACCTCAACTGTTAAAACTGAACTCACTATAGAAATGGATAAAAATTCTCAATTAATAAAAAAGAATAATGAACTTAAACTATCTAATGAGAAATTTAAAAAGGGTATTGAAAGGTTTACAAATGGTAAAGATACCTTGTTACAAATTCTAGGTAGACATATTTCTCCTAAATATACTACTAGCATTGGATATCAACCTGCTAAAAGAAATTTTGTAAGAACTAATTTTGTTTCTAAATCTAAGACATAAAACATTACTCCCAATTCTGGAAAACAATCAGCTAGTTCAAGTTATGATACACTCTCTACTGTTTCAAGCTTTTATAGACCATATAGAGATTATTTTTCAAAAACATTACATAATGCTTATAGGAAATCTATGTGGCAGATATGGGTTCCTAAGGCACTATTCACTAATATTACTAGACCTAAACAAGTTTGGGTAACAAAATCTGTTTTTATTTGATTATTTTATAAGAAATTTTCTTAAAGAGATTCTGTAAAATCTTATGGTACTTGGACAGTGGGTGTTCGAGACACATGATAGGAGACTATTCATGCTTTAAGAACATAATAAAAATTGATGGAGGACATGTCACCTTTGGTGAAAAATCCAAAGGAAATATTATTGTTCATGGCGAAATCTGTAACTCTAACTCAGTTTTGATTTCCAAAGTACTTTTTGTTGATGGATTGAAATATAATCTACTTTTTATTTCACAATTATGTGATGATATAATTCATTTCAAATTTGAAAATGATGTGTGAAATGATTTGAATTCTAAAAATGAATTAGTTTTTTCTACATTATGAAATGAAAATGTATATTCTATTTACTTACATTCTTTAGCTTCTAAAAATGCTTCATGTTTAAGTGTGTTTCACAAAGAGTTTTGGCTTTGCCATAGGAGACTAGGACACTGTAACACTCACTCCCTTAGAAAGTTAACTAGAAATATCTTAGTTAAATACCTACACAAACTTTATTTTCCAAATGATAATGTGTGTAATCTTTTTCAAAAGGGAAAGCAACCCAAAATTTCTATCAAACTAAAGAAATAAGTGTCAACTTCTCAACCTCTCGAATTGGTTCACATGGATTTTTTGGACTATCTTGAATTTCTAGTTTAAATGGGAAGCACTATGTTTATGTTCTTGTAGATGAATTTTATAGATATACTTGGACTTTATTTTTGGATTATAAAAGTGAATCCTACTCTCATTTTACTAAATATGCCAAAACTGTAGAAAATATTAGTGGACTTAGAATTAAATCCTTAAGAAGTGATCATGGACATGAGTTTGAAAATAAATATTTTTAATTCTTCTTCTCACAAAATGGTTATAGTCATAATTTCTCTTCCCCTAGAACACCTCAACAGAATGGAGTTATAGAAAGATGAAATAGAACCCTAAAAGAGATTGATAGAACCATGCTTAGTGAATATGACTTACCTATTAACTTTTGGGATGAATCTGTAAATACAGCATGTTATATTATCAAGAGAGTATTGGTTCAACCTATTATTAAAATAAATCCATTTGAGTTGTGGAATTATAGAAAACCCAAAGTTATATACTTCATATTATTTGGTTGCAATGTCTATATCCTTAATACTAAGGACAATATTAAAAAATGTGCATCCAAGAGTGATGAAGGAATCTTCTTAGAATATTCAATTTCTAGTAAAGCCTATAGAGTGTTTAATAAAATAACTAAATGTGTGGAAGAATCTGTACATGTAAATTTTAATGAAATAGATGCATATGAGCCTAAAACCACTCTAGAAAACCTGGAAGATGATGTATCAAATCTAGAAATTAATTAAAATCGTCTAACCATCCTATAAAGGAATCTATAAAAACATCCAGTTCTAGAAATTCATTAGATTCAGGTCATAAAGAACCAAACCCTATTTAAGAACTTGAAATCATCTGTCCTTCTTTTTTTAGAGCTGTTAGAACTCTTAAGAATCATCCTTTAGATGTTGTTGTAGGAGATATAGACAAAGGAACTCAAACTAGAGATTCTCTTAGAAATCCGGTTAAACATTATGTTTTCTTGTCACAACTTGAACCTAAAAAAATTAATGATTCTATCAATGATGAATTTTGGGTAATGACTAACTCTAACTCAGTTTTTATTTCCAAATTAATTTTTGTTGATGGATAGAAATATAATCTAATTTTTATTTCACAATTATGTGATGATGGAATTCATTTCAAATTGGAAAATGATGTGTGAAATGTTTTTAATTCTAAAAATGAATTAGTTTTTTCTACATTATGAAATGAAAATGTATATTCTATTTACTTACATTCTATAGCTTCTAAAAATGCTTCATGTTTAAGTGTGTTTCACAAAGAGTTTTGGCTTTGCCATTGGAGACTAGGACACTGTAACACTCACTCCCTTAGAAAGTTAACTAGAAAAATCTTATTTAAATACCTACACAAACTTTATTTTCCAAATGATAATGTGTGTAATCATTTTCAAAAGGGAAAGCAACCCAAAATTTCCATCAAAATAAATAAATTAGTGTCAACTTCTCAACCTCTCGAATTGGTTCACATGGATTTTTTGGCCTATCTTGAAATTCTTGTTTAAATGGGAAGCACTATGTTAATGTTCTTGTAGATGAATTTTATAGATATACATGGACTTTATTTTTGGATTATAAAAGTGAATCCTACTCTCATTTTACTAAATATGCCAAAACTGAAGAAAATATTAGTAGACTTAGAATTAAATCCTTAAGAAGTGATCATGGTCATGAGTTTGAAAATAAATATTTTTAATTGTTCTTCTCACAAAATGGTTATAGTCATAATTTCTCTTCCCCTAGAACACTTCAACAGAATGGAGTTATAGAAAGATGAAATATAACCCTAAAAGAGATTTATAGAACCATGCTTAGTGAATATGACTTACCTATTTACTTTTGGGATGAATCTCTAAATACAACATGTTATATTATCAAGAGATTATTGATTTAACTTATTATTAAAATAACTCCATTTGAGTTGTGGAATTATAGAAAACCCAAAGTTATCTACTTCATATTATTTGGTTGCAATTTCTATATCCTTAATACTAAGGACAATATTAAAAAATGTGCATCCAAGAGTGATGAAGGAATCTTCATAGGATATTCAATTTCTCGTAAAGCCTATAGTGTGTTTAATAAAATAACTACATGTGTGGAAGAATCTGTCCATGTCAATTTTAATGAAATAGATTCATATGAGCCAAAGACCACTCTAGAAAACCTGTAAGATAATGTATCAAATCTAGAAATTAATTAAAATCATCTAACCATCCTATAAAGGAATCTATAAAAACATCCAGTTCTAGAAATTCATTAGATTCAGGTCATAAAGAACCAAACCCTATTTAAGAACTTGAAATCATCCGTCCTTCTTTTTCTAGAGCTGTTAGAACTCTTAAGAATCATCTTTTAGATGTTGTTGTAGGAGACATAGACAAAGGAACTCAAACTAGATCTTCTCTTAGAAATCCGGTTGAACATCATGTTTTCTTGTCACAACTTGAACCTAAAAAAATTAATGATTCTATCAATGATGAATTTTGGGTAATGACTATACAATAAAAACTTAATCATTTTGAAAGGAACAAAGTTTGAAAACTGGTTTACACACCCAATGACAGATTCACCATAGGCACTACATGGGTGTTTAGAAATAAGGTAGATGAAGCTAGTAATATATTTAGAAACAAGGATAGATTGGTTGGACAAGGTTATAGTCATGAATAAGGAATTGACTATGAAGATACCTTTCCACCAGTATCTAGATTTGAAGCTATGAGAATTCTTCTTGCTTATGTTGAACATCATAATTTCAAACTATATCAAATGGATGTAAAAAGTGAATTTATAAATGGGTATATAGATAAGGATTTCTTTTTTGAGCAACCCCCTACTTTTAAAACTTCTCATTTTCCAAACCACATTTTTAAATTATCAAAATATTTATACGGTTTAAAACAAGATCCAAGAGTTTGGTATGATAGATTAAGCACTTTTCTTATTTTCAAAGGTTTTAAAAATGGAATAGCTGGTCCTACCCTTTTTATAAAATGAATTTCCAATGATTTTTTAGTAGTTCAAATCTGTGTTGTTGACATTATCTTTGGATCTTAAAAAAAATTCTTCATGTATTTAATTTTCTAAAATGATGGAAAATGAATTTGAAATGAGTTTAATGGGTTAAATCAAATTCATTCATGGATTTCAAATCATTCAGAAGAGTGATGGTATTATTTTAAATTAAAGTAAATATACTATATATCTTCTAAAATTCTGTGGATTTGATATAACTAAAAGTATCGAGACTTTAATGAGTACTACATGTAAGTTGGACCTTGATGAAGATGTAAAATCTGTTGATCAAACCACTTACAGAGGAATGATTGTATATTTACTCTAATTAACTGATATTCGACCTAAAATTATGTTTAGTGTGTGTATGTGTGCTCATTTTCAAGAAAATCCTAAGTAATATCATTTAAATTTTGTTAAGGGAATTTTCAAATACCTCAATAATACAGCCAAATCTAAGACTGTTCTATCCCAACGGAAAATCATTTGAGTTAGTGAGTTATTCTGATGCTTACTTCGGTGGTTCTAAGTTAGATAGAAAAAGCATCTCTAGAACATGTCACTTTTTAGGCAAGTCACTAGAATCATGGTGTAGTAATAAACAAAACTTAGTTGCATTATCTACTATGGAAGCTAAATACATAGCTGGTGGTATTTTTTATGCACAAATTTTGGGGACGAAACACACATTACGAGATTCTAGAAATCAATTCAAGCATGTACATATAAATTGTTATAATACAAGTGCTATTAACATCTAGAAAATCTTGTTTCACACTCTAGGACAAAACATATTGATGTGAGACATCGCTTTTTGAGAGATCATTAGGAAAAAAAGGACATCACTTTAGAATTCATTAGAACTGAATACCATCTTGCTAATATATTCACCAAACCACTAAATTTATAAAGAGTAGACTACATCATACATAAATTGTGAATGATAAATCTTAAGTAGTAAGTATATTGTTTTATAGTTTGTAGTTTCACAAGTCATTTTCTTGAGATTACTATTTAACTCTAACTATTCTATAGTTTTACTATCTTAAGAGTTATTGTTTCATGTTTACGGTCTCACAATTACTATTTCTTAGTTAATATCTGGCACTTACTGTCTCAAACAATACAATCATACCATTTAGAAATCACACTATTACGGTATCACCGTGAACTCTTTTTACAGTCTCACCGTGAAAATTTATTATGGTCTCACCATGAAGTATTGTTACAGTATCACTGTAAAAATTCTTTATTGTTTTATTTATAAATTATAACCCTTATCGTGGTAATTCATTGATTTATTCTTTTTTACTTTCCCACGTTTCTGATCCTGCGATGCTTGATATCCCTAAATGATAAAAACTAAATAATTTTCCATCATTATTCACTAGAGATCTATTGTCTCAAACTATAACTCCTCTTTCAACCCTTCTCTCTCTCGAACCTTTATTGAATTCCCAGGATGAAATTCCCATTGTTGACAACTCCTGAGTAGCGCATTTGAAAGAAGAAGTTGAAAATCATTCCAAAGTTAGCACCTGAAGGCCCTCTGAATCTGGATCTAGTGAACAATGTAGTGGTACCTGAAAATGAGATATTCTCTAAGTTGATGTTGTCGAGTAGGCCTTTGGTATTGAAAGTGCTAACAGAGCAAGGATGGATGAATTGGTTCCGAATGGAGGATAGGCCTAGTTATCCAAATATAGTTGCACAGTTTTATCAGTATGTTCAATTCTCTTTTGATTTAGAAGATGGATATGTTGTGTGAAGTTGGATCAATGGCCAAAGTGTACCTTTTCTTTGAGGTTATGGGTTTTATGCCTTAGGATACCTCATTAGGGTATTTTTGATGTCTACCAGAGACGTCCTACACCTCTGAGTGAGTTCATTGTTTATGAAGAATCTTTGAGAAGTTTAAGTGGAAATGAAACTAAGAGGAGAGACATATCTTTCGAGCTTGATGAAGAAACCAGACTCATGTTTATGTTTTTTCTGAATTTTATTAGCCCCAGAAAATGTAATTTTTCTATACTCAAGTATCAAGATGTATTTTTCATACATCTCATTAAAAATGTACATAGGATCAACCTGTGTAAGTATGTTATACACCATATGTGTGAGTTGATAAAGACAACCTCTAAGTCAATCTCCCTATTTTATTCAAGGCTTATCTCAACTATACATCATGCTAAGGGATTAGTTGGACCAGGTAAAAAATCTATTAAAGATTATGAGTTCTTTCTATCGATAGTTATAGTAAAGAGAATGAAAATCAGTTGGAATCCATATAGGAAAGCATGGGTGGAAAATAATGATAGAGTTTATAAAAATTTTAATTTTTTGGAACACCCTTCAAGTCCTAAGGATATTTCTTATCTTGGTTTGGAACCATATGAACATGTTGAATATTCTTATGAGGAATAATAATAAGAGGATGCTTTACCTAATAAAGAAAATGTTATATTTTAGGAAGATAGTGAATCTTCTCCTCAAGTCTTATTTGAGAAAGACATGCATGTCCCTTAAATATTTGTTGATCTGGAAGAAAAAAATTCTTCAAAAGCATAATTTTTTTGTAAGGTAAGTGAAAATAATGTTTTAGAAGAGCATATAAAACAAGATCATTTTCTTGTGAAAGAAACTTCTCATGAGGAACACCCAGAGGAAAAAAGTTTCTCCTAAAGTTATTCTATCTGTAGAAGAGATATTGAGCAAGGATTTCAGTTTTCTATAAAGGAAATGTTTGAGGAAATTAGGGATGAATTCATGGAAATAGATCAAGTATCAAAATATATCATTCCTAAGAAATATGCACTTGTTGAGAGGTAGCATCACCCAATCTGAAATCTGTTGAAGTCCGTAATCTGATTGATCTAGGATCAGTGGATACATGGAATAAATTCCCTGGTTATTTTGATGTGATAGATTCCCAAGAAACCTTAGTTAAAGGAATTGATCTTTCTATTATGTTTAATTTGAAACTGGAATATTCTTTTGAAGATATATCTGCCAAAGAACCTAATCCAGTCTCAGCTTCTATTCATGAACCCTCAAAATAATCTCCAAACTTGGTGAATAAGGATGATCTAAAAGCATTTGGAGCTACCCTATTATCTTGATTTGAAAAGATCATGAATATTCAACCAGCTCTTATAACCAATCTGAGTGAAATATATGCTTCATTATTGTTTTAAGAGTTTATATGGAAGATTCAGCCTAAGATACTTCATGATATTCAAGAAGTCATAGTCGAGAATAAACTACTCAGTGATGAAGTAAATACTCCTAGAGGTTTTGTTGAAGAAATGCAGAGAGTGATAAACTAAAGACCCAAACTTGTTTTTTATCCTATTAAGGATATTGTTAGTCATACCTCACAAGATGTAGCCACACTCATTAAAAATCATCTAAACTCCTTGTCTGAAAAGGTATCTGAAAGAAAAAAATAGATTGTTCAAGAGATGTGTGAGCTTTTTATTGGTATTAACAAGTTAAATGAGGAGTATAAGGGTTATCTCCAGAAAGTTCTAAATCAACTAAAATCCCTTACCTAGACTATCACTGCTTCTCATACTTCTAGAAAATCATCTCAATATTCTTTAGATAGTGATCTACTCCAAAAGGTTGTCAAAGAATAACCTCAATCTGTGCTTGGTGGCTTTGACAAGGAATCACTATCTGAAGTTATCAAGAATAGTGATTGAGTTCTTGATTTCATGAGAATTCATTCCAAGATTTCCAATGATGCTCAGTAAAAAATTTCTAAGTATTTGGACTTATACTTCAATCATATCTTCACTAATAATGACATGACCAACCACTAAAAGTACATCATGGAGAATCTGAGGGTCCCTCTTGTAACTCAAGCTTTCAAAACTCAAGTCCAAAAGCTCAAAGATTTAACTCCTTTGTTGGATAAGTTTATGGAGAATATGGATGACTTTGAGAAATCTATGAAGTATGGTAGTCAGATCATTGATGACATCATAAATCTTTTGATTCCTTACCTTTATGTCCAGAGTACTGCAATTGTCACTGCTGCAGCTGCACCCCTGAGATCGGGTTTGCCTACCTTCTCATCCTCTGCCCTTACCTCAACCTCTATGTCTGTCTCTCAGGATCTGAGTCAGATCAATCATGTTAACATTGATCAATAGTTTCCTCTGTCTTCCACTGCACCTACCTTGGACCCTTTCGTTTTTTAAGGACTCCCTTTACCATCACTATCCATTGGTTTACTCCCTTACTCCACTTATACCACTGATCTTATGGCTTCTTCTTCTGATGTTGTTGCCATCAGTAAAGAGAAGACCATCCCGTGTTAAAGAATAATGACTAATATATTTTGATAGTGATATTTTATGTAGTCTTGTTCCTTACTGTTTACAATGACACCTTTTACACATCTAATGCATTGTGCACTTTTATTGTATACTTATTATTTACTCTTTTTGATAATCCCAAAAGGGTGGGAAATATGCACTAAATACACATTAAAGAAGAGACACATTACCTAGGAATAAATCTCTCACTCACATGATTTTTGATCATCAAAAGGGGGAGATTGTTGGAATCCTCATGTGTTAGTCATGTTTTAATGGTCAGAAATCATATACATTCTGTAAAGCTTGTTAATATTGTTTAATCTATCTAAAATCATGTGTAAAGATGATTAGTTTATTTATGCCTTAAATAATTATTGTAAACTCTATTGTTTATAATGAAATTCTCTTATGAATGATTAAGTTTAATTCATTCTATGCATATCATTTTTTAATCTTTTATATCGATATTTGGCAAAGTCTGAGAAACTGTGATTCTTCCACAAGTTGTGTTTTTCTAGAAAACCATCCAGACACAGTGACCATCCAGATACCATGACCATGAAGACACCATGAACATCCAGATTCCATGGCCATATAGGCACCGTGACCATCCAAACACCGTGACCATCTAGACCCCAAGACCATCCAGACACTATGACCATCCAGACACGGTGACCATCCAAACACCATGACCATCCAGACACCGTGACCATCGAGACACCACTTACAACACCGTTCAAGGAGACCCCATTTCATAGAGATATCATTTACAATCAGATTGAGACACTGTTTCTTAATTCATTTTTTCATTTTTTAATTTATTTTCTAGCAGTCATATTTGAAGTTTTTAAATGCACTAACATAATTAATGTTTCTTTTTAGACATGTTACATGACAGTATGAGGTATGACGTGCGGAATACATGCATCATGACAGATCCAAAACATGAATTCCAAGAATATAAAGAACAATGTGTCCTGAAGAAAAAGAGACGTTTTAGTGACTGTAGTGATGATACTGTAACAGAAAAACATGTGTGTGCATGATAACGAAGAAGTAAGAGCATTCATGCAACCAAAAACTACTAACAAACACATGAATAATACTTGAATCCTAGGGTCAAAAAAAATTTCGCACCATCAACTTGATGAAGAACACGAGCCAGATCTAGCTAACTTATGATAGTCCGTTTCTTTTTCAAGAGAACATGATTTCTGCACGTGCTTCATCCCAGAAGTCTAGATCGGCATAGAATAACACTCAAATCACTTCTAACCTTATCTCAACATTTCTTTTTTGTTGTGTATTGTTTTTATCTTTCAATCAGTGTGTGTGTGTTTATAAAAACACACATTGTCTCCTGCATCAAACTGAAGGATACAATATATTGTTTCTATTATATCTTTTTACACTTGTGTATTACCACGAATAAGTGTGTAAGAGGTCCCTGTGTGACTTGTTAGTTTATACCCACGAAGAACTATAGAAGAGGTCGTGTGACCTGGATAGTCTCATGTACTGTTGTTAATCCCTAATTCAGGGTGTGGATCAAGCTTATTTATATAAACTACTTGGTGGCAGGTGGTCACCATGTTGATTCAATTAGGTCTCATCTTGAGACTAGACCATTTTGTTTTATATCTGCTATGTTTTTTATTTTAGTTTTCACTATTCTACTATTCAATTTAGAAATAACTAAATTTTCATTGATAGTGAATCTTCGAAAGGAGTTAAAATTGATTTCACTTATTAGAATAGATTCAAAAGTAATGATAATAACTGATATTAAGATTACTGAGAATTAATCAATCATCTAAGAAGTTATTTAAATAGTCAAAAATTCATAACCGTATAACCATGATTGATTGAGTTGTATTTAAAATTATTGGGGAACCTTTTTAAGAATACTTTTTTAAATAGAAATTTTTATAAATATTCAATTCACCCTCCCCCCATCTTGAGTACTCTACTCTGACCAACACATTCTCGCTGGAGAGGAAATTATTTAGAGTTTCATCAGAGATTCCTTGCTGTTTAATTCCTCATCCCACCAATGTGTCAACCAAAATAAAATGAAAACATGTCACAGTGTTTCTGTAATGCAGTTTCATTAAAAAAAACAGCATCGATGTTATGCGACATTAAAGCGTCGTTACGTTGCTTGTTAAAAATCCATTAATGACTTCCATTAATGTGCTTAGTTTTTGCCCTGTCGCTTCCTCTTCACTGCATTGTAGCATCATGGTGTCGCTGCTCATTGGTGGGAAAATAAATAAAATAACTTTTTTAGTTATTTCATTATTTTTCTCAAAAAGTTGAAAAATTAACTTTTTTGTTTGTCCCTTGCTGGCCAAAGTTAAGTCCTTTCTCGAAAAATCCCATCATTCTGAGTTCAACAGTGCCCTCATATTTTCGATCCGAGTACCGATTTAAATGTAATAAAACCCCACTCGCATGTTTATTTAAATGAACCAAAAAAATGTTCAAAAATTAACTTTCTCCCTTGACGTGAAACAATTGAGGTTAGGCTCTACCTAAGTGAAAAATACCCTCACGAGCTCAATGGTACTCTCAGATTTCTAATCCGAGTTACCATTTTTGAGTTATAATTATTTTAGAATAAAATAATTGTTACTTATTTATTTTATTTAGGGAAACAACTAACTTCCACTTTTGGCCCGTGCTGGCCAATGTATGGATCTACTAAAGGAAATCATACCTTCATGGGCTCAGCGGGGGTCTCAAATTTTAGATCTGAGTCACCATTCGTGAGTTAAAAGCATTTGAAACATAAAAATATTTATTTGATTAATTTATTTACAGACATGCCATTTTCGGATTTTCTCACTTGAGGTATGTGCCAAATAAACTTAAGTCATGCCTACGGTAAACCCATCATCCTGAACAAAATGTTGACCTCGGATTTTTGATCTTGGAACCCATTTAAGAGTTATTATAATTTTTTAGGAAAACCACTCACATGCACTATTTAATGATTAACATTTTTTGATAGATCATTCCGGGCACTCCAGGCCTTGGAATCACATGTCGTCTCAACACCTGGTCTCAAAATAATTCAATATAACAAAAAATATAAAAAAATTCTAGGACATTTAATTCTCTCCACAATAGGGCTTTACGTCCCCCCCAAAATCCAAAACATAGAATAATCAAACAAGTGGGGGTATCAAGCATGAATATGAGCATATTGATCCAATGTTCTCTCCGAGATATTCTTGTGATTCCACCAAACGTGCACCAAAAGAATCACTATCCACGAAGGACCCACTCATGTCTATACTCTATCTTCTTTGGGAACTCTGAAAACGTCATCTCATCTTCAATGTCCATCTTTCCCTATTCTATAACGTGCAATGGATCATGAACATACCTACTCATATGCAACACGTGAAACAAATCGTCCACCTGATGCATCTATGGGGGAATATCTAAGCGATACCCCACCTCACCAACTCTACTGAGGATCTAAAAAGGTCGAATAATCCTTGAATATAGCTTTCCACCCCAGCCAAATCCCCACAATCCCCATCGGGGTGAGACCCGAAGGAAAAAATTGTCACCCTCCTAGAACTCCAAGGGTCTTTGTCTCCTGTCAGCATAAGAATTATTCTTACTATGTGCAGTCCTCATCCACTTATAGATGATCTGCACCTTGTTAGTGGTTTCCTGTACCAACCTCAGACCCATGAGTGCCGAATCCCCTAGGTTTTTCTTTCATAGGAGTGATCTTACAAGGACACACATAAAAGGCCTCAAATAATGTCATGCCAATGGTGTAGTGATATTTTTTTTGTTGTATTCAAACTCCAATAGTGGATGGTGTTCCTCTCAACTATAACCAAAATCCAGGACGCAAGCAAGTTGCATATCCTCTAAGTTCTGTATGGTCTTCTCCATCTGACCATCCATTTGGGGGTGAAAATCTTTTCTCAATCACAACTGCATCCCAAAAGTCTCATCTAATACCCTTTGAAATCGGTATGTAAAATGATCATCATGATCTAATATGATCATCAAAGGAACCCCTTGAAGCCATACTATCTCATGAATTTATATTCGTCTCAATCCCTCTACTAGTACCTACTTATGGATGGGTAGAAAATGATCAGACTTGGTGAGTCAATCAATAATTACCCAGATAGAGTTATGGCCCCTAGATGTACATGGTAACCCCATGACAAATTCCATTGAGATACCATCTCATTTCCACTCCAGTGCCTCGAGTGGATAGTTTAAGCCTGCTGGAACCTGATGCTCAGCCTTCAGTTGATAACAAGTGAGGCATCATGAAACGAACTCGACCACTGCTTTCATCATCCCTTTCCCCCAGTACTGACTTCGGAGGTCTTGTTACATCTTCACCACTCTTGGATGTACCTCCAAAATAGATGTATGGAACTCCCTCAACACCTCCTCCCACAACGTCACTAGAACTACGGTGTTCCCTATGAAAAGAAAGAAATTCTCACCACCTATGAAAAATACATCATCAGACTGTCCTAATGATATCTAAGTATGTTGGGCCTCATAGTCAACAGTCATAGGATTTTCCTCCCTAATCCACTGAAGGAGTATGATATTTGCATTTATATACTTGAGGTAAGTCGGTCCATCATCATCCATGATGGATATCTACATCATGGATAGCTTCTCTATCACCTTACTTGGTAGCTGCAAACTAGACCTCCTACTGAGTGTCTCGGCCACCACGTTCCCCTTCTCAAGAATATAGACTATCTCAAAGTCATAGTCTTATAATAACTCTATACATTGTCATTGTCTCAACTGCTGCAAATCCTATAGGCACCTTTCCATCGATGCGAAAGGCCACCCCTTTAACAGATTGATGTTCCCATCGACCCTTTGGTAGTGGGTACTCATTCTACATGACCACTTGGTTAAAGTGATAGTAATACACACATAACCTCAAAAATTGGGTCTTACTAATCCCTTCCTCTTCATTTCCCCCAACTGTACTCTCAACTCTCAGAGCTCTATGGGAGACGTCTGATATGATGGTGTAGATATTGATGTCATCCCTAGGTACAAGTCAATGCAGAAGTCCCTCTCCCTGTAGAGAGGTAATCCTAGAAACATATTTTGAAAGGTTGTTCTTGCACTCGGCTACTACTGTTGGGAACTGAAAACCCAAAACACATACTGCCACGAGGTTATGGTTGGCCAACTCAATAGTGATCGTTTTCACCATCCTATGCATGAGTTTATCCCATGACACTTGGGTTTCCTTTTTCTCCAAACAAGGAAAATATCATTATAACACTACAAATATTCCATATAATTTTGCATAAAATAGTAAATATAAGCATGAACTGTGGATGAAAAGTCTGTACCCAGGCTAAAATCCTAAGTCCTCGATGCTTCCCCAAGAGGTTCAAACTGAAAATCACATCTCAAGGGTCATATCACACCATCATCATAAGTGTGATTATCGATTCTCCTCCAATAGGTATCTTTAGATGTAAGGATCAGGTCAATGGTTTAACCAGAAACTCTAGGTATTGAACAAAATTCATGATAATAATGAATGATTATTAATTATGTCTATTAATATGGAAACCAGTAGTAGACACAAACTATACCTCAAATCATTCCTAGAGCCCTTGGGTCATTCTCCTTGACCGCATACAACTATTCCCTTCTCCTATCCTCTAACTCTTTTAGCCTATTGGGTACCAGATTGTGGTGGTGGTTGTAACATGTAGAAATGTATACCACCTCTTACTGCTCTCCTAGATCCTCTTCTATATCTTCTTCCCTATTGATTAATCTTTCCCCATCACTTCCTATTCTTGAAACATTTTACAAATCCATGTCTGTGAGACTGACGTCAGTTTCCTACTTTTCCACTGCTAACATTCACTGGATGTATCTACTCAGCCTAAGAACTTTCAACCACAAAGGCCCTCTCTATAATTCTAACATAATTTGGAATGCACAGAGAAATAGTATTGGATTGTATGTACCTAAACACATCTCACTCAGAGGTCTGAGCCTTGAAGCATTGGTCGTGTCGTATTCATCGAGTACCTGGAATGTTAAGTATGCCTCCATGAATACTCTGCTACCGACTAGTCATCCAACCAAAGATATAGAAGATCTTGGGAAAACACACCCATTAGATTTTTATGGAAAGATAACCATTCTATAAGAAAGGTTCTCAATACATGCCCACAGAAATTTCACCTCATCGTAAAATCAGGGTAATCTAAACCCTTCCATCACCCTTCTGATTCACATAGAAGGCTCACTACCAGGACTGTCGTCTGGTATAATGGTGCCCTGGATATATGGAAACACAGTAACCACCTCAATCCAGTTCTTATCCATCTGTGAGTCGGGCATGACTTATAACCTAATGAGTATCTATTTATGAAACTCATGTAAGGCGCACAACACTGGACATTGCCTAAAGGTACCATCTCAGGCAACAGTCCCTGTACTGAAGCCTCATCACTCTATTGACCATCCACATGGTCATGCACTAGAATCCGGGATAGCTATATGCGTGGAGGAATCTTGAAAGAGAATCAAGATGAACCACAATCAATAAGTTATACCTGGTGAGCTGAATCAAAATAGATCAAGAGAAAAAAACATTTCCAAAACACATGTAATCCTTTTTTTGGGTAACGTTTCAGAAAACAGAATCCAGGGTCCTAGTGTATGGATACATTGGCTACTGCACTAATAGATAACTCCCCAGACTGAAAGCCAAAATCAAGACACTTAACACTATTTCCCCCATCGAAATACTAACTCTTAGTTCTTATGGTAGAACCAACCTCTCTTTTATACCATTTTTTTCATGACCCGTCCCTTGGGGCCCGGGCCGTGACTACCCCGAACTCGCCTCTCGAAGACCAGGGGATGGAGACTAGTGCCGAAGGAATAAACCTACAAGTGGGAGGAATTATTCTAAGTACTTGTTTACACACACATGCCCAACCAAGTCCCACAAACTAAAAGGGAATGAAGAATCACTAAGAAAAAGTTGAGTACAAGTACAACCAGTATAAGTGGGCCAGAAATAAAACCCAACTAAAAAACTGAAAACAGCAAAGTACAAAAAGGAAACTCTGATGGCCATATGTGGAAGATCCCACCTAATAGTGATAATATTGTAGCCCGTGTAATTTTAAGTATAACATCATGTCCAACTGATCCTACTTAAACCTTCCTAGTACTAGGCCACCAATTTCACCATCGTATCATCCTTGAGTCCCATCTCCTAGAGCACCTCTCGGTCCTAGTACACCAAAGTCTATATTGAAACATCGATCATCTACACCAGAAACAACATGTTCATGAGAAGCCCATTCATGGGTGAGTAACTAAGTAATTAGTAGGGACCCTAAAACAAAAAATTAAAGACCACACATCAATCCTAAAAGTAAACTACGAAACACAAGACTACTCACACTAGGTATACACTTAGGGTAGTGACAGAACAATCATCTGTCACATCATCAAACACATCCGATTCTAGAGAAATCCTCCTCTATGGAGTATAATGGCTCTGCCAAGTAACCCATAAGTGCTTCCCCCTAACCTTGGACTGCTTAGGTACACCTCAAGAGCATGTACCGTAAGCCTGCAAAGTCACACAGAAGTTCTTCTCACTGATCTTGGCCAACTGAGGTACTTTTATTCATTGCATAATGTGGAAAAAAAACATACACAAGTGTTTACCACCATTTTTCTAAAAAGTAACATATAGGATCTTCCCATTGGGTCACATTCGGGTCATATAGAGTCTAAATTCAGCAGTCCTCAGGTCTCATCCAACTTTAGGGTTCTGTACGTAGTTCGCCTAGAAGAACTGCTCCTCCAGACATTATTTTCACCTCAAATACCATGAAATCCTCTTCATGGCATGCCAAAAGATCTACCTTTTCTAGAGGGTCCCAATCCTGCAAAGAACTCGTCAATAGAGAACCCATTTTTTCGAGTTATTAACGTTTTAGTAAACATGTAAGGGTTGTGTCTGAGTCCGGTCTGACCTGGTCGGACAGACCCGACCAACTCGGACTAGGGTCCCACATACCCCAGTTTGGTTTCCATTGACTCAAACAGACCCAGTTTTGGTCTGGGTCAGTCTAGTCTGGTATGGACAGTGGTCCAGGCCCAAAGGGCTTCATTGGGACCAGCCCGGTTTGGCCGAGGTTCAGCCTATCGGTTCAACTGGTGACCCGATCATGTCCAGCCCAGCCCGAAGGCCATGGTGCTAGCCTTTCGACTTGATTTTGGCCCACTAGGTGCGGGTCTGGCCTGCAGGCGTGGGTCCTGCCCAGCCTGGTGGGTAGGGGCGCGACCTACCTAGCTTGGGGATTGACCCTCTTCCCCGAAGACCAGCCATGTGGGGTGTCCTATAGGGTGGTCCAAGTACACGGAGGCTAGCCGCATCCAGTATTCTTGCCTACCCTGCAGATGCTCAGGGATTCTCTATCTGGGGTCGAGACACCATGGCTCGCTAGCCACCTGGGTGGCTCGGATGTGGGCCACCCCTCCATGAGAGGACCGCTTGGGGCCGCGTCACCCTGCTGTTGCAGCCATCCGGTCACAGCCTCTTGGTGCTGTGGAGAACCGCCACACGTTGCCCCAGGATATCCTGGCGAGCCCCGACACTGGTTCTCTAGAAGTCCCTTCTACAAGCCAATGGAATTTCTTTGGTGGTTCATTTTCTGATCTATCTGTGCCTATGGGCCTCCTAGGTCGCCACAATCCCTACATTTGACTCAAATTCCTCTTTATGCCACTTTGAGCGTACAATCACAATGAACACAAATGGTGAGGGTGATTGAGCCATGTTCATGTCAGTTCATGCCCTCCGTGTTATAGGTTTAAAACATGGTAGGTTTTGGGATTTCAGTTCAATCAATAAATGATAATTTTAATCCCAGATAACAAAAACCCCAAAAATTTTCCCTCTCGTATAAATGCACAATTCGCGGATCAAAATTTTCATGGTTGGTTCCACATTTTTCATTTCTAGAAAATAACAGGGAAGAACTTGAAAAAACTAAACCCCAACCTCTTTTGACGTTCGATGTCATAGTGTTTCATCCTCAAGGTTTCAAGACGCTGCCATCATTCATCGCTTCCGGCTAAATTCTTCAATGTACATTGAAGATGTTTGACGTTATTCGACATGGTAATTATTTATTGGAGGGGAAATTAATTTTAGGTTCATCAGAGAATCCTTACAGTTTAATTCCTTGTTCCACCAATGTGACAACCAAAATAAAAAGAAAACATGTTGCAATGTTTCTATTACGCTGCGACATCACATCATTATGCTGTTTAATTTATGAAATAGTGATGTTTCTACGTGTCATTAAAGCATCATTACACAACGTGTTAACCAGCCATTAAGGAATTCTATTAATGTTCCTCATTTTTACCTCATTTTTTGCGCTGCAGCATCACTATGTCGCCACTCATTAGTGAGAAATAAAATAAAATAAAATTTTAAATTATTTAATTATTTTTCGTGAAAAGTCTGAAAATTAACTTTTTACTTCGCCCCATGTCAGCCAAAGTTATGTCGTTTTTAGAAGAATCCTAACATTTTGAGTTCAATAGTGCCCCCATGTTTTCAATTTGATCACTATTTTAAAAGTTAGAAAAAACCCACTTGCATGTTTATTTAAATGAACCTTAAAAAAAGTTAAAAAATTAACTTTCACTCTTGACTTGTACCGGTTGAGTTTAGGATCTATCTAAGGGGAACAAACCCTCAAGATCTCAATAGAACTCTTATATTTCCAATCCAAGTTACCGTTTAGGATTTATAAGGATATGAAAATAAAATAATTATTACTTTATTATTTTATTTATGGCCAAAAACTAACTTCCACTCTTGGCTCGCGCCTGCCAATGTTAGGAAATACTTAAGGAAAGCATACCATCACGAGCTCAACAGTGGTATCAGATTTTTAATCTATGTCACCTTTCGTGAGTTCTAATAATTTTATAAATAAAATATTTTTATTTAATTATTTTATTTATGGTTATGCTGTTTTCAGGTTTTCTCACTGGATTCCTCTGCCAACTAAACTTAAGTCATGCCTAGGGTAAACACGCCATCGTAAACGCAACGGTGCCCTCAGATTTCTGATCTGGGAAACCATTTAATAATTATTCCGATTTTTCATGAAAACGACTCACACGTGCTATTTAATGTTTTACATTTTTCAACATATCATTCTGGTCACTCTGGGCCTCGTAATTGCACATCTTCTCAACACCTCGTCTCGAAATAATTCCATATAACAAAAACAATATAAAAAAATTCTAGGATATTGAACTAGTTTTTCTCATGATACCTACTAATGAATTGAGGAACTATAGTAGGCCCCACACGTCACTTATTAACTCCAATTCATTCCTCATATGAAAAGGGTCAAACATAACATAAAAATTCATATTAAAACTAACATATGAAATTTTAATACTTTAACCATAAAAATTAAATGGTATAAAAATAGTACATCCAAAGTAAAGAATATCATAAAACCTTCAATACAATATGGGAGATTTTATCATAATATGTAAACATTAATCAATCATAGAATACAACAAAGGATGTTGACATAGATGAAAAAAATCTAATAAATTCATTAAAATTATTTGATAGAAATATCCATTTTTTGTTTTGAATTATTTAAAAGTCACACAATTATAAAATAAAACATTTCTTATGTAAATAAATGTGTAACCTTGAAATGAAATCTTCAAAATGTTAAGGCTTCATAACAGTGGAATATATCATCTCATGCTGTATAAGTTAAAAAAACATTCTTTCTATAATTTTTCGAAAAGGTCCTAATGTACCTATTTTGGAAAACGATGGAAAGATAACATTAAAAATGTTTTAAAATTTTAAAACATGGGTAAAAATTACATTATACAATTGTTTATATTATTCCTCAATACATTTTATGATACATGGATATGGATGATAAAGATGGCATGCTAGATACATAAGTATAAACAATCATAGATAATTAAGATATTGTGAAATTAACCCTTACCTTGTACTTTAATTTAGTTGAGGGTGAGTTAACCTCTTGTATAATGGTTAAATAATGTTATTGAATTATACTAGGAACACATCCATATTTATTATATCATATACAATCCTCTTATATCATTTTGTTAATAGTATTTCAGTATTACCATTATTTTGGGTGTTAACTTCTTTTTTTTCTCGTTCATGTTTTGTCATGTAAGTAATGTTTGTTATAAAAAGGATGTATTTTATTCATATCTATAATTATATTAAGTTCATAATAATTATTTTTACTCATCATATAAATTTTATAATCATTCTTTAATGGTTAATGTGGAGAATGAATATAACTGTGTTGTGGAGACGGTAGGTTGTACGTATGCACGAGCGATGGTATTATTCCTTTAATGGATAAATGGTATGGGATTGGACGGTATATTAATTATAAAGAGTCATTATCATGTTATATTCCTTATTTATATCTATTACACCATGTCGGGGAGACGGTAAGTCATATGTATGCACACATGGTGATATTATTATTCTTATGATGGATGAATGGATGGATATGGTTGTTACATAATTATTATAACATATAAGAATTTATATTATACTATAGTTATTAAATTTTTATAGAAAAAACAAAAGAAGATGAATTATAAGAAGAAAACTAAATGAATGGAATTGGTAAAACAATTAACTCTTATTTGTGCTTCTCCTTTTGATTTTTACAAAAGGACTCCTTAGGATGGATTTGTACCAAAAGTATGGACTCTGATATGGATTGATATAATCTATGAGTACAATTGGGTAGGTTTTTTCTAATAAAAATGGATTTATTTGTGTCAATAGAAGATAATGAGAGGTACCCTTTCATAAGAGAGGGGAGGGAACTTCTAAAAACTCCAAAACTATTAAATTATTCCAAATTGAGTTTTTTTTTAAAATAGATAAAAATTTATTTATACATAGGATAAGATGAATATGTTTATAAATTCTCACAACCATGTTTTTTAGATATTTTTAGGCCAGTAAAGTAACATTATCATTTTGTTTTAACCCTTAGTTAAAAAGTTTAACTCTTACCATGTATACTTGTCTTTTTATACTATAAGGTTAATATAGTTACTATAAAATCCCAAAAACCCCAAAATTGGTCATTAATGAAATATTTAAAACTATTATAGTTACTTCGTTGAACATGATATTTTTATGAATTTTAAAACATCGAATAAAGTATTATCTATTTAAAAGTATCATTTATGTCAATTTTGATGCTATTCAATATTTTCATTTTAAAAAATATCAAACCATCATGATAACATCAAAAACATACTTCCAATATGTCAATAACAATTATATGTTTTCTATAAAATTATTTTATGACATTAATTAAGTAAAATTATACTTATTTTATTATTTTTAATATCATTTATTTGATATTTCTAATAATAGAATAATTAATGTATCATTATTGTGTAATCGTTAATGATAATTATTTAATATCTAAAAATTATAAATAAATATCTAAGATGTAGGAGATTATTTTATATTTCTATATAATATTTATAATAGATGTTATATTATGTAGATATATATATTATAATTATTATACTTATAAGAAATGAGTGTGTGACATTTTGTCACATTCATTAATTTTAATAATATTCATGTCATATTCACGAACAAGGATCCACTAAATGATTCCATTTAAAAAAATAGATGATTAGGGTCGAATTTAGTTATCCAATAGGATTTTTATAGGTGGTAGGTTAATATTATAATATTTTTTTTACCTTTAATTACCCAATTTACCCATAACCACGGTAATAAAAAATTACTAAAGTAACTATTCATAATATCCAAAAAATAAATGTAACCTATTAACATAATTTAGACCCAACAATTATAAATTTGGAATAAATTTTTTAAAACATAAAATAAATAAGTTTAATTACTAAATTTTAAATTAATCCCCATTGAAAAATAACTAGATAATGGATTTTTCAAAAGTAAAAACCATCAAAAGATTAGAATGTGTTAATATCTATTTTTAATGTAAAAATAATTCCAATAACCAAAATTATATTAAATTATAAATCTAATATAATTATACTTTGAAACCAATTAGAAGGATAATCTAACAATATAAATAAATTATATCAATAATCAGTTTGAATTAAAATGTAGTATTTTCATTATTCATAAAAATATGAAAGTTATCCAAAAACACCTAAAATTTCCAAAACTAGATTTTTATGTCCCAATTATAAATAAGATGTTTTCTTAAAATTTAATATATAAAAGTGACAAATATTGGAATTAAAAAATCATTCTCTATATAAAAGGTGGTAAAACTGCATTATTTGAAAAATACTTCATTTATTTGAAAAAATGAATTTGTTCTCATATCATGTCTAAGAAAAACATAACATGAATATTAAAACTATATGAAATATATAAAATTAAAAATTTTGTTAATAATATTAATAGCCTTTTTTAATGGCTAGTCATGGTGTGCTAGAACTCGGTGTTTCATGTAGTCAATGCAATTAAATTATTTTAAAAGATGTGTACTATAGAAGCTTGGGGTGTTACCTTATTCCCTCCTTAAAATAATTTCATCCTTAAAATTTCCAGAATATCACTTCATAAAATAATTTGGGTGGTTATCCATCATATATTCCTTGGGTTCCCATGTCGCCTCTTCCATTTTATAGTATCTCTAAATAACTTTTACCAGAAGAGTCGTTGAATTCCTTAACACTTGTTCTCTAGCATCAAGAATATTGACAGGGACTTCAAAGTAAGACAGATTGGGTTCTGGTTCTATTTCTTCATAGGTCAGTACATGTATTGTGTCTTGAATTTATTTCCTTAACAATGATACATGAAACACATCATTAACTTGGGAGATGCTTGGCATCGTTGCTAAATGGTAAGCTACAACTCCAATTCGTTCAAAAATATCAAAATGTCTGATGTACTTGGGGATAAATTGAACCTTCTTACCAAATACTATAACAACATTAAATGGATATAACTTCAAGAAAACAAGATATCCAACATGAAATTCCAAATCCTTTCTTTGCTTATTGATATAGCTCTTTTTCCTAATTTGAGATATTTTGATATGGTTCTGAATAGTCTTTACCTTTTCCATCATTTCCACAACAAGATATGGGCCTATTTGATTTATTTCACCAACATCATCCCCAAAAGTTGGTGTATGACATATCATTCCATATAATGCTTCATATGGTGTTATCTAAATACTTGAATGGAAGATATTTTTATATGAAAATTATAATAGAGGTAAACACTAATCCCACATACCGTGAAAGTGAAGTGAGAAAGATCTCAAAATGTATTCTAAGGTTTGAATAGTCCTTTTGGATTTTCCATCTGTTTGAGGGTGGTAGGTGATGCTCAAATGAAGCTCAATATCTGGGGCCTTCTGAAGACTTCTCCGTAATTTTGATTTAAAACTGGGATCACGATCAGAAAAAATCTATAGGGATACACCATGAAGTCTTAAAACATCATTAATATATTGTATTTCTAGACGTTCAAGTGGTAAATTTTCTCATATAGAAATAAAATGAGATGATTTGGTAAGATGGTCGATAATAACCCATATCACATCATGTATTCTGAGAGTATTTGGTAGCCCCATGATAAATTCCATTATAATATCATCTTATTTCCCCACAGGTATAGGATGAGGTTTTATGAATCCTATATAAATTTTTCATCCATCCTTCACCTGTTGAAAAACCAAACATCTCGACACATAATCAGAAGTTTCCCTCTTCATGGTGTACCACCAAAAATTATCCTTCAAATATCTATACATATTAGTCCCACTAGAGTGTATAGAGAAATTGGATCTATGAGAATCATCTAATAATTTCATTTCTAGCTCAGTTATAGCAGGAACTCCAAGACTCTTCATAAATTTTAAAATCCCATCTTCATAAATGAAGATGATAAATCATCCATCATTCATAGCATTAATATTCTTTTGAAAATCCTCATTATCATACTAAGATCATTTTATCCTTTCCAGTAATGATGGTTGGAAACCATTTGAAAAAGTAGTGATTTTTCACCTTCCATGATAATTCCCATATACATCATTAATGTATCCATGAACATATGATCCTTTTCAACTCTCATTTTTTTTATAACTCAATGGTCCTTTCTAATAAAATCATATGAAACCATATTTTCCTTTCTTGGGTGGTATTTTATTTTGTAATCACAATCCAATAGTATCTAAAGTTGTCTCATTTTTCTCATGTTGAGTTCTTTCTGTTAGAAAATATACCTCAAACTTTTATGATATGTAAATATCTCACATATTTCACCGTAGAGATATTTTCTCCATATCATCATAGAAAATATTACTTCTGATAAATCAATATCATGAGTTGGATAGTATTTTAAATGGATTTTTAATTGCCTTGATGCATAATAAATAACTCTTTAATTCAATATAAGTACACAACCAAGTCATTTTTTTGGTGTATCACTATAAATCACAAACCCATAATTTCCATATTATAAATTCAAGATAGGATAATTGAATAATATTCTCTTCAATTATTCAAAACATTATTTACACATTTTTTTAAAACAAATTTAACCCCTTTACATGTGATCTTGGTTAAAAGGTTTGATAATCATGAAAAATTATAGATGAAACACCGATAATATCTGCTAAACTAATAAAACAGGGTACCCCAGATATACTCATTGTTGCTGGCTATTCTTGGATTTCATTTTTCTTTGCATGATCAATAAAGATTCCATCCTTTGATAAAATATGGACAATAAAACAAATTTTTTGAATCCTGTATCCAAACATGTTAAACATCCCATATAGTTCATTTCTTATAAGATTATCCATAACAATTTGTATGTGGTTCTCATGGTCTTCATAACTTTTCAATTATACCAAGATATCATCAATTAATACTAAAATAAAATCCTCAATACATTCCTTAAACAAACTATTTATTTGATCCATGAAAACATAGGGTTCAATAGTCATTTTGTATGGCATTACTGCAAACTTGTAATGCCCATACCAGGTTCAAAATAATGTCTTTGAAATATATTTTTTCTCTACAAAAAATTGATTATATCCATAACAAAGGTCGATATTCAAAAAATATTCAGATACATGAAGTTGATCAAACAAATCATCAATTTAAGGCAGAGGATACATGTTCTTTATTGTAATAGAATTGATTTCTCAATAGTCAATGCATAGCTTTACTAATCCATCTTTCTTCTTAACAAAAAGAATTGGGGATCTCTATAGAAAAATACTAGGGTGAATAAGTACCCTACTACTCAACTGATCTAGTTGTTTCTTCATCTATACTAATTCCACGGTGGCCATTCTATAGGGTTTTTTTGATATTATCCATGTATCATAAATTAAAACAGTTATAAAATAAAATTCCCTCTCTGGAGGATGTCTTGGTAAATCCTCTGAAAATACAAAAATATATTCTTGTATAATAGGTATATCCTCTAGTTTAATATTTCTTCCTTAATCCCTAGAAGTTATTTCCTATTCCTCCCCAAGAAACTAATTCAGTAAAGCTAATGAGGGTGGGTTTTTATTATAATTAAGTGATGAATTTTCTTCTCTAAAGATAATGGATTCTACATTTTCCTTAAAAATCGCAACTTCCTTCTTCTTGAAATAACTTTTCACATCATATTTTGAAATCCAATCCATAACAAGAATTATATAAAGTTAGACCATATATATGATAATAATTTCATTGTATAAACCACATATATATTCCATAATGGGAACTACTAAACACATCTTTGTTGCAATGAGACTTCCCTTAGAGGGTTTGACTGATAACACCCTTATTAATGTGAATTAGAAAAATCTAATTTTTCAAAAAAGGATAGTGAATATATAAGGGAATGAGATGATCTATAGTAAAATAAATATTTGGATAAATTTGATGAAATGATTAAATTATATGCCACCACATCATTACAAAATTCAACCTTAGTAGATGTGATTGCAAAATCTTGGAATTTCTCCCTTGGAATTTTCTAAATAAAGTTTCATTGATGCTTAGGGAAATAATTTTCATAATTTCACATATCATTAAAATGGTAGCATTAAAAAATGTAATATTATTTCTTCCCCTTGTGATCACAGTCATTGTGGCCTTTTTCTCCACACTTGTAATAAACTCTCATCCCTTCTAGGTATGTTCCGGGTTGTTTCTTCCTATAATTATTATAGGGTATAAATTCAACTTTTCATTTATTCTTGTTACTTCCTTTTTAGAAGATTCCAATTGCTCCCTTATTTTCATTCATTTCTTTAAAGTAATAATACTTAGAGAATTCATTTTATTTCTTAAAAGAACTTAAGACTATATCTTCGTATAATGAGAATGATTTTGAGACCAATGCATGTCAAAGAAATAGTTTTAACCCATCAAAGAATTGATCAATCTTGCTTATTGGGTTACATATATAGTATGTGGTATTCATTTATAACCTTATGAAGTTAGAATCATTTTTTTTCAATATTATCATCCTTCTTATGCCTCAGACTCAGAATTTTCCTCTCTATATCTTCTCATAGATCATAAGTAAAGTATTTTTCTAGGAAGAGTTATTTAAATTTACTCCATTAAATATCTTCTACCACTTCATTAACCATTATGGTTTGAATTAATGACTACCATTGATATTTATCTCCTGATAGAAGATAGACGTCCATAACAAGTTTTTCCTTTTCTTTAGCCCCATAGAAAGAAATAATTTCTATTTGAAAATTATCCATTGCTCAGGTGTAAATGGATTTGCAGTCCCATTAAATTTTGGAGGTTGTTCTCTCATAAAGTGATACCACATTAATCCTCCATGTTATGGATCAGGGTTCTTTATACGTGTAAGGTTATTGTTCATAACCTAAGTTAGTAATCCCAGTATAGTTGTAAGCTATTCAAGGTCAGTTTTATCACGAGCACCACTTTCGTTATCTTTCACAGGAATAAAATACATACATGGATTACATGCATTAATATTATTTCTATTACTTCCAGTATGTCCCATTTCAAAAAAATGCACACAATACATTTGGTTATGAATCATAATTCATAATTCCAAACTAGTAAAATACTTAATATAAATTGAAAAAATTATGCATATCTAATCCATAATCATAAAAACGGTTTCTTTGGGGACATATTTTCTCATAAATAATTAACAATGAATTGTAAATAAAATGTGAATTATTATAAGTATATCCCCCATGAGTGTCAAACTAGGTGCACAGTAAGTCCTATTTTTTTGTACCAGGTTAACCTGAGTCAATCCCAAAACACCTTGTTAGAGTTTCTACTCCTCGGTACATATGTTCCAGAACCATGTCCACTTGTAGTATATAGACAAGGATGTATTTTCTTTGAATACTCACATAATCCCTAAATTAACAAAATTTTATACTGTTCTTATATATTTATCATCAAAGTATATCCTAGGGTAGTGTCTCTTATTTAATGTATTTTATAAATTTAGTTTCCACGGTTTGTAGTAAGATTCCTCTAATACCAACTATAACACATCGAACCCATTTTTCTAGAGTAGGTACATTATTTTATTACATTATCATGGTCACAAGAAATCAAATCTTGAAGGACCAATCAGTTTAGTATCCTTGGAAATACTAGATATAAACATAATATTTCCATTACATCTTTAAATGAAAAACAACGAATTATACCCTTTGAAAACTCTCATATACCTTAGAACATCTCTACAATTCAATAATAATATACTTTTTCACATCTTGGGGGAAAATGATACATAATAAAGGGTTAATTTCATATGCTCAGTAAGGATAAATAATATATTAGAATCTATTGTAAATATGCATAAACTTTTAACGAAAGGTATAAAACAGAAACACAAGCCTTTTAAACAAAATATTCACTATTATATTGTAATAATTAATCAAATAATTAAATTTTAACATTCACATGGATATTATACTAGTCTAATAGTCACATGTAATATTAATCACATAATGAGGAAATATATGATGTCGTACATCGTTACCATACCATCAAGTCCACGTGTCAAGGCCATAAATAACCATATAGTCAAGGCCTCATTCCAAGACACTAGTTTGTATCATGATACCTACGTATTCATCGAGAATATATATCAGACACTACCCATCAATTAATATGTCCAATGCATTCCACATATGAAAAGGGTGAAACATAACATAAACATTCAGATTAAAACTCGCATATAAAATGTAAATATTTTAACCATAAACCATGAATAGTATAAAAATATCATATCCATATTCAAAAATATAATAAAACCTTATATTAAATATGGAATATTGTATCATAATAAACCATCCTCAATCGAGCATAAAATCTAATAAAGGATATTGACATAGACGAAAATAATCTAATAAATTCTTTAAAACTCTTTGAGAAAAATATAAATATTTACTTTAAAATTATTTAAAATCCACACCATTATAAAAGAAAATATTTCTTATGAAAATAAAATTCTAATATTGTAATGAAATATTCAAAATTTTAAGGCGTCCTAATGGTGGAAAATATCCTCTCATGCTGTATAAGTTAAAAATCATTTTTTTAACCTTTTTGAAAAGGTCATAGAGTACATTGTTTGGAAAAAGATGGAAAGATTCCCTTCAAAATGTTTTATAAAAAGTAAAAAATAGGTAAAAATAACTTTTAACAATTGTAGATAATATTTGTAAATACATTTTAAGCCACATGGACATGGATTATAAAGATGTCCTAGCAGATATTTATGTAAAAAACAATCTCAGATAACAGAGATTGGGAAATTAACCCTTACATTGTAGTTTCATTTAGATGAGGTTGATTCAACCTCCTGTATAATGGTTAAATGATGTTATTAAATTATACCGGGACAATATCCATATTAATTATTTCATATATGACCCTCTTATATCATTTTGTTAAAAGAATTTCTATATTGCCGTTATTTCGGTTGTTAATTGCTTTGTTTTCTCATTCATGTTTTGTCGTGTAAGTAATTTTTTTATCAATAGGATGTTTTTTATTCATATAAATAATTATATTAAGTTTATAATAATTATTTTTACTCATCATATAAATTTTATATTCATTCTTTAATGTTTAACGTGGAGAATTAATCTCATTGCGCCATGGAGATTGTAGGTTATACATACACACGAGCGATAGTATCAATCCATTAATGATTAAATTGTATGATAATAGAATGTATATTAATTATAAAAAATAATTATCATGTTATATTCATTATTTATATCCATTATACTCATTATTATACCCATCCAAATAAATTTGTGTTGAATAAATAATTACACCCCGGCATTGAGACGGTAAGTAGTATGTACGCATGCACGGTGATATTGTTTTTATTAGGATGGATAAATGGAAGAATATAGTTTTTCAATAATTATAATTTCATCCCATAATATATATGATACTAGATTTTTTACTTTTTTATGGAAAAAACAACGGACGAGGAATTATAATAAGAAAATAAATTGAATGGAATTGCTAAAACAATTACCTCTTCTTTGAGAAAATACTTTTGATTTGAACAAAATTAATCATTAGGATATATTTATACCCAAATTATGGTCTCTAGGATGAATTTATGGAATTTAGTAGTATAATTTATCATGTTTTGGCCGATCCAAAATTATTTAGAGTTGTGAATAAAATGGAAGTGGAGGTGTTCGTTTATAAGAGAGAGGAAGGGAACTTTTGAAAACTCCAAAACTATTGACATTTTATAAATTTATTTTGAGTTTAAAAATAGATAAAAATGACTTATTTAGAGTATAAGATTAGTATAGGTAGAAATAATCAGAAAAAAGGAATATTATAAATGTTTATTTCATAAAAGTAACCTTATCTTTTGGGATTAACTCTTAGTTAAATAGTTTAACTCATACCGTGTCTATTTTTCTTTTATAACTCTACGATTAATATAGTTACTATAAAATGTCAAAAAAACCCAATTAGATCATTAATGACATATTTATAATAATACTAGTCATTTTTATGAACTTTATATTTTTATAAATTTTATAAAATTTAATAAATTATTATTTGTTTTAATGTATCATATTTGTTAGTTTTGATACTATTTACCATTTTCATTTTTAAAAATATCAAAACATCGTGCTAAATTCTAAAAAATACTTTCAATATGTCTATAAAATGTTTATTTTGTCTATAAAATATATTTTATGTCATTAATTAAGTAAAATTATATTTATTTTAATATTGGTAATATCATTTCTTTGAAATTTCTATTAATAAAATAATTTTGGCATCATTATTGTGTCATCATTAATTTTAATTATTTAATAACTAAACATTATAAATAAATTTATATGATGTAGGAGATTATTTTAGATTTAAATGTATAATTTTTAATTGATGTTATATCCTAGATATTTCTATAATAAAATAATTATACTTATAAGAAATAAGAGTCTGACATTTTGTCACATTCTTTAATTTTAAACATATTCATGCCATATTCAAGTAAAAGGTTCCATTAAATGGTAAAATTTTAAGAAATATGTGATAATTTTATAATTGTTTCATCTAATATGGTTTTTATAGGTTTTAGGATAATTTTATAATATTATTTTTACCTTTAATTACCTGATTTACCCTTAACCGCAGTAATAACAAAAATCACTAAATATATAATTCATAATATCCTAAAAATAAAAGTATCCAATTAACATAATTTGAACCTATGGATTCCAAATATGGATTCTACTTTTCAAAATTTAAAACACAAAAATTTCAATAATTAATTTTAAATTAATCCATGTTGACAAAATGAAAAAAATGGGTTTTTCAAAACTAAAGACCATCCAAATATTGGCATGTGTTTATATATAATTTTAATGTTAAAATAATTCCAATAAAGTAAAATATATTAAATTATAAAAACATAATCTAATTATACTCTAAATCCAATTAAAAGTATAATCTAACAATAAAAATAAATTATATGAAAAGGCAGTTTTGAATTAAAATACAACATTTTTCACTATTCGTTAAAATATGAAAGTTATCAAAAAAACATTAAAACCGTTTTGAAATAAATTTTTTATGTCCCTATTATAAAGTAGAAGTTTATTTTTCAAATTTAATATCTATATTGAATTTAAAAATCGTTCGCCATTAAAAGGTGGTAAAACTATATTTTTTGAAAAATACATCTTTTATTTGAAAAATGGATTTAGTTCTTATATCATGTCTAAGAAACACATGAGATGAATATTTATATTTTATGAAATATATACAATTTAAAATTTGGTTAAAACTATTCATAACCACTATTTAAATATCTAGTTGTGGTGAACTCGAACTCGGTGTTATGGGTAGCGCAAGCTATTGAATTATTTAAAAAGAAGCATATTGTAGAAGCTTGTAGTGTTACACTAAATGTCTTTACAAAAACCCTTGAGTTAAAGAGTCAAATATCAAGAGGAAATAGATATTATTTTGGGAATAAAATGGTTCACGTATCTCCTTCATTCAAATAGAGGTGCACAAAACTCCCCTCTTTAGGTAGTCAATAAATTTCACGGATGTTATGCTTCTTCATTTAACAAAAATCTTGGATAGACCCTATGTTTTGTAAATGAGAGTTCTAAAAAATAACATAAATGTATGAAACCATATATTCCTAAAAGATTTAAGAATTTATAAATTATTTGACTATATCTTTACACCACTAAAAATCTCAATTCTCATGCCATTTAAATCAATACTTTGACTGCCTATTCATCTTAGTGTTTCAGAAGACTTACATGTTGTAATATAAAATATTTTACACCCAAAAAATGGTTTACTTTCTTACAATATGTTTTATTCTCACTTTTTTATGAATATCTCACGTGTGTGTGATTATGTATCTTGAATATTCATTCTTAGAAACCCAAACACATCAATTCATATCAGATGCATTATCTTTTTATTTTTGTCGAAAACATTATTTTCTTTGTTAAACCATTTGAAAAAACATTGAATGGGATTATGTGTGGATTATGATTTTCAAGAATATATTTTTCACTCATATTGGTCACTGGATATCACTGATGTGTTGATCATCGAATGTTGAGGATGGGTGGTGTAGTAAATCCTCATCGATAGGTTAAATATTGTTGCTTCTTTCATCATATGGTCTTGATATGGTAGATAGAATAAATCTTGAAATATATGCATATTTTTAGTATATGAAAAGTAACCTCTATCCTTGGTCATCCCTCATATAATTTTTTTTGGTTGGGTGGTTATTTTTAATCTCAGCATGTCTTCAGTGCTTTGAGTTGGCACCATAAACATATTGCACCTCATACCCAAATAGTATGCACAACACAATTATACAGTTCATAGTCTCACAAACAGGTATGTTATGCTCCCACTTATAGACTGACCTGCCTATACATGCACTTTTTATTTTTCCTTTATATCCTCTACCTTCATCATGGATGTATAAGATTAGACCCTTCGCACAGAGTCATGGCTGTGAGATCTCATTGGTTGGCTAGGAGTATGGACATAAATTTTTTGTAAAGGAAAAATAAAAGACTTATCCAATAAAAAATAAATTATATTCCACATGCCTTATAAGACTCACTGAATTCCAAGACACTTAAATGTATTTATTAATATATCTTCTTCTTTTCATTCTCTACAAATAATAACCTCATGAAAATAATGTTTCATGGATTTCATTAATTACTCTTCAATATTTCTTCATGAAAAAATAATATTCTTTTTCATTCCTTTTATATATTCTTATGAAATAACATTTATATTTCATGGTCTTATTCTACTTTTTCATGAAAAATAAGAGTCTACGTGATATTAACTATACTTCAAAAAAATACATGGTCCTAATGAAATAATTGAATATTGTGTGACCTTCTTAAATAACTCACCCCAACTTTCTTAAGAATCATCCAATAAAGAGACACCATTCGATGGATCATATTCCTTCTTCATAATTTTTATAATAAATATATCATCACAAAGAAAATATAAAAAATGTTCTAGAGATTATGAGTATTTTAAAAATCTTCATAGTTATAAACAAAAAGTATTTAAAAGAACTTCCTTAATTAAATAAGACGTGAGTACATTATTCTACATCAATTCATCCAATCAATGTTTACTTTGATATCTGTATGGGATATCTTGGATACTTCAACAACTTCTTTATTTCTATCTTCTTAAACATATTTACATTAATGAAGTTATTTAATAGAACAATATTGATAACCAATATCAGTCGTTCAAAACAAATACAACTCATACACAAATTTGGATTTTAAATCTCCCCCTATATATTTATTAGAAATAACTTAAAAATTATTTCTAAATGAATATGTCAATATGTGAATCTATTTATTCATTATCCTCCATTTAATTTTCCAAACTTTCATTTCATATCCTCTCCCCATTTTTGACAAGAAATAAAAAGTTCATTAAAAAAGGGTATCATTCTACACTTAAGAAATGTGTTATCCATAATTAAAATCTAAGTCTACATGATCCATGGTCTGTGTAAAAAATAAAAGCATTTTATTTAGACCACAAATATATCCAATACCAACTGATCTTGATACCTCAATAAATTAAAACTCATACACATATCTTTAAGGATCATCCATATTTATTCCAGGATGAAGATACTTAATATATGAAACTTTATAAAGAAAAATCAACTTGAAACACCTAAAATCACTTCTAAAAACTAATCAAAAACATTAAAGTGTAGAAAGCAAGATAACTAGCCTTAGGGAACATCTATTCTTCCACTTTTCTTATATTATTAATTAATTAAATTACTCTCTATTTTTTATGTTTATTATCTTTTTTAACTATGGAAGAGTGATAAGGAAATTAATACCTTTTCCAATGAAATGATCTTCAAGAAATTTCTTGAATAATCATATTTGATATCAATTCATAAAATGATTCTAACAGCAATTTGAACTTTATTCTTTTGTATCCCCCTCAAAGGAAGAACTTCAAAATATCATCATAGTGGGGTATCTCATATAAATATAATTCCAAGATGATTCAATTTGGAGAATACAACAAAATGGATCTTTAACTTATGACTGTCTGTTTTTAAAAACATTTACAAATTCACTAGGAATGATCTTCTTAAATTCAAATTCTTTAGGATAATAAATATAATATCAAACTGAACAGGTATCTTCTTTATCCATGTTTTCCAAAATTTGATAGTACATTATTCTTCATCATGAAATATTATCCATTATCATACTTTTATTTGAATTCTAATTGTGGAACAATTCAAGGATAGTGACTTTCTCAAATTTTCTATCAAGAATTGATAACACTTACTTCCTCTCAAGATCTCCACCTGAGAACTAGCTTCACCTTAAATTTACTGAATTATAAGAATGAACAGTATACAAAATTATTATTAGAATTATTTTTAAATTTCTTTATTATCAATGTGAATGGAAAAGTTTATATGGTTTTCTCAACCATGTTGAATCATTTTCTCCTGTCTTCATTATTTCACAACTAAAATTCTATTTGGATTTATGTCGGGCAGCATGGATCTCTTCTCATTATCTTCTAATTTTTGTGCAAACTATTTTTCCATGAAATAATTCATGAATTATTCATTCTTACTCATTTCATGGACTTTTTCTTATTTATTAAAATATTCAAACACCCTTTTTCAAGAACTCCAGCTTTGTCATATCTCTCACACAGAACTTATTTAACACAAGAGTTGTATTATTCTAATAATATATCATGAAATTTTTATTAATCATGTTGAATATTTTACTTTCTATGAACACTATCCTTATAATTTACTTCTAAAATTTTCTTTATTCATTCTAAATTTTATGGTTAAATTAATAACTTTTCATTAGGAACATTAACAGTAATTTTGTATTTTCCACATGAATTATTCAGAGTGCATTTATTTTTATTTAATTTTTTAGTAGATTCACTCTTCTTAATCTTCTGGGATTTCAAAACCAATGTATTCTCACTTTTCTTCTTAGGATAAATTTTGTTTACGAAATTCTTCTATCTTCTTCTTTATGTTTATTATTATTTCTTAGCCATCTTCTATGGTTTTATTTTCTCATCAACTTTTGATACATGTAGATATCAGAATGAACCTTTATTTTTACCACTATCTTTGTATGAATCACATATATTTTCATGTTTTTCAAATTTTTTTGCAGTATACAGATTTTTATTAACATGTGGATATTTCTCCTTCATCTTTGTCTTGATTCCCCTTTATATGGGACTTATTTGGAATAAATAATTTTGATGATTGAACCATCAATATAGTGTGAAATGCCCAAATTTTTTATATCAACAACATTGACCCACAAACCTCAATATTACTATTTCTTCTGTATGATGTTTGTGTGTCTTCTTCATATCTTTTTGGGCTCTTCCTGGGGAAAAATATTTCATTCCTTTTTCCCTATCCACCCTAGTCATGGTGGTAGGATTATCATCATCCTTCTTCATCAATACTTATAAATTTTTTTTTCAAACCTTTATTATTTATGAAAAACGATTTAGAAACATTATTATAAGATGGTATAGATGGTAAATATTTATTTACAGATAATTGAGATAGATTTTTTAATGGAGTCATTATCTTATTATCACATGTTATAATTCTTAAAACCTTAGATTCCTCTCGTGATAATAGAGTATCAGTAGAATTTTTTTCATTCTTTTTTTAAAACTCAATATATGTATTCTCAATATTGACTAATTAAACTTCAAATTATAATAATTTCATATTTGGATTTTTTTTCAAATCATCAACATTAATCTTCTGATCTTCATAAACATTATTCATTATTTTAACCTACTCTTCATGCATCTTAACATTGTTTTTTAAAAAAGAGTCAACCTAATTAACATTTTTATATTTTACTTCAAATTGTAAGTCCTTGAAATCAATGTGATTTTTCATTTTCCCTTCATGTGAATGCATATTTTATTTTAGAATTTTCTTGTATTCAACTTTCTCATCAACTTATTTATCTATTTTGAGGAATTTATTTCAATCTCCCTCTTTTCTTCTTTAAAGGCTCCAACCTGATTGGATAGATTTAAAAATTCTATACGTTTTCCTTATAGAGCCTTATCTATTAAATATGTTTCTTTTTATATGATGGTGATATTTTCTTACATACTTTTAAAGACTCTAAAAAAAGAGAGACTATTTATTTGGTAATTCAATATATAATATCTTTTAATCCACTAAATAATGTATTTTGAGAAGATTTAGATTGATCATTATCGCCAATTATGTTATAGTATGTATCTTGAGGAAAATTTATATATAATGTTTTTAAAACCTCATGATCACTTACCATTCTTGATTCAATTTAGGTAAAAATGTGATCCTTCTCCTTGGTGGAAATTTTATCCACCATCTCTTTACTTTCCATGCATAATATGTATTAATTGTTTTTAAGGCATGGATATACTGATACTACATATTCCTTATATAGGAAGGATCTATTATTCAACTCTTACTTCTCTTGGTTTCTGTTGTTCATCATGGTCTTGGTAGAAATAAATTTGTTTGGAGATAACTCAATCTTCACCAAAATTTCTCTTCATTATAATCATAGGAAAGAAACAGAAATATTAAAAATAGAATAACTACAAAGTTGAGAATCTAATAGAGGTGGGAATTGTCTATGATACCAATAGAGATGAATGAATTTTTAAATATAGAACACCAAGAAGGGGGTGAATCAGTGTTGGGAACATTTTCACTAATTGAAAATTTTACACATTTTACCTCTTAGACCTGTTAGGATCTTCATTCTCATATTCTATTTTCCTTATCACAAGAAAGTATATGAAAGAAATAAAGGATAGAACAGTATGTTATTAAAAGGATCACTAGTCAATAATATTAACTAGTCCTTTGCATGGTTTAGAAATAATCCAACCACACAACCACTATAAAAATTCCTTTAATCGTGGTTACTGTATGATGGGAATACTATTTCACTTGAGTTTCACTATAGTCAATTTTTAGTTCTTTCTTTATAGCTCTTATATGGTTCTATATACTATCTATTAAGGTAGTATTATACTTTTAAGGTTCATTGTAACAATAATAAAGTCATCCACTAATGATTATTATGGATGTCAAAGTACTTATTTTATTCTTCAATTGACTTATTTAATTTTTACTTTCATAGTAGAATGCTAGAAATACTCCTTCAACTTCACAGAAGAAAACTGAATGCTTTATAATCTTATTCATTTTATTCCTATGACAAAAATATAAACAACACTCTCTTCTTCTTATTTATTCTTCATTATAAAACAAACATCACATAATCTTATTATTTATGCTTCCATAAATCACAAACTTCCTTTGTGATTATTAAAACAATGATTGTTCAGGTCAACTTAACATTATCTCAATTAATTCGTCTATTTTTTGGTCTTTAACAAAAAACATGAGATATTTAATTTCATTTTTAGATCCCTTAAACTCGTCGTTGCATAATATCAACAACGAGGATTTTATTGGTTCTCTATAATTCTTTGTGTATAAAATATATGACTAACTAATTCATGGTGTTCTTTTAATTTTATATTGTGAAATGTCACTACTCAAAGGACCTTCACATTCAGTTCTTATATCATTTTCCTAAATATTTCATGATCATATCAATTTGGTGTCCTTATTATTTTATGTTCTCAATAAATGTATTTGATGTGAGAAATATTAATTTCAATCTATTCCACGCATTTTTATTTTCATGAAATCATGCATGTGTTCTTATTCATGTGTATTCAGTGATTAATAACTAGTTATGTTCATTTATTTCTCTTCCTAGAAAAACAAACTAATATAGATCACTATTCTTCTTCTTCACACACACCAGAACATGTATATGATATCTATTCTTTTCTCAAACAATTGTACAAACTAGATTTTCAATATTAGTTTTGTATTATCAGAGTACACAGTATTATTTTCATTCTTCTCATATGTGTACATGAGATCAGAACTTCAAAAATATTTGAATCTCATGGGATAGTCCTATATGTGATCACAAATCATCATGGAACCATTTATTCACATAAAATATGAGTATATGATAAACTCATGCATGTGGTATCTCAATCTCCTCACAAAAACCATGAGTGCATGAGTTACATATCAAGAGTTACCATATAATATTTGGAATAAAATTATTCATGGAACTCCTTTATTTAAATAGAAGTTCACATAACTTCCCTCTTTATGTAGCCTAGCAGATCTTCTATTTTTCATGTAATAGGATGTTTGGAGAGACTCTGTTTTATATAAATGATATTTCTCAACAAATAATGTGGATGGAAGTAACAATTTATTCCTCAAGGATTAAATATTTAAAGAAAATTTCACACCATTTTTTCACCACCTCAAATCCATATTTTTATGTTATGTTAATAAATGCATTAAATACTCTACCATCCTAGTGTTTGGAAATATTTTACCCTGGGTTTCTCAAATATTATTCACCAAAAAACATGGAATTATTTCTTTTGTGATGTTGGATTCTACCTTTGTGATGAATATCTCAAATTTATGTGCTAATGTCACATGATTCTTCATTTTTAGAATCTAGAAAGTATCTATGCATATTAGATGCGTTAACATAATATTTTCTTCATTAGCATTAGATTATTTTTGTAACTAGTTGAAAACACATCAAAGGATCTCTTACATGTCTTATCATTTTTTATCATATCTCATTAACTTGTATTAGTCACGAAAGATCAAAGGAGTGTTGTTCATTGAATGATGGGGAAGGGTGGTGTAGGAAATCCTCAATTAGAAGTAGAGGATGAAAACTAATTTGATATGATGGTCCAAATGCGCTATATTAGATAGTTGAGGAAATTTATGTATTTTATTAGTATAAGAATAATAACCCACATACCCATCCATCCCACATCGACTGTGTACTCACTTGAGTGGATCTTTTTATATCTCAGTGTGCCATCAATTCTTTTAGCCATCAGTGAGGTCGAAACCCAAAACTCATTTCACCTCACGCCCACACAGGTTGCGTCAGACCATTGTGTAGTCTATTGGAACACATACATGTGTACCATAAACCCACACGCACACATTCCTAGCTATAAAGGTTATAATATGAGTCATACAACTACTCTTCTACCACTATGGCAGGTTGAGGGTAGACGCTACCCAACTAAGTAGTGGTTGTGGGGTCCCCTTGGTTGTCTAGGTGGTTCAACATAATTTTTTACTAAAGTCCAACTAGAATACTCATCCAACAAAAAATATATGATATTACTTATGTATAATATGTCTCACTAAATTTTAAGACACATACATGTATTCATTAAATAATCTTTTTCTTCGTATGTTCTCGAAATAAACTCTTCATGAAAATAAAGGTTTTTAGGGATTTCATCAATTCTTCTTCAAAATGAGTTCATTCTAAATAAAATTATTTTTCATTCCCTTTATATCTCGTTATTCAATAAAATCTATATTGCATGGTATTTCCATTATTAATAATGAAAAATAAGATCTTTCATTTTCTTCACTAAAGGTGTAATATATTTCTTCTTCTTCATTGTTATAATCAATGTGTTTTCTAAAAGAAATTAGTGACACATGTTATATACATTATGAATAGTAAAAAATATCCATAGTTATAAACCCAAAGTACTTAAAAGTACATCATTAAGTGAATAAAAATTGATTACTTTCTTCTGCATCCATTCATCAAATCCATGTTTACTTTAATATCAATTTTGGATATCATGGATACTTTAGAAACATCTTTCTTTTGATCTTATTCAACATATTAACATTAATAGAGATATTTCATTAACCACCATTGATAACCAATATCAACCATTGACAATAAATACAAGTCATACACAATGTTGGATCTTCACTTCATCCATCCTAATACGTCAATGAAATCATCACATCATATTTAAGCTAAATATAAATAATCTTAGTGGATGCAACACAATCCCATGATATCAAATATTATAGTAATATAACCACATGTAATATCCCATATAACAAATTATATTTGTATTCTATATAATATTTATGTGCATAACACATCCAATTAGATAATTTAAATTAAAACCATTCTTCTCTAGAAAACATGAAATATTTTTGATAATATTATATATATTGTGAAGGTAATATATAAACCAATATTATATATATTAAACATGAAATGTTTCATAGACGTCATCATATGTATTAAACAAAAATTATATAACAATATGATGGCAGAATTTTTTTTGTGATTTTTTCTCAATAAAACTAATGTTTAAAAGAACAAGTGGGAAATGATAATTTACATGATTTTATATAAAGAACTATGTCCAAGGGGAAGGTGACATTTTCAATATAAAAAAATGGAGAAACAATGATATTATATCACACACAAATATGTCATATATGCATTAATTTTTTTAATAAGAACTCATATTATATAGAAAGATAGAATAAAAATAAACAAAATTGTTGTATGTTTTATATCAAGTGGAACCAACTCCTACTATAATTTCATTTTTGGTCACCCAACATGTGGGTCTGTGATATTTTTCATCAAAATTAATCAATATCTACCTTGATGATATATACCACCAAGTGATTCTTCTCATTAAGGCATTCCCACTACCTTGTAGATTTCAGTAGACATATCAAGTATGGGAGATCTTCATAAAGTCCAAACAGTGTTAGAACTTGATCCATGTAACCTCCTTCATTAGGATGTATTATGTATTTTTTAGTTTCTAGGATCCTTTTCAGTGAGATACACCTTTCATTGATAATATCTTGGATAAAATGGAACTGAACACTAATGTTATTGATACAATTGTAAAGAAATTGAATCTTCAAAAGGAAAATAACACTCTATCCATAATAAAAATTAATGGACTTTAGTATGTTCCCTAAGTCTTTGATTAGTACATATAACAAGAAAGCTTCATTAAAAGTTTATTTCACTACCAAATAATCTATATTTGTAATTAAAAAATATAACTTTGATTATAGAGTGGATATCTAGCTCACCAGTCCTCCTTCCATAGTGAAAACATAATTTGTAGAAGATCATCACTTTTTTGTAGCTCCTGTATAATCAAAACAAATATATATAAAAATAAATATCCATATATATATATATATATTGTTTCAAATTAAAACAAACATCTATATAACATTTGATATTCCATATAATCTATCTAAATTCCTACCAATAGATTTTAACAGGTTCATTCATGTACCAACATACCATTCCAAATGTGTAAAATATTAGGTTTTACACATATCATAGAATATTGTTAGGTCATAACAATACAAAGATTCACTAGAGGGGGTGAATTTTATTCACTTACAAATATTAACAGATTCAAAAAATTTATCTCTTCCTGTAATAAAAATATATGAATTGTTCTCTTATATAATAAAAGTTAGGTTGTAGAAAAACATATTAGACTAACAGAGCATTTTCTATAGTGGTCTGGGGAATAAAGTTCCCCTAGTCCACTCCAACAATACTCACTCAATGAGAATCATGATTTTCACTAAACATTTCATCTTATTATATGTCCTCAACAACTAAGTAAAGGAATTTAACAACTTTTTAATATGGTTTTTATAGTTCCTTTTGGTTATTTTATAGGGAAGAAAAAATATCCACTACTTAGCCTAAGAAACTGACACTCTACCATGACTGAGTACAAGAATTTGATACTATTTCAATTCAAGATTTATTGATTTTATTGAAAAAATTATTTAGCTCAAATTTGATGAAACAAATGAAATAAAATAAGTCTTATTATTTATAGATATGATTCATCAATAAAGAAAATCTTCAAAGTGATCCATGTTGCAAATGAACTTCAAGGGATAAAGAAACATAGTAATAGTATTAGTAATAATAGATTAATATTCAAACAACATAAGATCTAAACAAGTATGCCTCTGAATTTTAGCACTTCAGGATAACAAAAAACATTGAATTTAAAATTTTAATACTTCTATTAATAATAATAATATTTTTATTTAAAAAAACAAAATTTGTTTTATTTTGGTTGAATTGATCCAAGAATACTGCCTAATAAATCATGAGTAATTGAATTTTAAATGTTCAAATAAATTCATAATATCCCTTATAAATAAAATCAATCTACTCTATTGAACACAATATTTTTAATCGGTCATTAAGAATTTTTGAAAAGATATTTAATTCTATCAAGAATGTTGTAGAAAAATGAGGAAAATATCTTGTATTAAAACTTTTTCATTGACTAATTAAAATGCAGGGTAACTCTAAAAGTATGTTTGAAAACATATGTTTAACTTCAAAACATTTTATTTTTAAACTATATATTAGTTTCTCAAATATAGGGTTGCTTCTAAAAAGTAAGGTTCATAGTTCATAGTTTTATAATTACATTAGTTATCAGATCCATACATTCATTCCAAATGTAGGGTTTAATAATTGTGTTTTTTCCTTAAAATTTTAGAGTACAAACTGTGTTTCTAGGTTACATAAACATAGATACAATTATCTAGATAAAAACTTTAACCCAAAAAATAGGATGATTTTATCAAAAAATATAATCCTAAAATACAGTTAAAGTAATTTCACTAGTAAAAAAACAATGGTATTTGTGATCATTAAAATCAACAAGATTCATAGATTACTATTTAAATAATACATCCCTAATAATCACAGCCTATTTTATAATAACAAAACCCATATATAAAATAATAATTGAAAATAGGAAATATACGATCAAAACAAAATTGAGTTATTTTTAACACACAAAAAAATAGTTCTCATTTATAGTTTTATAAACTATAAATAAACAAATAATTGAAGAATAAAGATTTAAATTTGTAAATTGGATTTATCTTATTATCTTTTTTTAATATATTATATTCAAAAAAAATTTGTTAACAAAAATTTTCTCCCATCTTTTTTATATTAATGATAAAGTATCTAAAATGGTTTATAGCACATTTAATGTGGAAAAAAATTAGAACTAAATAATTTTTATACTAATACAAAAATTATTCATGTTAAGTCACTAAAGATGGACCCAAAAAAATATATAAATAAACACATATATAATGAAGAAAAAATAATTAATATTTTCTTATATGATTAAAAATAATATTTAACTAGAAGAGATAATGTCGTGATGAGATAAAGGAGAAGGTGTTGGTTCAGATGATGTTTCTGGAGTTGAAACATCAACAACCTGATGAATATCTTTCATCTCAGCCAAAATTCATTTAAATTTATGATTGGACATATCATAACACTGCTTAGACGTATTCCTTGATTCTTCTACCATTTTCTAATTTATAAATAAATTGACCTTCAAAAACTCAATAACAATTTCTTCACTCTAGAAAAACTACTTTAGTATAACAATAAAATGACTGTGAAGACTTTTTATACCTATATCACTAGAAGTTAATTTCTCAATTGGATGTTTTTGATTGTCCAAAAATACATCAAATAAGAACTATCCCACTAAATACTCTGTATGTGATCATTTATGGTAGATAGAACCATAGTAATAGATTCAAATATTCTTAGCAAATCTTGAGAATTGTGATGACTAGAAGTAGAATGCGTTCTATAACCTTGACTACATTTTATCATTTCAATTTGAATTCTTATATATTTATTTAAATTTAAAAATTATTAATTTGAAACATATTGTTCCTTGAGATTCCCAATATAATCACACATTTCTCTTTGAAATGTGTCAAATATCTTCTTGAAATAAATTTTTTTGAGAATGTTTATATGAGCTTAAACTGATTCCAATTATCTTCTTAGAACAGTTGAGATTTTTTAATCCTACAAAGATTTATTACATACTTCTAGCTCAATATTTTTGGTCCAGTTATATTCTTTTAACTGATTTAATTTACATACCAACTATATAATATGATCATTATGAAAATCATAACATTATTATTCAAAAACTCAATATGGTTGTCTAATTTAAAAAAAAATAGAGGCATACCTTCATCCTTCACAAAAAAATATAATGGAAATTAAAAAAAGAACTTTTTTATTTTCATTTGATTAAAAAGTATCATTGTTAATAGATTCTATAATAATAGAATATCTTTGATTTTAAATTATTTCAGTAGTATCAACTACATATGGTTTCACTTTCTCACCACCTTGATCATTCACCTCAATATTATTTTTTGTATGATCTTTAGGATCATCTCTATTATCATTTGGTTTTTATATAGAAGTAGTTTTTACTCTTATAGAAATCGGTTTTTCTACTTTTGGAATTTTAGCTTCCTGTTCTAAAACCATAGGTTATTCCCTTTTTCTAGGCCATATAATATGTGTGTTAATTTTTTCTTATTTCGGTTTTTCTTCAAAAAAATAATGAACATATCCTATAGCATGTGGAGCACTATTATCTACCTAGAGTCTCCTCCTTGTTACTTCAAAAATATTATCTACTCTTGGTTATCCATCTTCTTCACCAAAAAATAATATTGACCCATCGTATTTTTGACAACCTTTATCCAACTAATACTTAGTACCAAATTCTTGTTGGTCATCAACACTAACCATCGTCATCTTTCAGTTTGAGATACTTATAAAGAAATCAAACGTTCTTAAGGATCCAATATAAATAATATAATTGTGATGAAATATAATGTATTTCTAAATATCATGAATCTTATTCATCTTATACAAAATCAGAGAAATAATCCTTCAATATGGATAAAATGTAATTATTTCTTCTTTTTGAAAACAATGATAAATATACCTTGGAATATATCTAAAAAAATCAACTTTATGACACTTAACATCAAAATAATTATATACATATATGGAAATATAATTTTCTCTAACTCATCAATCATAGATATTATTGCAGACTGAATGTATTTGGAAAATATCTTCTGGTCAGCCTCAATATCATTAATGAACATTCTTCATACTAAAGTGGGTCCAAAAATAAAAGACATTATATTCTTAGATTTATGATTATTATCTCTAATAAACAGTATTTTGAATTGAAAAACCCCTCCATGGGGATATTGAATGATCTTATCTATTTCTACTAAGGAAAAAGAAAAATCTATATCATTTACCTTAGAGATTATAACATTCTATGTTTTAACAAAACTAAACTATACATTTTCATAAAAAATTCTTCATCATTAAAAACATATTCTATATTTTCTCCATTAAAAATAAATTCTATACTTTGAAAAGCTAATTCATTCTTTATTAGTAGATTAATTTGAAATAACCACTCAAATTCAACTTCCATCCCTTGTATGACTATTTTTCAGTTGCGTAAGTGCATTGATTCTTAGCTTCCTAAGGACCACCTTCATCTATCCTCTTTGTCATTTTAATTTTATAAAATATTAATCTTTGAGTATTATATTTTAGGGTTTCTAAGTGGAAATGAGATCTCTATAATTTAAGAGGGATCGAGATTGAGGGTAAGTGGTAGAGAGGGGTTTGGCGGCTTTGGTTAGGTCAGTTCGGTTTCTCAATCCAAATACTTGGAGTAATCATTATATGTTTTATTTTTGAAAAGAAACATTTTAAAAATTGGTAATAAATTCATAATTTATTATTGAATAATTAAATAAATAATATACAATAAAATTAGTAAAAGTAAGTAAAACTAATTTAAGGAAAATAATTATTAATAATTTTTTTTAAAATTAAATATTTGTAATTCCCCCATAATAAATTGAAAATTTGTAGTGGGAAGTGGTTTAGTGAAAATACCATCATGTTGATATTGGGTATTAAAAAATTCTAAAAATATATCCTTTTTTAGAACATTATCTCTTAGAAAATGTTTTCTTGCATAAGTATTCTTAGTTATTGAGTGATCTGTATTTTTTTAAATATTAATTTCACTGGTATTATCACAAAAAATATGAATATTATCAAATTGAGTCCAAAGCCTGGTAGTGTGTGTTTCATCCACAATGCTTGTGCACAAAGACTTCCTGCAGAGATATATTCTACCTTACCTATTGAAAAATCAACTGAATGTTTTTAATTAATTGAACATGAAACTAAGGAATTCCCTAAAATTAATATGTTCCTAAATTACACTTTCTATCTAACCTACATCCTCCAAAATTAGCATCTGAATATGATATTAAATTAAAATCAAGTGTTTTTTGGTAAAGTAAAGATTGAAAAATAGCTCCATTTAAATATATAAAAAAAATTACAGTAGTAATATGTTCCTTTGTATATGTTTAAAATATATCACATAGAATGAAACAAAATGTTCTATCAACTGGAATTACTATATAGAAAACTATCAATCCTACCTCTATATAACCTGTAGTTAAAATTGTTTCTAGCTTCGTCCAAATAAAATTTTATATTGGTACATGTGAGAGTGTTATAAGTTTTCCTATTTTCTATTCCAATATTTTCAAATAAATTTGTTATATATTTATTTTATTTAAAACAATTCCATTTTTTTTGATTGATTTGAAAACCAAGGGAAAAAATGTGTTCTCCCATAATACATATTTCAAATTATTTTTTTCATAAGTTTTCAAAAATCATCACAAATATTTTCATTATTTGAACCAAAAATAACATCATATATATAAATATTTACTAATAGAAAATCAGAACAAACAGTTTTATTAAATTGGGTAGGATTTGGAAATGCTACAAAATCCATTTTCTGTTAGAAAATGAATTAATATTTTATACCAAGATATTTTTTCTTGTTTAAGGTCATAAAGAGCATTAGTTTTTTTGATAACTGAATTTGATGCATAAGGATTTTCAAAACATAGTGGCTATTTAATATATACTACCTCCATTAAATATCCATTTAGTAAATCTTATTTTTCATCTATATGATATAATTAAAAATTAATATATTATTCATAAGCAAAAATAATTCTAATAGATTCTAATCTAGAAACATGTCAACAGGTTTCATCACAATCTATTTCTTATTCATGGTTATATCTTTTTAGCTTATAATCTAGATTTGTTTGTCTCTAAAAACCCATTTGGTTCTTATTAAAGGATGATTAGATGGACTATTAACTAATTCCCAAACATTGTTTCTTCTAAACAAGTTAATTTTTTCGCATAGATATTATCAAACTCTCATATTCTACAACTTCCTCTACATTTTTAGGTTCTAATTGAGATAGAAAGGCATGTAATTGTTCTAGATTTACTACATTCATTCTTATCCTAAATCCAATATCTAGATTACCTATTATAGTTTCAAAAAGTAAGATATTTTATGGTTTGACATTGTCTAAATTTTTGGTTCAATGGTTTCATGTTCTTTTATGCTTGACATAATTTAATCAAATTCTTGTTTTTCAAAGTCATTATTAAGAGATTAAAGACTCACATTGTCCAAAGCATTTATATCTTCATCCGTTTTATATTTTTTTGATCAAATGGATGACATTTATCAAACATAGCTTGAATAGATTATTCAAAAATATTTGAATTTTTATTATATACTCTATAAGCTTTAGAAGTACCACAATGTTGCATAAATATTCCTTTATCACCCATTGGATCATATTTAATAAGATTTTTCATTGTATTCATGATATACAGCTTTCATTCAAGCACATTAAAGGATATGACTTTAGGTTTTATATTATTCAATAGTTCAGAGGGGGTATTCTTATGAAAGGGTCTTATTAAAACTCTATTCATGATATGAAATTTTAGGTTAATATACTATTCTCAAAAATATGTTAGAACACTATATTCATTAAACATATTTCTTTCCATTTCTTGAATATTAAAATTTCTTCATTATATGATTCCCCTTTTTTAGTTATTCTTGGAGAAGAGAATGAGTGTTTAATACCAAAATTTGAGAAAAAATAATTAAATTATTGATTCTCAAACTCACCATCATGATCACTTATCAATGAAATTATTTTAAAATCATTTCATTTTGAACTGTTTTAAAAAATTTTACAAAAATAGATAAAACCTAACTTTAAATTGTTTTTAAAATAAACCCATGTAAATATTTAAAAATCATCTAATAAAACTAAAAAAAATATTTGATCTAAGAATACTACTCTTTATGGTCCAAAAAATCCATTTTGATAATTTCTAGTGGTTTAGATATAGCAACATTGTAAATAGATTTTAAGGACGAATTATGTTTCTTTCCTATTGGGAATGCATAATAAAATATTTCATTATCAAATTTAATTCTAGGAGAATTAGAAACTAAAAGTCACTTTGATAATTTATTTAATTTAAATACATTACAGTGTCCAAGTCCCCTACGCCAAATCCAGTATTAATTTTTCTCAATAGATAAATAATTTACTTTTGGTTCATACAAGTAATTAAGATTCAAATTATATACATTCTCAGTTGTGGGTGATCTAAATTGAAGAAGTTGGTCTTTAAAAACTGGGCAGGAATTATTAAAAAATCAACAAAAAAACCATCATCAGGGATTTTAGATATACTTGTTCGATTGTGATTCCACCCTTGAACATATAGAATATTGTTGATCAAAATTTAATTTTTATTTCCTGCTAGTCCAAATCCAACTATTCTACCTTTTACATTTACACTGAAGGTAACCAGTCCTCCATCTAATTTTACAAAAATTTTAAATTTGGAATAGTCTCTATTCATGTGTCTTCTGAATAACTTATCCATATATCACACCACATTTTTGTTCCTATAAACTTTTTCTTAAAAAACATTTAAAAAATATCTTTTTTTGGAACCCAAATTTTCTTGGGTCTGCATGTATTAGTAATAAAAGATCTGGGTTGCCATATTTTCCAAATTTTACCAAAATTTATAGAACTCACTTCAGTCATATTTTAGAAAGAGAATCCTTTTTTTATTCCACAAATCAAGGGATTTATTATATAATATTTGTTCAAGTAATGAACTTTAATTCTATAATAAAAACAATTTATATTTTTATCACGAGGTATAAAAAAATGTATTCGTTTTTTTATTTTTCTTTATTGCTTAATATTTCATATTTATTAATTTTATGAACATTTTTACCATGAATATGATTTAGATATTTTTCTCCCATAGTTAATATACTAAAAGTAATTTTTCATTACCCTACCTCAAATTATAACTCTTTAAATTTTTTTCCTAAAAAATATGGTTTGAGGTAAATTGGTTAAATTTTTATTTTAATTCTTTGTTTTTCATTAACATGGTATATTTTTCTTCTAAAAAATTATGAATATTTTTTAGTGATTTATCTTTTTTACTAAAGATCACTATTTTTATTCCAGCATTGAGTAATAAGAAACAAATTTACTAATAGAAGTAGCTTCAAAATTATAATCATAAGAACAATAATATTGTACCACTCTTTCTTCTTTACCCATAAATAAAATATTTTCTTTTATATTGGTTGGATTTTTTTTAAATCAATTTTATGAGTACTATTGGAGCCCTTAGAGAAACTCCATGTAGTCTTCATATCTTTTCTATATTTATTCCCATAATTTGTTATCATCTAATAATTCCTTTATTTAATATCCATTTTTATTTTCATTTATTTTATTTATGGACAATCATATCTAATATTTCCCATTTTATTTCATTCATAACATGTTAATTATTTATGTTAGTATCCATCTTTCTTATAATAAATCTTCAATCTTATCTTCTTCTAATAAAATTTTCTAAATCTTCTGGAAAGATGAGCCAGTTGTATTTTATAATCTGAACATTTCAAATCATTTTGGATTACAACATAATATTTTTATTTCTTTATATATTTTTTTACCAATTACTTTTACAGAGGTATTCTTCATTTTTACCATCCTATGATCTTCAACTTCAGCATGAATTTATACTCCATACATCATTAATGTTCCAATTAATTCCTTCATTATCATTTGTGATATTGGATTGGATTTTCATACTGAAGCTAACATCCCTTTCCAATTAAAGGGTAATAATATCAGAAATTTTAAATATTGGTCTTTTTTTTAAATGAATCTCCCAAGGTAATGACACCATTGACCATTTAGTCAATCTGCAAATCATCTGAGTGATACTTTCACCATCATACATTATAAATGTGTTGAATCTCATCTTTACAGCATTATATATTAGTTTTATGACTTTATAACTTCCATAATATGAAATATAGATATTTTTCATATATTATAGCTATTAAAACATTTAGAGACATGATTAAATTAATCTGGACTTTGTCTGCCTATAATATCATTCACTGATCTTGAATTTACATCATACTCTTCTTATTTAGAACCATACCATTTTTATGGTTCATTAAGAATATCATTGTATATGAAAATCTTCAAGTAAACTTTGAATCCAAGATTCATCAAGAAAATAATCATTCAAGCTTTCCGGTGTCTATAATTATCCCTATTAAAATATCGAGGATGGATTATGGAGATGCATTCATTTAGTTATGTCATCGACATCTGTCTTGGTATATACCATTTATTTGATCTTACACGATCTTAATAGATATATTCAAAAATCATTGTTTTGATACCAATTGTTAGGTTAAAATAATATGAATATACACAAGAAGGGGTGAAATGCATTCTCTTAAAAATCCTGATAGATTCAAATTTTATCCCTCTTGAGGTAATATGAAGATATTTAGCATTATTTCTTTAATAAAATTTATACAGTAGAAAAATAAATAAAAATAACATAGAAGTTACTATAATGGTTTATTGTAAAAATATTCCCTTTTACACTCCACAAAAACTCTCTCAGTAAACCTATTGATTTTCACTAGACATGTCCACTTTTTATAAGACCTCAAAAACTAAGTTCATATAGTTGACACCTTCACAATAATTCTTTTATAGGGCCTTCTTGTTCTTTTATAGGGAACTAAAAATATCCACATCATAGTCTAAGAAGATGATATTCCACCACAACTAAGTACAAGAATTGAATAATCTTTGAAATCATGATTAATTGATTTTATTGAAAATAAATTATTTATATCATAGAAGGAAATAATAGAAAATTGACATTATTCGTCATAAATATGATTCTTCAAGAAATAATATCTTTGATGTTATCTAGGTTATAAAGTATATTCAATAAATACAAAAATAAAATAATAGTATCATCAAAAAACAGATCAATAGTTACATAGAATAAGATCGAAACATGTATGTCTCCAAAGCGCAGCTCTATAAAATAATAGATAAATTGTATTCAAAATGGTAATACATATAAAAATAATATAACTCTTGGTATTTTACAATAGAAAAATTGTATTATTTTGGTTGAACATACCCAATAATATCACCTAATAAATTTTCAATATTTCAATTTAAATCATTCGAATAAATTCATAACTTACCTTAAAAATATGATTTGTTTAATCTATTGAACACAATCCTTTCTTGAATCGGTCTTTAAGAAGATTTGAAAATATATTTAAATGAAGTGACAATGTTGTAGAAAAATGTTGAATATATATTGATTTCGAACTCCATTTTTGACTATTTAAAACATAAGGTAACTCCAAAAGTGCTATTGACAATATATGGTTAACTTCAAAACATTAGGTTGTTGAACCAAAACATTAGTTTCTCAATCATAGGGTTTCTTCTAAAAAGTATGGTTCATGATCCATAATTTTACAACATTATATATTATATGATCCATACATTCATTCCAAACATAGTGTTTATGAAATTTAAATTTCAATTATAAATGTAGGGTATAAATAGTGTTTCTAGATTACTTAAAAATATCCAGAACACTTTAGATAAATGCTCTAACTCGTAAACCAAGATAAATTTCTCAAGAAATATAATTTTAAAAACACTTAGATTGATCTCATTAGTAAAACAAACAAGGTTATTTTTTATAATCAAAATAAAAAGGATTCATATATTATTGTTAAAACAATACATTCCCAACAAATACATCAAGTCCCTAAAAAATATTCATATAGAATGTGATCCATATATTTCCTCTCCTTATATTTTTTTAGATATAGTGATGTGATAAGTTTAAAATTTTGTGTTAATGGGGGGTTAAATATTTTTGATTTATCATCAATGTCAATATTTGGGAAACAATATTCCAAAATTCTATCTGAATATGGGTACTAATACCCTTATATTTATCTTATATAATCTTTATCCTAGGAATATTCCTAGACTCTTCAAAATCCATCGTCTCAAACTTTTATTTGAGTTTAGTTATCAACCTAAAGATATTCACATTACTTTAACATGCAATTAACATGTCATAAGTATATAAAATCAAGTAGATAGATATACGATCATAAAGTTTCTTAAAGTAAACACAACATCTAAAATGTTTTAAAAAATTGATTCAACATACAATGGTCAAACCATTTTCACCACTATCGTGATGACTGCTTTTGGTCATAAAATGATTTTTTCGATATAAAATATTGATTCTTGCATCGTATAAAATTAAAACCATTAGTTTATTTCATATATATCCCTTCATGTAACGAACCATAAAGGGACGGTATCTTGATATCATGTTGAGATAATTATAGATCATATTGTATAACCAATGATAATAAAAATTTTATGTTCTATGATTAAAAACATGGGGAAAACCTTATTATAGTTCATGTATTAATTCATTGAATAAACCTTATAAAAAAGTATTATTATGTACTTGGTATAGTTATTTATAGTTTCATCTTATTTAAAAACACTTATTTTCACCCCACTAACTTATTGTTCTATGGAGAAGGACCAATATTAAATATCTGATTCTGATGCATTCAACTCATTTACTCTTCCGTATCTGACTTCTATGGGTCCATATTTTTTATTATCTAAAACATCTTGATAACTATTTATAAAATTCTCTTATATTATTTAAATGGAATAAAAACCCCATATCATCATGCATGGACGGTCTCCATTTGTTCTTTCATGCCCTACTAGTGGAGATGCTCTCATGATGTTGATTATCTTGTTGTAATGAAACTTCTTCTTTAATTAGAATATTAGTATGATAATTGAAATCTATCACCTATGAATCCTGATCAATCATAGGTGGAGTTTTGTAACACACTGATATTTTATGAAATGTTTACATATAAATAAATTTTATTTCTTTGATGTATTGTTCTAAAGGCAACACTGAGTTTAAACGAATCGTGATATACGATTATAACATTATTATGTGATAGTTATCACTTATATGTTGGATTGGAGAGTATGATTAAGAATATGTAAATTATGAAAAATATATGGTAACATATTTATAAAACTAATTCATTGGATATCAATTAATTATAAATAAAAATATAGAACATTTTTAAATGAAAGAGGTGTTTTTCTAAAAAACTATTTTTAGGCAGGTAATGTGTTTTCATCTTAATAAATTATATAAGTCACTATTGGTAAATGATTTCAATGAAATATAAATATTATATATTCAGTAAAAATTTAACTATCATTTAATATTTTTCTAGAAATTTGATATGAATAAGTCCAGTTTTATGGTTAAAAGTTTATTTTTTTAAAAAGTTCTTTTTTCACATTTCGAACGATTATTTAAAATAAGTTTATAGACCTTCTAGAAATTGAATTTGAAAAAATTTATTCTATATTTGGTATCATGGGGTTAAATTTTGGCAAATAATTCTCTTTTATTTTTTTCTATTTTGACTAGGAACCATGGTAAAATTTTTCACCTCTGTAAAAAATAAATTAATCTGGGTTAAAACTAAGTTATAAGGCCATAATATTTCATCCAAATTATTATTTTATAAAGTCTACCCTTACCACCTTATAACTGAACTTTAATTACTTAAGGGGAACTTTTCCATGAAAATGACCTATATAATATTTAAATCAAATAAAGTTACAAAATATCACTCTCTTAGTTTTAAATATATTTTATGTGTCCAATTAAAGACAAAATAAATTTATTAACTAATATAAATGTCTAATTTTATCATAATGAAATTATGTTCATAATTTAATTCTAATTATAATTTTTATTAATTTTATGATTACCTTAAATTCTTCTGCAATGTTGACATAGTAATTCTTTAATTAATATAAAACAATATAAATGAAATTAAAAATATTAAAAGTAATATAATTTGAATTTGTTGTGATCTTACATGAATATTATAGATGAATATTACATTTTAATATTGATTAAAAGTATTATATTTGAATTAAAACTTTTTCTTTATGTTTTTACGTCAAATTAATTAAATAGTTTCAAAATTGATATTAATGATATTTTATCAAAATAATATTTTATTAATTTTTTTTACAAATAATAAACAAAAAATACATAGGAAAATGTGGAAAATATATGGTCTACAATTTCACCCATATTATGTTTAAGATCAAATTTCAACTTAATAAGTAAAATTATAACCCTTTAAGAGTGAAAAATCAGTTACAACGGTTAAGGTTAAAATATCCTAACAAAAGGGATAAACCAAAATATATGGTTTAAAACACCACTTAAACCTATAAAAATTTTAATGGTTAATCAGATTTAAAAAATATAATATCTTATATACAAATCTATATCCTTTTGAGTTATTTGGCTAGGAAATGGCTATATTATATTTTAATCTGTTAAGAAATTCCAAGAGTGCCTCTCTTCTCACTTATAAAAGGGCACCTCTCCTTTCTCTTCTTCACACAAAATTGACCTTATATATTGAATAAAACTACCAAATAATCTTATAAACTCCATTACCCACATTATATATGTGATGGTCTTCCTAAAAAACTATAGGATATTTAATATGGTATCTAGTGGATTTGTTTCAAAGAAGTGGTAATCGCTTTAACCGATCACTTTATTTTTAATTCCCCCTTTACCACTTATAAATCTATTATATTATTTATTAAATAATAAAAGTAGTATCCTAATTATACTTATATGTTATTATTATTATGAAACCGTAATTGTCCACCCTATTTCCCATCAAATGTGAAGTGAAAGTATTGCTCATGAGTATTTACGACTTACCGTCCCCACGTAGTGATACAAATCATTAATTAACGTATTTTATGGATGATTATTATGATGGATTTAAAGTTTTATAAGATAATGTAAATAAATATTCTTATAAAATGATAAAATAATATATATCTTCTTACCTTCCAAACTTTTGGAAAATGAAAACATCGTTCGGGGGTACGTGTGGGCTACCACCCCCACGAAATGATGTGATTCATTTTTTAGTTTTACTTTTTAGGGATAATAATAAGAATGTATTGGATGAATATATATGATTTATATTATATAATAATTATTTTTAAATAGTGAATTGTTATTTACCTTTCTTTCATTTCATCCATCAAAAATTGAAAACAGCGATAATGTGTACATAAGGCCTACCGACTCCATGAATGAGTTAATTCATTTTTATATATATAACTTTTATGGATATATATATTAAATATATATAATATTTAAATCATGGTTAATATTATTGATATAATTTAACCCTGATCAAATTATAGGGACCAAGACTATCTAACAAAAACATGCATGAAAAATAAATAAGTCACCCAAAATAGTTATTTTAAAAAATTATAAAAAATGGGTGATAAGATGTCATAAATATATCATAAATGGTATGAAAGATATGAATATTGTTATATAATAAATTTACAATAAATTTATATTTATTATATATAAGGTTATGATGTGTATAAATAAAGTCTATATTTGTCATGAACAAGCCAAGACACCCTGGTACCCTGATGGCCAAGAAGGTCTTAACATGGTCTGAAGGAAGTTCTTGATCCCCAAAGGTTAGAGACAATCACCTAGAATCATAAAATATGAAAGTTGTAATAAATTTTCTACAAACACAAAGGAATCAAGAGATACAAGTTAGTATGTTCAAAACAAAAATCCATGGGATGAAATGTACAAAAATTCAAATAGGTATAAACTACCCAAAGTACATCACAAAAGTACCAGAAAATGGGATAAAATCCCAAGTCCTAGTGGAAACAATGTCACAAAGCCCAAATAACAACAAAACACTACCACCTAAAAGTTTTGATTTCCCCTTTCATGAACATAGTAGGGGGAAATATAAAAATGCCCAAAGGCACAAGTAGGGTGTGAACTAAAATCCTAGTAGGGTCCCACCAAATATTCCATAATAAGATGGAATAATTAATTAACCAAATAAATATATTAATTTCAAAAAATAGACATGGAATTTCAAAAGCATATTTCTAAAAAATCATGTTTTACATTTATAATTATGGAAAATTTTCTAAATAATGTCTTAAATAAACATTTCATATAAAACACTCTATATAAATTCAAATTCATGTGTAAAATAGTTTATAAAAAAATGCAATATATATCAAAACACTAATAATGGGAAACATGGTCATATTCCAAGTGGTAAGATAGTTCCAGGTTATGGGATCCTAAAACACCTATAAAATAATAACAATAATGTTCACAAATATCCCTTTAACAATAGTTAAAGAGGACTGACCAACATCCCCATGGGCATACGACCTTCCAAAACATTCATGTTAGAGTTGAAAAGTTCAAATCCATTGCTAGGGAATTCTCATCCTAGAATTTTTGTCCCTAATAACTCACTAACTACCTAAGCTTTCATGTTGTCTGATAAAAATTAATAATGTAATATTTATTCCAAAATTATTTTAAATACAATTAAACCAATTTTTTACACTATGATATGTCAATTTCCATTTAAAACACCAAATAGGTTTTTAATCAAATAATTATTTTTCTGAGGATAAAACCAATTGTTTATATTAAAACATTTTAATCCATTTTACCCAAATACCAATTTGAAATCTATTTCACAAATCAATCTCATAATCCAGATAACACAAATTAAATTCCATAATTTAATTTCTCAATTTCCCATAAAATACAAATAAAACCCCAGTTCAATGGAATTAATGGTTTTTCCAATTTCATTCCAAATCCAATTCAAATACCCAATTTAATAGAATCTGTTATTTATAAAACAAATTGAAAAAAATTAAATTTAAATAAAGAAATTTTATTTAAATCAAGAAATTTATGGACAAATAAATAGGCCAATCATAAACAAAACCACCTAATGACTATTACAAGATCAAAGAAAAAAACTTCTACAATGAAAAAATCTGATGAAGAATGTCAAAAATAAATATTTGAGAATCAAACCTATATTAAAGATCCAAAACAATTAGAATATATCCTATAACAACATGGAGAAATAATAAACCCTATGGATGAGAGAATAAGAGAGTGGGAGAAAGAGAATTAGAAGATGAAACTAACCAAGAAAGGATCAAACAGTGATCGCCTAACTTCAATTTTCTTTGTAAGGGGTTTGGAGGAGCCAAAATTAGTTTTTTAGAGCTCCACTAACTTAAGACATCATGATAGGTTTATTTACACCCAATAAGAGGTCCAAATAATGGTTTTGGGAAATTTTTAATCAATTTTTGAATTAAATAAAATTTGTGTGAACTATTAGATTGGTAGGGCCAAAGGTTAGACAAACTGTGAACCCTAGTTTTACACACCTTATGGTGGGATTTCATGGTTTCTACTTGGTGATTTTATTGTTTTTCAAACTATGCAACAACCATGAAAACCTTCTTTGCAAGGGTTTCATGGTTTGAACAAGTAGGGTGCACAGTTTGGGAAAACGATGTGCCAACCATACACAGCCAAAGAACTTCCAAAAAAATCAAATTTCCACCTGAAATACCCCTAAACTAAACTCAACCAAATAATGATAAAAATATGGGTTTAGGAGTACCTAAAAATAATAAGAGGATGTTACAACCTCCCAACCATAGCAGCTTTTTATCCCTAGAAATCTTACTAAGAAGCTACCTTGTAAATAACACGAGACCATTGATCTACCATCAATGCCTCCCTCTCACATTTATCATGAGTATCAAAACCGTTATACTATAGAACATGAACCAAACATATCATAATCCCCTGTAGTACCTTGGTTTCAGAATCAACTACCCTAATTAGATGCTTAGTTATGGATAAATCAGGCTTGACATCGAGATCACTCAAACTCAGAACATGAGATGGGTAAGATATATAATTTCGGAGCTAAGATACATGGAAAATGTTGTGTATCAACATAAACTACAGAGGAAGTTATAAATGGTAATCCATATTCCCTATTTTCACAACATCCTCAAATATTTCCACCAAATGAGTAGCAAGATTCCCCTGCATCTGAATCTATCGATGACCCTACTGAGGTGACACTTTCAAGAACAGCTGATCACTAACTAAAAATTATAATGGTCTCTGATAATGATAAGAATAATATTTATACCTTCTTATGCCTTCAATATTCTCTGAATAATAAATTGAATATTTTCTATAATATCCAGGACCAAGCTTGGTCCAACCAATGAACATTCAAAAAAATCTGACCAACACAATAGAGATTTACAAGGCCAGTCCTTAAAGGATTCAAAAGGAGTCATTCTGATCACAGACTAGTAAATGTTTTTATAAGAAAAATCAACATGTCTAGGATGATCATACTAATATCCACTAAAGTCAAGGACATAGGTTCAAAGCATATCCTCAATAATCTGTATAACTCTTTCTCTCTGGCTATCTAACTGTGGATGGTATGTCATACTCAAATGAACCTGATAACTTAGTGCCTCCAAAAGGCCCCTCCAAAAGGGATAAATAAATTGAGGATCCCTATTAGAGACTATAGAAAATGGAACTCTATGAAAATGAACAATATCTTTCTTATAGAGATCACCCAACTCCATAACTTTGGTTGAGTCATGAATGGGCATAAAGTTAGCCGATTTTGTCATCCCATCGATAAAAACCCATATCACATTATTCCTTTTATAGGTATTCAAAAACCCCACCACAAAGGCCATAGATAACTGATCTCACTTCCTTATTGGAATTGGTTGTGGAGGAAGCAAGATCAAAGGTATCAGGTTCTCGTCTTTAACCTCTTGTCATGTATAAAAATGAAAGACACAATTATCAATGCCCCATCTCATACCTATCCACTAGAATCTATAATATGTGTCATACAAGATCGTCGTGGTTCCTAGAATCACATCCCACTAGAAATTATGTAAATACCCCATCACATCTTTTCTGGCTTAAAACAGTACTATAAAATGATTTTGATAACATATAATTCCCACCATGGTGAACGACCAGTCACCAATGGTATCCCCACCACAAGAAGGGTCTATAATTCTTCCAAACTCGTCATCAAGCTATTTCTCTTGAAGAATAAACTCGAGAAGAGTGGAATTCAATTGAACATTTAACAAGGAAACCTTGATTCTAGGTTCCGGAACTCCAATATGAAACTATGAAAAAAGATACATTAAGTTCCATTATTCTAATGATTCTTTCACAACCTTGGTTAGGAGTTTCCTTATCAAAGCATCTGTGATGAAATTCCCATTCCCCAAAGTATAAGAAATAACAAAGTCAAAATATTATAGGTATTCTATCCAACACCTCTAGTAGAGACTCTAATATTCTTTAATGAGTATTTACCTCAAAATTTTGTGGTCAGAATACACAGTAAACATTTCTAAAAAAATATAATGTTGAAAAACCTTAAGTTCATGAATCATAATTATGAGTCCAAGGTCAGGGGTCAAGTAATTCTTCTCATTTTTCCTAATTTTTAGATATCCATAAGAAATGACATGATCACCCTATATAAGAACGCAGCCCAAACCTGATCCTAATGCATCACAGAAGACCACATAGCCCTACCCAACCAATAGAAGAGTCAACATCGACACAATATTCAAAATAAGTTTCATATCAGTAGGAGAACTCTAACATTTCACATCCCAAACAAAATTTACTCCGTTTGAAGTTAGAGTAGTCATTGGAGAAGACAACTTTTCTAAATCCTTTACAAACTAATAATATAATCCAGCTAAACCAAAGATGATCTAAAAATTTATAACCTTTAATGGTTATTTCCATGTCATAAAATCTTTCAACTCTTTAGGATATACTGAAATATCATGTGCTAACAAGACGTGCCCCAAGAACTTCACTTACCAAATCCATAAATCACATTCCTATATCTTGGAATATAGTCGGTGATTTCTCAACAATTCCAGAAATGCTCTCAAATGATGCGCATGATCTTCCATGGACATTGAGTAAACAAGGACGTTATCCAAAAAACAAAACCTTGAAACTCTTAAGGTACTCATGTAAAATATTTTACATTGATTCCATAAAGATGGTAAGATCATATGTGAGGACAAAAGACATGAAATTTTACTCGTAATGGTTATACCTGCTTCAAAATATAGATTTCTAAATGTTATATTCTTTTATTCTTAACTGATGGTAACCATATCATAGACTAATCTTCTAGAAAGAATTTTACACTTTAAATTGGTCAAAAAGATCATTAATATTTTGAAAAGGATACTTGTTATTTACTGTAACTCAATTTAGTTTCTGGTAATCAACACAAAGACAAAGGGACCCATCATATTTATTCGCAAATAGAACTACATCCGCCAAAGGTGGGACACTCTAGCATATAAATACTTTCTCTAAAAGATAATATCACTGATTCTTACACTCTTTAATTTCATATAGTTCTATATAGTAAGAATGAATCAGTAATGGTTTAGTATCAGGTACTAAATCAATAGAAAACTCTACCTCTCTTATCAGTGACAGACCAAAGAATTCTAAAGGAAAAAACAGTGATAAACTTGATGAAAATTGGAGGGATATCAACTCTCAAATATTCTCACTCCAGGTCGAAGGAAATCATAGATATTACTTTTCCCAACTCTGGATAAGAAGTTATAACTCTACTCAACCATGGGTCCCATTCTCCTTAAACGATATTGTACACTCTATCAAGTGTAATGAAGGAGACCTGTCAAAAATAACAATCAATTCAGGATATTTTTCCAGTGATCCAATCCATCTAGAATATGATGTCAGGTAGTTTCATGTTGAGAACCATAAAACTTTAAGAAATCTTGATATCTAATAACTAGAAAACATAACCAGAACTACAGAGACCCTTATCTCTCTTTATTCTAAGGGGCATAGTAATATCCATCACATATAACAAAATCATTGTAGAAAGATTAAGAATATTAACAATATGGGTTGAAATAAATAAATAATATGCACTAGTATCAAATCAATCAATCAAAAATTTAAACGATATAGTGATTTTACCTCTCATAGTCATTGGACTCCTATCTTCTTACTCTAGATATTATTTCACTATGTAAGGAGCTTCATTTTGGATGCTTGTAGATGGAACCATTTTATTCATTAAGCATCTGATGGAACAATAGTTTTGATATACATTGATGATCCCATGACACTACATGGAGTGAAATAGAAATAGTATAACTTCTTTAAGTGACATAGGCATCCGAAATAATGACAACTTTTTGGTGCCTTAGTGAAAACCCATATTGTGTAACAAAGTTTTCCACACTAGTAACAAATCAAATGGACTCTTTTAGGAACTATAGGATGTATAGAAAAACCCTACCACTGAGAACCACCATGATAATAATCATGCTTCTTTGATCCTTCAATGGAACCCATAAAACTACCATTGTGAGAAAAATGAGCTCCCATCATCCCAGCCATGCTAGATATGTCCATTTCAACCATCAATGCTCTATTCATAAAATCAACATAATAATTAATATTTATCAACAAAACATGATAATGAATATAAAATCAAAGTACCATCTCAAACTGTTGAGTATTTATCTTCTAATTTAACACTATCTCATATTGAAACTTCAGAATCTCAATAAACCTTTTTGCATATTCTGTCATGGTCTTATCATCCTGATTGAGTTTAAAAAACTCTATAGCCATGGACAACACCATTGGCTCTAGATATAAATGTTTATTGGAAAGAGATTTAAATTATTTTATCTCTAATATTGTGTACTTATATGCCATCACCAATGTTTCCCACTATGTCCTTCTAAGTCCCTCTATCATGAAGGTCGCACATTTCACCTTGATCACATCATGTATCTCTAAGAACTCAAAAAAATGATCAATCATGCTCAACCAATACTTTATCTCTTGAGGATCATTGAATATTTTTAATACTTGGGAATTATAGAGATGTAACTACTGATCATTATTCCATAAATCATCCCTTTGATGTTCCATAGTTAGATCTGGAATGAGACCTGGTGCAGGTGTCTATCCTAGAGACTGGAAAGTATGCACAATAACCTCCACCAAATTCTGGTTCAGGAGAGGATTTTATCATTGTGGTTCATCAAAAATTTCTTCCTATATCTAATTTCTACATCTTATCAGAGGCATGAAACAATAAAGCAACATTATATAACATTGAAGACATCAAAAAAACACTCAAATGGGGAAATAAGGGAAATTAATCCAACTATATAAAAAAAGATTTGGATTTCAATATATCCAAATCAAAATCATGGAAAAGACTAGAAATAATTCTCAATGCCTCTTCCCAAGACCACCCATAGTGACTTAAGGCTCATTATAGTGATATTTAGTGAGGAACTCACTCAAAACTACCTCTTAAGTCCCTACAGGATCTCAAACAACATACTCCTATCAAGGAAAGATTCTTAACCTTCACCTTTGATACCACTTTCTCACAAATCATCTCATATACCTTTGTATCATGATACCCAATCTGGTCCTGACATGCCCCAAAGGGAATTCTCAATCCCCACAGGTTTTCAACAACCACCTGGAATCATACAATATGAAAGTTTGAATGAATTATACACAAATACAATCAAAGAAATAAATATGAGTCAGTATTAAAAAAGAATAAAATACCATAAGAAGAATTATACCATATGTAAAATAGGTATAAAAAACCCAACATATATCAAAAAAGTATCAATACATAGGATAAAATTCCAATTCCCAACATACACAACAACATAGAGCCCAAAGATTAACAGAAACTACCACCTCCAAGTGGTGTTTTCCCCTTGCTCGAACCTGGAAGAAGGACATCTACAAACACCCAAAGGAATAGGTATGGTGTGTGATAAAAACAAAATAAGTTCTCACTAAGGATTCCATAATAACATGGAATAATTAATTAACCGAATAAAGATTTTAATTTCAAAAAAATATATATGGAATTTCAGAAGCATATTTAAAAATATATATAATTTATATTTAAAAATATAGAAACATTGTTGAACAATGGATTAAATAAATATTTTATATGAAATAATATAAATAAATTCATAAGGCATGTGTAAAATAATTTTCAAGCTATGGAATATATATATCATAATACTAACAATGAGAAATATAGTCATCTTCCAAGAGGTATGATAGTTCCAGGTTATAAGATCATCATGCACATATAAAAATGATAAGTGCAATATGAACACACATTCATTTGACACTAGTCAGAGAGGACTAACCCACATCCCACTGGGGATAAGACCTCCCAATATATTCATTTTAGAGTTGTATAGAATTAATCTGTTTCATGGGAATTCCCATCCTAACATGTTTGTCCCTAATAACTCACTAACTACCTAGGCTTTCGTGTTCCCTAATAATAATCAACAATGTTAAATTTATTCCAAAATTGTTCAAAATACAACTAAACTAATTTTTTAAATTTCAATATAATAATTTCCATTTTAAAACCAAAATAATTTGTTAATCATATCATGCCTTTTCTGTAGTAAAACCACAAGGTTTCTATCAGAACATTTTAATCTATTTTCCTCAAATAAGAATTTTAAATAAATTTCACAATTAAATTTCAAAATCCAAATTCCATAAATTAAATTCAAGAATTTAATTTCACAATTTACCATTAAATCCAAATCATACCCCAATTTAATGGATTTTTGGGTTTTCCCAATTTCATGATAAATCCATTTCAAATATCCAATTCAATGGAATTGCATTTTTAATCCAATAGTTTAATGTAAATAAATTCAAATCAATCAATTTAATTTAAATCAATCAATTTAGGGTTCCATAAATAGGATAATCATAAATGGAACCACCTACTGAATATTACGGGATCACACAACAAAATTTTCATAGTAAGAAACTTCAAAGAAGAACTCCAACAATAAAGATATGAGAGTCAAACCTAGATTCAAGATTTGACGAAATTTGTATTAGATCCTCCAACAACACAAATATCTAATAAATCTTAGGGCGGAGAGTATAAGAGTGTGAGATAAAGATAATGGAACTAGGAAACTTACTAGGAAAGTATAGAATAAAATTTCCTAGATTCAATTCTATTCATAAGGGGGTTGGAAGATCCAAAATTGTTCCTTGGGAGCACCAATCACATATGAAGTCAAGATATGTAGAGTTAGGCCAAAGTGGTGGTCCAAATAGGGGTTTGAGAAATTTTTAATCAATTTTCTGATTAATTAAAAGTCATGTGCACAATTACTTGGGTAGGGTCACACGGTTAGAAAAAATTGGTTCCCTATCCATGTTCCCATACTACTGGGGTTTCATGGTTTTTATTCTATGGGTGAATAGTTTTTCAAACCGTTCACCAACTATGAAAAATCTCTCTATCTGATTTTTCACGATTTTCACTAGAAGGTCGCATGGTTTGGGTAAACCATGTGTCAACCATGCACAACCCATGAAAAAACAAAATTTTCTAAATTGACACCGAAAACACCCCTAAACAAAACCCAACCAAACCATGATTAAAATAGGGTTTTATGAGTACTTGGAAATAGTAATGATATTTTATAATATTTTAGGTAATGGTTTTAAGTTTCAATCCTATTTTAATCGAGATTGTTTATGCTTGAATTTATATTGAAGAAATTATATGATCATTACATAATATATCCCATTATTTTTTATTCTCCTATGATTATTTATTTATAAATAAATGTTTTATTTTATTTATAATTAATTTAAGTAGTCAATAGAATGAAATAATGTTTTTAAGGAAAAGAGACGATGTTTTACTATTCAATAAGGAATATTTCTTTTATATACCTATGTTTCCTAAAATATTTTTAATAATTTTTTTATTATTCTATGATTATTTTTTAAATTCATATTTACCCTGGTTTGAATTTTTAAAAAATGGGTAAAAGTAATCTTCATGTCATTTAATGGATGAGGTACTTTTTGACCATTTTACTAAAAATATGAAAGGAGTGTTTTTTTCACTTTTACGATGTGAATAGAATTTCCAACTATCATGGTCGCTCAATGATTTAAAGATTAATTTAAATGTTTCTTTATTTCTTTTCAAATAAAATATTTTATATAATATTTGTGAGTGTTTGAAATTTTAAATAACTGATTTCAAAATGGAAAGTGTATTTTCCTCAAATAAAATTTAATCATCTTTTTAATCATCAACAATAAAAAACTTTTGTGATTATTATATTTTACAGGGGATATGATCTAATGGTACCATATATACTCTTCTTCTAGATTGTTTATGATTATGATTATGAGATATTTATTAAGACCATTTATCTTCCATGGGTATGCTATTATGGATTGATTAAATTTTAATGAAACTCACTTTAATTACATGGGTTATGATATGATGATATAATGTATGTTTTATGATCTTGTGACACACTTATACATGTTTTTCATTATATGATTGGTTGGAATGGAATTATATAACCCTCCAATATGTTGGGTAAGTTTTTATATCACATGAGATAACAAAGGAAAACAATTTGATATTTCTGATCCATTATAGGAAACAAGTAAATTTTCTTGATCCATTATGAGAAACAAGTAAGCATGCATGATCTACTATAGAAAATGGTTATTTAGGCATGATCCATTATGATTTTATAGACGTTGTAGTTAACCTTGACATATGAAATAGTTTCTATTCCAATGATAGTGCAACACTTTTATGACAAGAACTTATGGTTTATGATTAATTTATGATGTTTTATCACTCTTATGATTCATTTATTTCAAAATGGTAAATATTTAATCCATGAAATATTTTTATACTCTTTTAAAAATTATTTATTAACTTTGAATGTTATATTCATGATCTCATACCCTTATACTTATCTTATTATTTTATATAATCATTGATGTATTTCACCCATGTTTACCCTTACTGAGCATCTAAGCTCACACTTTCTTATGTTTATTTTCCCCTCACTATGAATAACATTTTTAATTAGGGTATGCATTTTAAGAATACTAAATGGGAATATCATTATGTGATATGTTGAACATATTTCATAAAATTTGAATATTGTGTAACTAGTCTCCAAATACACTAACCCTCTATGGTCTTGGGGCTTGTATTTTTGAAATATATTGTATATTCATATAGAAAAAGATGTAATATGTATGATTGAAAATATTAGGCCTTTATAGTTGGTATCAAAGAATGTTTTAGTCAATATTTGGTTACAAGTATTAGAAAACTTTGATAATAAAACCCCCCAAATAATTCTAAGTATAGGACAACATCCTAATGATTTTGAAATGACCACAGAAAACAAAGGATAAACCTAATGTCCCATTGATTAAGAAGAAGGTTTCATCATTTATACATCCTATGAATTATATTTATTATTTTATGATAGATCACTCTTGTTATTATAGAATGATGCTTACACTTTCATTTTTGGTTTTAGTCAATGCTCAGAACTATAATACATAATGAAAACAATGAATGTGATAAATGATGAAATTATTTTCCACCTAAGAATTCAAATTATATGAGATACGGAATATATAATCTTGTTATTATTCTCATGAAAATTTTCCAGGATATGAATCGTGTTTAGCTTTAAAATGATCAAATAAGGGAACAACATAATGTTTATTCATTGATGAGGTTATATCCACCTTCTTTTAATGGTTATACTGATCCACTAATATCAAAGTGATAGATCAGAACCATTGAAAAATATATTTTCTTTTCTTCAGTACTTGGAACAAGAAAAAGTTTTCCATTACATTTATCAATTATAAGGCGAAGTAGATCAATTGTGGAATCTTATTAAGAATATGAGGCGAGAGGAATAAATTGAATTCAAGGAATGGTATTAGTCTAAGAGGATATTTTTCTTTAAGTACTTCCCATATATTCTATGTAAAATTAATAAGAAGAAACTCCTTATGTAGAAGAAAAACAATAATGAATCCATTGATACCTATGAGGAAAATTTTACAGGACTTTCAAAATATTCCTTATGTTTAATCATTATCCTTGAAATAGAAATTAATCAATTCTTTAGAGCCTTAAAACCATGTCTCTAAAAGGTTTTATTTATAAGAAACTTTAGTATTTATGGAGAAATTATTTTATGTACACTCAAGGTGGAAAATAAAATTAGATATTTCCACAATTCCCGTGGTTTTGATAAGAAAGGAAACATTTGGACTTATGAAAACATGAATATATCACATGGTGGACAGAAATTATAGGTATCTACATGCCAAAAATATGGGAAAAATCAAGTAAATATCAAGAATAGAATTGGGAGGTGATTTAAATGTGGATATGTGGGTCATAAATCCCATGAATTTTTAAAGGGTATGAATAGTATGATTAATTAAATGGAAGGAAATAAGATACCAACTAATGAACTTCCCATAATCTAATGTTTCAATTGGAGGTAATATGGGCATTACACAAATTAGTGCACAAATTTGAATTTTTTTATGATGATCGACTTCAAATAGAACTTAATCCTAAATAAAAAGAGAAATATCTTGTGGTCCTGACTACTGAAGTCTATTACAAAAATGGATTATTGAAAGGTACATTATCATCCACTCTAGAATATATAATGTATTGTTTGAATTTTTGTCTACCCACTCTTTTGTGTATAATGAATTTAAAAAGGCTATAAAATTTCCTTATCAAATATTAGATATTGGGTTAATAGAATGAACTCATAAGGATATTATCATCACATATCAAGTCTATAGTTCCTCTATAATTGAAGTTTGTGAGAAAGTGTTTCCTTCAAATAATGGGATTCTCCCTTTAGATTAATTTTATGACAATATTATAATGTATTAGAATTATTTATATGGAATACATATCAATTTATGAGGAATATAAGTCACATTTTATATTCCAAACGAACCCATGATAATTTATTGATGCAAGGATGAATAAAAAATTCCAATCAATATTAATATTATATTTTGGGAATTGATTTCTATCCATGAAATCTATTTATCATAGATGGTTGGAAATAAACTCAACATTGAAGATATGACTATTGTTTAAGATTTTTTTGATTTATTTCTAAAATAATTTTATGGCCATCCTCTAAATCATGAAGTTGAGTTTTTAGTATTACTCATACCCAGTTCTATGACTATTTAAATTAATTCATATAGAATGGTTCTAATTTAGTTGTATGAATTGAAAAAGAAACTCAATGATAATTTTTATAAGGGATTAATTTTGAAAAGTACATCACCATGGATTAAGAATATTCATTTTAATGAGAATAAATATTTATCAATGTGACTCTTCATTGATTTGCAAGAACCTAACAAGATCATTATCAAGAACATTTATCATTTACCATATACTGATGACATGTTTAATCAACATTTTAGAGATTAATAACATTATAAGATTGACCATCAATATGGATATCATCAATTGAGATTCAAGAAAGAAGGTATACCCAAGATGATATTTTGTACAAGGTTATTACAATAAAAAATTATAGTGATCCCTATTGGTCTTGAGAATTTTACTTCTATGATTATGAATTTAATGAACAGAGTCATTAGAAATTACCTTGATCAATTTGTGGTAGTATTTATAGATGATACTAATATATATTCCAATATAAATGAAGATAATGAAGATTAATTGATAATTGTACTAAAGGCCCTGAGGAAGGAGAAGTTATATGAAAAATTTACCAAGTGTAAATTTTAGATTCATAAAGTTTCCTTTTTGGGCCACGTAATCTCATGTGAAAGTATTTTGGTGGATCATTAGGAGTTGGATGTTATTGAAAAAAGTCCCAAATAGACATGGTTACTAAGATCCATAGTTTTATTGGTTTTTAAGAGTATTATTGGTTCTTTGTAGATGATTCCTCATGGCTATAAAATCAGCTTCCTATGTTAACATAGAAAGTACCCACATTTCTTTAGACATATGAATGTGAGGAAAGATTCATGGAACTAAAATGAAGGTTTTTCGATGCAAATATTCTCATATTACCCTAACAATATAAGGGGTTTTGATCTAAACTGAATCATCAAATAAGTGATTGGAATGTGTTCTTATGTAGAATGATATGGTTATAGCTTATACCTCATGTCAATTGAATTTTTATGACAAAAAAATATCCAACTCATGATTTGAAGTTAACTATGGTAATTTTTTCATTAAATATATGGGGGAATTATCTTTACAAAGAAATTTGTGATATATATACTATTCTAAAAATTTTTAACTATATATTCACTCAAAAAGGGATAGATATGTGTCAGAGATATGGTTGGAGCGAATTAAATATTGTGACGGCTCAATACATTACCACCTTGGGAAATTGAACAAGGTTTCATATGCTTCAAGTATAAAGGATCGTAAAATATTATATGTGATGAGGATCACAAAAGATATAATATTTCTATATTTTTAAAGGATGGATTTGGAAATATTAAAATGAAGGTGAGAAATATCATCTTTCTCAAATGAATTTCCAACCATTTATCCATGTGTGGATTAAAGAGGTATAGAAGGATGATGTTCATCTATAGAAGATAGTGATAAATTTTCCTAAATTAAAACATTATTTTTAGAGAATTATGATATTTATGAAACATTTATGTGTTCCATCTATAAATAATTTTAAAAAAAATAGCTATTGAATGAGGTATTCTGTTCTTCATTCTCTAATTATATTGGAATTATGAAGATGTATAAATATCTAAAAAAATTATGTCGGGATGGAATGAAGAGATATATTAAAAATTTTGTATCTATATGGTTGTATTTTTATAAATTTAAGGGTGGGATAAAAAAAGTATAAGAGGGTGTTACAACCATTACCCATACCATAATAGAAATGGAAAAACATCACTATGGAATCTTTCATCAAACTCCACCAAAACATCAAAATAAAACAATGTTATTTGGGTTTAAGTCAATATCCTTACAAAGTAAGAACACTAAATTTACATAATATAATATTTATCTCTTGGTTAACTTAATAATTTATAATTTAATTATGTTTTAATATTGAATATATTACCACACTCTATTGTATCTGGTTAGGATTTGAGGTATACCTCATCGTTCTAGAAAATTCTTCGACTTGATCGAGATACAAAGTCAATTTTTGTTCCTATTTATTATCCTCAGATAGATGGATGGATTTAGAGGATAATTCAAACCCTAAAATATATATTTATAGAATTATCTATGGAATTAAATGTTTTTAGGGAATAAAACCTTCCTTTTGTGGAAGTTTCTTACAGCAATATCTTCCACTCACGCATTAAGATGGATCCTTGTGAATACCTCTATAGAAATAAGTGAAATACTCTAATGTATAGGTATAAATATTTAAAAATAAATATATTGGTACATATTCTAACTGAATAAATGTTATATATCATTATATTCTTTCAACAACACTTACGGGAAACACAATGTCAAAAAAAATTGATGTTAACAATCATTAGTGCGATTCTGAGTTCGAAGTTGGTGACAAGGTATTCTTATGAATATATCATTAGAAGAAGGTTATGAGGTTTTTCAAGAAGGTAAATTTTATCCCTATATAAATTTTCCCTTTTAAATTATTGATCATATTAGGAAAGTATCTTATCATTTGGAACTTCTACTTAATCTCTCTTAAACTCATGATGTGTTCCATGTATCTCTCCTAAGTATAAATATGATCCTTCACATGTAATGAACTCAAAGTTCATAAAAATGAAACAATATATATCTTATTAAGAACAAAAAATGAACATTTTGTATCATATATTTAATGTTTTAAGAAACAATACCTCTTACCTTGTCAAAGTTTTGTGGTGAAACCATAAATTTGAGGAATCTATATGGGAACCCAAATATGTGATAATCTATAAGTATCCTCTTCTATTTTTGTTGAAGTGATGAATTTCATGGATAAGTTAATTTTAATTTGGGTATAATATAACACCTTAATATTTTATGAAATAGTTTTCTATAAATAAATTTTATTTCTTTGATAGCTTATAATACATGCAACACAGAGTTTAAATAAACTCTACATTACTATTAAAATATTATTACAAGTTAGTTATCACATAGATATTGGATTGGTGGTTATGAATATTACTTACTAAATTATGAATAATATATGGTTACATATTTATAAAATTAAATCATTGGTTAGAAATTAATTATAAATGAAAACAAAAATCATTTTTAAATAAAACTGATGTTTTTTTGAAAAAATAGTTTTTATGTGTGTGATGTGTTTTTTATATTAATAAATTATTTTAGTCACTAATTTTGAATAATTTTAAATAAATTTTTATATTTTATATTCATTAAAATTATTTAACTATCATCTAGTAGTTTTTCCATACATGGGATAAGATTAAATCATGTTTTTGGTAAAAAATGTATTTTTCTAAAATATTTTTTTCATCGTGTTTTGAATGAATATTTTAAAAATAATTTCTTACACTTATAGAAATTTAATTTCATAAAATATATTCCATATTTGGAATCATCATGTTAAAATTTGGTAAATAGTTCCCTGTTATTTGTAGGCATTATGAATAGTAATCGTGGTAAAATTTATCATCTTTGTAAAGGGTAAATTAGGTTAATAAAGGTTAAAACTAAGTGTAAAGGACATAAATTTTCATATTAAATATTATAATATGAATTAAATTCAACTCTTATCTCCTTAGGGTTGATATTCCATCATTTAAGGAACAATTTTCAATGAAGACAACTTATATAATACTTAAATCCGAGAAAGATAAAAAATGTCACTCTCTTAGTTTTAAATATCTATTATTGTCCACATAGGGGAAAAAGAAAGTTATAAATTAATATAAATGTATATTATGAGAATGAGGAAATTATTTTTATCATGAAAATTTATTTATAATATTAATTGATTATATAATTACCTTAAATTCTTTTGAAACACTAGCACTTTAATTCCTCAGCTAATAAAAAATAATATAAATGATTTTAAAAATATTAAAAGTAATATAATTGGATTAATTTATGGTGTTGTAAGAATTATATAGATTCTTATTAAATTTTAATTTTGTGTAGAATTATAATATTCTATTTCAAAAAAATTTATTTTATTTAAGTAAATTTAAATTATAGTGTCAAAATAAATATTAATGATATTTTATCAAAATAATATTTTATTAAATTATTTAAAAATCATAAAAATATTGAAAGTAGACAGGGTGGATAATATATTTTTGAAAATTTTACCCCCTTTAAATTTATGAGATAATTCTATCCTTATAAGTAAAATTATAATCCTTTAACAGTGGAAAAAGGTATTATTGTGGTTAAGGTTAAAATAGGTTAACCAAAGGATTAGACCAAAAGATAAGGTTCAAACAGCGCTTAACCCTATATAGGTTTTATTGGTCGATGGCAGTTCAAATATATCATATATTATATTTTAATAATTGTTCTATTGGATTAATTGTTTCTATATAATTACTTTATTATATTTTAATCTTTTAAGAAATTACATGAGTTCCACTCCCCTCACATATAAAAGGGAACCTCTCCTTTCTCTTCTTCAAACAACTTTTGTGCAATCTAGCTTGACCAACCCATTCCAAATTATATTCTAAAATACATTATCCACATTCTAGAGGTGTCATTATTCCCAAAATACATACATTAGGGTCTTTAAGTGGTCATTTAATGGGTTTGTTTCAAATAGAAGGTAATCACCATAACTGATCACTTTCTTTTTAATTCTTCTTTAACCTCCTCTAAATATGCTATATTATTCATTAAATAATAACTTTAGTATTTTGAATATAGTGAAATTTTTTTATTATTATTAAACTATAACAAAAAAAAATACATATATAATAAATCATTTTAATATTTATTAGTATTCCTGAATTATGTAGTTATATTAATTATAAATCAATTGAATAATTCATAAAATCAAAAAGGAAATGATTTTATTAAACTCAATTCTTAAAATATTTTATTTTAAATTTTAATTTGGAAAAATTAAATTCATTTTAAAATTCAACTTCTCAAAATTTACTTAGGATTTAATTTTGATAATTTTCTGAATATATTTATTTCTCAAGGAATAGTAAAAAACTAATTTTTATTGAAAACTGTATTTTATTTTGAAGTATTTATAAAGTCGGATTATGTTTAAGATTAGTTTAAAATTTTAATTTGTTAATTTTTATTTAAAACAACCTATTCATTATTTTTTTCAAATGGATTTTATAAGTTAATTTAGTATAAAACAATTTTTATTTTAAAAGTACATTTTACAAAAATAAATGTTTTTCAATTTGTTTTCTAGTTTAATTTTAAATTAATTTATAAAACTTCCATTCTCTAAATTTATATAAATGTGTTAAATATTTGGAATCATTTTTTCATATTTATTAAATAGTTATCTTTTATTTTTTTATAATATGAATAATAAACTTAGAAATTGTTGTTAAGACAGTAAAGGTTAAATTAGGTAATTTAAGTTAAAAATTTTGATAAGAACTAAAAAACAAACCAAAACTTACATAAAAATTATTAAATGTATATATATATCTCATAATAATCTAATGGTTCAATATTTAACTTTTTTGGGTCACATGGATGAGATTATTATTGTTATAGTATTTTAGTTAAAGAAATGTCAAACATAACATGATATTGTTTTTAATAAGAGTAATATTTTTCATATGGTATTATCTATATGATATGTTTGAATTTAAATAGTATTTTAAAATCTAAATGATTTATATTCTTAATATTAATTTATTTTTAATTTTATTGAGGAAATAATTACCTTAAATTCTTGCACAACACTGATGCAGTAATTATTTATCTAATTGAAAAATCGAATAAATTAGATTTAAATTATTAAAATAAATATAATTTGATAAAATAATTTTATAAATTAATATTAAATTTTAAATTTATCATAAAATATGTTTTATTGTTTTACATATTTTCTTGATACTATTATAGTCAAAGTATTGAATATCTCTAAAACATGACATTATTGATATATTATTATAATTAATATTTTATTAAATGATATAAAAATAATATTATTATTAAATTAATAAAATTGGTTAGTATAAGTTTTATAATATAAATAATTTTCCATCTATGTGACATTTCTCACTTTATAGTAACTATTTAACCCTTAAAGAGCAAAAATCTATTTTGTCATGGTAAGAGCTAAAGGGGTTAAATATAGGTTACATCCAAATCATATTGGTATAAATATAGTCCAAAATTATCTAATATTGGTTTTATTAGGTTATTTATAACCATACACATCTTATATTTTAACTAACACACTTTTGATACATTATGAAATGAAAATTAATTTATATTAATTAAATATTTTATGAAATTCAAAGAATCCCCCTCCACTCTTATAAAAGGGAACCACTTATTCTCATTCCCTCACACATATAAACTATTTTGGTTTAGTCATGGCCTACCGAAATATTTTATTATATAACCTACGCACATTATAGATCTATTTTTTTAGTTATAATATTAATCTTATATTTCTTATATTATTTTGAAAATGAGATTTTCCAAAGAAGATGTATAATTTTTATCAGCATGTTTTAGTTTTTTTTTCTTATTTGACATCCCTAAAACATAATTAAAACTTGATAAAATAATAAATACAATATTATTTATATATTAATATGTTATTATGTTATTTTAATGACCTATAGTAATCTCATCTTCCATAAAATTGGAAAATAATTCATCATTCATGTGTACGTTGGACTACCGCCTCGTGAGACGATGTAATATGTTTTCCATCACTGTATCTCATGTAAGGATTATAATGATGGAATTAATGTTTATATATAAAATTCATAAAATATTTATCATTATAAATTTATTTTATTTCATTTACCATCTCACATTTTCATTCACTGAAAAATGATAATGTCATTCTTTCGTACGTGTGGACTACCAACTCCATGAAATGATGTGATTAATTTTTCATCATTGCATAACATAGATTATATATATAAGTATATTTAAATAATTAATAGGATATTTAAGTTATTTTGACCATTTTTTAAATATAAAAATATGTGTTCCTTCTTTCCATATTGATCGTTGAAAAATCGAAATGTTACTCATGAGTACGTACGACCTACCGTGTCTATAATCATAACAAAGTTCATGTTTCCTAAAAATATTTAATTTTATGATTTAAAAATATAATTGATATATAAAAATGATAATTATTTCATTAATATAACTCTGTATATGATTGAAAAGTTTCCTCTTCGACCATAAGTCAACATACTGATTTCATTTTGGACTTATGAATAGAATATCATCAATATATCCGAAGTGGAATTAATTAATAAGGTAATTTAATATAAAATTGAAATAAGTGATATAAAAAGAATAATAAAGTTTAAAAAAATTATTAATAAATTAAATTTTTAACCAAAGTTTATTATTCTGAAATATAAAGAATGTACTTGATATATCAGAATCAAGGTAAGGGACTTTATTTTAAAAAAAATTCTTCTAAATATTAATTTACAACACCCATCTTCTTCCATAGACGTATTTTCTAAAAAAAAGTTAAAGAAATTTTTTAATATTATCCTATGATTTTTTTAAATTTATTTTTACCCATATTGACTTTTTACATAATGGTTTGAAAGTAATATAACTGATGTTTTCCAAACAAGATACTTTGTACATTACTGACAAAAGTATAAAAGGAATGGTTTTTTAACTTATATGACATGAGCAGATTTTATTTCCCTCATGGATAATTTTTTATTTGAATCTTAATTTATAAGTTTACATTTTTCTTTTCAAAGAACATATCATCCTTTTATATGCATATTTTCTCTAAAAATAAGTGATTTCAAAATGAAAAAATTTATTTTCGTTAATAATGTTATTATGATATAAGATTTTATGATTTATGATTATGTTATGGTTCATAAGTATTAATATGATTATGATTTGTTTCATTAAAAAATAATGATTGGTGGTTACATTAACAACCAATTAAAGGTGGTTCCATGATAAACCAAGGATGATTAGTTACGTTACAACCTCCAATGCATTGGGAATGGAAGTCAATTGTATAGTTATTACATATATAAGATGGATTTAACTGATTATGCTTCTCCTAAGAGATAATGGGAATAAACTGTAATGGTTATTAAAATATTAATTAAAATTTTTAATATATGACTAGCTTTGATGGTACTCAAAGGAAATGTTTTTAATTTAACTTTGAAGGTCTTCCATATGTAGTTTTGATGGTCACATTAATTATTCCCCGATTTTTCAACAAGTTTTTAATGGGTTTTAAAAAACTTATTTGAGAAAACAATTTGTTATTTTAATTTTAAAATTATATATTCCATAATATAAAATAATAATTTGATAAAGATAAGTATATTATATATTTTTTCATGGGACTAACATATATCTTTATTTTATGTTCCATACTGGACATGTTGTTCTCATCCCATGTGTTAAAATTATTTTCACAGGGTTTTAAGAAATATTAGGGACAATCATGTAGTAAATAAGAAAATTTTGATGATTTATCATGATAGTAACCCATTTTTAATTTAAAATTTTTTTTGAAAAAAAAATGGATACTAAATAAAAGTTTCTACTTGTAATTTATGGTTTTAATATATAATATTTTGTCCTAATTTTCTAAAACTATAAATGAAAATGTTCCTTAGAATTATAGAAATTAATTTCTAGCTCAAAAACATTATAATATGTAAATCTTAATGTTTTTCCTTAAATAAACACCCATTATACACCCACTTTACCATCAAATGGGAAGTGAATGTATCGTTCATGTGTGTGTATAACTTACCATCTCCACATAGAGATACAAATTATTTTTCATTACCATATTTTATGGATGTGTATTATGATGGGTTTAAATTTTATATATGATGTTTATGAAATAATTTTTATTTTTAAATTATAAAATAGTATCTAACTTCTTTCCATCCAAACCTTTGTAAAATGATAATTTTGTTCATTCGTATGTGTGTAAAGCCACCTCTAAGAAGTTATATAATTCATTTTTCATATACACTTTATATATAAGGTAATAAGGATGAATATATATGATTTATATGATATAATAATGACATTGTAATGTTTAATTATTATTTACCTTTCTTTTATTTTATATTTTGAAAAGTGAAAATGGTGTTCACACGTACATACCACCTACCATCTCCATGAGTGGTGTAATTAATTTTTTTATATCAATATATTTTATAGATAAATATATATATATATATAATTAATATATATGATATTGATATAATTATTAAAATTATTTATATGATGTAACTATGATCAATGTATAAAGATCAAGACTGTTGAACTGAAACAAGTATGAAAAATGAAGCTGAAATCACCCATAACAGTGATTTTAATAAAAAAAAATTAATAAAAATGTGATAAACTTTCATAAATAAATCATATATGGTATGATATATATGAATATTTTTCCATAATAAATTTATAATAAATATATATTTATTATACAATATTTTTGAATCCGTACAAAGAACAGTGATATTTGAGGTAAGGGATTTATATTTCAATCCCATTTTAATCAAGGTTATTTATGATTGAGTTTAAATTGAGTAAATTATTTTATCTTTACCTAATAAATCACTATAATTTTTATAATACTATATTTATTTCTTGATAAAAAAACGTTTTCATTTTATTTTACTCAATTTAAGTTCTCGAGATACTGAAAGAATGTTTTTTGGAAAAACTAACCATGTTTTACAATTTGAATGATAATATTTATCTTCCAACCGCATTTTAAAAAAAATATTATCAATAATTTTTTTACTATTATATATTTGTTATTTAAATCCATTTTTACCATTGTTTTAATTTTTTACAAAATCATTAAAAATGAAAATTCTTATATTTTTTTAAATGAGGTGCATTTTTACCTTTTTACCAAAAATGTGAAAGGAATTTTTTTATTTTAACTTATACGGCATGAAAATAATTTCCCGCCATTATAACCACTCAATTATTTGAATATTCCTTTAAAATATTCCATATTTATTTTCAATGAAATTATTTTCTATAATATTTTGGACATTTTTATATTTTATGGATTTGATTTTAAAATGAAAATGGTATTTTCCTCAAGAATCCTTTTATGGGGATTTTTATTAATCAAGGACAACATAATTTGGTGTTTCTTTTGATTTACTTGGGATGTGATCCAATTTTATCATCCTTATTATTTCTATGGATGATTTATAATGATCATGATGATATTTTTAAGAATCCAATTTATCTTCCTTGGTTTTTTCTATGATATATTGATGAAATTTCTATGAAATAAATTTTCTTTTCATGGGTTATGATATCATGATATGATGAATTTTTTATGATCTTGTGGAAAAAATATGTATGGTTTTCATTATGGGATAGGTGAACCCAAAATTATATATCCCTCCAATGCATTGGGTAATGTTTTATATCTCATTATATAACTATGGTAAACAAGTCAATGTTTTTGATCCATTTTAGGAAACAAGTCAATGTGCTTGATCCAATACTAAAAAGGAGTTGATGTTATTGATCTAATATAGTAAATAGGTATTGAGGATTAATTCATTTTTATTTGATTTTCTTGGTAGTTAAACTATAAAAATGAAATATTTTCAATACTTTTTATGGTCTTACACTTTTATGACATGGAAATATAGTTCATGATTGGTTTATGATGTTTTCTCACTCTTATGATTCATGTATTTTTAAATAATAAATATTTATATTGTGACTTTTTTTATGATCTTTGACATATTGGGTATAAAATTTGTATGTTATGGTCATGATCTCATACCATTATTCTTATCATATGCTTCTATATGATCATCGATTTACATCTCAGAAGTTTACCATAATAGAGCTTATAAGATCGCTATTTTTTATGTATATTTTATCTACATTATGAAGAAATTTTGTAAGTATTGTATGTCTAAAATGAGTACTAAATTGGAATAAATTTATTGGATGAGTTTAACTACTTTCATGGAATAAAAAGATTGTGTATATACTCCCTGAAGACACTAAACCTTTTTGGACCTCAGGTCTGTGTTTATGAAATGTAGTGAATATTAATATAAAAATATGTAATATTTGTGTATGAAAATCGTGGTTATTTACACATATTTTCACTTCAAAAAAATATATATGATTCTTCCATCTCCTTTTTAAAATCATTTGAATTCAAAATTTTAAATTCATCAAATGTGACATCACAACCTTAGACAGCCTTCTTTACATCTATATTCCACATGTAGAAGCTCTAACCCCATCACGAAATCCAATAATTATATCTTCATTCCCTATAGGATCTAAATTTATGTTTTTGAAATGAAAATAATAATTACATAAAAATATGTGTTCCCTATTATCTATGAAAAACATTCTCACCTAACTATACCTTTTTCAAAATTTTAAAATTAATCATGGAAGAGGGTGATAAATTCATAATGTTTGTTTTATACATCAATGATTCTACCCAAAAAAAATTCAAACTGTATTAAGATAAAAAAACAATATACATTTTTAATGTGTGTATAGTTAATTTATTGAACTACTCCATTCTATTATAGTGTTCTAGGAACTATAGTGTTTCTCATAATATATTCATCACAAAAAACCTTCCTGAATGGATCTGATGTAAAATGTACACCATTTTTTATCACATCCTCTTGATCTTTCTTACCATAAAATTTAGAATAATCTTCTTTATTTAAAGAATTCATCTATAATTTCTCCTTATATTTCATAAAAACCCAAACATATCATGATTATTCATTAACAAATGTAATAAAATTATGATTACATCCCAAGGAAGAATTCCTCGATGGTCCTAAGACATCAATGGGGATTTAGTCAAGTGTTCCCATTATGTGAAGGATTGTAGTGCTGAAAGTGACTCTATTATGCTTACTCATAAAAAATATTATATAAGTTAGGTTTTACTTTAATGGAACCCTTTAAAACACTTTTCTTTACTATTATATTCAAATACTTCTCTCTAGTATGTCTGAGTCAAATATACCACAATATATAAGTGTTTAGATCAATTCTATATAATATCACTACTCCACCTTTAATATTATCAATATTCAATTAATATAAAATACCTCTATGAATACCTTTCAACATAAATAATAAATAGTGTATTAATTTCCTGACTTTATTTTTAATGGTTTTCCTTTAAGAATCCAATGAATTTTGTTAAGGATGTATTGTATTCGTTATAAATTGTTTTTAATGAAGAACTCAATATTTGGTAAATCCAATGGTAGTAAAAGGTATATTAAAGGAGAAGATAAATTTTCCTATATAGTTTATGGAATATAGTGGTTTATAAGTTAGCCCATTTTAATACATGAAGAGTACATACCTAATTTCGTAAGATACGCATTAAAGGTTTATTAATGATTTACCCGGATTATAGAAGAAATAGTGTCTAAAAATAATGAAGTATACCTTATACATGTGATTATTTTAGAAAAATTATTAATGTAAATTAATGTAAATTAATGTTGGAATGTATATAGAACAATTTATAAAAAAATTTAGAGAATGAGAAAAATGGATTTTTTTTATGAGGAATCGAGCTAGTTGAGTATAGAAAATTTATCAAAATGTTACTTGAATGAAATTGTATTAATTTTATTGAAAAATCTAAGTAAACTAAAATTTTTAAGAGAAAATTTCCATAAGAAATGATAAAGAAAACTATATTACAAGTATACATAAGATATTTTTCATACAAAAGATTAATATTGTTAAAAATTAAAAGTAATTGAGTATATATGTTTTTGAATAGATGTAAATAATTTGGAAATGGATTTGAGTTTCTAGTATATGTAAGTTTTTTAGTATGTATAAGTATAAAAAAAATTAAAATTCAAGTGATGTGTAATGATTTTAGGGGACATATAATATATTTTTACAGATCAAGTGTGAATGAGGATATGTAAATAATATTATGTAATAATTAATATATTTGGATAACATAATGATACATAAGATATTTTATTAGATAACATCATGAAATAAAAAAAAGGCAGAGCATGAGTCTTATTTTACTAAAATTATAGATTTGGAAAAAAAATTGGATATAACAAAGTATACATAACATATTTTATATGTTATTTAATATTTTATGAGGATTATTTCACATATTAGCAAGTTCTCATTGAAATTATTATGAAGTATAAACCTTACACCATACATAATATTTATAAAATACTATAAATGAATCATCATATTGAAAAAATTGGGCAGAGGAATGAATTAGAAGGTTATACAAGAGAAATATAATTCCATATATATGCTATATCTGTAAGAAACTTTTGTGAAGAATTCGGATTTTTGGATGATATAGGGAGTTCTAAAATAAAATAAAGATGATGAAAATACTAATCTTTCAAGTAAAAACATCATTATTACTTAATAAGATATTGTGATTTGAGTTGAGTTAAATTTGAAAACCCAAAAAAAGATTCTGAATTCATTCTCTGTAATTAGTTAAGAAAAATGTCTTTACAAAGATGAGTAAGTTTGAGAGTTGTAAAAATAATATGAATAATTAACCTATTATTTTCATATCTTTTTAATGTTAAATAGTTTTAACAATTGGATAATTTTGAGTTTCCAAAGAATATAAGAATTCATCAGTATCATAAGACTAAACATTGATATATATGGAATATTAATCATGGAAGTTGGAACCTAAATCAATTTTGAAGTTGAGTCGATCAAAAGATAAAATGATTGCAATTTACATTATGGTGATGATGAGTTGAATGTAATATGTCAAAAATAATTATTTTCGAGCCATTATTCAATATGAGTTTTGAAAATCCACAAAGATAATTCACTCTTAGATTCATATAATCTTTAATGAAGTTTAAATCTAATATTTCGATAGGATTTAAGTTAATTTAACAATGAATTAAAATAGATGTAATATATGGATACATAATCATGATTTCCCTTCATTTATATAATCTAGTTTGGTTATATAAATGGTAACTTTAGTCAAAAAGAAAGGATTATGAATATATAATAATTAAAGAGAGGGGGCAGTCAACCTATAAGTTATGATCATTCTTTGTGTTGAAGATTGAGATGATTCAAAACCTGAAGTTTTAAATCATCAGAAAGAGTAAGTTTTAAAAAATTTGGAAAACAAAATATACTAATAAATAAGAACATTCAAATAGAGATATGCATAAGTTCATAGCATTTAATTATTTGAAGGGGGTTATTGAAAATTAAGTTTCCAGATGTTAGAGTACATGGTTGATGTCCATTAAGTTGTTTTATATTATATAGTAGTAAATGAAGACATATATTAGGTAAAAATATCATAAATTTAATGTAGAGACATCCTGGAGCTGGATGAAGATCATGTTAATAGTTCATTATTAATAATCGTTGAACTTTGGCGGCTACCTATACATTACAATCCCAAAAAATTGGAGGATAAAGACAATTGGTAAGTAGTGTAAAGAACCTATTGGGATTTAATTTTCAGTTAGGATGATCACTTCCCAAATATCTAAGATGATATTATCCCACCTTTAAAGTGTAGAGAAATATCTTAGGAAAAGTATGATACATACTCACCACTTTTGTGCATTGTAGAGTGGATAATACCTTTACATGTGCTCGTAATCACTACAATTGATTAGTGATAATATGTGTCTCAAGAGTAATTGAACAAAGTAATGAGTAAATACCCACATCGGGACTGAACCGTATAAATATCATTTGTTTTTTATCACTTTTTTATTTCTTAATTTTAATTTTCTGATGTGTGTTAGAATAATTTGAAGAGATTAATTAATATTAATCAATATATTGGTTCAAATAATAAAAGGGGAATAAAATTTTATGTAGGAAAATTTGTTAAATTTTTCTAACATTGATCCCCCCAACCCACCTCTTAGTGTAATTTTGTGATCCACTGGGAACCTCAATATCCAATACTCTTAAATATATTAGGATCGTATCTCTTTCTGGTATTTATATCTCATTTTTTAGGCATTTAAGTATTCTATCATGCGTCCTTAACTGTATTGTTCCAATACCTATCAAATGGAATATATAGTTATTTCTCATTGGCCAAACACATAAATCAAACTTCATAAGGATTGAAACCCCATTTTTGATTTTTTTTTTAAATGTTAAATTAACAACCTAAATTAAGGATCCATCCATATAGGTGGTCGAACTATAAAAAAATGAAGATTTAACCTTCAAAATCCTCAATTATTTTGTACAACAATGAATTTGGTTTCTCAATATTAAGAAAATATTTATTCTACTTCCCTTTCTAATGATAATAGGAACACTCATATTTTTAATGGATATATGTAATATAAACATATAGGGAAATATATAGTTGGATTCGTGTTCTATGTAATGGTGAACTGAGAATTTTTTATGGTCGCTATATCACAGTTCTTATCATATGTATTATCACATTGTAAGATAATGTACAATTTATCATAATATCCTACAAAAATGGTCATTAGTGTTCAAACCCATAAGAGTGATGATTATGAAGTGTTTGAATGTACTATAAAAAATTTTAATCGTTAAATAATGAAACATAATTAATGGTCCATTATAAAATGTTTTATTAAATTTTTCATTGAATAGGTTGGTAATTTGTAAAATTATTTGACTCCTTAGAGTTTCCTTGGATAGCCTATATATGGGGTCTCATAGTTTCTTATATTATTAGGATCTGGTGTTTTTTAGACTCTATTATGACTACTTTAATTGATATTATTATCTAGTTATCAGTTCTATTTATTATTTAAACTAAATTTTATTGTAAACTATGGATTTGAGAGAGAAAAGTATTTTCATTGGGAGATTAATGTGGTTTATAGATACCCTAAGGGGAGGAACCTATTTATTGTTCCATTGTGATCTTCATCAAATTATTATTTAAATATTAAATCAAATAGTGTAAGTTATGTTGTTTTATATAGTTTTAGTAAATCCAAAATGTATGGAAGATCTCATGGTTTGGGTTTTGTTTTGATTTTTTGTTATTCCTCTATATTTGGATAAATTTATCACCACAAAAACCCATAAGTTATATCGAATCCACCTTTATTAACTTTATATTGTATTATTAATAGGCGTAATAAACCTAAAAATGTGTTTTCAAGGAACCATACCATAGACCAAATGAAATGGTTGTTTTTTGTTCTTTGATGTTCCCTTAGGATCAAATGCAGAAACCAAAGAAGGGGGTTAAATAAATTGTCTCCCCCATTTACCGAAATACAAATAATATATTAATATTTTATCCCTTTTGGTCTTTGAACCTATATTTATAGTTAAAATATAATTGGATCTATTTTATATTTTTTCAACTCACATATACCACATGAAATGTAGAAAAGTAATTAAGAATTACATAGTGTATTTTTATAAGTTATTACCATAATTTTGGTTATTATGTCCTTATTATGTTCAGTGTTATTAAATATAAATATTTCTCACTATAATCAATTCATTAATTATAATGGATTGTCCACGCATCATCCTTAACCATGTGAGCATGTTTTTTCATAAACTCATGTGAATAATGCTCTTAAACTATAACATCCAAAGTAATTAATGAATAATATATATTTTTATCTATGCCTATTTATGAATTAGATAGTGTTTTAGAGGCTTAAAATGAGAATAAATCCAATCTTAAGCATGGAATACACTAATATTTTCAAATATTTTTTTACTGCCTTTTGATGGAAACCCATTTTTAAATCAAACTTTTAACAATTTTATAATCTGTATTTGTCAAAATAAACATATTCTATATGATTGGAACATTGAAATTTACATTGGATAAATTTTTCGTATTTTTCTGACAATGTTCATTTTTTAATGAATAGTGAAAATACTACATTTTACATCAAAACTGATTTTTCATATAATTTAATTATATGGTTAGATTATATTTTTAATTGGTTTTAATGTGTAAATAGAGTATATTTTTACCATGTAATCCAATGGTGGTCATTGGGATTACTTTCACTTTGTAATTGGGAATAAACAAGTGCCAAACTTTTCATAGATATTGTTTCAAAAAACCCCGCTATTTGTTTTGACAACGGGAATTATTTTTAAATTAATTATTGAAATTTCTGTGTTTGGAATTTGGTAAAATGGATTACATATTTGGAATTAGAAGGTCCAAATTATGTAATCAAGACTCTTGTTTTTGGACATTATGAATAGTAACGATGGTAATTATCTTTAATTATCTTCATTAATGAGTAATCGGGTAGTTAAGGAAAATAAAATAATATCATAATAATAAAAAATAACACCAAAATGTGTTCTAATGATACTGGTTGTCTCATGGACGACCATGGGATTCCTTGTTCCAAACTTGGGGACCCCATGGAATCACTTTTTTGTGAATGTGACTTTTTATCTTTTTATTTTTAAAGAATGTAAATATAACACAGAATGTATCACCTGAGTAAAACATTTTTAATTTTGTCTACATAGATGATATTATGAACTATAAATATTAATTAGAAAGATAAAAAGATTTCCTACATCATATTAGTTTTTTCATAATTTTTAGACATTAAATAACTTAATTTATGTATGATATCATGATGATTCAACGATTACCTCATTAATAAAGGATTTAAATAAAATTAAAAGATAATGTTAAAACTATAAATTAAACTTGTCAAAGACCTATTGGATGAGTATATTTCGAACCCTTATCACCTTATCCTCATAATACATCAATTTGGGACCTTTAAAATCCGAAACCCATTTGAAAATGAAGTAACATTTTGTAACTTTCCAAGAGTGCCCCTCCTCTCCTCTTATAAAAGGCCCCCACCTCTACCTCCTTACCCACACTTCAAAAACCTTTGGCTCGGCCAAACCCTGACCATTTTGTCTCTAAAAATCCCTCTATAACTCTTATAAGCCTAAATTTGGACAGAAGTATTCCCAATGAATCCTTTGAGCTCAAATCAAAAAGAGTTACCCGTTTTAAAGGTAGTGTTTTCTCTTGTGTTCTTATGTTTTACTTTGCTTCTCCAACCCTCTAAAATCTTTTTATTCATTTATTTTGTAAAAACTCCAGTATCTTCAATATACTAGGATTTTGTTATAAGAATCATTCAAGATACACTTACACACACCTACATCTAATGGTTAAAGAACATACTGTTTCTGTGGATGGCGAATTTCTGCCCCACAAAATGATGATTGTTCAATATTATTCTAACACCTTCAAAGGTGGCCATTAAGATGTCACTATATTTATATATGATATATAATATGTTTATTTTTTCCTTAAGCTTATGTATTTTTCATTTATCGCATACCTTTATGGATTCCATTATGGGTATACGCGATATCTTCATTTTAGGAAGTGCGGACTACCGCCCCCTCAAAGTGATTTGATTCGTTAATGCCATATGTGGGACATATAAAGGATGTAATTAATGATATTATATATGATATTATACTGGAATTATAATATACCTTTATATCATTATTATTCCATTCCATAAAATATGAAATAGAAATGAAAGTAGTGTTCATGCGTACGTACGGCTTACCGTCTCCATGAATGGTGCATTTCATTTCTTACCTCTAAACGTTATGTAATATTATAAATGCATGTATACACTGGATATATATGATATATATGATATCTAAATCATGAGTATAACTCTGGATATAATGGATACATGAACAACTGGTAATTATAAAGAGTTTATTTTTGACTCAAGTACCAATAATTGTTAAAACAACAGGTATTAACTTAAATAATTACATAGTGTTCATGACATGGTAATAAGTGATATAAAAGGAATAATTAACTTGAAAAAGGTTCTTAAGAAATTATAAATTAATTCAAGTGTATTATTCAGGAGTTTAAAGAACGATCGAGTCAAGTCGGACCCGAGGTAAGGGAACTTCTTAATCCAATTTTCGTTCTTTGGGTTAATCTCCTAATTTCAAATTATGTCATGATATTATTATGGACTATCTTGTATTTGTAATTTATTTATGTGTACTTATAGTGAATACACATAATAGATCTATTTTATTTTAGAGATGATCTTTTTATGGTACTTCATCTCAATCTCCTTTCATTGAGGCATATTTTGTTTTATACACAACTTTATTTGATACGGTGTATAAACCCCTTTGACTTGTATGTTTATCCGAAAGGAATATTTTTTATACAAAGTATTTTACTAAATGAAAAAAGGGAATGCATTTGTCGTACGTATGCGGCGACAATGACTTCTCCTCCGCCGTGACCATTATTTGAGTTTCGGCTTCCTCTACAAGCCATACCTTTTTTTTAAAGAAAAATAAATACCATGTTTTACTTTTCTTTTATTTTGGTATTGAAAATGGTTTTCAAAATGTTTTTATATCAATGTGTTGTATTGATATCTTGTGATTGAAAAGTGGAAATTTTATATTTCCTTTATGCATGTTTTATGTGATACGATTATGTTATGGTTCTTGGGAATTATTATGAAGACAGGTGGTTCCGTGATAATCTAAGGGTGGGTGAGCCCGATATAGCTCTCCAATGCATTGGGTAACGCGAAGGGGTTAAACGTTAAGGTTTCTCTGAAGAGATTTAGGGAATATATTGTGAGGGGTATTCCAAACGTAACCAAGAGAGTTACTCCCTACGTAAGAATGTTATGAATGCCTCAAGTTACCTTAATGTCTTATGATTTCTATGATTTATTCATGATTTGATGAGGTATGTTAAAGTGATTATGTTTTATGGGTAAAGTATGATTTCATTATTATATATATATGTACTCATGGTTTCTTTCCATTTTTTTTATATCCCTTACTGAGCTTTTTATGCTCATCCAATGTTTTTGAAATGTTTTTCACAGGTCAAGGGAAGGGTACATGATATGATGATAGTGTTAAGGAAGTGTCAAGAAATAATCCATGTTTTATTTTAAATATGTTTCCGTTGATGGGAAAAATGATTACTATATTTTATATAACCACATTGTTTAAATGTGGAATGTAATGCATTTTTTATGATCTAATTATATAAAACTCTAAACCTGAAAAGATCCTCAATTTGTAATCTTGTAATAACTCAAGATTAAGTAAGGTTTAAGGCTGGGGCCTTATAGTTGGTATCAAAGGTCGGTTTAGATAACTTTAGGAGTTAGAATTTTATTAAATGATTATCCAAAAATATTTTTTTATGGTATGAATGAAATGATATAGCATTTAAAGATTACCATATTGCTTCTCCTAAGATATTTTTGTGTAAAGAATGGTTTTTCATAGAGGAAACAGAACAGCATTTCTGGGAAGTCTTACAGAGGGAAATGACCTTTCAAATCAGTATCCTGAGATGGTCAGAATTAGAACTAAATAGTTTGTTACAGTGATGGCTCAGTTGACTCAGGTTGTTGAAGAATGTCCAAGACCAACAAATGTAATTGAGATTTGTAGCTTCCTTGGTTTGGAAGGCTATTACCGAGGGAACTGAAAAGAAGATTGGTGAATGCTCTAGTTTTGGAACTACCTTCTAGGAATGGTGAGTTTGTTATATACAGTGATGCTTCATTGAAAGGGATTGTTTGAGTCCTAATGCAGAATGATCAGGTAATTTCTTATGCTTCACGACAGTTGAAAACTCATGAGGTAAATTACCCTACACATGATTTGGAATTAGCTGTTGTTGTTTTTGCTTTGAAAATTTGGAGGCATCATTTTTATAGAGCAAAGTATGAAATATATACTGATCACAAAAGTTTAAAGTATATATTCACTCAGAAAGAATTGAACATGAGATAGAGGAGATGGCTAGAATTAATCAAGGATTTTGATTTTACAATTCATTACCATCCGGGAAAAGCAAATAAAGTGGCTGATACTTTGAGTCTAAAAAGTAATGCTTCATTAAAAATGTTGTGTTTGGAACGTGATCCTTTGGTTAAGGATTTGATGAGATTTGGCATAGAAGTGTTTGGTGCAGGATGTTCTTCTGTTTTGTTTCAGGTATCAGTGAAATATTCTCTATCAGACAGAATTAAGCAAGCACAGAAGCAAGACAACGAGTTGCAGAAAAAGGTATAGCCGGTTCAGAAGGGTAAGTTTCCTGAATTCAATATTGATAATGATTTTGTTTTGAGATTTGGGAAGAGATTGTGTGTTCCGTGTGATTTACAGTTGAAGAGAGATTTGTTATGTGAAGCTCATAGTTCTCCGTTTTCAGTCCATCATGGCATTACTAAGATGTATAGAGATCTTCGGGAGTATTACTGGTGGGATGGAATGAAAAGGGATATTACTGATTTTACTGTGAAGTGTTTGACTTGTCAACAGGTTAAAGCAGAGAGGTAGTTACCAAAAGGGATACTTCAGCCTTTACCAGGGCCAGAGTGGAAATGGGAGAATATATCCATGGACTTCGTTTTGGGATTGCCGAAGACACCTTGAGGTAATAATGCAATCTAGGTTATTATTGATCTCTTGACTAAATATGATCATTTCCGTTCCATACAAGATACTTTTTCCCTAGATTAACTTTCTTGTTTGTATCTTAAAGAGATAGTCAGGTTACATGGAGTTCCTCACTCCATTGTATCTGACTGTTATCCAAGGTTCACTTCTAACTTTTGGAAAGGCCTTCAGAAGTCATTGGGTACTGAATTAAATTTTAGTACAGCTTTTCATCCTCAATCAGATGGGCATTCGGAACGAACAATTCAGACTTTGGAGGATATGCTACGTACTTGTTCGATGGATTATCAGGGATGTTGGTACCAACATATTTCTTTGGTTGAGTTTTCTTATAATAACAGTTTTCATTCCAGTATACAGATGGCACCATTTGAGGCATTATATGGGAAGCGGTGTCGAACTCCAGCTTTTTGGGATGAAGCAGGTGAAAGGAAGTTGATGGGACCAGAATTGGTAGAAGAGATGGCAGAAAAAGTTTAGTTGATTCAGAAACACATGAGAACAGCTCAAAGCAGGCAGAAGAGTTATGCAGATAACTGGAGGAAGGATCTATCTTTTGAGGTAGGTGATCATGTTTTTCTCAAAGTCTCACCATGGAAAAGTGTGATGCGATTTGGTAAGAAAGGAAAGTTGAGTCCAAGGTTCATTGGACCATATGAAATTCTGGAGAAAGTTGGATCAGTTGCATACCGAGTGGCTTTACCTCCGAGTTTATCTCAGGTACACAATGTTTTTCATGTTTCGATTTTGAGAAAGTATATGCCAGATCTATCTCATGTTTTGAGTCCCGAGGTAGTTCATCTGGAAGAGAACCTATCTTATGAGGAAAAACCGGTCCAGATTCTTGACTATAGGGAGCAAGTGTTACGGAATAAGTTGATTCATCAGGTAAAGGTTTTTTGGAAAAATCACATTATTGAAGAGGCAACATGGGAATCTGAAAATGCAATGAGGGCTAAATACCCCCACTTATTCGATAAGTAAATAAATTACGGGGATGCAATTTTCTAAAGGGGGGAAGGATGTAACATAAAAAGTAAGTAATGAATAATAGATATTTTTATCTTTTCATATTTATGAATTATATAGTGTTTTAGAGGCTTAAAATGAGAATAAATCCAATCTTAAGCATGGAATACACTGATATTTTTAAATGATTGTTTTACTGACTTTTGATGGAAAACCATTTTTAAATAAAACTTTTTACAATTTTATAATTTATATTTGTCAAAATAAACATATTTTTTATGATTGGGACATTGAAATTTACATTGGATAAAGTTTTGGTATTTTTCTGACAATGTTCATTTTTTAATGAATAGTGAAAAATACTGCATTTTACATCAAAACTGTTTTTTCATCTAATTTAATTATATGGTTAGATTATCTTTTTAATTGGTTTTAAAGTTTAAATAGAATATATTATTACCATGTAATCCAATGGTGGTCATTGTGATTAATTTCACTTTGTAATTGGGCATAAACAAGTGCCAAACTTTTCATAGTTATTGTTTCAAAAAAAACCCGCTATTTGTTTTCACAACGGGAATTATTTTTAAATTAATTATTTCAATTTATGTGTTTGGAATTTGGTAAAATGGATTGAATATTTGTAATTATAAGGTCAAAATTATGTAATCAAGACTCTTTTGTTTTTGGACATTATGAATAGTAACGACGGTAATTATCTTTAATTATATTAATTAATGAGTAATCAGGTAGTTAAGGAAAATAAAATAATATCATAATAATAAAAAATAACACCAACATGTGTTCTAATGATAATGGTTGTCTAATGTCCGACCATGGGATTCCTTGTGCCAAACTTGGGGACCACATGTAATCACTTTTGTGTGAAAGTAACTTTTTATCTTTTTATTTTTAAAGAAATTAAATATAACACAGAATGTATCACCTGAGTAAAACATTTTTAATTTTGTCTATATAGATGATATTATGGCCTATAAATATTCATTGGAAATATAAAAAGATTTCCTACATTATAGTATTTTTCATAATTTTTAGACATTAAATAAATTAAATTTTTTATGACATCATGATGATGCAACGATTACCTCATTAATAAAGGATTTAAATAAAATGAAAAGATAATGTTAAAACTATAACATACACTTGTAAAATACCTATTGGATGAGTATATTTAGAACCCTTATCACCTTATCCTCATAATACATCAATGTGAGACCTTTAAAATCCGAAACCCATTTGAAAATAAAGTAACATTTTTTAAACTTTCCAAGAGTGCCCCTCCTCTCCTCTTATAAAAGGCCCCCACCTCTACCTCCTTACCCACACTTCCAAAGCCTTTGTCTCGGCCAAAACCTGCCCATTTTGTCTCTCCACATCCCTCTATAACTCTTATAAGCCTCAATTTTTGCAGAAGTATTACCAAGGAATCCTTTGAGCTCAAATCAAAAAGAGTTACCCGTTTTAAAGGTAGTGTTTTCTCTTGTGTTCTTATGTTTTATTTTTCTTATCCAACCCTATAAACTCTTTTTATTCATTTATTTTGTAACAACTCAAGTATCATCAATATATTAGGATATTTTTATAAGAATCATTCGATCTACACTTACACACACCTACATCTAATGGTTAAAGAACATATTGTTTCTGTGGATGGGGAATTTCTGCCTCACGAAATGATGATTGTTCAATATTATTATAACACCTTCAAAGTTGGCCATTAAGATGTCACTATATTTATATATGATATATAATATGTTTATGTTTTCCTTAAGATTCTGTATTTTTCATTTATGACATACCTTTATGGCTTCCATTATGGGTATACGCGATATCTTCATTTTAGGAAGTGCGGACTACCGCCCCCTCAAAGTGATTTGATTCGTTAATGCCATATGTGGGACGTATAAAGGATTTAATTAATGATATTATATATGATATTATACTAGAATTCTAATATACCATTATATCATTATGATTCAATTCCATAAAATACAAAATAGAAATGAAAGTAGCGTTCATGCGTACGTCTGGCTTACCATCTCCATGAACGGTGCATTTCATTTCTTACCTCTAAACATTATGTAATATTATAAATGCATCTATATACTGGATATATATGATATCTACATCATGAGTATAACTCTGGATATAATGGATACATGAACAACTTGTAATTATAAAGAGTTTATTTTTGACTCAAGTACCAATGATCGTTAAAACGACCGTTATTAACTTAAATAATTACATAGTGTTCGTGACATGGTAATAAGTGATATAAAAGGAATAATGAACATGAAAAAGGTTCTTAATAAATTAGAAATTAACTCAAGTTTATTATTCAGGAGGTTAAAGAACAATCGAGTCAAGTCGGACCCGAGGTAAGGGAACTTCTTTACCCAATTTCCGTTCTTTGGGTTAATCTTCTAATTTCAAATAATGTCATGATATTATTATGTCCTATGTTGTATTTGTACTGTATTTATGTATACCTATAGTGAATACACATAATAGATCTATTTTATTTTAGAAATGATCTTTGTATGGGACTTCATCTCAATCTCCTTTCATTGAGGCATATTATGTTTTATACACAACTTTCTTTTATACAGTGTATAAACCCCTTTGACTTTTAAGTTTATCCGAAAGGAAACTTTTTTATAAAAAGCATTTTAATAAATGACAAAATGGAATGTTTTTGTCGTACATATGCGGCGACAACGAATTCTCCACCTCCGTGACCATTATTTGAGTTTCGGCTTCCTCTACAAGCCATACCTTTTTTTAAAGAAAAATAAATACCATGTTTTACTTTTCTTTTATTTTGGTATTGAAAATGGTTTTCATAATGTTTTTATATCAATGTGTTGTATTGATATCTTGTGATCAAAAAGTGGAAATGTTATGTTTCCTTTATGCATGTTTTATGTGATACGATTATGTTATGGTTCTTGGGCATTATTATAATGACGGGTGGTTCCGTGATAAACAAAGGGCGGGTGAGCCCGATATAGCTCTCCAATGCATTGGGTAACGTGAATGGGTTAAACGTTAAGGTTTCTAAAAATAGATTTAGGGAATATACTGTGATGGGTATTCCAAATGTAACCAAGATGGTTACTCCCTACGTAAGAATGTTATGAATACCTCAAGTTACCTTTATGTCTTATGATTTCCATGATTTGTTCATTATTTGATGAGGTATGTTAAAGTGCTTATGTTTTATGGGTAAATTATAATTTCATTCTTATGTATATATGTACTCATGTTTTATTTCCATTTTTTTATATCCCTTACTGAGATTTTTATGCTCATCCCATGTTTTTGAAATGTTTTTCACAGGCCAAGGGAAGGGTACATGATATGATGATAGTGTCAAGGAAGTGTCAAGAAAGAATCCATGTTTTATTTTAAATATGTTTCCGTTGATGGGAAAAATGAATACTATATTTTATGTAACCACATTGTTTAAATGTGGAATGTAATTCATGTTTTATGATCTAATTATCTAAAACTCTAAACCTGAAAAGATCCTCAATTTCTAATCTTGTAATAACTCAAGATTAAGTAAGGTTTAAGGCTGGGGACTTATATAGACAGTTCCTAATGGGTTATAGTATCTTACAAAAGACTTACAACATCCTATAACCTCTTGAAATAGATCTTATATATACTCAATATTTCATAACATCTACCAATAAAATTGGTTTCCTCGTCATTGATTCTTTAACTAAATTTATATCTTTAAGACTACCAGCATGCATATCGATCTCTACTTCACATCCCAATTCCCAATTCATTCAAAAAATCTAATCATTTTATTCTCTAAAACTTAAGATCTTTTGATATTTAATAAACTATAATCTCCTCAATCCTAATGGCTTGACATCCAAATTATTATCAGATACATCAATGTAAATATCTCTCTCAAACTACTTCCACTTATTCTATATCAAACTTCTACAATGATTGGTATTATAGGAACTCCTTCATTTCTTATTTTTAAATGATCTGCATAATATTCATAGTATTATAATCATGTTATTATTATTATTTCTTGATATATAAATATTATTTTGTCACATAGTAGTGTCAAGTTTCTTTTCTTCTCTCATGGTAGTTCTCTTCTTCACATATGATATATCTCTATTTTTATACCATTTTACTTTTTATATTCTAATATCACCAATATATTCTTCTATATGATTAATATAGAAAGTCATCAATAAATATATTTGATTCTGAAATCACCTCAATTTTTTCCTAACTTTTTTATGTGTGTGTGCACCCATGATCATAGAATGTTATCTTTGAATTTATCTTCTTATCCACTAAAAAATTACAAGAATACTCTTTTCTTATAATCCCAAGTAAATAAATATTTATTTATTAAACCAAAATGATGGAGATTATATTTAGAAAAATATTCCCACAAAAAACTATATATAAACATTTCTCTTAACTATAATAAAATAATGCAATAGTTATATGGTTGAGGTGTGAATATTTTATTTACGTTGTGAGTGCCTCTGAAGTATCAAAATAGAATTCAACCTAAAAAATTAATTATTATAATGAAACATATTATGTTTTTATCATTACTATCCTAAACCTCAATTCATTTGTAATGATTGAAACATTTAACAACAACACATACATCATCATATTTAATTCAACTTTGATCACCGACATTGATTTTAAAATTTCCATATCTAAAAAATCTAAAATTAATGGAATATTGATCTCCTAAAATTCATCACATTTAATCTTCCTCAAATATTACATTGAATTATGTATTGAAAAGTAATTTTTATTATTTGATATTGAGTCACAACTTTAGAATCCTCCGATTTATTTTTCATAAGAATGTATTATTCTGTAATTTTATATCTTTATAGATTTTTTACTAGGTGTTGAACCTTATGAATATTATATGAACCTTGAAAAGTTTAGGAATATTATGAAGTCCAAGAACCTTACAAACTACATAAACCTTGTGATTATATTCATATATCCTTATGAATATTTAGTGAACCATACGAAGTCCAACATAAACTTCATGACTTTATTAAAATCATCAAAATATAAATAAACTAGAAATATTAAAATAAATTTAAATAACAATTATAACTTCTCAAAAAAAATTAAAATCACTCCAAATAAACTCAAATTATATTAAATGACATCAAAAAGAATAAAAATATTTTACAATCAATTCAATCATCATTTTAAATTCTCTTCTAGAATATGTTATCCTCTTTGAGAGTTTCAAGTAACTCCAATGCCTTTGAAATACCAGAGTTATTTGAAATTATTCAAAAATTCATATGGGTTTATTTATTCATTGATTTTAGAAAAATTCATTCTCACTTACACAAGTACGGTTCCCTCAAAACACCACCCAATTCAATGCTTCATCCATAACTCGTTGGATAGTTTCTCTAAATTCCAGGGAACTTTTCACCAATATATAAATTTATTTCATCCTTTTATTTAATCATATATTTACATGTTATTAAGAAGATAGTTCAGTAAATATATTACTCTAACTATAATCTATTTTCAAAAATATGTAGTAGATATTGCATTCATCTCACAATTAGTACATATTATATTTCCATATAAACTATCTCGACAATTCTCAAATGTAATTGTTTCTTACCAAGAAATGGTATCATTATTATTTTCCTATAAATATATGAATATCTTATCCATTTATCTTCATTGGGATATTCAACTTCACACAACTCCAACACAAATAGATTTTCCTTTATATATTTATATTTAAAACCATTAAGTGGCTCCTTAAATCACTTCATTATTAGAGAATTACATAAATTTATTTTATATTTGATTATATTTTATAATTATTGTCTTGAGATATATTTTTATATCATATTACGATTATTTATTACATTTTATATAATCTATGTAGATATTAGATGAAAAATATGACTTTTGGAACCTTATAATTTCATTTATGCATGTTTTTTCATTTTAAATTATGCATTTTCTAAATATGTATTTCTACTGTGTTTTAATCATAAAATGGTCGATAAACATTGAAATTGAATGATTATTATTGATTTAAAATTTTCATAACATTATATACATTTAATTAATTAATAATGATATCTTTATATATTTTTACCATATCTTAAATTTTATTTAGATTCATTGTTTTTTCCTTTTAGATTTTTTATTTTTAATATTTACTTTTCTATTGTATTTTAATCATATAATAGTTTATATGAACTCATAATTTAATTATTATTAATTATTTCTAAATATAAAAATATTATATGCATTTAATTAAACAATAAGTAATTATGAATATATCATTATCATGTCCTAAATTTTTTCCAAATTCAATGCAAGTTCTCTATCATAATTATTCATTTTTCAGATTAATTATTATAAAGTTTTTTAGTAATATATAGATATATTTATTTCATTCTAAATAGATATTTTTTTAGGGGAAAAGATAAGAAAATTTTCTAAATAGATGTCAACTTGACCATAATATAAATTAGTTTTTTAGAGATTCTATTTTTAGTCTAAAGTTTATGTTTTATAGTTGATTACATTTTTTAAAAAATTTCTTCTATGAGTGAAAATTTAGAAAAAAAAATTCTTATATTTGAATATTAAATGAGTGTAATTTAGAATCTATGTCTAAAAATTTGGTAGTATTTTTATTATATTAAAATATTTTTTGGCTGTAATGAACTTGTAATTAGTGTAAATTTAATTTCATAAGAAGTAATTAATCTTTTATGAGTAAAAATTTGGAAAAATGTTGAGAATTTTTGAGTGTAATAAATCTTATATGAGTGTAATAATGTTTAGGTGAATTTGATTTTGATTTTGTGAGAATTAATGAATAATAAATGTGTGAAAATTTAGAAAATTATAAGGTTTTATGATAAGTATTGAACCTTTCTTGATGAAACAATTTGTTTTGATGAGACATAATAATTATTCCATGAAAAGTAATCAAGCTTCCATAAAACGTAATGATTTTTTTTAGAATTATTGAACCTTACCTGAGATGTATTGACCCTTATGTGGGATTTGGTAAACCTTATTTAAGAAGTACTCTATCTTATTTGAGTATCATTTCGTTGATATAAGCATCTTCTATGCATTATAATGATCTTCTATGATATGTCTTAATAACTTTATTCTTATTATTATTTTTGTTACTATTGTTATTTTTTTTTGTTTTGGTGGTGGTGTCATTGTTTTTAATATTTTGGATATAGTTTTTGTTGTCGTGGTTGTTGTAGTTGTTGATGATGATGATGTTGTTATTTTTGTTGTTTTTATTGTTGTTGTTGTTTGTTAAAATCCCCCCATTATAAGTTGAGGAGTTTAGGTGGGTAGGGGGTTGTGGTGGTGGTCATGGTGTTAAGTACCCATGCTAATTTCTTCTCTGGAATGTGTGTTGTCATTGGAAGATGTAATAATATATATTATTTGTTCGAAATATGATCTGTTTTTCTAAGACTTTTATAATTGAATATACTATATTTGTATTTCACATGTTTCTCTTGATTTAAATATTCTTTAATTATTCATTAATTATTTAAATACTATATATATTTGGATATATTTTATTCTATATTTAAACTGCATTAAATGTGAGAATTCATGTATTACTGTGTACACAGTTTTCTTGAAACATAAACTATTTATATTTAAATTATTAGAAATATGAATTTTTTATCTCTTATGAGTTATGGGAATATTCCAAGAATATATATATTTATTTTTATTAGTTCCCTTACTTTTGTATTATTTTTTATCAACAAATTACACTATACAACTATTTTTTATTTTACTTTATTGAATAGATCTGAAGTAGTTTGTTATTGAAGAAACAGAAAAGTGATACTACATTAAAAAATAATTTTTACAATGTTTATGCACGAATAAACGCTTTATATAAGAGTTCCATAGACCCATTTGAAACACATATGAACAAGAGATCAAAAGAATGAACTACTGAGAACACAAGAATAATGATGTTTGACTTATTTGTGATATTGTAACAAATTCGGATGAACTTCTTAATTCATCACTCATCTTATAGAGCAAACCATACAGCCTCTAAAATCACAAGATCCATTTTTAAACATGTTATATGGTTTTGTTATTATCTTTATTTCTTTCTGTTCTTATGTGTTCATGGGTTATACCGCCCCTTGGAAAGTTATACATGTGTGTTTTGTGACACGCCTTTAAATGTTAGTTTAGGGTTGTACCTCTATGATATAAAGGTAGGGATAATTCGATTAATCCATCAAAAGTTAAATAGAATAAACATAGGTTAATCCAGTAGGTTTAAAAATGATAATCTACCTTGGGTTTAATCCGCCAAGCTTAAAATGGATTTTAAATTGGGTTGTGGCTCCAGGTGTGAAAAAGTTTGTGTAAGAGATTCTATTCTTTAGTGGTTTTCATTCCTCTCTATGATTGAGAAGTGTCAAGAGTATATGTAGGATCAATTTTATCAAAACTACTATAAAAATATCTTGTGTTATTTATTTTATTTGTGTTAAATTTATATTTAACATATATATAATTAATGATTTTTTTTTGAAAAAACCAATTCACCCTCCTCTTGAAAATTCTTCCATTTCATCTTATATGACCAATAATTGGCATTAGAGATTAAACCCTATATCTAGTATATGAATTTTTATTTGTGTTAATCACTTCCTTACTTAACTATCAAGGATAAATATATATTTGAGAATGTGGGAACAAGTTAAAAAGATGGATGGATTGTTGAAATATCTCCTAATTTTGATGGCACTAACTATGGATATTGGGAATCTTGAATAGAATATTTTCTAAATGGATTAGTATTTATCAGAATATAATCATTAAAAAACTATATAAATTTATCAAAGGTTAACCTAAATCATTAATTTTTAATGATTAGGTAAAGTATGTGTTGAATTAGAAGGTGATGAATATTATATATTTTTGTATTAATAGAAATTTTTATATCCATGTATCTACATGTAAAACTACACATGATATTTGTAAAATTATATAATTTACACATATTGTATTAAATAATTTAATAAGAACAAAGTTTGGAATGTTAACAGAAGAGTATCAAGAATATAAAATGGGTGAAGATGAAATTATAAATCAAATTTTTCCTAGATTTACAAGAATTTTAATTGGTATGATTTATTTTGGATAAAGTTTTAAAAATATTTTTTTAGTTTCATGAGTTCATATAGCTCATCCTATGAAATTGATTTCTAAAAGGTTTTCAATTTATAATGGTAAGACCTTTAAATAATTTACTATTGATGAGATTATTGGATTCCTGTTACAATATGAGTGGGAACGTAAAAATATAACTGATGAAGAGACTTCTAAAAATAAAGGTATCGATATAAAATCAAATGTTTCTACTTATTCTTCAAATTTTGAGTTATAAATTAGTGATAGATAAGATATTTTCCATGTTTCAAAAAGAATATATAGAAACAATAAGGGATACCTGAGAAGATTCAGAGAGTATTATCATAGAGATGATTTCAAGGAGAAAGGAATTAAAAATATCATTTCAAATGATACTCAAGATATAATATTTTATAAATGTGGAAAAAGGAAGAACATCAAGCATGATTACCCAAGAACAAAGAAAAATAAGAATAAGATAAAATATTATAAGAAAGAAAAGAATGTTACGTAAGACATATGGAGTTTCATTGAGGATTATAATTATAATAAAGAATCTATATTAGAAAAGGATGTGGAAAACCTAGGCTTAATTCCTTCATCAAATCATGTAAGTGAATCTACTAATTACTCTTCTTTTAAATTTTACTTTTAAAAACATTATAAACATGAGAAAATAAAGAGATTTAAATACTCAATAATAAAATATTAAATATTAAATGTATATATAAAAATTTTAAATGTAAAAAAATGTATTTTTAAGTAGGTTGAAGATATAATTAAATCTATTCAAAAATACATTGCAACTATATATGCTGATTTGATTTCATTATAAAAAACAAAAAATAGTTTTATAAAAAATGAAAAAATCAAGGAGAAATATTATATAAATATTGATTTTATTTCTAAGAATAATATGAAACATTAAAGGAATATAAATAATCTTTATGAAGATAATGTGTATGTAATGACCCAAGGTTTTATCAATGGAATTACCTCTTTATAATTATTCCATACAATATAATCACATAAAATAACATTAGGAAACACAATGAAACATCATTCTTAAATGAACTAGGAAATACTATGTGACCTTTAAATATAATTTTTCCACTTCTGTGATTTGAATTTTGAAAATCTGACATAAACGGTTATGATCAGTAAGATGTTTGGAGTCTGTTAGGACAAACGTAATTTTTGGTGAATAGTAACTTACCCTTATGAATAGTAATTTTACCCTTATGAATAGTAATATGAACCTTATGAAAATTAAATTTTCCGAGTAAATAGTAACCTTACCAATAAAAGTATAAATAAAATATATGCATCTAATAAGTGACAATATGATAGTGTTTGTATTTTTTGTACGTTGTAAATATTTATTTATAATTTCATGATTAGTTTAATAATTTAAATGAAAATTTATTTTCAAAAAATTTATTCATAAGATAATATTTTGATCTTTTATGATTATAAGATGATTTTATGAGACCTTAGTTAATTTTTCAAAGTGTTATAAAATCAGTTACAATTTTAAAATTTGTATTTTTCAAGAAAATTATGATTTTAATTAAAAATTAAATTTATCATATTTAAAAACTTATTTCCATAAAATGTATTTCATTTTTAGATACTACACATATAAAAATGGTTATGGTGAATTTTTGGATTTTTTTTGAAATAATTGAATTTTTTGTGAATAGGGAAATTCGATAATTTACGAAATATGCTAAATAAATGATTTTTTGCATCATGATTGAGTCATGGATGATTTAAATGGCCATTGGTTATAAATAAAATGCATGTATTACTATTTTTAGTAACAATAATCATAAATATCTCTTATCTTGAGAAAAATAATAAAATTATAAATTAAATATTTAGAAAACACCTCTCTCCTCCACTATAAAAACTATTTGTCACCACCTATTCTCCTCCCACAACTCAAGCCTTTTTCCTTGTCCAAATTTTTCTCAAATATCTCCCTAAGTCTCTCTCCTAGGTCTAAGAGATCTTTTTCTCATTAAAAGACCAAAACATCTTCCCTAAGGAGGTTTTCAAGAGGAAGGGAACAAGAGGTAAAACCCTTTTTTGTTTTCATTCAATTTCTTTTCAAGTTCCTTTGCATTCTTTTCTATCCTCGTCTATACTCATAAAAAAGGTATGAAAAATACAGTACCTTAAACATGTTGGAATTTTTTTATTCTAATGGAATAATTCTTTATCATCTCTCGTTTCCCCTCCTTTTATACTATAAATGGAAACACCATCCGAGATATCTTAATAAATCACATTCATGGATGACAGGTTTTAAATTTTTATTACCATCTTCAATTATGGTCATGAGACCATTTTTATGGTTTAACCAGATTATTATGTATTTAATATATTCTATTTAATATTCTAGAATAATTTTTTACAATTTTTATTAATTTATAAAACAAAATGAGTTCATTGTGATCAAAGAAGCACCAATTAACCCAAACGGTTATCATTATAGTTTTATATAATGATTAATCCTCACATGAAATATCCAAATGAATTTTATAACAATTTAATAATATGGATTTTCTATAATAACATATAACTTCTACTCTATACAACCATCCTCATCTTACATGATTATACATACATATATATAAATAAACTGATCATGAAAACCAATGAAACTAACACTCCCAAACAATGAAATTGAACCTCTTAACCCATCAAAAATGACATGAATGAAGTTAATAAGGTTATTATAAATACTTAAATGTACCGTAGATTATGTACTTTTTAATTAATGAATCAAATTTTCATTATCCAGAACATTAAGATTAATTGAAGAACTCCTTTGGACTTAAGGTAAGGTATTCTACCCAAACCTCCATTATTCCTTTAGGTTCCTCTATCATTAATTTAACCTAAATTAAGTTACCTTTTATTTTTATATAAATATTATAAATGACTTAAATTTGATTAAAACTCACGTATCAACATCCATTCATCATTATCCTTCGAAGATATGCATATTTGGTTCCCTTCTCAATTATTTCTGATAAGAAAGCTCATTTTAAAGGAACTTATTAAATTCTTACCCAATATCAAGTACAATCTATCATATATTTCAAGCCACCATTTTTTTATATAATTATTCTTTTTATTATTAAAACCGTATTGGTTTACTTATAGTTTTATATAAAATATAATTACCTTTTCCATTTTAAATGCTCTTTAGTATTTTCCTTAAAACTAAACTAAAATTTTTTAATGCCAAAATTTATTAAATACTCTTTTTATATGTTATAAATTATATTTTTAATCACTTACCATGATATATTCATATTTTTTCTTATGAATTTCCATGTATTTTATAATTCGTTTCATTCATGGACACTTGTATGATACACCCATTTATTATGCTTTATGACATGATTATGATACACATTTCTTTCCATGAGTACCCTTATGTTTATGTATGATTGATTATGTGTGATTATTTATCTGGAAAAAATATTTATGAACGTGTTAATATGGGTATTCCAAGATATTTCTCTATTGCGTTGGGTAAATTTTAGTCTCATGAGACATTTTGGGCAACGGTCTTGGCGGTTAGCCTTGACTCGTGCTCCTTGTGAAACGGTCTCAGTGGTTAACAGTGACTTGTGCCCCTCTATGTGAAACAAGCTTGGATCATGATAAACTCATATTTTATGTTACTTATACAATAATATGATTCCATTATTATATAATCCCATAATTTATATGTTATTATTCCTTATGGTTATTCATGTACCATGCCTTTTTATATCATTATGTTATCCCTTTTGCCCCAGTGCTAATAATTATTCTTATATTTATTCCCTTACAAGGCTTTTAGATCATCCCATTATTTATTTTATCCTTAGGATAACCTATGACAATGTAAGGGGTCAATGGAATTTATGATCTTTTATGAATATTAAATAAAAAAATGTTTTATTTAGTCCCATTTTTTTAGTTTTATGTACCTAGTCTTCAAAGACACTATAATATATGATCCATGTCATGTAATTTGACGTTTAAATAATTTTAATATCATATAATTATTTGTGTGAAAGGATGGGGTTTCTATAGTTGGTATCAAAGGATTGTGTAGATATTTTTGGAGATTAGGAAATGAGAACTTTAGTAAGAACCTTATAGATAAGACTAACTATAAAAAACATCACTAGATTTTGGTCAGTATAGAGTAAGTGGTTTATCAAGAAAATACATCCCTATATGGATACTACAATTTCAAGTGGTTGTAACACATATGTACCTGGTAGTAACAACTCTGACAAAGAGTTTCGGGCATGACTTGGGGTAACCCAGTACATGACAATGGGCCTTACTACGCACCTGGTTTGACACTCCCGGGGTTTATGTTGTGGTAAATTCATAAGCTCATTATGAACCATTATCAAGGGAACAAAAAAAGATCCCATAAGAATATAACTTAGGAAAAAGATCAAGGATAATCTAGATTTAAACCTTGGGAATAACAAGTTATGATATACTTTTCCTTTACAATTTTATCCTTTTATGTTCAAAGTTTCCTTTTATTCTTATTAGCTAAGTATTAAATCCCACTAATTGCACTTTCTTTTCTTAGTTAATGGTGGGAAATAGTATAACATGTTCCAACATTAAATTTGATAGGTAATGTGAAGATTTCCCTAATGATATTCCAATATGGAAACAGGTTCTCAAAACTTCATGATTGTACTTGGTCATGTAGATTAAGTTATGAATAATAATTTGAATCATGTATAATTCCCTCCTTCTCTAAAGAAATATATAGTTTTCATAGAATCCTTCATACAAAAAATTCCTCCCATGTTTAGTGTATTTTATGATCCCCACCTTGTATAATAGTGGATTACCTCTATTGAAAATATATTCTCTATCCTCCAGTGCTTAGAAGAATAGAAAGTTGTGCTGTTGGTCTATCTTTTTTATGGGGAAGCTGATCGGTGGTAGAAACTAATCAAGAATATAATGTCCTAGAAGTAAATTTATTTCATGAATTGGGAAGAATTAAAGAAAAAAAATTCAATAAATATTTTCCCCAAACCCTCTCACTCAAGATGGAAAGAGAGTTCCCCAGACTTAAGAAGAAGGACGATGAGTCTATCGGAGAATATGAAGAAAACTTTACAAGGCTTCCAAGATATGCCTCTATATTTTTCATGAAAACAATAAGTAACTTAGATCTCTTATTTGGTGGACTAAATTTGAGCCTATGAAAATCATTGGTGATTCGTGACTTTAATAGTTATGGGGAGATTGACTGTTTTTCCCTCAAGGATGAAATGGAGATCAGAGACTCTCAATAGTCTAATGTTCCCAGTGAAAAAAAATAGAGTCTAATATGGTTTGTTAAGAAAATAAATCCTATGATGTAAAGAAGACCCAACAACCCATATATAAAAATTATGGGAAGAAACATCCTAGGAACTGTCTAAATTGAACCAAAAATTGCTTCAAATGTGGAAGGATGGGAAATAGGTATAATACTTGTCGAATGGGTATGAATAATTACACTAACATGGAATAAGAAATAAATTTTTATATCAACCCTCAGCCTATAGTTCAGTGTTAAAAATGTGAGGAACATGGGAATTATGCATACAATTTCCTAATCCAAGTTTTGTTAGAGGAAATCAACAATAACATCTAAGACAAAAATGAAGCGATTATTCTATCACTACCTGCTAATATGGAGCCAGAAAACTATGTGGTGAAAGGTACACTATTTTTTCATTCAAGAATAGTGAACGTACTATTTGATTCTGCTTCTACACATTATTTCATATCATTCAATTTTAGTAAAACTATTTAAACACCACCTAAAAATTTAGAGGTTGAGTTATCTATGAGAACATTGATGGGTAAGTTATTGCATCCAAGGTTTATAACTCCTCCCAAATAAGTGTTTGTGGACTGAACCTCTCAGAAAATCTTATATTACTTATTATGGTGGAATTTGATGCTATTTTGGGCATGGATTGTCTATCTTTATTCAAATTCAAAATTAACTTTCGAGAAAGGGATATCACTCTTCACATCATATAGTATCCTCCAATAATGTAAAAGTGTAAGAGGAGATATTAATATCCCTAAGAATCATCATTTCATGTGTGGATATTTTTGCATTTTGAGAAATCATATCTTGCTCAAATGATTGAGAAAAAGGAGATGATACTTCTCGAATACATGCCCATTGTGAGGGATTACACTGAGGTATTCCCTAGAGAATTTCCTAGAATTTATCTTCATCGAGAGGTTTATTTCTCAATTGAACTTATTCTTAGGTCCCTACCTATATCAAATACACCTTATAGAATAGCCATTGTAGAGCTGGAAGAGATGGCTAAGCAATTATAAGAGAATATTTTATATGCCTGAGTGCATCAATATGGGGTGTACTAGTCCTCTTTGTTAAGAAGATGGATAGATAAATTTTTATTTGTATTGATTATCATGAGCTTAATAAAATCATGTTAAAGAACAAGAATCTCATTCCTTGGATAAATGACTTGTTCAATCAGCTTTGTGGAGACTGTTATTTCTCTAAGGTAGATCTTTGATCAGGATACCACCAACTAAAGGTGAGGAAGGAAGATATTCCCAAGACTACCTATCAGATGAAGTATGGCCACTATGAGTTCATACTGATTCCCTTTAAACTCACTAATTCTATATAAATTTTCATATATTTAATTAATAGATCATTTATATATTACCTTGATAAATTTATGGTAGTCTTTTTCAATGATATTCTGATATAATCCGAGAGAAATGAGGAAGCTGGGGAGAAATTGAATATTATGTTGATGACATTGCGAAGGGAAACAATTTATGAAAAGTATAGTAAATATGACTTATGAGTGGAGTAATTATCATTCTTTAGTAATTTTATCACTATAAAAGGGATATATGTGGACCCTTCCAAGACAAAGGAAATCAAAGAGTGGCCCAGACCAATATCTATAATGGAGATCTATAACATTCTAGGTATAGATAGGTATTATTGATGATTTCAAAATAACATATCATGATTGTCAAACCCAATGACCAGGATGATACAGAAGGGAGTGAAGTTTTTCTGGACTCAAGAATGTGAGGAATTCCTTAAGGAGCTCGAAAAAAGCATTATCATTGTGCCAGTAATTACACTGCCAATAAGTAGAGAACTCTTTGTGTTGTATTATGATGCTTCAAATAAGGGATTAGGAATTATACTGACAAAAAATTATAAAGTTATGGCCTATGCCTCAAGGTATCTGAAAATCCATGAGCAAAACTATCCAACACATGATCTAGAGTTGGCAGTTGTGATCTTTACATTGAAACGTTGACAGTGTTATCTCTATGGGGAGAAGTATGAGATATATACTGATCACAAGAGTCTCAAATATATATTCACATAGAAAATAGCTTAATATGTGATAGAGAAGATGGATAGTTCTCATCAAGGATTATGACTGCTTGATCCACTACCATCTCGGTAAAGAAAATAAGGTGGCAGATGCTCTAAGTAAAAAGGATTCTGCATCTTTATCAATGATTAGAATTGAAAAAGGATCCAATATTCTTAGATTTTCAGAGTATGGACATGGGAATCATTAATGTAGGAACATCATCATTCTTATTCAAATGATATCTCAAATATCGCTCATAAAGAAAACAATGGATGCTCAGTGAAAAGATGTGGAAATTCTGAAAAGGGTGGAAGCTGTTAGAAATTGTAAATCCTCTGAGTTCATGATTGAAAATGATGGAGTTGTAATATTTGGGTTAGGATTATGTGTACCATATAATCTAGATATAAAGAAGTAGATTCTAAATAACACACATAGCTCAACCTTCTCTATTCACCCAAGGAGCACAAAGATGTATCCAGATCTCTTGGAGAATTATTGGTGGGACAATTTGAAGAAATAGATTGTTGAGTATACATCAAAGTTCTTGGTATGTTAGCAAGTGAAGGATAAAAAGGTATAAGGGGATGATGCAACCACTACCCATACCAACATGTAAGTGGGAGAACATCCTCAGGGACTTTTTCACTGGACTTCTGAGGATATCCAGAGGAAATAATGCTATATGGGTAATGGTGGATCACCTTACAAAGACAGCTCACTTAATCATAATTCAAGAGGACTTATCATTGGATCAACTTGAATGGATATATATCAAAGAGGTGGTAAGGCTTTATGGAGTACCACTATCTACTGTATCTGATAGAGATCCTAGATTTACTTCGATGTTCTAGAAAACTCGCCAACATGCTCTAAGAACTGAACTGAACTTCAGTATGGCATATCATCCCCAAACTGATGTCCATTATGAGCGAACTATTTAGAAACTAGAATACATGTTAAGAGCATGTAATATGGACTTCAAAGGATGATTGGACCAACATATTTCATTGTCTGAATTCCCCTACAAAAACAGTTTCCACTCAAGCATCTGAATAGAACCATATGAATTTCTTTATAGGAAAAGGTGTAGAACACTGACGTACTAGGATTAAGTTGGTGAGCATAATCTACAAGGACCTGAAATGGTCAACGAAATAATGGAGAAGGTGAAAACCATTCAGCTGCACATTAAGGAATCCTGAAGTTGAAAAAAGAGTTATGCAGACAATCGTCTAAGAGACCTTGTGTTTAAAGTTAGATACATGGTATTCCTCTGCATATATTCATTGAAAAAGCAAATGAGATTTGGAAGAAAGGAAAGTTAATCCCCAAGTACATCGGACCCTTTAGGATTCTTAAATATGTTGAAGTTGTGGCCTATCGACCAACAATTACACCTACAATGTCTAAAGTACATGATGTATTCCATGTATCCCTCTTAAATAAGTACATAAGATAACCTTCACATATACTATCTTCAGAGGTCATACAGTTGGAGAATGATATTTCTTATGAGAAGCATCCATTGAAGATATTGATTCATAGGGATAAATTTATACATAACAAGACTACTCATTTGGTCAAAGTACAATAGCGAAACCATATTTATGAAGAGGAAACATGGGAACTGGACGAAGCGGTGAAGGAAATGTACCCACACATATTTTAATCTTAGAATGTATAATGAAACTTTGAGGGATAAATTTCATAATGAGGGATAATTTTAATGACCCATGATTTTATGAATGGAATTCCCTCCATATAATTATGCCATATAATATAATCACAGAAAATCGCATAAGCAAACACAATGACACATCATGCTTAAATAAACTACTAAATACTATGTGACCTTTAAACATAATTTTTCAACTTATTTGATTTGAATTTTGAAAATCTGACATACACGGTTGCGATCAGTATGTTTTTTGGAGTCTGTTATGAAAAAATTAATTTTGGGTGCATAGTAACTTTCCCCTATGAATTGTAATGTTACAATTATTAATAGTAATATGACCCTTATGAATAGTAACTTGTCTAAGTAAATAGTAAACTTACCAATGAAATTATAAATAAAATGTATCCATCTTATAAGTGATAATATGATTGTGTTGGTACTTTTGGTAAGTCATAAATATTAAATTACAATTTTATGATTAATTTAATAATTTAAATGAAAATTAATTTCCATAAAATGAATTCAAAATATAATATTTTTATATATTATGATTATAATATAATTTTATGAGACCAAAGTTAATTTTTCAACGTGTTATAAAATCAGTTACAATTTTTAAATTTGAATTTTTCATGTAAATTATAATTTTAATTAAAATTTAAATTTACCATATTTAGAAAATTATTTTCATTAAAAGGATAAAATTTTTGGATTCTATACATTGAAAATTGTTAGGGTGATTTTTTGGTATTTTTCAGAAATACATTATTTTTTGCTGAATAGTGAAATTCTGTAATTTACTAAATGTTATAAATAAATGAATTTTTGCATCATTATTGATTCATTGATGATGTAAATGGATTTTGTTTCAATGTCACATGCACTTATTAATATTTTTGGTTATAATAATCTGCACTATTTCTTTTCTTGAGAAAAATAATAAACTAATGAATTAAATAATTAGAAAACTCCCCTCTCCTCCACTATAAAACCCACCCCTCACGACCACTTCTCCTCACACGCCTCTAGGCTTGTAACTTGTCAAAATTCAACTCAAATATATCCATAAGAATATATCCAATTTATATGAGCTCTTAGTCTCATCAAAATACCAAACTTCTTCCCAAAGAGGTTATCAAAAAGAACGAATCAAGAGATAAAACCATTTTCTGTTTTCTTTGAATTTCTTTTCAAGTTCCTTTACTTTCTTTTCTATCATCATCTATCCTCATAGAAAAGGTATTAATACTACATTAACATACACATACTGTAATTTTGTTACTCTAATGTAATAATTCCTCATAATCTCTCATTTCCACTCCTTTTATACTTGAAATGGAAACACCATCAAAGATGTGTTAATTTATCACATTCAATGATGACGGGTTTTAAATTTCTATTATCATCTTAAATTATAGTCATGCAAAAAAATTTAGGGTTAAACTAGATTATTATATATGTAACATATTATATTTAATGTTTTGGAATAATTTTGTACAATTTTTATTAATTTATAAAACAAAATGAGTTCGTTGTGATAAAAAAACACCAATTAACCCAAATGGTTATCATTAAAGTTTTATATAATGATTCATCCTCAATCCAAATAACCAATTGAATTTTATAACCGTATAATATTTTGTATTTTCTATAATAACAGATAACTTCAATTTTGAACAACCATCCTCATCTTACATGATTATTCATACATGTATATTAGTAAACCGGTCATGAAAACCAAGGAAAAAAACGCTCCCAAACAATGAAATTGAACCTCTTAACCCATCAAAAAAGAAATGAATGAACGTAATAAGGATATACTAAATAAATTAAACATATAAGATTTTATGTAATTATTCATTAATAAATCAAATTTTATTATCCAGGGCATTAATATCAAGTGAAGAATACCTTCGGACTTAAGGTAAGGGATTCAACCCGAACCTCCATTTTTCCTTGGGGTTGCTCTATCTTTGTTTTTACCCAAATGAAGTTTTATTTTCTTGTTATGTACATATTTTAAATGATTTAAATATTTTCCAAACTCATTTATCAAGATCCATTAATCATTCTCTTTCAGGGATATACTTATTTGGTTCCCTTCTCAATTCTTCTCGATAAGCATGACTGTTTTAATAGAACTTCGTAAATTCTTATCCAATTTCAATTTTACTCTATCATCTATTTTAATCCACCATTGTTTTTATAAAAAAGAATTTTTATTATTAGAACCTTATTGTTTCACTTCTGGTTTTATATAAAACATCATTCTCTTTTTTATTTTAAATACCCTTTAGTATTTTCCTTAAAACCGCACTAAAATTTTTTAATGCTAAAATTTATTAAATATTATTTTTAAATGTTATCACTTTTGTTTGAAATAACTTACCATGATATATTCCTATTTTCCCTTATGAATTACCATGTATTTTCTAATTCCTTTTTCTCATGGACACTTGTATGATACACCCAATTATTATGCTTTATAACATCAATATCATACTCATTTCTTTCCTTAGGTGACCTTATGTTTATGTATGATTGATTATGTATTATTATTTATGTAGAAATAATATTCATGAACATGTTAAGATTGGTGAACCAAGATATCTCTCCAATTCATTGGGTAAATTTTAGTCTCATGAGATGTTATGTGAAATGGTCTTGGCAATTAGCCTTGACTCGTGTTCTACGTGCAACCACTACTATAAAATATAGAAAATGGGAATCCTAAAATGGGAGACCACCTTTGGTAGTTGATAAAGGTGACTATTAGCTACTTCTTTAGGCATCCCTTGATTTTAATTAAAAAACTCAACATATACCCCCCCCCCAACCCAACCCTCCTCACGCCTAACCTCTCCCATCGTAGACACCCTCTCCCTCTCCAACCCTCTCCTCAATGCAGGCGCCGCCACACCCCCCCCCCCCCACCCACCGCCATTTCCATCACCCACCATCACCTTAGTTATTTTCCATCACCGTTTCCCTCTCCCTCACATTGCCTCACCTATCACTTCATCACTTCCCTCTCTTTCACACTGCCTCACCATTACCAATTGTCGCACCCCCTACGAGAGGCACCGCCACTCTTCTCTACCACCACCACTAATCTAGCTACTACCTATGATTGTTACCATCCCCTCAAGTAATCCCTAATTTAATATTTTTCTCCATATTATGTAAATCAGAATTTTAGTTTTATGGTTTTTATTTTCCACACCATCCTCTATTTATCAGTTGTTATACTTCTTCCCTTCTGACAAAGCTCGACTCATATAATCTACTTTCAATATATTTTTTAATCCCCTCAAAGGAAAATAGATTTGATTGTGGCTAGGAAAATCCCTAATTAAACTCACTGAAACATATATTTATACTCTATATATATGTGTTCTACACATATAATTTGAATATACAGGATATATATATGTTTTTTATTCCAATTTCTCCACTTTTTCTTCCAACATTTATGTTATATATATATAACATATATATTCAAATTTCATGTACTAATATTATATTTATTATGAATATATCTGTGTTTTTGTGTTTTCTATATACTTACATTTATTGTAGGGTTATATAATTATGGTCCCACAGTTTGTGTTCTGTTTTATCCAAGATGTAATTCTAGAAATAATGTTCTCATGATTTGGTAGTGCTTATACGATTTTTATATCCAATTACATTGCACTTCCACTGTCAATTCTCCCCACCAATTGTAAAAATTGATGATCTGGGTACTCATTTAGGCACCTTATCTCTCTTGTAGTTGTAATCGAATCTGGTCAATTCCACCATTGTGGTTGTATCCAATTTCTCTGGTATCCACCACCCACACTTTCTCCAAGTCCGAAATAGGTTACCCACTTTCAAGATCATTGTAGTGGTTTTGAATTTTAAAATTTCATTCATTTTATTCTGCTAATTTTACTCACTACAATAATTTTGTGATTATTTCATAACATCTAATTTTACTCACTGCAATCATTTATATGATTACATTGGATCAAATTTCTCTTAATATCTTAGAACATTATACATTCTCTATGATGACATTTAGAATTCCTGATGCACTATTTTCATGATGTATCCTTGTATGATAGCTAAAAGGTATTTTACTTTATAATGACTAGAGTATTGGATAAAGAGAGCAGTTTTGAACTGATGGCAGACATTAGGCAATAATCGTATTCTATAAAATTGAAATTTCATGGACTAGGATATGATGTAGGTTAAATAGGGTTTTCTCATTATAGTTTTAGGTTTTATCATATAAGTCATTAACATGGTGAACTTCCTTTCATTGATTTTGTATTTTTTTTCTTAGATATGGACCTTAAGAGGGTGGATTCAGTGGTGTAGGGGGTGACCTAAAAGTGGGAAGCTATTGCATGCCACTATAGAGATTCAATTGACCTACATTGAATATGAAAGTGATATAGAAAGTGGTAAGAGTTACTTCAAGGACATGTTTATTAGATTATTTTAATGTCCCTTTTTTGTGTTACCTTTTTCATTGTGATGTGATATTGAAGAAGGTGGTTGCTGGGAATTCATGTTGAAGGAAGTAATTTTTTATTGGAGATGGGACTGACCTAACCTGAAAATCCTTCTATTATCAAGGAACTGTATCTTTAGGTTCAATCAGTCACTTTATGAAGGTACCTTATAGTTATTATTATGTTACATGTAATGATTAAAACAATGTTTTGAATTATTAAGGAGATTTTGGTAATGAACCCTTAAACCTCCCTATAAATATGTTGGTCATGAACATTTCAATATGCAGAAATCAATAGACTCCTAAGATTTTAGTCAAGTACTACAAACTGTCTATGATTAGATTTGGTAACTAAGTGAATGGTCATTTTAGGATGTTTTCTTTGGTTGATCTCTATAATTTAAAGTGATTAGTCACATAGAAAAATAATTAAAAATTAGGTTTTGGTGTCACTAAATAAAAGATTTAGTTAGGTTTAGGAATATGATTCTAATAAGTGTTGCGGTTTGGTTTCTACTTGGTTTGTCTCTACATTTAGGAAAGAAAATTAGTCCTATTACTATAGTGTAATGTGTATTCACCGGTATTGTAAGGGAATGATTTGAGAATTTAGTTTCCATGAATCAGGGTGTTAATACTAATAGGATCCATGGGAAGAAATTGATGAGTTGAGGTAGAGTGTAAGGAAGAAGACTACTCATTTGGGGACTCAATTGTAATTCCATGAGAGAACACGTAAATGAGGGTAGGTCATGTCCCAGCTATAGATCATAGAGAAAATGGATATAGATAAATTTCCAAAAAACTTTGGTGAATCCACATTGAAATAATAAATGATAACAATCATCCTAATCCTTTATAAATAGGAAGAATAATGGGATAGCATGAATATCAGATAAATAATTTTGATCATCTGTAGGAATCTTGTTGTCTCAAATCCTCCATATCAAAATAATACTTGATAACATAATGAGAGTATTTTTTAATCTATTAAGACAGTAAGGATTCCTTGCTATTTTTCCACAAATATGGGTATACAATAGCTTAATATTGAGGCTACTTAACCGAAATGGCATCTAAAAGTTGTGGTCATAGTCATTAAAGACATAAATTTAGATCAACCTAGCATAATCCATGGGGATAAGATCTTTAAGATGATCAATATGATCAACCATATCAAAAATAAACATATTTTAAAACTCTGGTGGAACGGTATATATAAAGGTAATGGGTTTGAACATCCAATTTCTGGTCTCGAAATTCAGATGAGAATACCCTAATAAAAACCACTTATCACATGGCATAATGGATCTGTAATAGCCTCCAATAGTCATAGAAATTGAAGATCTCATGTAAAAAAACATTATTCATAGAATCCTATCAATAAACCTTTCATTAATAAAGGTAAATGAATTGTTTGGTTACTATAGATGATACTAGAGGTACCAAGAAATGAGAGACCCGTTGAAGATGATTAATTTTTTAATTCTATGTCCACTAAACTCTATGGGTTGGACACATTTTTTCAATGACACTATGGAACTTTCCTATCATAGATAGTACCATTCTAAATGATGTTGAAGTGATCCATGTTAATCCAGGACTTGGCACGGAATCCCAACAACAAGAATAACCCACATCCAAGGATAACTATAGGAATCCCAATTCAAGGTGAAAAGCATGGCACCTTGAAGCGCTTAATGAACATAGAATCAGTGAAGAATTTGTTAAAATATCCTTTGATATGGAAAGAATATCCTCATGAGGTTTCTATATACATAGGCTAGTAACCAATATTTCTCTTTATATTCTTTAGATAATGAATAGGTCTATTTTTTGAGCATTTCCATTAGATATGGACTCTTCTTCTTGTTGATTCACTCTATTCCATAAATAAAACTCCACTTTTTACGTTGTTTCTTTACTTATTTTCATCAATTTCCATTTTTTAAAATATCTAATTTATTTTAATAAGTATTCAGTTATTATGTGTTAATATGAAACCGTGTTTATTTTATCCTTTATATCTTCCTACTCTATTAGTGTTTATGTGATTATTTTTTCTCTTTTTATTCATTCTGCCTTTTTTAATCTTATTACATTTTTATTTGTGTTAGGTGTTAGTACCCTTAATTTTGGAAGTTCGTTTCTCCTTCTAGTAGATCAACATTTTAGGTTTTCTGATTCATCAAGATTAATTTTTCATGGCTATTCTACCTATATTCGAACAAATGAACTCACATTGATATATATAGGATCTATTTCTCATGATTTTTCATGATATATTTTCCTTCATCCCCCATTAATTTTTAGATACTTTGTGCAAGATCACAAATACCAACTTTATATTCTTCCAATATAACATTTTCACATATTTTGATACCTTATTCAACTTGAAATATTAAAAAATATTCATATTCTATAAAATTTTTTATCCTATGCATATTCATGCAACCATACAACTCGGTATTCTCAATTTGAAATTGTACACACATCTATCTCCATTATCTTTGAGCCATTTCATTATCTCTAACCCCCCCCCCCCCCACTATCTTTGTCCTTCCCCTTTTATAATAGGATTGACTTTTCTAATTCTCCCCCGTATGACCCCCTAACAAATATATGTGGTTGGAATTTATACCCCATTCTAAAATATCAACCCTAGTTGTATTGTGGTTCCCCCCATTCCCAAACTACTTCCTAGTCTCCACCTTTCACCCAGTCTGCTTCTCATGATGTAGAGAAATTTCATGATCTATATTTTTTTATTTTATATCCTATATTTTCCTATACTACCTATATTATAGTATCATTGTTTGTGTGTTTTTCATGTTCAAATTATCTTTATGTATCTTGTCTTGTTTGTCTTTATGATCAGCCTGTATGCATGCCTTTCTCTGTTTACTTGTCTGTGTGAGTGTGTGTGTGTGTCTATATATATACATGTTTTGAAATCTATATCTATCCATTTTCCCACAAAACCTTCTATATATTTATCCATTTAATTTTTTTCCATCACTCTGTGTATATTGAATAATAAATCTGTTCATGAGTGGGTTCATCCATAGGTTTTTTTGTTGCCTAGTCTGTCTATATGTCTTTCCAATAACCTATCTATCCATCCATGATTCTTTTCATTGTTTTTTTGTCTATATTCATTATTTCTATTTGTATATCAATCCATTTGTCAATTTGGGTGTGTATATATTATTTTGTCTCAATTAATTTAATTTTTTATCAGTGTATGTGTGTATTTTTCTACCCATCAAACCGTCTTTATTTTTTCCTATTAATATTTTCTTTTTTCAGGTTGTATTATCAATTATTCATTAGATCATTCATCCATTTATCCATCCATCTATTTTTCCATGTCCATCCTTCCATTCATGTCTTTCCTAGTGTGTGGAAAATTAATAGTCTATGGAATATCATTAGACCCATCATTAGGTATCTAAGAGGACTTAGGTACTCCTTATTTAGGATGTTTCCAATGCTTATCACTATTGGAGAGGTCCTATTCTCAACATCATTGGCTGGATCATTATAGAATATCTTTTTAACTCATTATATCATAGATTTTTTGTTTTTTTGTAGATGATGGTCATGGATGATCTAGTGATTTGGGAACATTGGGGCTTGTTGGTATTCTATGTGGATTTCTAGTAACCCTCTCTTTTTGTGAATGGTGCATCCCATAGTGACCTTGAGATCACTGATATATTCCAAAAGGGTATTAAGATATCCAAGAGTAGGAAATCCAAGTTATTATCCCTATAAAATCATTTGGTGAAGGTATCTTTCTAAAAATATTAACAGTTTTATGGTCCATCATTATCTATAGTCTTAACAACACCATAAGATGTTTCTCCTTCTAAATATCTATCAGTAGATTTGTCACTTTAAATGGCCACAAAATATGAAATAGATCCATCCCCATATAGACATGCAGTATGAAGTATTGAATCTTCACCAACACTTTATTCAAGTGACTTATAATATCCTATTATATTAGCATAGTTTACATGATAAATGAACATGTCTTGATCATCTTTTCCATCTTTTCTATCTATCCATCTTTCTATACATTGGTTTAATCAACTATTATAGTGTAGTTTCTCTCATCCATACTATTTACGAGATGGAAAATGAAATCACCCATGGATAAGTGTATCTATATATTCAAAAGAGTTGATGTTTTCAACACTTCATCAAGAAATAAGGTAGTTTGAAACTTCATGCACAACCACTAACATGATTACTCATGTAACACATGTATTTTATAATATCTAGTGGTAAATTATGGTTTTGAATTATTTTCTATTTTGTTCATACCCTGAATCTGCCTCCTTAGATTACCCATTAGGTTTTTATATGCTTTTTTTAATGTTCTCTTCGAAGAATTGAATCACACAACATTATTCATATATACTTTTTTTTCTTTTTTAATTATTTTTTGTATCTTATTTGTAGGTAGGTCGAGGTAGAAGATTGCAGAGGATTTACAGTTGTTTGAATTTTTTTTTCATGGTAACTAATTTTAATTTTTTGGAGGTTGTTTCTTTTGTTTTTTTATTTTGGTTTATAATACTACATTCTAGTTAGTTTTTTTGTTTGGGTTATAACACTGAATTCTAGATGTTGGAATGTAGATTTTTTTTCAGGTTTCTTCTTTTGTTTTTTTTTCTGGTTACTGCATTTTTTCTATTGGAATGTAGGTTTTTTCTAAAAAAGTATCCTTACTAGCGATCGCCTTTGTCATTCGCTATAGGTTTTTTATTGCATGACTATTTGTGACTGCCAATGGTGATTGCTCCCTGGTATTTTTTTCGGATCATCAATTACCACCAAGTGGTTTTTATTGATACTCTAGATGAGGCCTATAGAGACAACCTATGGAGGTCACTAATGGCCTTTAGCATCGGGCCAACTACGACTACCATAGGAGGTTGAAAGGCAGTCGGTGATGGTCATTAGAGACCCCTTATGGAAGTTACTAATTCTAGTATTTGTAGTATAGATCGGTCTTAGTGGTTAACCATGACTTGTGCTCTTCTATGTAAAATGAGATTGGATCATGCTAAAGTCATGTTTTATATTGCTTCTACAGTACTATAATTCCATGATAATATGATCCCATGATTTATATGTTATTATTCCTTATATTTAGTCATGTACCATGCCTTTTTATATCATTATGTTATGCCTTCTAACCCATGTGCTAAGCATTATTCTGATGATTATTCTCTTATTGGAATTTTATCTCATCCCTTTTTTCATGTTTTCCCCAGATTATTCTATACTGATATAAGGGCTCAAAGAAAGTTAGGAGCTATTTATGAATATTAAATAAATAATTGTTTTATTTAGAATTTTTATGTTCCTAGTCTTCCAAGACACTAGACTCTATGATCCTTTCCATGTAATTTGACGTTCAAATAAGTTTAAAATCATGTACTGATATGTGTGAAAGGTTGGGGTCTCTATAGTATAGGTCCAAAATAAAATTTAAATTTTAAAAGAAATTTTCCCTACTTTTTTTCAAGGTAGAAATTTAAAGACCTGTAAATTCCATGTAAAGTTTTTTAAAAATATATGGGAATTTTACGAGTTTGTGAAAATTTATGGCGCATGATTCCGAGGCCCGGAGTCCCTAGAATGAATTTCTAAACTTTTTTTCATGTACATTCAGTAAACGTGCAAGTGGGTTTTTGTAACTTTTGAACCAGTGCCCGGGAATAAAAATTGAGGACACTGTTGAACTCGTAGTGCCGATATTTATTTTAGGAGACCTTCACCTCGACCGTAGTGGGTCGAGAGGGAAAGATATTTTTTGTGATTTTCATGAAAGAATTAAGTAAAATAAAAATTCCTTACATTTTTATTTTAGAAACCCCTCAACATGGGTTATGGTGGTGGGGACCACCTGAGCCTAAACCTCCCTTGTGAGTGTTAAGAAGTGGGGACCACCTGAACTAACCTCCCAATTTGAAATTATTGGTGGGGACCACTCAAACCCTCTTAATGGGGGAGAAACCACTAAACTCCCCATTAATTATTTTCCTCCATTAATTTTACCCAATTAAACTAATACAATTAAATATGTCGACACCCCATTTAACTGTTGGATCCAACCAACAATTAATGAAATGTGTCAGCATTTTAATTGTGCCAACCTTATTAATATACTTAATTTAAATTAATAAGTTGGATATTCCTTAATTTGGTATAATTGGGGAAATTCTTTGAAAAAAGGGAGAAGCGTTGGAGAATCATGGAGAAACTCATCCTTCAACGAAGAATGATCTCACCGACGAGAAATGTTTTCAACTACGATGAACCGATGAACGAGCCCAGGATCGGAGGCGTGTGGCGGGCGCGACGAACATCGGCATCTTCAAATTCTTACTCACGCTAACATCAACAAACCTTCGAGGTAGGGTGTTTTTTTGAATTTCTTCCCCTTACCTGTTCTTGATAATTCATCGTAAAAATCAGGAAGAGATTATAGCCACACTAATGAGGAGAGTTCGGGCCAAAAAAATATGGACCGACCTCTCCGCAAATCTTGTGTTTAATTGTTGTGTTCTTTGCGATGAAGGAGGGTAGAAACCAACCTAGGTGGGGCACAAGAATAGTGGTCGGCACCACCGCCAGTCGTGACAAAGGCGACGGTGCAACTGCGCCACCCCCTGGCCATCGTGCCACCCACGGCCTCCACCGCCCGCAGCCTCGTGCCACCCCTGGCCTCCACTGCCCCGCGGCCCTCCGCCACGTCCCAGCCTCACCGCCTCGCGGCACTCCGCGGCACCCATGGCCACCGCCACCCCACGGCCTCTGCCATCCATGGCCTCACGCCACCCACAGCCTTCACCGCCAAGCATCTCTCCGCCACCCCGCGGCCCTCCATGGATCTCGTGGCCTCGCCGTCCCGTGGCCTCGCAACCCCCGCGGCTTCGCCGTTCTTGCGACCTCTGCGCTGCCCTCGCGGCCTCGCCCCACTCTGCGGCCCCTGTGCCGCCCAGCGTACGTCATGCTAAACCCAGCGAGTCGGGTCAGACCAAAATTGGGTCGGGTCGGCCCAGGTTGAGTCAGGCTGAGTCTTTTTGACCAGGTCGGACAAAACCCAGACCCACTATGAGCTTTTCACTCTATTGACCATAACTTTGGCACCAGGAGTCCGTTTGAAAAACCGTTAATGGAAATATAAACCCTGGAGAGATATGGTCCCATTGGTATACCCCACTTGAGATTTGGATAAATTTGGGATATGGTCATGTTGGGTCGAGCATGTATCCAACCGGGCCCTTTGGACTAAAAGGCTAATAACATACAGACATGGTGTCTGATTGACGCACTGTCTATTGCATTGAGACACCTAAGACGTGGAGGTCCTTTGGGTTACTTCTTCATGGGACTTCATGGCAGTTGGAGTATCGACCATTGGCATGAGGAGAGGACCCTCCTGGAGACTAGAAATCTTAGTGTGATAACCTAGTAGTTGGCTCTGACGTGAAGAATGAATAGCAATCCTTTGTGGGTCAGCACCGACCGATCCTGTGGGGGTTAGAACCAAGTGATCTTGTGCGGGTCAGCACCTAGCGGTCCTCTGTGGGTCAACACCGAGCAGTCCTGTGTAGGTCAGTACCCAGAAATCATGTGTGCCTGAGCACCAAGAGATCATGTGTGGGTCCGCACTGAGCGATCCTGTGTGGGTCAGCACCAAGCGATCATGTGTGGGTCAGCACCGAGCGATCCAGTGTGGGTCTTCCCTAAGTGATCCTATGTGGGTCAGCACTGAGTGATCATGTGTAGGTCAACACTGAGCGATCCTGTGTGGGTCAGGAGGGAGGGATCCTCTATGGGTTAGCAGCGAGCAATCCTGTGTGGGTCAGTACTGAGCGATCCTTTGTGGGTCTGCACCTAGAAATCCTCTGTGGTTCAGCACCGAGCGGTCCTGTGTGGGTCAGCAACAGGGCCTCTTAATAGAGTAATATGATTTGTAGTTAAATCTAACCATATCTACAAATGTACTTAAGTTATACCTTGTGTGAGTTGAGTTCATAACTGTTTGGTACTTACCTTCGTGGTTTTCCTTCCTTTGTGGAACAGTTGAGCTTTGGGCTTTTGGTTTGGACCCTATGTTTCCTATTGATTGAGATGGGTATACTTGATAACTTAGGTACATGTATGGGAATATACCTAAGTAGGGTTGAAAATTGACTTCATGCTTTGTGGTTTATCCTTTGTGGATTTTGTGAGACCTTGAGGGTCTCAGGGTCCCTACTGAGTATCCTTATACTCACCCATGCATGGGTTATTCCCGCACCTTGTTGTGTTTGGTGCAGATGACGGACAACTCTGATCGAGTATGAGGGTTTCAGGAATAGATGGGGCCCAGAGGTGGACTATACGGCGTGTCGGTACGCAGAGGATACGGGAGGATGTGGAGTACTGAGGAGGCAATCTGTACCTACCCGTCAAGTAGGAACCTCGGAGTATGACCCTCTAGATACTTTCGTTTTTCTTTAGTTTTATTTTTTTCAGTTGTACTTGTACCTTTACTGTTAGGCTTGTATTTCATCCCCTTCTTACTTTCAACTCTCTTTTGGCTATACATTTTTTCTTGTGTTCGTATCTCGTTGTGTGATTGGTTGCATGTGTTTACATGTTTTAAAGGCAATTCCTTCCCAGTTTTAGGGAATACGCATTTTGGTGCTAGTCGCCAGCCCCTTCCCTATAAAAGGTAGGCTTGGGGTAGTCACAAAATGGGCCCCGGGGGATGGGTCATGACAAATTGGCATCAGAGGATTTGGTTTTACTGTAGAACATTGGACTTTGATCTTTCTTTTTAATGATAATAATGTTAAGTGTAATGAGTGTGGTTATCATTTTAGGGAATCCAGTGTTGGTGTGGTGAACGACATATCCATACATTAGGGCCCTAACTTATGATTTCTAACTCAGTTCATGAAAACACTAATTGCATGTGTGTTTTGAAGAGTTTTATTTGTGATTTCTTTGAGACTTCTCACCAGGTATAATTTTTTGACCATGGTGCACCTGTTTCTTTTCAGGATGTCGTCATGCAGACAACTAGCTAGGGTTCTAGATATAGTACACATTGATAGCCCACCGAGTGATGAGGCCTCGGTGTAAGGCCCTCTTCCAATAGAGACACCAGCAGAGGCACCATCTGTACCATTACCCATGGGGCCACCGATGCTACCAGCCCCAACAGAAGAGGGTGCGCGCAGCTTGAGTGCGTTCCACGAGTTCTAGATCCATAGGCCACCCAGGTTCATGGGAGAGATGGACCCACAGTCGGTTGAGGATTGGTTGGAGGCCATGGTGAGAGTCTTTTGACTAGTAGGGACACCATCTAATCTTATGGTGATCCGTGCTGCCAGTCTACTATAGGAAGCAGTAGGCAGATGGTAGACCTTGAAGCTCCAATTTCACGACGAGGGGACGCTTCTTTGGGTAGACTTTGAGAGCTTATTTCGGGCAGAGTTTGTCCCAGCGAATCTTCACACGGTTTCCATACAAAATCTTCTTCATCTACAGTAGGGCAGCATAACGTTGGCTTAGTACTCATTGAGGTTCACTAACCTCTCACACTAATCCACTGATATGGTTTAGGACCCATTATTCAGGGCCCTGACCTTTGATCAGGGACTCAGGTGAGAGATCAGGGATTTGATGATTACTCTCCCCATCCCGACGTAGGCGGGAGTTTTAGAGTAATCCCTCTTAGTGGATAGTTTTCTTGATGAGAAGTCACTAGCTTTGAGACCCACCATCGGACGTCACGTAGTGGAGTCTTCTGCAGTAGGCAGCAGACAGATGTCATGCAGGTCCAAGAGGAACATACCTATAGGTGGACAACCACCTGATTCATGGCTGGTTGTGCGGGGAACCCGAGACAGTGCCAGTAATGCGAGGAGCAGGTTGTCTTACGCATGTGGCGGGTAGGGTGACATGGATTTTGACTATCCAACCCATCGTACGGATGATCCGAAGATGGATGAAAGACCTCCCAGGCAGAGACAGAGGTTTGACCGAGGAGGTCCGTAGGGAGCAGGATAATATGGCAGTGGATCTGGTTGTGTAGCTGGCAGTGGGCGATGAATCGAGATGTTACTACCACCTCCACCAGGTGGTCCACCCCGACCACAGGGATCAGGTGGATAGCGGAAAGCTCATATCTAGGCAGCTGAGGCCTATGACTATGGCGTCCAGAAATGATACGAGGTACGATCTGTGTCTACTCCACCTTAGCTACAGTACTTATAGACATAGGTTCCAATAATTATTTTATTTCCACTACCCTCGTTCAGAGATCTGAGATTCTGACAGAGTTGTTGGCTCGATCCTTAAGGTTAGAGAGTCCTATAGGAGCGGATTTGACAATTACGCACTGGTTCTGGCAGTGTGAGATTACTCTAGTAGGCGAGAGCTTCAGCTGAGATCTCCTAGTAGCAGCGTAGAGGCCTTCTGATGTCATATTGTTTTGGATTGGTTATCTACAGTCCATGCTAAAATTGACTTTATTAGGCACAAAGTGCAGTGTGTCCTCATGGATGAGACCAGTATTACCTTCACCGGCAAGAAGGGAGCCTTTGTAGCACATGATGGACTTATCTGGAGGAGGGTTCAGCTGATCACTCATAAGTTGGCTAGCCTTACCCTCAAAGAGGATGATATGAAGAGTCTGAGCTATCCTGTAGTGGTGGACCAGTATGAGGATGTCTTCCCTGATGATATTTTGGGTCTACCTCCTCATAGAGAGGTGGAATTTTATATTGACTTGTACCCCGTGAAGGCACTGATATCTTCACCAGCATATCGGATGTCTCCCACAGAGCTTCATGAGCTGCGGGTATAAATAGAGGACTTTCAGGGGAAGGGATTCATTCGGCCCACTATTTCACATTTGGCAGCCCTAATTTTGTTCACCATGAAGGCAGATGGGAGCTTGATGCTTTCTGTTAATTATAGATGCCTGAACCAGGTGACTGTGAAAAAAAAGTACCCACTCTCGAGGATTGAAGATCTCTTTGATCAGATGAAGGGAGAACTGTGGTTCTCAAAGATAGACCTCAGATCAGGTAATCACCAGCTCATAGTACGAGACAAGGATTTACAAAAGACGGCTTTTAGATTTTGGTACGGAAATTATGAGTTCTTGGTTATGTCATTTGTCGTGACCAATGCTCCAACAGTGTTCGTGGGACTCATAAACAGGATCTTTCTGCCATACCTTGATAACTTTGTCGTAGTATTCATCGAAGACATTCTGATCTACTTCACTACTGGGGAGGAGCATGCCTACCATTTGCATGTAGTACTGGACACACTCCGAGAGCACCAGCTTTAGGGTATGCTCTCAAAGTGCCAGTTCTGGATCCAAGAGGATCACATTCTGGGACATGTCATATCAGAGGCTAGAGTTGCAATGGATCTAGAAAATATTGAGGTGGTACTTTCTTGGGAGCAACCCAGGAGTGTGAAAGACGTACGGAGTTTCCTAGGTTTTCCTGGATACTACCAGATATTTTTTCCAGATTTCTCCAGAGTTGCAGAACCACTATTAGCGTTGACGAAGAAGGGGAAACCCTTCGTCTGGTCGGAGAAATACCAGTGGAGTTTTCAGGAGCTGAGGCAGAGGCGGACTAGTGCCCCCATCTTGAGGCCATCGGAGGAGGGCGTAGGGTATGTAGTCTACTATGATGCATCAGAGATCGGACTCAGATATGTGCCGATGCAGGAATGAGCAGTTATCGCATATGGTTCTCGATTGCTGATAAAAAAATGAGCATAACTACGCTACCCATGACCTGGAGTTAGCAGTAGTGGTCTTCTCCTGGAATATTTGGTGACACTATCTGATTGCGAGCATTTTTTAGACTATTCGGATCATAGGAGTCTCAGGTATATCTTCTCTTAGAAGGACCAGAACTTGAGATAGCGATGTTGGCTTGATTTCCTCCAGGACTATAACTTCATGATAGTCTATACTCATGGGAAGGTGGATGTTGTAGAAGATGCACTCACTAGGAGGTCTGGTATACAGCTTCTAGGCGAGGCGACGAAGCATTTAGCCTCTTTGCAGAAATCCTTTATGGATCGGGATAGAGCAGTTTTTCTTCAGTCGCTTATAGTCACTCTTCCACTTCTTTAGCAAGTCAGGGAGACGGAGCATGGGGACACTAACTGTGAGGCTCGACGTGATCAGATATCCATAGGGCAGGCACCTGATGGATTTTTTGAAATTGGGGTGCATTTCATCTTCTTAAAAGGACATAACATGGTACCAGTTTCTCTTCAGGAGGAAGTAATGAGGGAGTTCCACACATACCCTCTAGCGGTACATCCAGGAGTGGCGAAGATGTACCAAGATCTCTGAAGACAACACTAGTGGCCAGGAATGAAAAAAGAACTTGCAGAGTTTGTCTCTAGGTGCCTCACCTTTTAGGAAGTGAAGGCGGAGCATCAGGTACCAGCAGGCTTGGTTCAGCCTTTGGAGGTCCCATAGAGGAAGTGGGATGGGATATCCATGGACTTCGTGACAGGACGTCCACGTACATCTAGAGGTCATGATTCTATTTGGGTGATAGTTGACTAACTCACCAAGTCATCCCACTTTCTACTGATCAGATAGAAAGGTTTATTAGAGAGCCTGGGATGCCTCTATGTGCAGGAGATTGTGCGGTTACATGGAGTACCCTTGACGATTGTCTCCGATCGTGATACACGTTTTACTTCCCGACTATGGAAGGGGTTGCAGGAGGCTTTCAGGAGGCAGCTTCATTTGAGAACTGCCTTCCATCCTCAGATGGATGGTCAGACTAAGCGGACCATTCGGACTCTCAAGGACATGCTACGTGCTTGCATCCTCGACTTCAGTCATAGCTGGGAGGATCACTTTCCTTTGGTGTAGTTTTCATACAACAACAACTATCACTCCACCATTGGGATGGAACCTTTTGAGGTGTTGTACGGGTGACCTTGTAGATCAGATTGTGCTAGACTGACCCATGGGAGTCAACACTAGTGGGACCAGAGATGGTACGGGCTACCACAGTGAAGGTGGAAATCATCTAGGAGTGGATGAAGGCTGAACAGAGTCAGCAGAAGTCTTATGCCGATTGGAGACGACGACCTATAGAGTTTGAGGATGGTGATCACGCCTTTCTACGGGTCTCACCCCGATGAGGTTTGCGGATATTTGGCTGAGGCCGCAAGTTATCTCTGAGATTCATCATACCTTTTCAGGTCCTTAGTAGAGTTGGAGAGGTGTAATACCACTAAGCTCTTCCACCTCAGTTACACTGGGTGCACGATGTCTTCCAAATATACCACCTGAGGAGATACGTGCATGACCCTTCTCACATCTTCAACAATGGTGAGCTGGACGTCGATGAAGGGGAGACTTTTACGGAGGTTCTAGTAGAGATTGAGGATCGACAGGAGAGGTTCCTTCATGGGTGGTTGATACCTCTAGTGTGCATTCTCTGGCAGCACGGGAACCACTAGGAGAGAACATGTGAGCAGGAGGCTCAGATATGTTCTCAGTACCCCCACTTGTTTTCATAGTTTTTTGATGTGGCTTTCAGGGAAGAAAATCCCTGAGGTGGGGAGAATGTAAAGACCTGGAAATTCCATGTAAATATTTTTAAATATATGCGAATTTGACAAGTCTGTGAAAATTTATGGCACGTGATTTTGAGGCCTGGAGTGCCTAGAATGAATTTCTAAACTTCTTTTCATGTACATTCAGTAAACATACGAGTGGGTTTTTGTAACTTTTGAACCCGTGCTCATAATTGTAATCTGAGGACACCGTTGAACTCAGAGTGCTGGTATTCGCATAAGGAGACCTTCACCTCGGTCATAGTGGGTCGAGAGGGAAAAATATTTTTTGTGCTTTTTGTGAAATAATTAAATAAAATAAAAATGTCTAACCTTTTTATTTTAGAAACCCCTCAACATGGGTTATGGTGGTGGGGACCACGAGAGCCTAAACCTCCCTTGTGAGTGTTAAGATGTGGGGACCACCTAAACTAACCTCCCAATTTGAAATTAATAGAGGTGACCACTAAAAACCTATTAATGGGGGAGAAACCACTCAACTCCCCATTAATTTTTTTCATCCATTAATTTGAGCCAATTAAATTGATACAATTAAATATACCAACACCCCATTTTATTGTTGGATCTAACCAATAATTAATGAAATGTGTTAGTATCTTAATTGTTCCAACCTTATTAATATACTTAATTTAAATTAATAAGGTGGCTATTTCTCACTTTTATGGAATTGGGGAAACTGTTGGAAAAAAGGGAGAAGCTTTGGAGAATCATGGAGAAACTCATCTTTCAACGATGAATGATCTCGCCGACGAGGAATGTCTTCAACTATGACGAACCAACGAATGAGCCCAGTGTAGAGACCCGAAGCTTATCGTACATTGACATTACATTACTTTTGCGGAATACTTAGTACATAACAAAAACACACACACAAGGATCGTAATAGTTTAGTGTCTTTGGAAACTCGGAATAAAATATTCTAATCGTGGGGAAAGATCTTCAACATCTCCCATAAAGATCTTCCTTTTTTTTACCTAAAACCTTTCTTTATATCCTGGGGAAAAGAAAACATAAAAGGGTGAGCTCAAATGCTCAGTAAGGGTAAACAAAAGAAATATCAATCACATCATATACATAAGAACATAGCTTTTGGAAATCTTAACCTGCAAAAGAGCTCATAATATCATAACATGGGATAAATCATAGAAGTGAAAATGAGATCCCCATAATCATAACATAAAACTTGAAACTTGTGACATGCACACATAATCATGGAAAATCATTTCTTGTTAGTCATGACTCATTGCCAAGACTATCTTAGTGGACAAAGTCCCTTTCTGAACCGAGTTCACTCCTCGTTTCAGTCCTGTTTCACTGAACCGAAATAACCTTCCGTTCCAGCCATGTCTATCTCATGAGATATAAAATCATTACCCAATGCATTGGAGGGAGATATAGGTCCCACCCATCTTATAATGAATCCTTTCTTATGTGTGCCACATAATCATAAACCATACATCATAGCGTAACCCATGTAATAAAAATGGGATTCTTAAACAACATGACATCATAAAACCATTCATATAAGATAAAGGAATTCATAAACATAATTCCATCACAACATATTCAAATCAATGTAAAAATATGGATAGAAACATAACCCTTTATTATATTAGATGGAAAATAATTTTGATAATACACTTGAATTGAATTCTTGAGGAAAATATCTTTTCTTCTTCAAAATCAATTTCTTTTCACAAAACATCATGCAATTTTAAAAGAAAGAGATTTTATTGAAAATAGTCATGAAATATTTTAGAGGAAGCTTCATGAAAATAAGGCTTTATAAAACAGTAAAAATCCGTTCGTGCCGTATAAGTTAAAAAACACATTCTTTGTACTTTTGTCGAAAAAGTCAAAAAGTACCTCGTACGAAAAACGAAAAAAGATTCCTTTCATATCTTTTACTAAAAACTCACCAAAGGGTAAAATTGGATTTAAACAATTGTAGGTGGATGGAAATAATATTACATATTGATGAAACATGGATGTGGATGATAAAATACACCCCAGTAAATACTTACGAATAAACAATCTCGGATAAAAATGAGATTGTGATATTTCCCTTACCTTAGGTCCGACTTGCTTTGTAAGTGTCCGAACCTCCTGTATAATGATTTAAATCATGTTATTGAATTATTACAGAATCATATTCATTGTTATGATATCATATATGGTTCACTTATGACATTATATTACTCGTTCTTTTGTAAATTCCATGTTAAAGAAGCGTTTTGGGTAAAATCGTTTCATTTATCGTAGGTGTTTTGACTTGTTGTTCTTGACATCATTATTACTTATATCATGATTTAATTACTTCCAGAATATAAAATATGATTTATATATCATATATATTCAGTATATATATATATATATAATAGGTAGATAAATAAAATGAAAAACACCGTTCATGGAGACGGTAGTCCGTACGTACGCATGAACGCTGTTTTCCTTTCCTTATTGTCTTGAAATGGAAGTAAGTAGATGACATACATATGTATATATATACATAAATCCAGTAGCTTTATAATGTCATATATTTCATTATTATTTCTTATATATACATTATAATCATTCTTAAATGGTTAACATGGAGAATGAATCTCATCGCGTCGTGGAGACGGTATTCCGTACGTACGCACGAGCGATGATATCATTTCTATAAATATTGAATTGAATTGGAGTGGATTATACAATATATCAGAATCAATATGATGTTTTAATAACTATGTATAGTTATTCTTTACACCATTATACCCATCCATGTAAGGTGGTGGTGGAAAATAGATTACACCACGGCGTGGGGACGGTATTCCGTACGTACGCACGCGCGGTGATTTCTTTTTCCGTAGGATGGATAGATGGTGAAATAGGGTTGTTTCATACTTATAATAACATATCAGTATATGAGTTATACTGATGTTATTACTTAATAATGAAACAACCTAAGAAGAAGAAGTCGAAGAAGAAATAAAGATGAAAGAATTGGTAACGGTAATTACCTCTTCTTTGAAGTGCCTCTTTGAGACCTCCTCTTAGGGCACTAAAATTGGTCTTTGAGGAAGACCAGAACCTCTAGGATGTTGCTAGGGAAGTGGAGAGGTGAAATTGGCAGGGTTTGGCCGAGCTTGAGTGCTCAAATTTGTGTGAGGAGGAAGGGGAGGAGGTGTCCTTTTATAAGGGAGGAGAGGGGCACCTTAGGAATACCTCAAAATATTATTTTATATTAAAGTTAAAATCGGTTTATAATGGTTCCAAAGGGTCTTATTTCGAAGCTAAAGTGGGGATGGGTCTAAATCCTATCAACCAATAGGATTTAGACAAGTTTAGGGTATTATTTTAACCTTATCAATTAGATTTAACTCTAAGTTAAATAATTTAACTTTTACCGTGTCTTTTTGTTTTCTTTCACTATATGGTTAATAAACTTACTATAACATGCCAAACGAACCCCAAATTGTATATTATTAATACATATATCCTTATCTAAGTCATTTGGCAGAACCTTAGATTTTTAGGAATAAAATAACAATTAATAATATAATATTTGATTTAAAAACTATTTTGTGTCAATTTTGACACTATTTGATATATGATTTTTGTGAAAGTCATAAAAGAATTATATGTTCGAACCAAGTTGATTAAATCAACACTAATATATCATAGTAACCTAAAAAATTAGTGGAATTCATAAAAAGTCTTAAATTACATTTATTTTGGTATTTATATTATCAATTATGTCAATATTTCATTAATAAGATAATTACTGCATCATCTTTGTGTCATAAATAAATTATATTATTTGATGTCTAAAAATTACAAATAAAATACCATCATGTAGGAAATCTTTTTAGCTTTCTAATTAATATTTATAATCGAATTTATCTTATGTATAACCCCATATTAAAAATGATTTACTTATTAAACTTTGATTTTAACTATTTTAACCCTTCTTTAAATAAATTAATAATAAATGTCCTAATCTAATCCAAGTGGGCCTAAATGGTCATATTTTATTCCTAAGTTTGTTTTTGGTCGAATTACACTTGTCCAATAGAATTAGGACATGTGTTAGGGTAATATTAATATCATATTTACCCTTAGTTACCCTATTTACTATTAACCGTGGTAAAAAAAAGTAAAAAGTTACTATTCACCAAAAAATTATTTTCATCTCATTGAACCACATTTTAGTCCTTGATATTAACCGTGTCTCTTGGATTTTCGAAATTCCATTCACAGAAGCGGTAAAATTAAGTTTTATGCAAAATTCAGTTTTTAACCTACCACTTAGTAGTTTCACTATTCATAAAAAATTGATGTTTTTCAGAACAATGCCAAAATTTTATCCCAAGCTATATTTCATATTCCGAATTCAAAAATGAAGTCTATTTTACCAAATTCATAACATAAAAGTTTCATTAATTAATTTTATAATTAAATCCCGCTGTTAAAACAAATAGCGTGTTTTTAAGAAACAATATCTATCAAAAGATTGACACTTGTTTATGTCTAGTTTAAATGTGAAATTACATC